>LR738709.1:263941484-263983901 GCA_902687465.1 Secale cereale | reverse complement strand
GCGACGCTTCCAGATGAGCACTCATTTGTTCTTGAGCATAGTGGATGGTGTAAAGGCATATGATCCTTACTTCATGCCGAGGAAGGATTGTTGCGGGCAACTATGATTCTCTCTTTTGCAGAAATGCAAGGCTGCTATGAGCATGCTTGCATATGGTAAAGCAGCGGATGTTGTTGATGAGTACATCCAGATGGATCGCACATGCATTGAGGCCATGGCAAACAAAATGTTGAGGACAGGGAAAAAATATTGGCAATTGGAGCGGCAAGAAGTTTTCCAGGTATGCTTGGTTCGGTCAATTGCATGCATTGGCACTGGAAGAACTATCAAGGTCACACCGAGGAGACCACCATCATACTTGGAAGCAGTGGCATCAAAGGACTTGTGGATTTGGCATGCTTTCTTTGGCATGTCAGGGTCTCACAATGACATCAATGTGCTTTAGCGATCTCCGTTGTTCAAGAGACTTTGTGATGGAGATGTTCATCAACGAGCATGACTACTGTTACAGTATATGTGGATTGTCTAGCCCTTTCCATCAGTTCGAACTTTTGGTTGCGTTGGCTAGTGCATGAAGCTTAACATGGTATCAGAGCTAAGGTCTTGAGTTCAAGTCCTGGCTTTCGCAATTTATCTAAAAAATTGCTGCTGCCCCCCTTTGTGTCCACGTATAGGCCTCTTGAGTCATACGTGAATTTCGCGCGCCGTCGCTCTCTTCCGGTTGCACGTGTTGACTTGTCTTCCCTGTCACACGTGAGAGGGGGTGTTACAGTATATGTGGATTGTCTAGCCCTTTCCATCAGTTCGGACTTTTGGTTGCGTTGGCTAGTGCATGAAGCTTAACAACTACAACATGGGGTACTACCTTGCCGATGTTATCTATCCTCGGTGGGCGGCGTTTGTGAAGACTAAACCCGATCCCCAAGGTAACAAAGGATGTCTCTTTGCACAAATGCAAGAAGGTGCTAGCAAGGATGTGGAGAGGGCATTTGGAGTGCTCCAAGCTCATTGGGATATTGTTCGTGGAGCTGCAATGATGTGGGATCCAGTGACATTGTGGTAGGTGATGAGGTGTTGTGTAATCTTGCACAACATGATTGTGTAGGATGAGGGCGAAAGGGCAGCCCATAGTCGCACGCATAATTTTGAGAAGCCCAGAGTACATGTACGCCTCCCGGAACAAAGATGCAAAGCATGTTGTGAACTTTTTAGAGATGCATTGACACCTTCGAGATACACAGGCGCACGTGCAACTACTCAATGTTCTTGTGGAGCATATGTGGATCCACACTGGAAATCATTCAATTTTATGTTTGAATTATGCACTCAGAATAGATTTTATGTTTAAACTTTATTTTCCTCTCCAAATAAATTTTATTTGTGTGTATTGTTCAATAATCGACATAAGTGTGCTGCATGGATTTGAGATTTTTAAAATAGGGCTTGTGGTTGCAGGGGCTGCGAACGAGTTGTCCACGGATATATTACTCTGCTTTCGGGTAGGAATTATAGAATCTCCTACTCACCCTCTAGTCAATTTGCCTCAGATCTTTCAATGTTACAAGATGTATTTAAAATAGAGGCAACTACTATAAGACATGCCTTACGTAGCATTCTACTAATTCCATATGTGGCCATGGGATCACGAACATATATATGTGCTAACAAGCGAGATAGCTTATTACGGCAACTCCAACGCAGATTCATAAATCGCCCCTAAATGTCCGGACTAACGTCTGAACATTTTCCGCCATCCAACGGCGGTCACAAAATTTGTCCGGTCCGGACATCCGAAATCCCACAAACCGGAACCAAACGTAGGGGAGGTTTGCAGGCATCCGGACGTCTGCCACGTAGGTGTCCGACAACGCAAACCTACGTCAAAAAAACCACTCTCCGCTCTGCCTAGAAACCTTGCTCCGCTCTCTAACACACATGCATACCGGTCAAAGCAAACATCACCAGACGAAATGACATGAGATTTTCCTACACACATTCATACCGGTCAAAGCAAACATCACCAGACGAAATGACATGAGATTTTCCTACACACATCCATGCCTCCTCACCGGCCAACCGCCTGCCCGGCATTCACACCGGTTTTTAGCCGGCCGAGAAGCTGCCACTGCTCGCATTGAAGCAGAGTCGGTCCGCCTGCCCTAGCTACTTAAGCCGGCCGACCGCGATCGTAAACCCTACACCGCCGCCTCTCCTCTCCGCTCCTTTCCCCAAATTCGCAGAACTACAGCTCCGGCCGCTGCGATGGTGTAGTAGGACAACTCGAAGTGGTTCTCGATGACCCCTCCAGATCCGAGGGGAGCTTCAGCTCCTGTCACCGCCGATCGCGTCCTCCGAGCCCGTTGGCATCGACCGCTCCCTCGTAGATGAACTCAGAGCCCATCTCCTCCGACAAAGAGCAGCATCATCCTCCCCTCAAACTTTGCCTTCCCTCCTCGCAAGGACGCCACGATGGACGAGGAGTTCATGCGGCAGATGGAGTTGCTGCTCGCGCGGTCATCCTACGACCGCGGTCTGGCGCTACCATCCCCGCTGCTCTCGCGCAACATCGGCGCCCAAAACGGATGCCGCATGAAGGAGGAGACATCGTCCCCACCGTGCAGCTGTCTCCATCCCGTCGGCGGTCCGTAAGACAGTGGCTCCCAATTGTTGTCATGGACAAGGGGCCACCCACCCTGCAATGTCAGCAGAGGAGCCAATGGTGCCCGGGCGCCATGAAGGAGGAGCCGCCTCGCCTACTACCTCGGTAGCGGAGGCGGCGGCTTGTCCTCCACAGTGACAGCTCCGAGGCGACGTGCCGGGAGCAGCGCAATGCGCAACATCTGGCGCCGTTCGCAGGATCGAACCACCCTAGGTCCCAGCGAACTATGCGCTCGCAGAGGCATGGGCCATTGATCGGTATAGGACCCCCGTCGTCACCAGATCAGCACCAGCTCCTCAAAGTGGGGTTGGCCAGTCCAAGCATTTGACCTGTCTCAAAGACAACGGCGGGCAACTCCAAGCGCTCCACGTTCGACCATCGATGTCCGGCGAAGGCGGCCAAGCGTCTACGCGCAACGGCGGCAGATCAAGGCTGCCGCGATGCCTGGCGGGCCTTCCACCACTAGAAGGATGACGACGACGGCGGTGGCTATGATGACGATGACGATGGAGGTGTCGGCGCTCTTGGAGGCCATGCCTATGAGGTCACCGCCCGATACCTCACTTAGTTTAGTTTAGGTTTACTTAAATTGTCATTCGATTTAGTAGAAACTTTGTTAAAAAAATCCATTTTGGTTGTAATATAACGAAATATAACAAAAAAATGTTCAATTTAGCATGAATTTCGTTTGTTTCTGAAAGATCCATTTGAAATGGGGCGGACATTTGGTGCCTACGGTTGGATGGCACCTGCCCCTATACCCGTCGGCAGACAAGTCACGGACATTTGGTGAGGTCTGTTTTTGTAATCCACGTTGGAGTTGCCGCTATTGGTCCAGCTAACTTATACCAAACTAGGTCTAACAAGACCTTTGGCGCAGAAAGGAAGCTCCATCAAATGTGGTTATGCGCCGCACACATATTAGCAAGACTGAACATTCCGTTCATCTAGTAAGTTTTACACAGTCGCAGTTGCAAGCTTGAGAATGACCACTACTAAAGCTCGGGCAATATGACTCCGCACTACACTACAACAACGGCTTTTGTCCCAAGCAAGTTGGGGCAGGCTAGAGATGAAGCCCAACAGAAACCTATGAAAACCCAAAAAGAAGTGAAGAAGTACAAGTAAGCAAAGTGAAGGAAAGTAAATTAAGGTTCTAGTACATGGATTGCTACGTTCCATGCAGTCCTATCAAAAGCCAAATATCTGGGTACATACCGGTCCTTAAGTTTCTTTTTACTGCCTCCTCCCAAGACAACTTTGGTCGTCCCCTACCCCTCCCAATATTTTCGCTATTCTTTAGAATACCGCTATTCACCGGCGCTTCTACAGGCCTCCATTGGATATGTCCAAGCAACCTTAGAGGGTGTTGGACAAGCTTCTCTTCAATCGGTGCCACCACTACCTTACCCAAAAGGCTTCTTCCGCCCCGCCTTATATATAAAGCAACGATCACCAACAGCCCGATACAAACGCACACCACCACAACACACGCACACACCCAAGGCAGGATACACAGGCGCTGAGCACAGCAACACCACCCCTATCTACGAAGAGATGAAGCCGCATACGACGATCCGTGGACTCCAAGGGGGCGCCTTCAGGAAGGATACGACACCGGAGCGTCACCACCGCCCGATCCGAGGATCAGAGTTTCCCCTGGAGCAACACGACGAGCGATGAGAGCCGCGACGACACCTTCAAGAAGGAACGAGCTTTGCCGCCGTCTGTCTGTCCGAAGATAGAACAGGTTTTCACCCCAGCCAACACTCACCGCCATCAAACGCCACACCCCGGCTGCCACGCCGCCCACACGGCCATGGCCACCGGGCAGAGCCGAGCCGCGGGCTATGCCCATGAGCACCGCGCTACCACCACCAGGGCCGCCGCCCCGGCATCCAAGACCTAGACACCACCTGGCCCGAGACCCGCCGCTACCCCAACCGAAGAGACGAGCGGAAAGGCCCCGTCTTTCGCACCCTTAGACAGCGCCCAATGCCAAGACCCAATAGACCGGCCACAACTGGCCTCCATCGCCCCGTCCTGCAGCACCAGGAACGAGAGGAGCTCGGTCCTGCTGCCCCGGGCACGAGACGAGCAATGGATCGCAGCTGGGAGAGGGCAAGCCCTCGGACTAAAGTATTGCCCGGACGACGAGATGGAGCGAAGGTCAAAACGGTCCGACCGTAGACGAGCCGACGCAGAAGTAAAGTCGGTCGTCGCCGCAGGAAGAGCCGTCGAGCCACCGTGTAGCCGCCGCGCCATCGGGAGGCCACTGCCATGCGCCGGACCTCCCGTGCCGCCGTCCACGGCCGGAGCAACAGCCCAACCCGCGCCGCCCACCCCGATCCCAACACCAAATCCAGGACGAGCACGCCGCCACCCGCCCCGCAGCCGCCACCCCACCCACCCATGGAGGCAGGAGGGAGACCTCCAGGAGCACTAGGAGGAGCGGAGCCATCAACAGCCACCAGGCCATCCACCGCCACCGCCGCCCGAGTCATCCCCGAACCAAACCAAATCGGGTCGCCGTGGCCGCCACGGGGGACACCACCACGCAGCCCACCGCGTCGGGCCACGCGTCCGCGACTCCGCCGCCAGACGCCCGCCATCACGTCGACGCGCCCTGCGCTCGCGCATTGCCGCCATCCGAAGCCATGTGGCCTGCGCCGGCCGTCTTTGAAGGAGGAGTGAGAAACCACGCCGCCGCCGACCGGGCTTAGCCCGGTGGCGCGCACCGGCGGCGGCGCTAGGGTTACCCCCCCTCCCGGTCGCTCGCGGGAGCAACGCGGGAGGGGAAGGGAGGGAAGCCACCAACAACGTGTTTGTTTGGGGGGCAGTTGGAGATGGGGCCACCCCTACCTTACCATGTATTGCCTAGTTCTAATCCACCTTAGCATGCGATCTCAGTGACACTCATTCGTAGGATGTGTTCTCTCTTAGTAGGCCAACACTTCGCTCCATATAGCATCACAAGTATGATCACCTTCCTATAGAACTTACCTTACAGCTTCTGCTGGACCTTCTAGTCATAGAGGATGGATGCCAGATGTCTGCCGCCACTTCATTTACCCTGCTTTGATTCTATGGCCAAAGCATCATCAATATCAAAGTTCCTTTGTAGCATTGATCCTAAATATCGGAAGGTGTCCCTCTTAGGCACTATATGTCCTAAACTAACCTCTCCATACTCTCACCTAACACCACAAAAGTCACACCTCATATACTCAGTCTTGGTCCTAGTAATCTTAGACCCCTAGGACTCCAAAGTCCGTCTCCACAACTCTAATTTCCTATTGACACTCAATCTAGTCTCGTCAACTAGGACGACATCATATCATCAACAAAGACCACATACCAAGGATATCTCCTTGTATATCATGTGCAACCTCGTCCATCACTAAGGCAAAATTATATGGACTCAAGGACGGTCCTTGATGCAGTCATATCGTAATTGGGAAGGTATCGATCTCACTATCACCTGCCCAAGCGCTTGTCACAACATTATTGTACATATCCTTGATGAGGTGATGTACTTTGTTGGTACTTCATGTTTCTCTATCGCCCACCAAATGCCTGTCCTTGGTATCTTTTCATATGTCTTCTTCAAATCGATGCAAACCATACAAATATCCTTCTTTCGCTCCTTATAACTTTCCATAAGCTGGCTTAGTAGGAGGAAAATGACATCTATAATCGATCTCCCGAGCATAAAACAAAATTGGTTTTTTGTGATGTTCGTCTTTCTTCTCAAATAATGCTCTATCACTCTCTCAAAAAGCTTCAAGTATGACACATAAGCTTAATTCCTCGGTGATTAGTACAACCATGAATATCTCCTTTATCACCTAAAACTATAAGCTCCCTTGAGAGGGAGGCTCGTGGTTGTTCGAGGGTTGTGGTGTGCGGTGGGTCCACACTGCCAGTGGTCGCTGGTCTTGGTCGGTTCGTTCGCTCCTGTGTATTCGTGTAGCCTGCTCGAACGCCTCCTTTCGCACATGGAGCTGCTTCGTTTCCTTTCACTGCTGGGGGCTGTGGTTATTTCTTTCCCCTTCTATTTGGGTGAGGTGCCGTCGTTTCTTTTCCTCTTCCAATTTGGGCGATGCGTGTAGCGGCGGTGGTCGGTGAGCGTGGAGCACGGTGGTCTTCGGCTGCGGAGTTGGCTCCTGCCTCTTCGTTGGGGGTGGGCTGGGTCTTCTGCTGCACGCCTCTTCTTTTCATGTGTTGGTTGCTTCGGAGGGAATCTGCGGGCTGCGTCGGCTTTGGGGTTTGCGGCTCCTGCGTCCTTCTTCTTCTCTGCACTTGGAGGTTTGTGATTTCTGCGGTCCCTTTTGATTTTTGTTGGCTTGTTGGTTGGATAGATCTGTGTTGTGTGTTGCCACAAGTGTGTTGATCATGTGTTTGATGGCGATGTTTGCCTGCTGGTCTCCCGGTTAAATTCTTCCAAACTTTCTGGAACATAATTAAGCCTGAGATCATGGCCATCTTCGACGAGTTCTACGTCGGAGCGATCGACCTCGAGCGCCTTAACTATGGGATCATCTCGCTCATCCCCAAGGTTCCAGGGCCTCCGACATCCGCCAATTCCGCCCCATCACTGTCGTCAATGTGATTTTCCGGATTCTGGCGAAAGGGTACGCCAATAGGGTGACCCTCCTTAAGGACCACATTACCCATCCTAACCAGTCCGCCTTCATCCAAGGATGGTATATTCTGGATGGGGTGCTTGTTCTGCATGTAGTTATCCATGAGGTCCGTGCTAAGCACCTCAAGGCGGTTTTCCTCAAGATTGATTTTCATAAGGCGTATGACACTGTTAGTTGGCCCTTCCTTCGGGAAGTCCTGCTCCGCAAAGGCTTTGACGACCGGTGGATCACTAGAGTGATGCAGATGGTTTCCTACAGTCGTACTGCTGTGAACATCAATGGCGAGATAGGCCCTTACTTCCCCACTCTATGTGGGGTGAGACAAGGCGACCCCTTCTCCCCATTCTTGTTCAACATGGTGGCTGACGCGCTTGCCGCCATCTTGGATAGGGCAAAGGCGGCTGGCCATATTCGCGGGATAACTCCCCACCTGGCCGGCGGCTCTTGGATTTCCCTCCTCCAGTACGCCGACGACACCATCATATCATGGTCGAAGGCTCGGAGACGGACATTTCTAATCTCAAGTTTGTGCTCCTCTGCTTCCAACAAATGTCTGGCCTCAAAATCAACTTCGACAAGAGTGATGTGATGGTGATGGGATACTCCCCGGCCGAGTGCCAGGACATTGCCAACCGGCTCAACTGCCTCTTGGGTTCCTTCCCCACGACCTACTTGGGAACACCCATTAGTGATTCCCGGCTTACCGTTGCAGACTTGCGCCCGACCGTGGCCAAGCTGCAAACGCGCATTGAGCCCTGGCAGGGTAGATGGTTGTCTAAGGCGGCTCGGACAATTCTCATCAACTCCTCCCTATCCAACCTCCTCTTGTTCCTCATGAGCTTCTACAGCCTTCACAAGACTCTGCACCACGAGATCGCCAAGGTCCAGTCTCGGTTCTATTGGGCTGGCGACAATAATAAGCAAAAGTACCACATGGTCAGCTGGCCTGACATTTGCAAGCCCCGGGAACAAGGAGGCCTCGGTATTATGTGCTCTAAGCGCATGAATATCGCCCTCTTATCCCGTTGGCTCTGGCGCATCTCGCAAGGCCATGGTGGCCTCTGGCTCGACATCATCCGGAACAAGTATCTACGTGGGCAACCCCTTGCCTTTTGTCAGCGTACTGGTGGCTCCCAGTTCTGGCAGTCGATCGTCCAGCTCCTCCCCGTCCTCCGCATTGGGACCTCCATCTCGATTGGATCTGGAGCTGCGACTCTGTTTTGGTTTGATTGGTGGGCTGGAGACACCCCCTTTGCCGCGCGCTTCCCCGACCTCTTCTCCATCGCTGTCGACCCTTCGATCTCTGTTGAGAGGGCCCTTATTGACTTAGGGCGCCTCGCATTCCGGAGGCCATTTGGGCCTCTGGAATCCGCCGCCTGGCGTGAGCTACTGGCATGCGTTGCGCTTCACGAACCTGTCGTGGATGCCGACCAGGACCTGGTGAGATGGCGTTTGGAGCCGTCAGGCCAATTCTCCACCAAGTTTCTTTACCAGGCTATCGCCCCCTCCACCGCCCCTCCCCCCTGGCGGCGGTTTGGTCCATCCGCCTGCCATTGAAAATCCGGATCTTCATGTGGCAATGGATCCGCGGACGGGTCCCATCTGGGACCGAGGTCCGCAAACGCAATGGCCCGGGCTCTGGCCTCTGCCCGCTCTGTGATGTCCCCGAAGACTCGAATCACATCTTCTTCTCTTGTGTGTCCGCGCAGTTTGTGTGGAGCTGCTTTAGAGAGGTGGTGGCTGGAAGTTGGTGCCACACGAACTTCCCCGACCTCTTTGACGAACTTCAGAACTCCCCCTTGCCCTCTCGCCACATTAGGTGGCTTGAGATTGGGGCCATCGCTGGGACCCTCTGGACGATCCGTAATAAACTTGTGATCCAGCGCTCTCCTCTCCATCGCGCTACTGACGCTATCTTCAAACTGTCTGGTTACTTGCAGCTCTGGCGGCCGCTTAGCCGCCCTCAGGACCGGGACGCTATCTCCGCCTTCATCGCCGACCTCCGCTCGATGGACCTCCGTCTGTCGCCTCCGCCTCCTCCGGAGCCAGACTAGGCGCTTGGCTTGATCTCTGGCGCCCTTTTTTCAGGGCTTGTTGAGCTGTGCCCTCAGCAGAACCTTTGTACTCTTCTGTGTGACTCGGGTGTGTGTGTTTGAACTAGTCCATGTTTGTGTGCTCTGGCGGTTTGCTTTATTTATAAAGCGGGGCAAAAGCCTTTTTCGGTAATGTTTGCCTGCTTGTGTGGCTCGCACCATTGGTCTGTGCGGCGGACACGATCATCGTGTCGCCGTTTCTGTTATCTATCTTTTGTTTTCATATTTGTTTCAGTTTGTGGCTGTATTTTGACATGTGGCTATCCAGGTTGGTGGTGTGATAAGTTATTTGTCATTCTCCTGAATAAAGTGGTTGTCTACGGGCTGTTGGGGGGATTGGCTTTATTGTGTTGTGATGGAATTTTGTTTATGTTGATGGGGAGGTTTGATGTGCCCAGTGTCATTTTGGCAGCTGTTTTTGTTTTCGTCTGATGGTGGATAGTGATGTTGAGGCTGTGATGTTGTTGGTTTATGTGTTTTTTGTATCATGGCGTTTCTTTTCTGAGTATGGGAGGCCTGGGTGTTGGTTATCTAGCCTGTTTTTCCTTGTTGGGGAGGATTATTCAGAAACTGGTTGGGGTGGTGATGTTGTTCTTGGATGTAGGGAGTTTTTATGTGCGGATGAGCATGCTTGCTCTACTCAGGCCAATGTAATGTGAGCATCTTACCTTATTCTTTCAGGTTAGATTTTTTTGCATTTTCTGTGTGTGTGGATGCTTAAACATAAGCTTTTCATATTTGGTTCAGTTACAGATTAGGGGAGACTGAAATGCTTTCATAAAAGTTAAAAATGCAGTTTTCTTCCTGTGTGAGTAGCAATATTAACCTACACAATTGGCTCCTGAATTGTCGTGGGCATAAGAACCTGCTTTTCTTTGCGATTTCAAATTATTATTTTTGCAGAAATATAGTTCCAAGACTGTAAATAAACAGTATTACACTGACCCGAGGATCCGTGGGGCGTCAACGATTCAATTGTATAACTGGAGAACTAACACGGAATTGTTTCCTTCTTTAAATCGGAGAGATCCTGTAGGTCATTTAGTCTTGGCTATCAACTAAGATGTTAATTGCTACTCAATAGACTTATACTTAATCTCTCTCTTTTGTTGTCTCTAACAACCAAGATGAGTGCTATACACTTACGGCTCATACTAACTGAACCGGTGATGTTCATTTCTTCATTTCTGCGCCTCAGTTGACGCCACATGTTTCCTGCTGGCGACTCTTTGAGTCGTTGACACCATGTTTATGCAGTTAAAATCACCCTCTGGCTGCTTGGTCACATTTGATTTATTGCAACTTTTGGACACTTATTTTGTTAGTGTTCTTTGCTTGTTGTGCACACTTATTAAGTGTTTTTCAGAACGTTTGTTTGAGCAGAGTTTGTGTATTTGTTACCTTGAAAGTTTTAGCTTTCAAGCATGTTTTTATGTCATTTAGACGTCATCTTTTGTTCAACTCAATTTATGTGAACAGTTACAGTTTCTTAAGGCAATTAAAAACTGAGTTACAATCCATCATTGTCATGGGAAACCATGGCCACCTATGGGACCAAGAGCCCCTTTTGGTTCGGCGGGGGGATGGGCACGTTGCACAAAGAGCGGAGGAACGTAGCGCAGCACGGCAGAGACCACACGGACAGTTTTTACCCAGGTTCGGGCCGCCGCGAGGCGTAAAACCCTACTCCTGCTTTGGAGGATTGATGGTGCGAGGTGGAAAAAGCGCGACACTCTTGCCCGGCAGGGTTGCCTCGGGGCGAGAGTGACTACGCGCGTATGAGTGTGTGAGGGTTCGGATCGACCGAATCCTTTCTACGGTTGCCATGGGCCTCCTTTTACAGATTAAGGGGTCACCACAATGGCAAATCAGTCTTTCCATACTGATTAGATAGCGAACAGTGCTATCAAACCTAACTCTGCAGGCTGACAGAGCACATTAAATGCGCCGCTCAGTGTCACATCATGGCTCGCCCGGCAGGCCCTACCGGGCTGTTTTGCCAGCTTCACGCATGTTTGCTTGACACGTCTCAGGATGGGTGTCACTTGGAGGTTCTTTCTGTAGGAAGTGGCTGCCATGTGGCAGGGGGCTGCCACTAAGCCACTTAGGAGTTTGACACCGCACTGATCGACGACGGGCGTCGCTGTGAGGTGGTGTAATGGGGTGTTTCGCCTCCGCAAGCCCCGTGAGGCTTGCCGGGACGATCTTGGAGGCTTGCTTCCGGGGCGATCCAACCTCCCAGGCTCGCGTGCCTGGCAAGGAAGGCCCTTCTTCTAGTGGTATCTTGCCTCTTCGGCTAGTCTTGGGTGTCTTAGTCTCCTCGACCAGCTCTCTGATTCCTCAAAGAGCTGATCTGTTATGACCGGGGTCTCCTATACCCGGAAGAGGCCCACTGGGCGCGTTTAAGTTAGGGGCTTAGCCCAAGTTGTTTTATTTTTCCTAGCCTTGAGGTTATATAAACAGATGTAAGGACACCTTTTGAGATTAAGCAATAAGTCATAACTATTGCCCGGCTCCCAGAGGAGCCGGAACCCTAAAACCCTAGCCGCCGCCTTGCCATCGCCGCCGCCCTCAACCGCGCGGGAAAGCGCCTAGCCGCCGGCCGCCGCGGCCTCGCCCTCGCTCATCTCCCTCCTTCCCCTATAATCTACGCCCCAGACCCGGTAGAACCCTAGTTCCTACCACTTTGGTATCATCTAGCTCCAGGGCGATCATGTCCTCTGCACCACCACCGCCGCCGCTGCCTACCATCACCACCACCGCCCCGCTGGCCACTCCGGCGAGCGGGCCGCCACCACCGCCGCCCGCTACCACCGCCGCGCCGACCCCCACCATCTTCACGCCGGAAGAGGTCACCGGTGCCCTCCGGGATCTCGCCACGACGGTCCAGGGCATCCGCTTGTATCTGGCGGGCCCCTACGGGCTTCCGCCGGCACCGCAGGCCGCTGCCACGACCGCCCCCCTCCTCCTGCCCTGGCAGGCGCCGCCGGCCGGGCCCACCGCGGCGCTCGGGGGGCCGCTGCAGCCAACCCTGCCGCTGCAACCAGCGGCAGACACGGGCCCTCCCTGGCCGCATTGGCCGCTGGCCACCACCGCGACGGCCGCTGCCGCCACCATGCCAGCGCAGCCGCCGCCGTTGCTGCCGCCGTCGTCACCCTTCAGTACCGGGCCGGCGCCCTCCGCGCCGGGCGTGCCAATTCAGCATGTCCGCTTTCCGTCATCGCCATCCCAGTTGCCGGCCTGGGTCACCGGATCGTCGCCACCGCCAGTCTACACCACGGCCGGGGACCAGCCGGCACCGTCCCTGCCGTGCAACAGCGGGCCCTCTGACTCCGCGGGGCTCCACCTGAGTTTCGACGGGCCGCCCTTGACCACTGCACCATCCTCTTCGCTGCTCCGCTCCGCCGAGCCCTACGGTCACGGCGGTCATACCCAGACGCCTCCGCGCTTCGCGAAGCTCGACTTCGCCACCTTCGACGGCACCGAGGACCCGCTCAACTGGCTCAATCAGTGTGAGCAGTTTTTTCGGGGGCAGCGCACACTCGCTTCCGACCGCACCTGGCTCGCCTCCTACCACCTCCGTGGCGCTGCGCAGACATGGTACTACGCCCTCGAGCAGGACGAGGGCGGCATGCCCCCCTGGGAGCGCTTTCGGGAGCTCTGCCTCCTCCGCTTCGGGCCGCCTATACGGGGCAGCCGACTGGCCGAACTCGGCCGTTTGCCTTTCACCTCCACCGTCCAGGATTTCGCCGACCGCTTCCAGGCCCTGGCTTGCCACGCGCCGGACGTGTCCGCCCAGCAGCGGCCGAGCTCTTCATCGAGGGCCTACCGGATCACATTCGCGTGGACGTGGAGCTTCGGGACCCGCAGGACCTGCAGTCGGCCATGTACTACGCCCGCGCCTTCGAGCGCCGCGCGCAGTCCCTGCAGCAGGCCGCACCGTCTCGGGGCGCCCGCCAGCCCGCCCGACTACCTCCGACAGCGCCGGCGCCGGGCCGGCCGCCCCGGCCACTGCCGCGGCTCCTACCCCGACAGCGACGCGCCCCTTTCGCCGGCTCACCTCGGCCGAGCAGCTCGAGCGCCGTCCCCAGGGATTGTGCTACAACTACGACGAGCCATATGTGCCGGGTCACGTCTGCCCGCGCCTCTTCTACTTGGAGGCGGCCGACTACGTGTAGGAGGACACACCCGCTGAGGGGCCCGGCGACTTGGGCGCTCCGGCCGCCGCCGAGGTCGCGCAGGCACCAGCCCCGGCGACGGCTCTCGTGGTTTCCCTCCATGCGCTCGCCGGCATTCGGGACGACCGGACGATGCTCTTACCGGTGATGATTCACGGGGAGCGCCTGGTAGCTCTCGTGGATACGGGCTCCACGCATAACTTCCTACCCGAGGCGACGATGCGACGCTTGGCTCTACAACCCACGGGCGGAGAGAACCTCAGGGTCACCGTGGCCAACGGCGACCGACTCCGCTGCCATGGACTGGCACACCGCATGCCCATCACTATCGGCGAGGAGCAGTTCTCTATCACGTGCGCCGGCATCGACTTGGGCTGCTTCGACTTCATCCTCGGAGTCGACTTCTTACGGACCCTCGGTCCCATCCTCTGGGACTTCGACGCCTTGACGATGACATTCTGGCGCGAGGGCCGCCAGATCCAATGGGACGGCGCAGGTGGCGCGCCACCAGCGACTCCACGCCTGCAGCTAGCCGCGGCTGCGGCCGAGCCCGAGCACCCCTTGCTGGATCACCTCCTGCAGCAGCACGATGACCTCTTCGCCGAGCCTCAGGGTCTCCCACCAGCCCGGGTGTACGATCACCGCATTCATCTCCTCCCGAGTACGGCCCCGGTGGCGGTACGACCCTACCGCTATCCCCAGTTGCAGAAAGATGAACTGGAGCGGCAGTGCGCACTCATGCTCGCATTGGGCATCATTCGGATCTCCACTTCGCCATTCTCGGTGCCGGTCCTCCTCGTCCGCAAGTCGGATGGCACGTGGCGTTTCTGCATCGACTACCGCGCCCTTAACGCCATGACGCTCAAGGACAAGTTTCCTATCCCGGTGGTTGACGAGCTCCTGGACGAGCTACATGGAGCGCGCTTCTTCACCAAGCTCGACCTTCGTTCGGGGTACCATCAGGTGCGGATGCACCCGGACGACATCGCCAAGACGACGTTTCGGACTCATCACGGCCACTTCGAGTTCTTGGTGATGCCTTTTGGCCTCTCCAACGCCCCGGCGACCTTCCAGGCCTTGATGAACGACGTACTCCGCCCTTACTTGCGTCGGTTTGTGCTCGTTTTCTTTGATGATATTCTTATCTACAGCGCCTCGTGGGCGGAGCACCTTCAGCATGTCGCCATCGTCTTCAACGAGCTTCGAGCGCACCATCTTCATCTTAAGCGCTCGAAGTGCTCGTTTGGCACGCCGTCAGTCGCCTACCTCGGCCACGTCATCTCGGCCGACGGCGTCGCTGTGGACGCCGACAAGGTGGCGGCCGTCGCAGCCTGGCCGACGCCACACTCACCGCGGGCTCTCCGCGGCTTCCTGGGCCTCGCGGGATACTACCGGAAGTTTATCCGAGAGTTCGGCCTCATCGCATCTCCACTCACGCGCCTCCTGCGTCGCGATGCCTTTGCTTGGGACGCCGAGGCGACCGAGGCATTCGAGGCCCTCAAGGGAGCCCTCACGACGGGCCCCGTCCTCCAGATGCCGGATTTCGACCGGCCATTCCTCGTGGACTGCGACGCCTCCGGTGTGGGGTTCGGCGCCGTCCTTCATCAGGGTGACAGGCCGCTTGCATTTTTCAGCAGGCCGTTCGCAGCGCGCCATCTTAAGCTCGCGGCTTATGAGAGGGAGCTCATTGGCTTGGTTCAGGCCGTGCGCCACTGGCGGCCCTATCTTTGGGGCCGGTCCTTCCGGATTCGGACGGATCACTACAGCCTCAAGTTCTTGTTGGATCAGAGGCTCTCTACCGTGCCGCAACACCAGTGGATCAGCAAGTTGTTTGGCTTCGACTTCACCGTCGAGTACCGCCCGGGCCGCCTTAACACCGTGGCCTACGCCCTGTCCCGCCGCGACACCGAGGACGCAACTGTTGGCGCTTCCGAGGGGGTGGTGCTCTGCATTCGCTCCTTCGCCCTCCTTCGCCCTCTTCGCCGACATTCGCATGGCTACCACGGATGTGCCCGATGCCTAGCTCCTTCGGCAGCGCTTGGAGGCTGGCGACTTGGAGGAGCCATGGCGCGTGACGGATGGCTTGCTACTTCATGGCCGTCGTGTCTTCGTGCCGGACCACGACGATCTCCGTCACCAGGTGCTCAAGCTGGCTCATTCGGCCGGCCACGAGGGGGTGCAGAAGACCCTCCATCGTCTACGCGCCGACTTCTACATCCCAGGTGACCGTGCTCTGGTCCAAGATTGGGTGCGCTCTTGTGTGACCTGCCAGCGCAACAAGACGCAGACACTGCGACCGGCCGGGCTCCTGCAGCCGTTGGAGGTACCCTCTCAGGTCTGGGCCGACATTTCCATGGATTTCATTGAGGGCCTCCCCAAGGTGGGCGGCAAGTCTGTCATCCTCATGGTGGTCGACCGGTTCTCCAAGTACGCACACTTCATCCCGCTCGGCCATCCTTACACTACCGCATCCGTGGCCAGGGCCTTCTTCGACGGCATCGTCCGACTCCATGGGTTCCCTTCTTCGATTGTCAGCGACCGGGACCCGGTCTTCACGGGGCATGTGTGGCGCGACCTCTTCCGCATGGCGGGTGTGCAGCTCCGCCTGAGCACGGCCTTCCATCCTCAGACGGACGGCCAATCCGAGGTGGTTAATAAGGTGATTGCCATGTATCTGCGTTGTGTCACAGGTGATCGTCCTCGCGCTTGGGTGGACTGGCTCGCATGGGCGGAGTACTGCTACAACACCTCTTACCACTCCGCCCTACGCGCCACCCCGTTCAAGGTGGTTTACGGCCGGCCACCCCCGGCGATCCTGCCGGTTGACCCGGCGTTGGCTCGGACAGAGGCGGCTGGAGATCTTCTTCGCAGCCGCGATGAGATGCTTGCCGAGGTGCGGCAGCGTCTCCTTCAGGCCCAGCAGCTGGCCAAGCACTATTATGACGGCCATCACCGCGAGGCGGAGTTCGCGGTGGGCGATTGGGTCTGGCTACGCCTTCTTCACCGCTCGACTCAGTCTCTTGACCCGCCCGCGAAGCGCAAGCTGGGTCCTCGTTACGCGGGACCATTTTCCGTGCTGGAGCGCATCAGAAAGGTGGCTTACCGCCTACAGCTTCCGGTGGGTGCCCGCATCCACGACGTCTTCCATGTAGGGCTGCTCAAGCCTTACAAGGGGGAGCCACCGACGGCCACACCGGCGCTCCCTCCGACTTCCGACGGGCGCTTGCTTCCTGGACCATCAAAAGCGTTGAAGGCCCAGCTGCGCCGCGGGGTGTGGTAAGTCTTGATCTAGTGGGAAGGTCTTCCAGAGGAGGCGACATGGGAGCAGCGCGACGAGTTTCACAGTCACTATCCAGACTTCCAGCTCGAGGACGAGCTGTTTACGCAGGCGGGGAGAGATGTTATGACCGGGGTCTCCTATACCCGGAAGAGGCCCACTGGGCGCGTTTAAGTTAGGGGCTTAGCCCAAGTTGTTTTATTTTTCCTAGCCTTGAGGTTATATAAACAGATGTAAGGACACCTTTTGAGATTAAGCAATAAGTCATAACTATTGCCCGGCTCCCAGAGGAGCCGGAACCCTAAAACCCTAGCCGCCGCCTTGCCATCGCCGCCGCCCTCAACCGCGCGGGACGGCGCCCAGCCGCCGGCCGCCGCGGCCTCGCCCTCGCTCATCTCCCTCCTTCCTCTATAATCTACGCCCCAGACCCGGTAGAACCCTAGTTCCTACCATGATCCCTTCGTGTCTTGATCTGATCCTGACGCTGCAAACTTGCCCTTCGGCCTGTGCACAGTCTGGGGCAACTGACCCAGGGTTTGTTGCACCGATAGGAGCCCCCGAGCCTGGCTCGGATGCGCCGCTGGGCGTCGTCGGGGTAGGCTCTAACCAGTGCACAAGCAAAGGTGTAGGAGCAGCTTGCCCCCTTTGAGATCTTCTTTGCTTCTTCATTAACTTGAGCCCGGGCCAGTTTCCGTATCTTACGCGCGTCATGCAACGCCAATCGTGGTGGGCCATCTCGTGTAATGGCCCGTGAATGACTTTAACGCATGGGCGAGTAACTGCCAATTCACTCTTCCCACCACGCCCCTATCCTTAGCCACGTATGTTGCATGCATTGAGTGGGGTAGGTAACAGAGGTGCGTGGTGTGGGAGAGCATCAAGGCAGGGGGCCGGTCTTCTTGGATTGGTGGAGGAGGGCGGCGGTTACCCGCCGGGGAATCAGCCCCCACTCCCATCCTCCTATAAAAGGAGGAGCGGGGGAAGGAGCAGAGGCATTCATCCATATCCCTCTCTTCCTCTATTTCCTGCTCTTCTGGTTATGCTGAAGAGGAGAGCCTAGGGCCAGGCCCCAGGCGATAGCTTGTGGTTGGCGATGCCGAATGCTCGCGCTGACACCCGAGGAGTGAGTCTGGTCCGAAATATGGGGAGATGCAGCGGTCGAGGCGCCCAGGATATGAGAGGCGATGAGCGTCGCCTAAGTGGCGGAACGCTCGCCTCCTTTGTCTGGGTTGGTTGCTTGACGAGGGGTGTTGGCCCCCGCCGCGAATCGCCGAGGCATGCCGTCCTGACGACGAGGCCTCTGGGGTTTCAGGTGCCATCCTGGGGTGCAGTGCTCGGGGTCATGGATGCCCCCATCACTGCTCCTTCCAGCGGATTCGAGGTTGATGCTGAAGACGGTGGCGCCCTCCTGCCCACCGAGGTAGGTGGCGGCGCTCCGCATGCGTTCCGGGCGACGCCGCTACCGTTTTGCCGCCCCTTCGGAGGAGGTGGTGGGCCCATCACCTTGCGCGGCTCCTAAGTGCACGTCACCCGCAGGCCGTAGTGGGCGCTTAGCTTTCGGCACGTTCTCCTGGGGCGGCGATGGCGGGAACATGACGAGGGAGGATGGAGGAGGCGGGAGGCAGGCCGTCAGGTCGGAGTACGACCGCACTGGAGCCTTCGTCCCGCACTGGCGGCCCGCTGCCTCATCTTCCGTTCCTCCCCTCCCTTCCCGGCACCATCGTCACCAGCCTCTCCAAGGTGGTTGCCGGGGAGGGGCGGTCCTCTCAGCGCCTTCGCCTCTTTCCAGCAGTCTTCCAGCGGGACCCCCGGCAGGCCTCCTCGTGGCTTCCGGCTTCGCCCGTCCTGCCGCGTCCTGCTGGCCCTGGTGGCGGTGATTGGGGAATTGTTCATGCCGTTCTCTCCATCATCACCCTCGCTCAGGCGCTCCTTTTGTCCTCTTCCCCTCCTGTGGTTTATGCAGATGAAAATGATGCCAAATGCAATCTTATCTACATGATCATGAGATGCACATGATATGCTTGTGCATGCATGCAACTTGTCGGTGGGCCCCCGGCGCTTCGTTTATTTCTCTGTTGCTCAGGTTCTGCGCCTGGCTTTCTACAAGGGGTTACATGCAACTGAGGCAAGGCCTGTACAAAAGGGTTGATGCCGGGCAGGGCCCGACAGCCGCGCCTTAAGGGTAGTACTTGCAGAGATGCTCAATGTTTCATGAGTTTTGCAACTGATTGCCACCGGTCTCCAGACGAACTGCGCCAGGTCTGGTGACTCGTACCACCCGGTAAGGGCCTTCCCTATTCGGCGTTAACTTGTTTGCACCCTTGGCGGACTGAACACGCCTAAGGACAAGGCAGCCTTCCTCAAAACACCGGGCATAAACCATGCGGCTGTGATAGCGACGCAGGGCTTGCTGGTAGCGTGCGGCATGCGTAGCAGCCCGGAGACGATTCTCCTCGAGAAGCACATCGTCGTCACGTCGGTGCTGATCCTGCGCTACTTCATCGTAGGCAAGCACTTGAGGCGACCCGTAAATGAGTTCCGTGGGGATAACTGCTTCTGCCCCATAGACTAGGGAGAAGGAAGTCTGCCCGGTAACTCGATTTGGTGTCATTCTGAGGGACCAGAGAACCACCGGGAGTTCATCGATCCATCGCCTGACGCACTTCTGCAGCTTATCAAATGTTCTTGTCTTGAGGCCCCGCAACACTTCAGCATTCGCCCTCTTAGCTTGTACATTGCTTCTGGGATGTGCAACAGAGGCAAATGAGATCTTGCTTCCGAGGGCATGAACATATTGCATGAAGGCGCGGCTCGTGAATTGGGTGCCGTTGTCGGTGCTGATCCGGGCCGGGACCCCGAAGCGGCACATCAATCATTTCAAGAACTTGATAGCTGACTGAGCAATCACCTTCCTCACGGCCTCTACTTCCGGCCACTTTGTAAACTTGTCGATGGCAACGAATAAGAATTCAAAGCCCCCGGCAGCTCGGGGGAAAGGGTCGAGGATATTGAGCCCCCAGACCGAAAACGGCCATGACAAAGGGATTGTCTGAAGAGCTTGAGCGGGCAGATGGATGTTCTTGGAATGGAACTGGCAGGCTTCACATTTGGTGACTAGCTCGACCGCATCTTGGAGAGTTGTGGGACAATAGAATCCTTACCGGAATACTTTCCAAACTAATGCCCTTGATCCAACGTGGGAGTCGCACATGCCTTTGTGTATCTCTGCCAGCAGTTCCTTTCCTCCTTCCCGGCAAATGCACTTTAATTTCACACCGTTGGGCCTTCTTCTGTAGAGTGTCATCGACAAACTGATACATACTGGCCCTCCGGGCTACTCTTTCAGCTTTTTCTTGCTCTTTGGGAAGTTCTCCGGTTTGGAGGAAGTGGACTATGTGCCTTTCCCAAGTTGGAGCCTGGGGCTCGGCAATGAGGACTAGCGGCACCTCCGCATTCGTAGGGCGCGTTCCTCGACCGCGGGGACCTGAGGCCCGGCGGAGTGTGCAACCCGGCAAGCGAATGAGAGTTGTTTCCGACAGGGTCCCTGCCTGGTGCTGCGGAGGGCTCTACCGGGAGAGGCTTACCGGAGTCCAGTTTCCCCCTCTTTCGGGTCATTGTTGCCGGGGATACGAAAGGCTGAGTAAGGTGGAGAACAAAAGTTCCTGGTCCCACAGGAAGCTTCTGCGCAGCACACTTTGACAGATGATCAGCAATGTTGTTTTCCGCACGGGGTACGTGCTCTGTTTGCAATCCGTCAAAGTGTTCCTCCAGTCTCCTTACTTCCTCGACGTATGCCTCCATCAATGGGCTTTGATAATCCTTGTTGACTTGTCTCACCATAAGTTGTGAATCTCCTCGAATGATCAACTTCTTGATTCCCAATTCTGTGGCAATCCTGAGCCCGGTAAGGAGCCCTTCATACTCTGTTGTATTGTTGGTCGCCTCCGCCCGAGGAAAATGCATCTGGACAACGTAATGCAAGTGCTCCCCAGTGGGAGCAACGAGAAGCACGCCAGCCCCTGCACCTTGTAGGGAAAAGGCGCCATCGAAATACATGATATATTCTTGGGATGATTCCTTGCCGGGAACAACTGTTTCTAGCACTTCCTCATCAGGGGTTGGCATCCATTCTGCAATAAACTCTGCCAATGCCCTGCTCTGAATTGTTGATGTGCTTTCAAACTTCATGCCAAAGCTAGATAACTCCAATGCCCACTCCACTGTTTTGTCGGTAGCCTCTGGGTTTCGAAGTATCCTTTGCAACGAGAAGCGTGTGACAACCGTGATCTCATGGGCTTGGAAGTAGTGGCGTAGTTTCCCAACCGCAATAGGGAGCGGACGAAGTACACTGGGCGCTGCACCGCTTTCTTCCGTGCCGCGTCCTTGGGTTGTTTCCGCTGCCATGCTCTTCTTTGTCCTGATCCAAATCTGACCTTGCCGAGCTGTTCTCATTATCTTCCCCTTTAGGGACACTAGCTAAGGTTGTTGCTTCATCTACTTCCCGCTGCGCCACCAGTGCTGCACTAACCACTTGATTAGTTGCCGCTATATATAGCAACAACGGCTCTTGTGGTTTGGGAGCAACCAATGTGGACATAGAGGACAAGTAGATCTTCAAATCCTATAGTGTTGTATCTGCTTCCGGGGTCCACTTCATGGGTCCTGCCTTCCTCAAGATTTTGAAGAACGGCAAGGCAAGCTCGGCAGACTTAAAAATGAATTTGCTAAGGCTGTTGCTTCATCTACTTCCCGCTGCGCCACCACTGCTGCACTAACCACTTGATTAATTGCCGCTATATATAGCAACAACGGCTCTTGTGGTTTGGGAGCAACCAATGTGGACACAGAGGACAAGTAGATCTTCAAATCCTATAGTGGCAAGGCAAGCTCGGCAGACTTAAAAATGAATTTGCTAAGCGCGGCAACGCACCCTGTCAAACGCTTGACATCCTTCACTGTCTTTGGTGCCAGAATCTGCTCGATAGCGTTGATCTTGTCGGGGTTGGCCTCTATCCCGCGATGGGACACGAAAAACCAAGTAGCTTGCCGGAGAGAACGCCAAACATGCACTTCTCCGGATTCAGCTTCAAGTTGATCTTGCGCACATTGGCAAATATCTCTTCTAAATCCTGAATGAGGGTTGATCTGTCCTTGGTCTTGACCACAATATCATCCATATAGGCTTCGATGTTCCTGTGCAGCTGTGACTCAAAACCAATCTGGACTGCTCTTGCAAAAGTGAACCCGACACTCTTCAACCCGAAAGGCATGCGCACGAAGCAGTATGTGCCACATGGGGTGATGAATGAGGTGTTCTCTTCGTCTTCCTTGGACATAAAGATCGGATGATACCCAGAGTATGCATCCAAAAAAGAGAGCAAATCACAACCTGAAGTGGAGTCCACGATCTGGTCGATGCGCGGCAAGGGAAATGAGTCCTTCGGGCAGACCTTGTCCAGATCAGTGAAATCTATGCACAGCCTCCACTTTCCATTATCCTTGCGTACGACCACTGGGTTTGATAACCATATTGGATGCAGTACTCCTCTGACTAGACCAGCTGCCTCAAGTTTCTTGATCCCCTCGGCAATGAACTGCTGCCGCTCCAAAGTTTGCTTCGGACCTTCTACTTGATGGGCCGGGCATGTGGGCAGACAGCAAGGTGATGCTCGATTACCTCCCTGGTAACACCGGGGATGTCAGATAGTTGCCAGGCAAACACATCGACATTCGCCCGCAGGAAGGCAACGAGCACGCTTTCCTATTTGTCGTCAAGGGTGGCACTGATAGTAAAGGTACCATCAGTGCCATCCAGCCCTGCCGGGGCCTTTTTCACAACAGGCGCATCAACTTTGAATCTCTTGCTGTTGGAACTCTCCGGCAAGTCATCAACAGGCGTAGCGTACCCCGAAGAGGCGCGCTTTCCGGGTTCTTCACCGGGGCTCTTAACAACTCTCTTCTTTTTCTTGTTTTCCTTGGCGGGATTGATGATTTCCACGGCCTCTGCCGCAACCGCATCCTGGTATATCTTGTCCACGCAAATGATTGTGTCCTCCTCGTCTGATGGAATGGAAATGATCCCCACGGGCCCTGGCATCTTTAAGGTGTTATAGGCATAGTGGGATGCCGCCATGAATTTGGCCAGAGCTAGGCCTCCAAGGATTCCATTGTACGGCAGGGGGAGATCGACCACATCAAACACAACCTTCTCGGTCCGGTAATTCAATTCTCCCCCGGACGTCACCGACAACGTGATCTTTCCCTTAGGACGGCTCCTGCTGGGATTAACTCCTTAAAACATGCCGGTAACCTCAAGTTCTTCCTCTGTTATCTGGAGTCTGCTGATGACCAGATTCAACCCAGCCCCCCGCTGTCAACCAACATCTTCGTGACCTTGAGGTTGCGGATTGTTGGTGAGACCAACAACGGCAAGCACCTTACCGCGGTGGTGCGGCCAGGGTGGTCCTCTTCGTCAAAGATGATGAGCGTGCGAGACCACTTGAGCGGCTTTCGAAATTCTGTTGCCGGCTCCACGACATTGACCTCACACACCTACTGTTTAAGTTGACGGTGAGAGGAATGCAGAGATGCACCCCCGTCAATGCACAGGGCGTCAGTAGCCTTCTGGAATTCCTGCTCACTAGTTTCCTCTTCATCCCCTCCATCACTCTCTTCATTGCAATCCTCCTTCTCACGGCCCCTGGCGGGTTTTCCTTGGTTCCTAGGAGCCTTGTCGGGGCGATTTGCTTCACCGCCCCGGCCCTTCCCACCAGCGCCATTCTGACCTTTTTCCTTATCTCGCTTCCCGTATTCAGCCCTCTGCTTCTTGACAAGCTGCTCAACCTAATGACACTCCTGGAGATCATGACCCTTGGTCCGATGAATCTTACAGCAGCCGCAGCCTCCCGGCAATCATTGCACGCGGCAAGGCTCCTTGTCGAGAGCTTCTGCCTTACCCTTCTTGCCGGTACTAGATGTGCTCGATCCTTCAACGGTCATCACTGTCTTATCCTTGGGTTTTTTGTTGCGCTTCTTGTTCTTCTTCTTTTGACTGATGGCATCGTCGTCATCTTCTGAGTTGACGTCGACGCCATTCTCTTCTCCCGGGAGTTTTCTCCCCTCCTTCACCCGAGCACACTTGTCCACCAAAGTGTAGAGCTCCTTCACAATCTTGGGCAACCGAACATTCATCTTGGAACGTATCCGACGATTGCGCACGTTAGATTGAAGTGCTGCTATCACTGCTGCTAGATGGATGTCTGGAATATTTCTGTGGACTCGGCTAAACCTCTGCATGTACTTCCGCAGAGTCTCTCCTTCCTTCTGCGAGAGAAGCTGCAAATCGCTGGGCCGCCCTGGTTCTTGGTGGCTGCCTGTGAAGGCGCCAACGAACTCATGGCATAGGTCAGCCCAGGTCGAAATGGAGTTCTCCGGTAGGTGCATTAGCCAAGACCTCACATTTTTCTTAAGTGCCAAGGGGAAGTAGTTGGCGAACACCTTCTCATCTCTTCCCCCGACAGCTTGAACAGTGATGGTGTAGATGCTCAAAAACTCTGTCAGGCTCAGTCTCCCATCATACTTCTCTGAGATCTCTGGCTTAAACATGCGAGCGGATGGCCAACGGACTTGCCACAGCTCACGGGGGAAGGCAGGGCACCCTGCCTCGAAAGGTCTTCGGCAGGTGCATCAGCCAAGGCCTCACATTTTGCTTAAGTGCCAAGGGGAAGTAGTTGGCGAACACCTTCTCATCTCTTCCCCCTGCAGCTTGAACAGCGATGGTGTAGATGCTCAAAAATTCTGTCAGGTTCAGTCTCCCATCATACTTCTCTGGGATCTCTGGCTTGAACGTGCAAGCAGATGGCCAACGGACTTGCCGCAGCTCACGGGTGAAGGCAGGGCACCCTGCCTCGAAAGGCAGATACCCGCCCCCGTCGAGCGCAGGCTCGTCGATGTTGGGACCATCACGCCAGTCGAGCTGGCAGTTATCGTCGCGGCGTCGCTCGATGGTGACGCGCGCGCTCCCTTTGCCTGCCCTCCGGGGCTCACAATTGGCCTTGATGCGCTCGAGGGTCCGATGAGGCCATCGAGACATCGTCAGGTTCCTGGTTGTGTGGCTACCGCGCTGGCTGCCGTGGGGGTGGCCCCTTCAGTACGGCAAGCAGCGTGGGCCGTCATCGTTGCCTGGGGAGGTCGTGGCGGGCCAGCTCGCTGTGATCCTCCCGCCTCAGCGAAACCAATCAGACTTTGGATGGTGGCTCGCCACTCATCCATCTGATCGGCTGCCGGCGGAAATCTCAGCGGCAGTTGGGCCCGCGCCATAGCCTCTGAGGCGGTGCTTGCCATAGGTGATGACGATGTAGACTGCAGTGTCGCCCGTCTCCTGATGGTGTCGGTGGCGGTCGCGTCGTGCTCTCGTCACTGCGAGCCAGTCGCTTGGACGGCGTGGTGACAAGGCGGAGGCGCTTGAGAACCAACGGCTCCGTTGGGCAGAGTGGCTAGGTTAGCTCGTCCTGGGGGTGACGCATGCCCTGCGGTCGCGCCCGCAACGGGAGCGGACAGAGAGTTGCGATTCGCCCTAGAACGAGCGACACCGCCAAGGCTGTGCTCTTCGGCTGGGCGAGGAGGTGCAGAAGGAACAATCTCTCTGCTCGTACCTCGCGGAGCGTCGCCGCAGGGATGCGGCTTATGCTGTCCTTCTCCGGTGCCTTCCGCTCCTGCTTCGGCCGCGAGGGATGTTCATGCGGAGCAGCCCTCCATCATCCTCATGGACACTCTGTCACCGTCACAAGCACCAAGCGCCATCGAGAACGAGGTCGCTTCTTTCCTCTCCGAGTTTCATTCGGATTCACGTGAGAATTGGATTCCACCTCAAACGAAGACATTGTTCAATCTCAGGTACAAAGAAGCCCCAAAAAAAGCTAGGAGGGATACCCATACACACATGGAGAAGCAAGAAGGGCGGAACAATCACGAACCATGGAAGACCCCGGACTACCCCGGGTGCCCGGCCATCTGCAGCCCAGGTGCTCGGCTGAGAGAGCCCCTGGCCGCCCCGGGTGCCCGGCCACTTCGGCCTCAGGTGCCCGGCCCCAATCTGGGAGCTGGCTTTGGCCGCCCCGGGTGCCTGGCCCTTCGGCACCGGGTGCCCGGCCGCCCCACCTGGGCTTTGCCCGACCGCCCCGGGTGCCGTGCACCCCCAGGCTGCCCCGGGTGCCCGGCCAGCCCCGCCTGAAGCTTGCTGCCGCCCCGGGTGCCCGGCCACCTACAGTCGCGCCCACTTCCAGGTGCCCGGACCCCTTTGCCCCGGGTGCCCGGACACCTCCGACTTATCCGCGTTTTCGGGGTCATTTTGGACCTTTGTATCCCTATCTCCCCCAATTTCATCCCTAGCCCTTATATATTCTTTCCCTAGCTCATTTGTGAGGATAGCAAAGTATTCGATAGAACAATGAGAGCTTTGCTCCTTGTATCCCCTCGTCTTGGAGATCAAGACCCCTCTTGGGAAGAATCCTTGTGGATTACAAGACCTCCCAAGGGAGTAGATCATCATCAAGACCTTATCTCGTCTAGGAGTGGGAAGAACTTTACCTAGTGCTTGTTTCCTTGGATTGATCTTGTATACTTGTGGATCTATGTGTTTGCTACTCTAGTGGATGTGTGATTGGGTTTGTTTGGAGTGATTTCCCTTGTGTGTTCTTGTGTTCTTGCTCCTTTTCCCCCTCCAAGTGTGAAAAGATCTCCCCTAGGGTTTCACCCTACAACATCTTGGTATCATGAGCAAGGTTGATTCACATCTTGGGAGTCCCATCCCCCCATTTGCCAGCCTAATTTCCTTGCTTTTTGGTCCCAATTTGAAAATCCCCACAAAATAGCCCAAAAAAAATCTTGCAATTTGTTAGATCTTATAAGATTTTGTTCTTTTGGTCCATTGATTTGTTGTTTGGCAAGTGGATCTAGCCTTCCCCCATCCATCCCCACCTTTTCCACCACGAAATACACCAATTTCTTGCATTTCCTAAAAAAAATCGCCCAAATCCGACACCCCGGGCACCCGCACCCCGAACCCCTGGGTGCCCGCACCACCAGGTTGTTTGCCCCTGACCATCCCGGGCACCCGCACCTCCCACCCCCGGGTGCCCGCACCCCCCAAATCAGCCCCACTACACCACCGTTTCGACCATAACTTCCGCTCCCAAAGTCCCTTTTTTGTGTTCTTTAGCTTGTTTTATAGCTCTTGACATCCCCATCCACTTAGATCATTACCACCACCATTTGCTTCCATCAAAATTTTCACCATAAAAACTTCCACCTTACACATTTGACCAATTTTGAGTTGCGGTTTCCGTTTCCTAAGGTGTTTCGGCTACTTAGGAACGGTGTGACTTCGACAACACCGCCATTCATCATCAACCCGGAATCGACATCACCAACCGTAAGCAAGGACACTAACATCGACGACATCTTGTCTATTACCTTGCCATTGCACTTGATAACCCCGAGCCACTTTGCGTTACTTACCTATTGAGACTAGCAAGTTGAGAATTGTCGGGCCACATTCTTTGTGCACCTTAGTGATACGCCTATCCCGCATAGTTACATCTAGTGTGCAATCATCTTGCTATCATCATTGTGCCATTAGTCCCTCTTGTGCATATCTTACATACTTGTCTAATATCATATTTGGCTCAAGTATCAAGCATAGAAAAAAGAAAAAGAAAAAGGAAAAGAGAAAAAGCTTTTAAGCAAAAAGAGAAGAAACAAAAGAGCTAGTTAGCAATAGAATCGTGCCATTTGCCTAGTTGCATCATACTGGATACTCCATACATAGAAAGTTGGGATTCGGAGACGGCACGTTTACTCTTATAGGTTGGTGCACAAGTGTGTATCTAGCCCATTCGAGCAATCAAGCTAGAGTCTCTCGAGTATCCCTGCAACAAGAGCATTTCCATGGTCACACTTATTCCGCTCATTCCTTAGTTGTACGGATCCCACTTATCTCTTCGTGTGCGTTTTCAAGTGATACGCTAGGCTTTGATCTATTTGCTTTACTTGCATTTTGTGAACCTTCTCAACATTATCAATATCTTTGACTAACCTTTGCTTGAAGATTTTGTGCCACCTATCCTCACCAAGCCCCTCCATAAGCTTTATGTGTGTAGGTGTGAGAAACAAACCCGGTACCAATTCCCCTATTGTAGCATCGCATTGAGTGATACTTGATACATCTTCAATCTTCGGAAAAGGTAACTTTGGTATTGTCTTCTCATTTTCCTACTCACCCCACTTTACATGATGGATAGGCCAAGTTCTTCAACAAACCCGCTAGTCGAGCATCAAGGTGAAGCGCCAAAATACGTCACCAAAAATCACCTCTTCAGGGTCCAATGAGCTCTTCATCAAGAAAGTGAGGCTTTGGGCGACCACATCGAGCAACTCGCCTCCGACCTTCGTATACAAATGGAAGAGTTCCGCAACATCATCGTGAGCCGCGCGTCTTCGACCTCTTCATCAAGATGGCGCCACTCAAGTCGACGCTCAAGTCACCATTCTTCGGCCTACTCTTCGTCGGATGCAAGTCCTCCACGGCCTCGTCCACCTCCACACTTCGTCAATCAAGATCGACAAGCTTCGGACAATCCATTCCATGGCAATGGGTTGCAAGATCAAGTACGAGCACACGAGCAAGTGAGACGCCAAGAGCAACAAGCCCAACATCAAGTACATCAAGATGACCAGGCATTCCGGCAAGCACAAGAGCGCCATGACGATCAAGCACACAGCGCACAACACGCTCTTCGCAAGTCCACTCGAGTCCTCGCCGACCGCAATCGGCAAGTGCGCGAACAAGAAGAAGCACCTCGCCAAGAACAACAAGAGGAAGCCGCTCCACGAGAAGCGGAGCAAGAGCGAAGAAACCGGAACAACATACCGCGCCCAAACTGGCAAGACCGTCGTGAGGAGCAAGCATTCGAGGATCCTCCACCACGTCACGAGCGACACCACCATCGTCACCATGATGAGGAACAATGCTTCGGCAAGCTCAAGTTCACCATGCCCAAGTTCTCCGGAAGCACCGACCCCGAGGAGTATCTCTCATGGGCTTTGAAGGTCGACAAGATATTTCGCCTCCACAACTTTGAAGAGGAGAAGAAGATTGTCATGCCATCTCTCGAGTTCCAAGACTACATCCTCATTTAGTGGGAACAAGTGATCGCGCGACGACAAGCAAGAGATGAAACACCAATCACAACTTGGACTCACATGAAGGAGGTCATGAGAGCTCGCTTCGTGCCTACACACTACACCCGCGATCTTTTCAAGAAGTTGCAACTCCTCAAGCAAGGCACCAAGACGGTGGAAGAATACTATCAAGAAATGGAGATCACTATGATTCGAGCAAACGTCAAGGAAGATGATGAACAAACGATGGCTCGCTTCTTGAATGGTCTCAACCACCCTATCAAGAAGATTGTGGACTTTCAACCTTACACCAACCTTCTCGAGCTTGTCCACCAAGCGACCAAGGTGGAGCGACAAGTGCAAGATGACTTCAAATACGCCAAGTACTCGTCCAAGAACTACGGCTCATACACTCAAGCGCCCACAACTTCGGTACCTTCTATCTATACAAGAGCATCTCCAAGTACCGGCAACAAATCAAGTTCAAAGCAAGCACCTTCTACCACTCGTCCACCGACAAGTTCATACAAGTCCAAAACTGCTTCAACAATGGCACAACCCGAAGACCTCGTCAAGACAAGTTTAATGAAATGCTTCACTTGTGGTGGTCGAGGACACAAGTCATACCAATGCACCAATAAGCGAACAATGATCTTCAACGATGATGGCACATACGACTCCATGAGCGAAGATGGAACGGAAGCGCTCGAGCATGTGGCCATGCACCGCCAAGTGAATGAGGATGAAGACAACCAAGTCTTTTGCGAAAACGACTCAAGTCCCGCTCTCGTCGTCTCCAAGGTCTTGACACTCCAACAACAACACGACGAAGACCAAAGATGCCACATCTTCCACACCAAAGCGGGCGTCCAAGGTCGTTCGATCAAGATCATCATTGATGGAGGAAGTTGCCATAACCTCGCAAGTGAAGAACTATGCTCCAAGTTACAACTCGTGAAGAAGAAGCATCCTCGTCCCTACAAGGTCCAGTGGCTTAGCGACTCCGGCACGATCCAAGTGGAGCACACGGTTCAAGTTTCCTTCAAGATTGGCGCATACGAAGATACCTTGGAGTGTGATGTAGTTCCTATGTCCGTGTGCCACCTTCTCTTGGGACGACCTTGGCAATACGACCGAGGTGTCCTACACAACGGACGGACAAATCAATATAGCTTCAAGATGAAGGGCAAGGAATATGTGCTTCGTCTTATGTCACCAAGCCAAGTGCTCGCCGACAAGCAAGTTTCGACACATCGTGGAGAGAGTAGTGAGAGAGGGAACCACAAGCCAAATTCGAGTACCTCCATATTGAGAGATAAGAGAGACATAGTGCTTGTAGCCACCAAAAGAGACATGAGAGAAGTGTGTGAGAACCCAACTAGTGTCATACACTATGTCCTCGTGTGCAAAGACGGAGTGGTTCAAACTAACAACTATCACCATCTACCTTTAGTGTTGTCTCAATTGTTGCAGGAATTCATGGACGTCTTCCCCGATGAGCTACCTCCGGGTCTACCTCCACTTCGCGGCATCGAACACCGCATCGACCTCATACCCGATGCAAATCGTGCAGGAGGGTTTAGCCCTTCACACTTTGTTTTTATGAATGAGAGCAAAGTGACATTAATGTCACCATCAATTTCTTTTTTGAGGGAAATATCAGCATTTTGTTTAGTGTGGCCAAGAGGCTTTTTGCATTTCATTTGGCTCCAAAAGCTGAGAGCTAGAACACCAGAGTGAGCTATAGAAAACATTGGTTGTTAAAAGGTTCATTAAGAGGTTCGTGGGTCATTGTGGGACTGAGCATTTGCTTCACATTTGTTAATCGAAACTGTTCTCGCAAAAGAAGGAAAAAGGCGCGGCAAAGTGAGCATTTACTTCTAGTTCTTGAAGATAGGTACTAGTGTACTCTTCCTCCACTCTTCGGGCACTTGTTTAACAAAAAAATATGGTTGAATAGCTTAGTTAGCGATACTACTGCCACGTTCCCAAGGCATCTCCACACCTCAATAGGAATAGCATCTGGGCCCAAGGCATGTCCTCCTTTCACCCTTTTCAGGGCCTCGTTAACCTCAATCTTTTGAATCCTCTACGTGTACCGCCTATTGGTGCAATCAAAGGAGTCATCTAGCCCAGGCATAGTGTTCTCATTTCCCCCATTGAACAACCTCTCAAAGTATCCTCTCCATCTATTCTTGACCAAGGCCAGGTTCCGGAAGCATCAGCGGGTGTCCATGCGAAGCCCAATAGCTGGGAAGCTTTTTGGACACCCTGTGCCCACGGTACACCCCCGTGTGATGAGGTGCTGCCTCTGGCTATATGGACACCCCGTGCACACGGGTCCTTGACCCCCATGCACACGGGGCGCTGAGCCCACGTGCCCCACTATGTACCCACGGGCCTGCCTGCGAGCAGCTATTGGGAAATGTCACATGTATCTTCCCTTTTTGCCCCACTTACCCCTTCATGCCTCGGACTATATATATATCTCCCCCCCCCCCACCTTAGATATAGGTTAGCTAAGAAAAGACTAAACACTAGAGCTTAGCTCATGTAGCTCCCCACGTGGAATTCCTCCTACACGGAGATGGCTCCCTGGTGGAGATCAAGGTCTCCTCTCAAGGGGAAGACTCCGTAGGAGTACAAGACCCCCTACTTGGAGAAGATTTCTCCATGGAGTTCAAGACCTCCATGTCTTAGGACTTCAGGGAAGAACCCTAGCTTGTTCCATCTCTCTCTTGTGGATGATTTGGATCAACTATTTATCCATGTGTATCTTATGTTGCAACATGTGTGTTGATTTGTGCTAGTTTATATTGTGTTCCTTGAGATTTCCCTCATGTTCTTCCCCAAATCCACCTCTAATTCGCGAAGGTCGGGCCACTCCTAGCCTTGGGCCTATATCACATTTCTAATGAAAAACAATAATATTAAATGGACTTTAGGGGCACACTTTGCTGAGGGAACGACCACTTTCAATAAAATACATGATATACCAAGGATAAGAAGCATCAGCCATCCAATCAAAATTGAAGTTTGTCACCCACTTTGTAGATCATATTATGGCAAATCTGCTAATGGTCGTCCACAATCCACATCTCAGATGTGTATACAAATGAAGTCAAAAATAAAGTAGTAATCACTAATCAGTAAAGTGGCAAACTTTGCCTACAGTCCTAGAAGGAAATGTTTGTACTTTCTAGACTATAGCTCAGCCAACATTCGACAAAGATGCGTTCACAACAAATAAGAAATGAAACATTCCGGTGCAACAAGACGACTTCAGTAAGACATCAAATCAACTTGAAACTTTCCAGGGAAGATTAAGGATGTCACTTTCAGTGGAGCTAATACCCTTTAAATTTAAACTTCAAGTTTGTCAGAAGAAACAAAAAAAGATGTATTTGTTATAGATGGTGAAAAAAGATTCCCCATTATTCTTTCCTTTTGATTTACCATTTTTCGGAATTTTCTCATTTTTGTCTGTCGTAACACAATGAATTTGAAATACTAGAAAATAATATACTCCCTCTGTAAAGAAGTATAAGGGCGCTTAGATTGGATCTAAACGCTCTTATACTTGTTTACCGAGGGAGTACATCGCTAGCGCAAACTAAGAGATGTGCATATCGAGATTGTATTATGTATATGAATAATTCTATAACACTTGTATTAATTTTGCGTGTACATCGAGATCGTGATATACATCAAATCCAAAGTAGGCACCTCTCAAGCTCACAAGCAATCAAATCTGTGAAATATTATCAAGAACAAAGAAATCACAAGGTCCATTCGTGCTGACCTGCCTCTTCTCGAGAAACATGCCGGAGCTGGTCCGCACTTCGCTCTGGACGCTCTTTCCCGACTCATTGTCCGCCACCATCGACTTCTCAAGCTTGTCCTTCGCCTACAGACCACACAAGAGTCGAATCAATCAACCATTATCGAGCCAAAAAGGAAAAATCTCCCTCGAGACAACGAGATCGAGCGGCGGCCACACTCACCAGCTCGATCATGTGGTCGCACTCCGCGTCCGAGAGGAACCCCTTGTGCAGGAACGCTCTAGCCGCCACGCGCACAAAAGAGGCAGCCATCAGAGTTGTACGTTGCGTAGGCTCAGAGGGAGGTGAAGCAAGGAAGATCAGATCCTCACCTAGGGTGCCACGAGAGCTGGACGACGCGGGAGGGGTCGAAGTCGCCACTACGGCCGCCGACGCTTGTCGCGGTGAAGGCTCTGGCAGCGGTGAGGTGAAGCGCTAGGACGACGAGGAGGAGACGAGCCATGGCCCGGCGAGGTGGAGGGGGGGACGGGAGGGAGGAGTCAGAGATGAAGACCGGGAGCCCGTGGTGCTTAGGGCAGCGTGGATGAGTGAAGTCTATTACAAACCCCTGATTAGGATCTTTGAATTAATGTGTTGATTCAAATAAGTTTTATAGGATTTTTGAATGATTGAAATCCTTATGAATATTTCCTATGTTGGTCATTTAATTTTTAGGATTCAATTTCATAGAATATTTTTCTAATTTTCTTTTGAACAACAGAAGGCGCACCTGGCGCCAAACTTTCTCATTTCAGCTCAGTAACAACGTACATCAAGAATTACAAAGCCCTGAATTGAAAAGTAGAGAGGAGATAAACTACAGGGCAAGTCATATTCCGATGAGCTGGAGCGAAACAACATATATCAGGTTCTACCACTCATGTTAGAACCTGGTGAGCTATATTGTGTGCAATTCCATTGATCTCCCTAGAGATGTGAAACACGTGGGACTCAAGATGTGAGGAGTAGCGGAAGAAATCAGCCAGAACTTTTCTAATAGTCCAAGGAGTAGTAGATTCCTTAATCTTCCTGCTAGCCGCCCATGATGCCAAAGATAGATTGTGAGTGAGGAAAGTGGGCTGCGAAATGCATATCTGTTTGGCCACTTGAGCCGTCAAAAGGAGCACCAAAGCTTCAGCTTGTAAAGGTGTATCTATGATAACAGTAGAAGCTTGGATCTAGACATTAACCTCTAATTGATCTTGTGGCAAAGAGAGGTAAACTCTAATTCGAGTAACAATAGATCCTTGGGTCAAGCCTGGAATTTTTTTGCACCTAAATGTTGCATCAGAGTATACTTTTGGTCCTGTAACTAGCACCGACCATCTCATTGAATTGGAGCTTAGAAGAAATATGTATAGAATCATCGAGTTCATTAGACAGAGCTATAGCAGCAGTGTTAATATGATAAGGAAAAGCTCTTTTCCTACTAAAAAGATAATCGTTCCTAGCTTTCCAAAGACACCACATAAAGTTGAGAATGTTGGGTAGAGAAACATGTGGATGATTCATATTAATCAGAGCAAGGAAAATACTAGGAATATTAGGATTACTTTGAACTAAAATATCCATTCTAATGCACCAAGGATAAAGAAACCAAGCAGCTCTAGCAAAATCACAAAGAAAAAATAAATGCATCTCATCCTCAAGCTGACCGCATCTGCTACAAAGTTGAGAGATGTGCACAGAGAAGCGACCATCTCTCAAACCTGTGGGAAGAGCTTTTCGAAGAAGCCTCCAAGCAAAAGTTTTTACCATGGGAATCATCATATTTTGTTTCCAGACCTCATTTAGAAGATTCTTGACCTGCAAAGAAACCTGAGAAGGTGCAAATCTAGGATTGGCATGAATATCCTGCAAACACAGCTTGTCGGTGTACTAAGGTAGGGGTACCTCAGTACCCCAACTTGTGCACGGGCAGTTGCAGCTTCCCGCGGCAGGGTTTACTGCGTGCTCGCCGGAGACCTTCCTGCTCCCTATTAAACCATTCAAAAACAAAGTATACAAGAAAGAAGACCGAGACCCCGGCAAGAGGAGCTTGCCGGGAAGGCCGTACCAGGCTCAAGATTGCCCCACTAACACAAGACCCTGGCAAGAGGAGCTTGCCAGGAAGATTAGAAGACACGCCTCGGCGCTATATGCGCCCCGGCAAGGGCCCGGGGAGCGGCAAGCTCCCGGGCCCGGCAAGATCAAGGCCCCGGCAAGGTGCTTGCCGGGAAGGCTGCGTTGTGTGCCCGCGCTCCAGCTCATCGGCCCACGCGTCGCCCTGGGGCCTATCCAGGGACGCGTGGCGGATGGTTGTGCAGCCTGGGGGACACGGTGGCACTCCACGGTGATGGATCCATCGCCGTGGCAGACGGAGACGCTGAGGCGGGAGCTTTTGGGGTCGACGGCGACGGGCATTAAATGCCCTTGTCCCCCACTGTTAAAGTAGGTATAGACCACTGTTCTGTACTGTAGCTCCACTGTTCCCGCACTGTTACAACTACCACCTCTTTTACGCTTTTACCCCTTTCTCCTACGTTGACACCTGTCGGTGACCCCTTGCACTATAAAAGGAGGCCCATGCACAACGTGGAGGGGGTTCGGAACCTAGATCACTCTCACGCTTGGTGTAGCTGCTTCTTCAAGCTCCCGAGCACTCAAACTCAATACACAACCAAGCAGGAGTAGGGTTTTACGCGTCTACCGCGGCCCGAACCTGGGTAAAACTGCCCGCGTGCTCGCTACGATCTGCTCTTTGTGCTCCCTCCGCCCTCGTACCGCACAGACAAGGGGCTCCGGTCCCATAGGTGTTCGTGGCGGACAGTTTCCCCCGACATCTTTGGCGCGCCAGGTAGGGGGCGTCGAGGTTGTGCGAACCTGATCCGGCGTTCGCGCGGGCGCATTCTTCATCAACCTCTCCAGCTTCATCAGCAACTTCACCAGCGACAACTCCATGGCCCCGAAGAAGAAGGCTTCGGAGGTCGGAGGCCCGTCTGCGTCTCACCCGCCGCCACCAGAGCCAACGGTGGGCGGGGGAGATGCCGTCGGAAGGGTGGCCGCCGGTGAGGACACTCACGGCGCCACCAGATCCAAGAACAGGACGGACGACCGAACCTCGGTCTCCGTGGACGCGCCGCGTCCATCTCAGCACACGACGACCCAACGGCGCCATACCACGGGAGGTGGTATCCGCTTGCTGGGGCAAGGCCAAACCGGAGGCTCGCGGGACGCCCCGGACCCCCGTCCGGGCACAAGCAAAGCGAAGGCGCCGGCGCGGGACCCCGCTCCTTCTAACGTCGTTAGAAGTCCGAGCGTATCCCGCTCCTCGCACCGCTCGCCCGCGTTCCCTTCCACTCCAGCAGAAGCGCTCGCAAGGGCGCAACTGCTCCTCGACTTTCCTCCAGCGGCCGACAAGGCCGAAGAATGGAGGGCCACCATCCGGAGCCTGATAGACTTCGCCAACAACGATTCTCCACAGCAGCCGTCGACCTCACGGCCGCGGCAAGCTGAGAAGACGAAGGCTGACGGCAACAAGACTGCCGGGGGTGCGACAAGCGTGCATTCCCCGCCGCAGAAGCAGAAGACGCCGCCCCGCCGGAACAACGCCGACGACGGCTCCACAGCCTCGTCGGACCCGCGGGCCCGTCGGGACCAGCGCCAGGTCCTCGACGACCGGCGAGAAGAAGACGCTCGGACCACAATCGAGCGCCGCCGAGAAGCTCGGCGACAATCCGACAAGAGAGCTGGAAACACTGTCGACGCGCACGCGCCCGGTGAGCCAGGCGACTTGCCGTACGCGGCAGGCTGCCCTGCGTTTACCCGCGAGCTGCGGCGCGTCCAGTGGCCCAGCATGAAGAATTTTAAGCCCGACGTACCGGAGAAGTACGACGGCAAGATGCACCCCTCGGAATTCCTCAGCGTCTATACCATCGCAGTGCAAGCTGCCGGGGGGCGCGACGAGAAGATCTTGGCGAACTACTTCCCGCTCGTGCTAAAGCCGAACGTCCGTTCGTGGCTTATGCACTTGCCGGAAGGTTCTATCTCTTCTTGGGCCGACCTCTGTCACCAGTTTGTTGGCGCCTTCACCGGCGGCCACAAACCCCACGGCCAGGAGAGCGATCTCCACATTTTGGCCCAGAAGGAAGGCGAGACCTTGCGCAAGTACATCCAACGCTTCAGCCGTGTGCAGCACAACATCCCTGATGTCCACCCTGCCGCGGTTATCAGCGCGTTCCATCAGAACGTGCGTAACCGCCGCATGCGTGAGGAAATGGCGATGACGAAGATTCGGGATGTCAGCGAGCTCTATGCTCTTGCTGACAAGTGCGCACGCGCAGAAGAGGGGAGGAGACTCCCCGGGGAGGATACTGGCGCGGGAGGAAGCGACAGCGACGACGCCGCCCCGGCAAAGAAGAGCCGGCGGCGGAACAACAAAAGGAAGGGCAAGAAAGAGGTGCTTGCCGTCGAGAAGTCCGGCAAGGAGGCCCCCGCCAAGCAAGCGCAGGCTGGCGGCTCCGGCAAGGAGCCTGCCCCTGCAGCGGCGACCGACAAGCCGGGTAGCTCCGACAAGCAATACTGTAAGATCCACCGCACCAAGGGTCACGACCTCTCCAACTGCAAGCGCGTCGAATATCTCGTCGAGCAGCAGAAAGCTGAGTACGAGAGGTGCGACAAGGAGAAGGCCCAAGGTGGCGGGGAAGAGCCCAGCAAGAAGCGGCCGTTCAACGGCCGGGGAGGACGCCGCGGCAAGGCCAAGCAGCGGCAAGGAGATCGACCTCCCCGGGGCCGCGACAAGGACGAAGAGGACGACGACGAAGACATGGAGGACGATGAGAACAGCGAGCAGGAGTTCCAGAAGGCCACGGAGGTCCTGTGCGTCGACGGTGGCGCCTCCCTGCACACCTCCCACCGCCAACTAAAGCAGTGGGTGCGTGAGGTAAACGCAGCGGAGCCGCCCGTGGAGTCGCGCAGGCTCCTCAAATGGTCCAGCACGCCCATCGTTTTTGATCTTGAGGATCACCCTGACCGCACCACTGCGGTCGGGTGCTTGCCGATGCTGGTTTCTCCCACCATCCGCAACCTCAAGGTCACCAAAATGTTGGTTGACGGCGGGGCCGGGCTAAACTTGATCTCCTCTGCTGTGATCAAGAAACTCCAGATTCAAGATGGCGAGCTCGAAGAAACCGGTTCATTCCAAGGAATCAACCCGGGAAGGAGCAAGCCCAAGGGAAAGATCACTCTGCCGGTGACCTTTGGCGGGGAGCTCAACTTCAGAACTGAGCGCATCACCTTCGACGTCGCCGATATTCCATTGCCCTATAATGGAATACTTGGCCGTCCTGCCCTCGCCAAGTTCATGGCAGCTTCCCATTATGCCTACAACGTGCTGAAGATGCCGGGGCCGATAAGCGTCATCACTGTCCATAGCGACAAGAAGGATGCGCTTATTTGCGCCGACAAGATCTACCGGGATGCGGCAGCTGCGGCCGAGAAGGATACTCTTGCCGCTGAAGCTCCCGGGGGGAAGAAGACGAAGACCAAGTCCGGCAAGTGCTCTGGGACCCACTCCGGCAACCGCACCTCCTCGGAGTGCTGCGCTGCCGTCGAGGACGTTCCATCGAGCTCCACCGGCAAGAGTAAGAAAGGAATGGCTGCTCCTCCGGCAACCAAGAAAGTGTCCGCAAAGGAGGACGGCACTGGTGGTACCTTCACCATCAGCGCCACCCTTGACAGCAAATAGGAAAGCGCGCTCGTTGCCTTCCTGCGGGCGAATGTCGATGTGTTTGCCTGGCAACCATCTGACATCCCCGGTGTTCCCAGGAAGGTGATTGAGCACAAGCTTGCTGTCTGTCCTCACGCGCGGCCCATCAAGCAGAAAGTGAGGAAGCAAGCCGTGGAGCGCCAAGAGTTCATCAACGAAGAGATCAAGAAGCTAGAAGCAGCAGGCCTAGTTAGAGGTGTGATCCATCCGACGTGGTTGGCAAATCCAGTCGTCGTGCGCAAGGCCAACGGGAAGTGGAGACTGTGTATAGACTTCACCGATGTGAATAAAGCATGTCCCAAGGATCCATTCCCTTTGCCGCGCATTGACCAGATCGTTGACTCCACTGCTGGATGTGAGCTACTCTGTTTTCTTGATGCATACTCAGGCTATCATCAGGTTTTCATGGCCAAGGAGGATGAAGAGAAGACTGCATTTATCACTCCATGTGGCACTTATTGCTTTATTCGCATGCCATTTGGATTGAAGAATGCAGGCTCAACCTTTGCAAGGGTAGTGTACACTGCTTTTGAGCCACAGATCCACAGAAATGTAGAAGCTTACATGGATGACATCGTGGTGAAGAGCAAGAGCAAGGAAACCCTAATTCAAGACTTAGAAGAAACGTTTCAGAACCTGCGCAGAATACAGCTCAAGTTGAACCCCGAGAAGTGCGTCTTTGGAGTCCCTTCCGGCAAGCTTCTCGGGTTCTTTGTATCGCAGAGGGGGATTGAAGCCAACCCCGACAAGATTAAAGCCATTGAGCAGATAGAGGCCCCAAAGCGCGTCAAGGATGTCAGGAGGCTTGCAGGTTGTGTGGCTGCCCTCAGTAGGTTCATTTCAAAGTCTGCAGAATGCGCCCTACCCTTCTTCAAAATCTTGAAGAAGGCAGGTCCCATGAAGTGGACTCCGGAAGCGGAGGCGGCGCTGCAGGATTTGAAACGGTACCTGTCCTCCACTCCAGTACTTGTCGCACCTAAGCCACAGGAAAAGTTGTTGCTATACTTAGCAGCAACCAACCAGGTGGTTAGTGCTGCGTTAGTAGCGGAGAGGAAGTCCGACGAGGAGTCAGCACCACCGGCAAGCGAATCCAGCGACAGGCAGGGGGCTGCTCCGACAAGCTCTGGCCCCGACAAGGATGACTCTGCGCAGGAGCAAGGAGAGGTGCGGAAGAAGATGGTGCAGCGCCCAGTGTATTTTGTAAGTTCCCTTCTCCAGGGGGCTAGATCAAGATACTCTGGTGTGCAAAAATTGCTTTTCGGCCTCCTCATGGCCTCGAGAAAGCTGCGCCATTATTTCCAAGCCCATGAGATAACAGTGGTCACTCGCTTTCCGCTGAAGAGGATATTGCACAACCCAGAAGCAACAGGCAGGATCGTCGAGTGGGCACTGGAGCTGTCGAGCTTTGGACTCAAGTTTGAAAGTACTTCAACCATACAGAGCCGAGCTTTGGCAGAATTCATAGCTGAGTGGACCCCAACGCCAGATGAGGAAGTTCAAGAAACAAGTGCACCCGTGCAAGAAGCGACAAGTGAATGGGTAATGTATTTTGACGGTGCCTTCTCGCTGCAAGGCGCCGGTGCTGGCGTGGTACTCATCGCGCCCACCGGAGAGCACCTCAAATATGTTATCCAGATGCACTTTCCCAGGGAGCAAGCGACAAACAACACTGCAGAATATGAAGGCTTGCTTGCCGGCCTCAGGATTGCGGCCGAACTTGGGATTAGAAAGCTGATTGTGCGAGGAGATTCTCAGTTGGTGGTCCGACAAGTTAACAAGAGCTATCAGAGCCCTTTGATGGAAGCCTATGTCGATGAAGTGAGAAAGCTTGAAGAGCACTTTGAAGGTTTGCAGATGGAGCACGTCCCGAGAGCTCAAAATGAAATTGCAGACGGCCTTTCAAAGTGCGCTTCGATGAAGTTGCCTGTGGAACCAGGGACCTTCTTGCTCAAGCTGACTCAACCATCCGTTACACCATCAATTGGGCAGTCCAAGAAGAGAAAGTTGGTCTCCGGCTACTACTTGCCGGCGGATCTTCCTGAAACCGCCGCCAAGGTCCCCAAGATCAACAACCAGAACGCTGAGGAACAGTTTGCTCCTGCAAGTCCTCGGGCTTGTACAGTTGAAGCAAGCGTTCCCGACAAGCCTCGCCCCGGCGAGCTTGCCGGGGGACCGTCAGCTCCGGCAGAACCAGAGGTCCTTGCCGTAGAAGCTGAGGTTCCCGCAGCGGCCCTCGAGCCTTTAGTCCTTGCCGTCGAGCCTCGGGCTCCGGCATGGACGCAGCAAATCGTCCGTTTCCTTCGAACTGGAGAACTTCCCGACGACCCTCAAGAGATAGAGAAGATAACCAGGCAGTCAAGTATGTATCAGTTCGTGGATAATGAGCTGTACAGAAGAAGACTCAATGGTGTCAGACTGAAGTGCATCTCCAGGGAAGATGGACAGAAGCTGTTGGCAGAAATACACGGAGGCATATGCGGCCACCACATTGGCGCTAGGGCGCTTGCCGGGAAAGCTTTCCGGCAAGGGTTCTTTTGGCAAGAAGCCCTCCAAGATGCAACTGCACTAGTAACCAAATGTGAAGCGTGCCAGTTCCATGCAAAGCAAATTCATCAGCCAGCTCAAGCTCTCCAAACAATCCCTTTGTCATGGCCCTTCTCGGTCTGGGGGCTCGATATCCTCGGCCCTTTCCCTCGTGCTGTCGGGGGCTTTGAGTACTTGTACGTTGCAATCGACAAGTTCACAAAGTGGCCAGAAGTGGAGCCGGTGAGAAAGGTGACAGCACAGTCAGCGGTCAGGTTCTTCAGGTCGATTGTTTGCCGTTTCGGGATCCCTAACAGGATCATCACCGACAACGGTACGCAATTCACTAGTCGCACCTTCATGCAGTACGTCCAAGACCTTGGCGCCAAGGTCTGTTTCGCTTCTGTTGCTCACCCAAGGAGCAACGGTCAAGCGGAGAGGGCAAATGCTGAAGTGCTGCGTGGACTAAAGACGAGGACCTTTGACAGGCTGCGCAAGTGTGGAAGAAATTGGATAGAGGAGCTACCGGCGGCTCTTTGGTCAATCAGAACGACACCAAGTTGAGCCACCGGACAGACACCCTTTGCTCTAGTCTATGGAGCAGAGGCAGTTCTCCCCACGGAACTCGTATACGGATCTCCTCGAGTGCTCGCTTATGATGAGCTCGAGCAAGAGCAACTGCGGCAAGATGACGCATTGCTCCTCGAGGAGGGACGTCTCCAGGCTGCTGTACGAGCTGCTCGATACCAGCAAGCTTTGCGCCGCTACCATAGCCGCAAAGTCAAGGCCAGGAGTCTCGAGGAAGGCGACCTTGTTCTTCGGCGTGTTCAGTCCGCCAAGAATTCCAACAAGTTGACGCCGAAGTGGGAAGGCCCTTATCGGGTGAGACAAGTTACGAGGCCCGGCGCTGTCCGCCTCGAGACCGAAGAAGGCTTACCGGTGAGCAATTCCTGGAACATAGAGCATCTTCGCAAGTTTCACCCCTAAGGCGCGGTGGCCGTGATCCGCTCCGGCAACCACCTTTTGTACAAGCTTTGCCGCTGTTGCATGTAACCCTTTGTACAAAGCCGGGCGCAGACCCCGTGCATCAGTAAAGTTTTTGCGTTTTTCGCACCGAATGCCTTTTGCATGCTTCTCTTTGCTATTTGCATGTTCTGTTTGGCATTTGGCGCAACACTCAGATATACGGTAAGCACTAGTACGCCAAAAGGCCATATGCTTGTTTCCCTCTCCCTTTTCTTTCCTCTTAAACAGAAGGAACTTTCCTCGCGCACAAGTTTGCCGGGGGGGGGGG
>LR738709.1:263888799-263941375 GCA_902687465.1 Secale cereale | reverse complement strand
GGGGGGAAGGAGGTGGAGGAGGAGGAACCAAGTGCTGTTCAAGAAAGAGAAGCCTTTCAAGAAAGAGAAGCCTTACCGGAAAGCAAGCAATATAAGCAAGCAACATATGAAAGATAAGTTGTTAGAATTTGACCAGTTCAAATTTTAAATTTTAGTTGTCTTCCTTGAACAGTCACACTTTGTATGGAAAACCTGTGCGCGGAGGAACCTACCCGTAGCTTGCCGCACCCTTATCTTGTTTTCGAGTTCGCTCAACGATTTAAGTGAGCTGCGATAAGTGTCGCGCCCTTGCTTCGTTTCCGAGCACGCTCAGCAAGCTAAGTGCGTTGCGACTAGCTGCGGCAAGGTTGCTTGCCGGCGAAGACCTTGGCCAGCAGGCTACGCAGAGTCCAGCACTCAGTGCTCGCGGCAAAGGCCCCTTGCCGGCAAGCTCCCCGGGAGCGTAGGGTGAAAAACATACAAAGTCAAAGATTGAGACAAGGAAGATAACATTGCACTGATTAATCAAAATAAAGTAAATATCTTACAAAGGATAACTTGTCGCGATGGACTAATGAGTTCATGACATAATGTGCAGCAACAAAAAGATAAAGATAACGGAGCCCTAGTCTACGCGGTCGCCCTCCTTCCTGCCAAGCTTAGCCACCTTGGCGATGATGTGGGCGACCTGCTCCTTCAGGGCCTCCGTGTCTGCATCACCCGGCAAGCTGCGAAGAACGTTGGTGAGATTGATCCCCGGGTTGCGGTACACGATCTTCGTCAGCACCCGCTCTAGAGTTCCCGCGCAGAGCAGGCGCGACTCCTCGGCCAGCTGCGCGGGGATTCGGTTCCGGAGACCTGCAAGGGCCGGCGCGATCCCTCTGAAGAAGAGGCTGAGCTTGGCGCTGTGCAGGAGGTCCGGATCCGGCGAGTAGATGAGATGTTCAACCTTCAACGCCAGCAGCTCCTGGTCAATATTGGACGCAGAAGAAACCAAGTCTTCGGTCCATACCTCAATGGTCTGGCGGAAGAGCTCGGATGCTTTGTTGACGCTGTCCACCAAGGTCCGCTCCTTGCGGAGCTCCTCCTTCAGCTTGTTCTCCTGAGCCCGGGCAGCGTCGAGCGAATCCTTCAGAGTGGTGACCTTCAGCTCCAAGTCCTCGATGGAGTCCTTGGCGGCCTTCAACTCGTCGCCCCTCTTGGAGAGACTCACCTGGAGCTCTGAGTTTGTGTGGGCATCCTTCTCGCGCTCCGTGATGAGCGCGGCGACCTTCTCCGCGCTCACCTTCAGCGCCTTCTCCAGCTGCTCAACCTTGGCGGAGAGCTCCTTCTTGGCGTCTTCCGCGGCGACCGCGGCGGCTTTCGCCTCCTTTAATTCCCCGCCAAGGGCGGCCTCGCGAGCGGCAAGGTCCTCCTCATGGGAGTCGAGCTCGACCTTCCGCTGCGCGAGCTCTCCCTCTCGCCGGGACAGCTCCACCCCGGCGAGCCGCTGCTGTTCCTCAGCGTCAGCCTTCTCGAGCACCCACTCCTGGTACTCGCCGGCGAGACGCTCGCGCTCCTCCGCCACCTCGCGGAGGGCCGCCTGGTTGGCGGCGCTGAGCTCCGCCGCGCGCTTCTCCATTTCTGCGGCGGCCTTGGCGGCAAGGGCCTCCCGGGAGGCGAGCTTCGCCTGCCTGGCCCGGTAAAGGGCCAGGAGCTGGTGGAGCAGCTTCTCCTCCTCGGGCCCCTCACTCCCGCCGGGCGCCTCGACGATCTTCAGGCCTGCGGAGGCGAGGACTTCTCCGTCGAACGCCTCGCCCTCCGCGGGAGCTCGTGATGAAGACCCCCAAGGCATCTGGATGAAGACGCCGTTGGGGGCCTCAAGATAGTACCCCTGCTCCTTGTTGGCGGAGGGGCCGGTGGCCGGTGCAGCATCCGATGCTCCCGCCGCCTCCGGGCCGGCGGTGCGGTCGCCGTCCCCCTCCCCGGCCGCTGCGTCCGCAGCCGGAGCAGTCTCCTGCGCGGCCGGCTCGGCGGCCTCGGCCATCTCCTCGACGACAGGAGCGTCGCCGCCGCCGCCCTGCGCACCCTCCTCCTCAAGGTTGATAACCTCCGTCTCCATGGGCTCAGGAGGAGGAAGATCTAAAAAGAAGAAGAAGGAAAAGAAGTTCAAGATTCAGGCAAATATCCAAAAAGAGGCAAAGCCGAGAAAACAAGTCACAGAACATACCTTGGCGGACGTCCTCAGCGGCGGGCTCCCTCGCCGGGGAGCTCGGCCTTGGCGGAGTGGCCGCCCTCGCCGGGCTGCTCGCCCTTGGCGGGGTACTCTGCCTTGGCGGAGTACCCACCCTGGGCGGAGCACTCTCCCTTGCCGGAGAGTTCTGCCTTGGCGGGGACGGCGGGGCCTGCGGCTCCTCGACAACGGTCTCCGGGCGCTCTTCCCGCTGTGGCTCCACCTCTGCACAAAACAAGACAAGAAACATCAAGACATGAAGACAAGACCAAATCCTCAGGCGTACCCCGACAAGCGAAAAGAGTAAACCCCAGACTTACGCTGGGGGCTGCGCTGCGGGCTGCGCTGGGGGCTGCTCCTCGGAGCAGCGCTCGGGTCCGGCAGGCTCGGCTCCGGCACACCCCCTGTTGCCGCAGCTGCTGAGTCTTCCGCGACCTCGACCTCGAGCGCCTTGGCCTTCTTCGCCGCGCGATGGGCCAGGGTCCTGAAATCAGAGCAATGAACAGAGTCAGCATTAACAAAAAACCAAGACAAAAATCGAGAAGATGTAAGGTCCTGGATCCTTACTCCTGGTCCTCCTCGTCGTCCTCGCTCAGGGCGGAGAAGTCGTACTCCACCGTGGGCGCGTCGGCGCGAGGAGCGGAAGACGAAGACTCCCTCGCGCGCTTGGTGTTCACCGGGGCTGGGGGCTGCGAAGACCCAGCCCCTGTGGTAGCCGGCGCCCGAGGAGCGGGCTGAGCCGCTGCTCCGCTCCGAGAAGACCCCTGCCGGCTCGGCGCCGGCCTGCGAGGCGCCTCCGTCATGGTCCGCGCGCGGGCCGCCTCCGCTGTGGCTGGTGCGCCGGACGGCCTTGGCGCGGCTTGGCTCCCCCGGGGAGCTGCCCGGCGAGCTGGCTGTTGCCGGGGCGCCTGCGCCCTCTCCCCCGTCGCCGTCTTGCGGAGACGCTTCGCCGGGGACTGCCTTGGGCTTGCCGGGGGCGGGGAGCTCTCCGACGAGGAGAGGTCGTCGGCGTAGAGCTCCGTGGATCCGCCGGAGTCCTCGTCCTCCTCCTCCTCCTCCTCTTCCCCGGCCGGCTCACTGGGCCCAGCGTCCTGCGCTGCGGCCCCCTTTCCCTTGGCGCCTCCTCCCCTCGCGACGCCTCTGCTCCCTCCGGCAGTACCCTCCATTGCCGCGGCCTCGGCCACGATTCCGTGGATCCCGGAGTGCCTCAGCGAGGGGACCCCGACGAGCGCGTCGGGAGGCAGCTGCAGCAACCTGCGGATCTCCGCCTCCTCCGCCTGGGTGGACGCGTCCGCAACCTCCGCCTCTTCAGGCGTGTATCCAAAAATTCCTGCCGCCGCGGCTGCGGCGGCCTCTTCAGCCCGAGAAGCTATGTAGGCGATCTCCTGGTCGGTGGTGTCCCGCGTGTGCTCCTTGAGGTCGTTCTTGTTCTTCGCCACCTCTGCGAGGTTGTCGTAGAAGTTGAGGACGTCGATAGGCTTGGGAGCGATCCACGTGCGGTCCACGCCGTGCGAGTCACACATGGGCATCATGGCGAGGATGCGATCCCTGACGATGTTGTTGCAGAGCGGCACCACTTCCCGGGGAGGTCTAAACCACTCGGGGTGTGCCGGGTCGTACTTGAAGAGTTCCCGGACCATCCCCTTCAGCTCCAGCGTGGTGAAGTTGAAGTTGAGCCCGGGGCGCAGCCTCATTATGTCTGCCGGGCCGCCGTACTCCCAGGCCGGCCTCTTCCGGTCTTGGAGAGGGGCGATGCGCCGGCGGAGGAAGTCTGCGCCCACCTCTGCAACTGACAGCTTGGCCATCCGAAGACGAAGAATCCGGACGAGGGCGATGTCGAGTTTGATGTCGTCCGAGTCCAGCTCGCTCCAATCCCTGCCGCGCACGATGGGTGTTGTGCGCGGCGCGGTGAAGGACTGCGGCGCATCTTCAACGATCCAGCACCACTCCGCGCGCCACTCCTCCCACTTGCCGCGGAGCTCCCCCGGCAAGTAGGATCCCTTCTTATTCAGACGGAAAACCCAAGAAATTCCTCCGGAGAGGGGGGCATCGGCCTCGGCTCTAGGAGTGAAGAAGTGCCTAAAAAGCGCTACGTTTGGGTGTACTCCTATGAAGTTTTCGCACATGTGTGCGAAAACCGCCATGGTGAGGATGGCGTTGGGGGTGAAGTCAAGCAGATGGAGGCCGTAGGTGTTCATAATGTCGCAGAAGAAGTTTGAGAAAGGAGGACAGAGACCACAATGAAAGAAGGCAGCAAAGAAGTAGTACCCGCCGGGATATTCGTCCTTGGCGGCGGCCGGATAGGCTCGTGTGCGGGGGTGCGCCTTGGTGTCCTTGGCCCAGAACAAGTAATACTTGTTCCAAAGCTCCCGCACGCCGAGCTTCGGCGGGAAGACGAGATGCTGCTTCCGGTACGCGATGAGCTTCGCCGCTTGCTCCGACTTCTCCCTCTTGGACTTCTCCGCCTTCGCCTTGTCGGTCTTTGGGGCCATGGCGGACGCGGCGGAAGGAGGGGAACGAAGAGCTCGGCGGCGGCGGAGGTGTGGAGGCGGAGCGCAAGAAGAATCTTTGGAGGAAGGAGACGATGCAATGAAAGCGCAAGGAGGGGAACTGCGCCCGCTTCCTCTGCTTTTATGGGGGAGTGGGGGGCGTTTCGCCCTTTCCATTAAGAGATCGTGGGCACGTCCCATCCCACGGCGCCGCGATCGACGCGTGCCGTTACAGTGGGGTGCGGCGGATACGGAAGTGGATTCGGCGCGCCGCGGGCCGCGGGTGCCCGTGCACTGTTTTGGGCCTGGCCCAACAGCGCTCGGCACCGTGTGTGGCCCAGGCCCGGGGGCTCCTGTCGGTGTACTAAGGTAGGGGTACCTCAGTACCCCAACTTGTGCACGGGCAGTTGCAGCTTCCCGCGGCAGGGTTTACTGCGTGCTCGCCGGAGACCTTCCTGCTCCCTATTAAACCATTCAAAAACAAAGTATACAAGAAAGAAGACCGAGACCCCGGCAAGAGGAGCTTGCCGGGAAGGCCGTACCAGGCTCAAGATTGCCCCACTAACACAAGACCCTGGCAAGAGGAGCTTGCCAGGAAGATTAGAAGACACGCCTCGGCGCTATATGCGCCCCGGCAAGGGCCCGGGGAGCGGCAAGCTCCCGGGCCCGGCAAGATCAAGGCCCCGGCAAGGTGCTTGCCGGGAAGGCTGCGCTGTGTGCCCGCGCTCCAGCTCATCGGCCCACGCGTCGCCCTGGGGCCTATCCAGGGACGCGTGGCGGATGGCTGTGCAGCCTGGGGGACACGGTGGCACTCCACGGTGATGGATCCATCGCCGTGGCAGACGGAGACGCTGAGGCGGGAGCTTTTGGGGTCGACGGCGACGGGCATTAAATGCCCTTGTCCCCCACTGTTAAAGTAGGTATAGACCACTGTTCTGTACTGTAGCTCCACTGTTCCCGCACTGTTACAACTACCACCTCTTTTACGCTTTTACCCCTTTCTCCTACGTTGACACCTGTCGGTGACCCCTTGCACTATAAAAGGAGGCCCATGCACAACGTGGAGGGGGTTCGGAACCTAGATCACTCTCACGCTTGGTGTAGCTGCTTCTTCAAGCTCCCGAGCACTCAAACTCAATACACAACCAAGCAGGAGTAGGGTTTTACGCGTCTACCGCGGCCCGAACCTGGGTAAAACTGCCCGCGTGCTCGCTACGATCTGCTCTTTGTGCTCCCTCCGCCCTCGTACCGCACAAACAAGGGGCTCCGGTCCCATAGGTGTTCGTGGCGGACAGTTTCCCCCGACACAGCTTATAAGTAGATTTAGAAGTACAATTACCATTAGGGGTAAGGTCCCCACACAGAATATCCGGACTGTCCTCTTGAATAATATTCGTCTGCATAATAGTAGAAGCAAGAGGCTGTTGGAAAAGAGAATAAATGAGGGTAGAATTCCATTCTTTCCTATCAGGAAACCAAAGATCTTTAACAAGAGAAGGGTAAGTATATCATGAAGCTTGAATAATAATATGATCATAAATAGCATTCCAACGCGAGCACCATGCGGTGCTCCATATAGATATATTACCTTGAGTAATCTGATAAAGAGAATGAGCTTTGAGTTTGGGCATCATTTTGAGAATGGAGAACCAAAAAACTGATTTTGGATTGGAAGGGCTAGCAGTCCAGATGGAAGCATCATGGAAGTATTTGGACTTAAGAACAAGATGAAGATGGGAAGAAGAATCTTTCGCTATACGCCAAGCAGCTGCAAGCATCAGACCTTCATTAATGGCTTGTAAGTTCCTAATACCAAGGCCACCCTCTTTTTTTAGAATTACAAATATCCTTCCAAACCCTAAGACACAAGCTTTTGCATTACATTTCATAGTAAATCTAACCCCCACTATAATCTTTTTTACAATTTAATTATTGTTCCTGTGACATCAACCACTCCTTGCTAATCCTATTGAATTTAAGTGATATGACACTCCAATCATATATTTTTTATTTTTACAATCATGTGAAACAAAAAGTCTCTAGGCTTAGTCGAAATTGAACCCCCGACCCTTAATCCATATCTACTAGTACTAGGAAAATGTACATGCGTCCGAACTTAGAGTAGTTCGGATGGTTAGGTTTCTTGTGCTAAAACCAATCTATTAGAGTGTGACACTCCGAGACCGGTGCGCCAGGTGTCAGCCAGTTATTCGTTGTCGTTGCCATGTCATCTGCTTGCGTGTTGCATCTTGCCATGTCGTCACGTGTGTTGCATCATCATGTTTTCAAAACTTGCATCCGTCCGAGTCCCCTCGTCCTTTCCGTTGTCCGTTCTGAGCCCAGACACACTCACACGTGCCGGCGGCGTCTCCGAATATTTATTTTATGAGTGGCCGGAAAACGTTCTCGGAATGGGTTGAAACTTGGCGTGTGGTCTTATTATAGTGTAGACAGGCCGCCTGCCAAATTTCATCGCATTCGGAGTCCGTTTGATAGCCCAACGGATATATATAGTGGCATCAGTCGCCGGTTATTTCGTCGGACGTTTTCGGTCTCCGAAAACCCCGCGGACCTCTTTTCCCTTCTCCCCTCGCAGCCCGAGACCCCTCTTCACAGCCCACTAACCTCCCCTAGGCCCATTCTACTCCTCCTCGCGACCGGAGCCACACGATCGCGATCCGGTGGTCTAAACGGCCCCAAAACCGCCCTAACCCTAGCACCTACCCTATATAAACACCCCCCATGTCCATTTTGGGCATCCCCCTAGGCCTTCCCCTACCTCCAGCCACCTCCCTTGCATCAATTCCGCGCCAGGCCAGTGCCCCATCGCCACTTGTCCCTCCAGCACCGCCGCCACCTCTTTTCCGCCATGTGGCAGTGTCCTATTGGCTCCCCACGCCGCCAGCCGCCCCCTGGGCCTATGGGAGCGCGCCACGTGGCCTCCCCGTCGCCCCCTCAGCGCCCCTCCAGCCACCAGCCCGCTCCAGGCCCGCCCGGGCCCCGATCTGGGCCCGAGGGCTCGCTCGCCCGTGACCTCGCTCGTCCCCTGCTCCTCCCGCACGGGAACTCGCCGCCGTCAAGCTCCCTCGCGTCGCCGGCCTCCTCGCCCGCCGCCGCACAGCGCTGCCGGCGGCCCTATCGGACCCCGCGCGCCCCCCAAGCCCCGCGAGTCGCCGGCCAGCACCACCATCACAGCAAGCCGCGCCGCCCGCCGTTCAACACCGGATCCACCGCCGGAGCTCCCGTTGCCGCCGCCGACGCCGGGAATGGCTTCCCCGTCGACCGGATCCGGCATTCCCGCGACCTCCCTCGTCCCCTGGCCTCCTGCGTCCTCCTCGCCATCGCCGGATCGACGCCTGCGCCGCCTCTACGCCACGCCGCCGGCTCGCCGTCATCTGGATCGGGGGAGGAACGGCCCCGCACAGCCCGTGCGCCCGCGTGGGCCTTCGGCCTCCTCAGGCCCAGCCTCCGGCCACACCGCCGGCCCAGCCTGTCTCCATCGTTGGGCCTCAGCCCACTAGGTGAGGCCCGCCCGAGCGCCTCCTTTTTTTCTATTCTTCTTGCTGTTGGGCCAGCCACTTTCGGCCCGGTGTGTTTTTTTTTACTGTTTGTGTTTTGTTTTTTTACTAAGTCCCTGAGCAAATGTAATAATGTGTGCATGTTTGCATAGTGATAACTTTTTGTGTGCTAATCCAAATTGTGTGAACGATATGTCAGAATGATCGTGGTGATATGCTCTACACTTTGTTCCATTGTGCCATCTAGATGCTCTAATCTCTGTTGTAAGAGTGCTACTTGATATAAACTGCTGCTACTTGTTATTTTGTTGCCATGTTTGAGATATGATAACTTGGTGCATGTTTATCCAAATGATGCAAATGATATGTCAAAATGTTCATTATGAAGTGTACTACATGATGGTTGATGTAGCATGCTTGTTTGAGTTCATATGGCCATGTTAATCTCTGTTGCAAAAGTGCATTTGGTTGTTAAGTGCTGAAACTTGTTATGAGATGCTGATTTCAATTGCTCTTTGCTATTGATGTGTTTGTCTTCATGCCACATGTCTAGATGTTTTAGAAGCACCAATATATGGTATTTGATGTGGTGCAATTATCTTTCCATGATATGCCTTGAAGTGACTTAAACATGCTTGTAAACATGCCATGCCAACATAACTGTTTTTGTAAGGGCATATTTATCCCTAAGTAGTTTTGGTGATTGATGACAATGCATTTGCGGACTAATCGTGTGCTCTAAGCTCCTACAGGTATATCTCACTTAGGCACAAGACGATTGATTGCCCCTCGGATTCTATGGAAGAAGGTGTTTTCTTTTTGCTCCCTGTCGATGGCTTCGAGTAATAGGAAAGCCGTACTATTAAGAGGGGGTCCGCTTCGGAAAGGTTTGGGTGGAATCAACACGTACACGTCTTTCTCCCGCACCACCTTTCCTTTGCTTCTCTGGAGTTCCAACCGGTTATTATCGTATATGCAAACTGTGACTTCTTAACTAAATCATCTGCCTGGCAAGCGGTAGTACCGCTCTACTAGGCGGTAGTACCGCGCAGATACACGGTAGTACCGCCTGCCGACACGGAAGTACCGCTCCCACGATAGTACCGCCTCTCCAGAGCGGTAGTACCGTGTATCTGGCCCGGCACTGATTCTAAGTGCAGAAGTAGATGCGGAAGTAAATTTTTACTTCCGCATCCAATGCGTTAGTACCGCTTAGTCCAAGCGGTAGTACCGTGTCGCATTTTGCTACTACCGTTTTCCCTGCGGATGTAATTTATTTCATCCGTGGTCGTCAATCATGTCGCATATTTTTTCCTAGCGGTAGTACCGCTCCCGGAGCGGTAGTACTGCTCAGCCAGCGATAGTACCGCAACTTATGTGCGGTACTACCGCTCTCTGCGGGCTGAAAACACACATAACGGTTGGATTTGCTCTCCCACAATATATAGGGGGTCTTCTTCTCCAAGAAGACTCCCCTCTTCCCCAACTACTCCATTGTTGCTCCAAAAGATCCATTTCCGCCCGATCTCTCTCCCTAGCCAATCAAACTTGTTGATTTGCTCGGGATTGCTTGAGGAGGCATCGATCTACACTTCCACCAAGAGATATTTGATTCTCCCCACTAATCCCTTGCAGATCTTGTTACTCTTGGGTGTTTGAGCATCCTAGACGGTTGAGGTCACCTCGAAGCCATATTCCATTGTGGTGAAGCTTCGTGGTTTTGTTGGGAGCCTCCAAGTTGTGGAGATAGCCCCAACCTTGTTTGTAAAGGTTCGGTTGCCGCCTTCAAGGGCACCACTAGTGGATTCACGGCATCTTGCATCGTGTGAGGGCGTGAGGAGAATACAGTGGCCCTAGTGGCTTCTTGGGGAGCATTGTGCCTCCACACCGCTCCAACGGAGACGTACTTCCCCTCAAAGGGAAGGAACTTCGGCAACACATCCTCGTCTCCACCGGTTCCACTTGTAGTTATTTCTTACCTTTACTTGTGCATGCTTTACTTGTTCAACTCCTATAGCATGCTTGTGTAGTGGTTATCCTTCTTTCCGTTAGTTGTCATCTTAGTAGAATATCTAGACAACTTACTTTGTCGTTTAATTTAAAGTGGTTAAGAAAAGTTAAAAATTGTTAGTTGCCTATTCACCCCTCCCCCTCTAGTCAACCATATCGATCCATACAATTGGTATCAGAGCCTCGTCTATTTTTAAGGACTTTACCGTCCAAAGAGTATGGGTGATAACGTAGTAGAGACGGAGGACCATTCCGGTGGAACTCCGTCCTTGCCTACGTCAGATGGGGGAGCCTCGGTCTCTCGTGAGGAGTTCAATGTGGCCTTGACCACATTGAAAGAATCACTAGCGAGCGAGGTCAAAGGCATGTTTAAAGATTTGCTTGAGGGGCTTCAATTATCCACCACACCGTTGGAAGTGGCTCGTCCCGCGACCAACGTGTCGGAGGCTAATCCCGACAAGGGAGAAGCTAGTAGTGAGCAAGCCCCGGTCACTAAGAATGGGAGTGGGAAATTTGCCCAATCCGCTCCTCCTACTCACTATGGAGGACCCGTTCCCACACCGCATTTAAATTCTGTTGGGCCCCCTCCCAAGTTTATCAAAAATACTGATTTTGCTACTTGGGTGTTTCGTTTCAAACGTCATATTAATCATTGTTCCACTAACCTTTGGAGAATCATTGAGCAATGTTTTTATCCGTATGATCCTGACAACATGACTCCAAGAGAAACTGCAGATCATCAGTTCAACGAGTCCGCTCTTTGCATTCTTCAAGATTCCATCCCTCCTGAAGACATTGCACACCTTCGACCCTTCAATGTGGCCAAGGAAGCTTGGGAGCATGTTGGCACGATGTACAAGGGAAGCACCAGTATTCAACGCTCCAACTATGAAGTGGTGCAAGATGAAGCTGATGAGTTTGCTATGACCGAAGATGAAGATCCTTGTGAACTTTATCGAAGATTAACTATTCTTGCAGTTTCTCTTCGAGATCATGGCAGTAAGGATACGGATGACAATTGGATCAAGCGCAAGTTCATCAAGGCCATGATGCCCTATCATAAGGCCATGTCCTCTGTCATACGTCAGAGACCAGACTTCCACACTTTATCCTCAAATGAAGTGTTGGATGAATTTGTGGCCACGAGGATCTTGGACGTGACCGCCGACAATGCGGTCTTCAGAGCTCAACGATCAAAGAAGCCTAATATTGCTCTGAAGGCCAAGGCTTGTGTGGAAGAGGAGGAAGTGGAAGATGATAATGAGTGTTGCCCCGAGGACACCAAATATGCCTATCATGAGCACATGGCTCTTGCTTCAAGGCAATTCTGGGGCAAGAAGAACACAAGATCCAACTTCAACAGGAACAACTCTAGTGGGAACAAGGGGAAGCAACGAGTAAGGACTTGCTTCAACTATGGAAATGTAAGTCACTTCGTTGTGGATTGCCCATATGAGAAGAGAGAAGACTTTGGGGGCAAGCTTATTCGGAAGGACAAGTCAAAGTCCTATCCCAATAAGAACAACTTCATCAAGAAGACTCCTCCGAAAGTGTTGGTGGCCCAAGAAGAATATGTGGAGGATGATGATAATGATGAAGACGATGGGGTGACCACTATGGCCACAATTGCAATTGCAACTACTCCGCACTCATCTCTCTTCGACTCACCAAACGAGAACATCACCGCCAAGTGTCTCATGGCCAAGGCCACCAACAAGGTAACCCCAAACATCAATACTACTATCTCTTCTAATCCTTCATTGACAAATTGTATTGATGAGGGTGAGGGTGTGAAGGAGGGAGAAAATGAATTTGAGTTGTTCATGAAAAATCTCAAGGGCAAACCCAAGAAGCATTTTGTTGCTCTCTTGGAACAACTCGGTGAGGCCAATGACATGATTGAGGCTCACGAGGAAACCATTACTAAAATGGAAGGACACAGTCGAGACTATGCCGATGAGATATCAGATCTCTCTAACGCCCTAGAGGAAGAGCGTGGTCTTCGTTTGGCTCTTGAGGAGTCACACAACGAGGGTCATGCTAAACTAAAGAAAGATCTTGATCATGCTTTAGTTGTCTCTCGCGTCCTTAACTCCGAGAAGGCAATTCTTGAGGTTGACCATGCTAAACTCAAAGAGGAGTTTGACATACTTGACAAGGCTCACAAGGCCTTGAAAAGTATGCATACTACTCTCAAGGAGTCTCATGATCAACTCCAAGTTTCGCTAACCAAGGAAAAGGCTATCTTTCCTCGCATGGTTTTAATTGATAATGCAAATGCTACTAACCCATGTTGCGAGCATGTGCATCTTGTTGAAGATAATGCCGAGTTGAAGAAGCAACTTGAGAAAGGCCTTGTGACTTGCATACAAGGTGAGAAGAACCTCAACACCCTTTTGAGCAATCAAAAGGAAGTTGTGGCAAAGGAAGGAATTGGGTTTGTTCCTAAGCCCAATAAGAAGAAGAATGACAAGACCAAGCAACCACCCCCTCTCCGACAATCCTTTGTGAAAGAAGGAGAGGGCACGTCCACGAAGAAGCAAAGTGGTGGTGTCAAGAAAAACTCCACCATACCATCAAACATGGCCGGCGATTTTAATCCTTCATATGTTTTATGCCGTGCTAGTGATGGTCATGTGTTTGCTAAATTTGTTGGTTCTTCTTATGAGTACATTGAATGGTCTATTTGGGTTCCTAAGACCCTTGTTACTAACCTCAAAGGACCCATTACCAAATGGGTACCTAAATCCAAGCATTGATCTATTGTAGGAGTTTGCTTCCGGTGGGGGATCATGGTTGCTCGATAGCGGAGCCACAAATCATATGACCGGAAGCAAAGACTTGGTGGTGGACGTGCATCTCGGCCCATCTATGGCCACCAACGTCGAATGGGGTGATGCCTCATGCTCTAAGGTATTGGGACTTGGCAAGGTTGTTGTCTCTCATGATCTCACGATCGAGAAAGTCATGTTTGTTGAGTCCCTTGCATACAATTTACTTTCTGTTCTCCAACTTGCACTCATGGGCTTTACTACATTCTTTGATATCGATACTGTGGCCCTCTTGTGGAGCAAGACTCTTAAAGTAGCCTATGTTGAGCATGTTGAGAACGGCCTTTATGTGGTTAACTTCTCGAAGAAACCCACTAAGGTCGCGACATGCCTAATGGCTAAAGTTGATGTGGGATGGCTTTGGCATCGCCGTTTGGCCCACGTCAATATGAGATCTTTGCAAAGTCTTCTCAAGGGGGGCCATGTCCGAGGACTAACAAATGTTAGCTTTGCCAAAGATCGTGCTTGCAGGGCGTGCATTGAAGGGAAATTACATGAGAAGGCTCACCCTCCCACGACTATCATCTATTCTAAGAGACCCCTAGAGCTCCTCCACATGGACCTCTTTGGGCCTCCATCTTTTGATAGTCTCGGGGGTCGGAAGTATTGCTTGGTGTTTGTGGATGATTACTCAAGATACACCTGGGTATACTTCTTCAAGAAGAAGAGTGAGACCCAACAAACCGTCATCAACTTTGCAAATGAAGCTCAACGACAACATGAAGCAAAGATTTTGATGATCAGAAGTGACAACGGCCCCGAGTTCAAGAACTACACCTTGGATGAGTTTCTTGGTGATGAGGGGATCAAACATCAATATGCAGCCCCATATACCCCTCAACAAAATGGTGTAGCGGAGAGAAAGAACCGAACTCTAATGGATGCTGCAAGAACCATGATGGCTGAATTCAAGTCTCCATACAACTTTTGGGCCGAAGCCATCAACACCGCTTGCCATGCATCAAGTCGTCTCTATCTCCGCAAAGGCTTGAACAAAACTCCGTATGAGATTCTTACTGGTAACAAGCCCAATCTCAAGTACTTCCGGGTATTCGGGTGTAAGTGTTTCATTCTCAAGAAAGGTGTTCGTTTGTCTAAATTTGAATCTAGAGCTCATGAGGGCATATTTGTTGGTTATGCTACAAACTCTCATGCTTACCGTGTCCTCAACAAGTTCAATGGACTCATTGAGGAGACGAGTAACGTAGAGTTTGATGAAAATAACGGCTCCCAAGTGGAGCAAAGTGGTACTTGTGATGCAGGTGATGAAATTCCTCCTCAAGCCATAAGAAGAATGGGTGTTGGATATATCCTACCCATTGAGGAACCCCTTGTGGCCGAAGGAGAAGGACAATGTTCCACTCAAGTGGAACCATCACCAACCCAAGACCCACACGCTTCCGAAGAACAAAGTGAAGGCCCTCAACCTGATGAACAACGCCAAGTGCAAGATCAATCTCAAGTTGGTGGAGAGCCACCAAATGATGCACAAGGCCAAGTTCTGTCCCCCGAGCAAGATCAAGATCAAGAGGAAGCTCAAGATCAAGATCTAACTCCTGACGACGCTCAAGATGATCAACTCAGTGCTCCTTAGTTAACACTTGAAGAGCAATTAGAGCGTCGTGCTGCAAAAGTTGCCTCCCGGCTTGCCTCCAACGAGCATCACATTGAGAACATTCTAGTAAGCATAAAAAGGGGGGTAAGCACTCGTAGACAATTAGCAAACTATTGTGCTCACCAAGCTTTTGTCTCCTGTGTTGAACCTCAGAAGGTTTATGAGGCGCTCGAAGACCCTGATTGGATCAATGCCATGCATGAAGAACTCCATAACTTCGAGCGCAACAAAGTGTGGCGTCTGGTGCCAAGGCCAAAGGAGAACCATAATGTCATTGGAACCAAATGGATCTTTAAGAACAAGCAAGATGCTCATGGCATTGTCATCCGCAACAAGGCGCGCCTGGTGGCTCAAGGCTACTCCCAAGTCGAGGGTATCGACTACGGTGAAACCTTTGCCCCCGTTGCTCGTCTTGAATCCATTCGCTTGTTGCTTGCCTATGCTTCCCATCATAACTTTAAATTACAACAAATGGATGTGAAAAGTGCATTTCTTAATGGTCCTATTAATGAGTTGGTGTATGTTAAACAACCCCCGGGGTTCGAGGATCCCAAGTTCCCCAATCATGTGTATCATCTCGATAAGGCACTCTATGGCCTTAAATAAGCCCCACGAGCGTGGTATGAGCACCTTACCGAGTTGTTACAAGATCGTGGGTTTGAAATTGGGAAAATCGACCCCACTCTTTTTACTAAGAAGGTCAAAGGGGAGTTGTTTGTATGCCAACTATATGTTGATGATATTATCTTTGGTTCTCCTAACAAAGCTTTCAATGATGAGTTCGCCGCACTCATGACCACACATTTTGAGATGTCCATGATGGGAGAGTTGAAGTACTTCCTTGGATTTGAGATCAAACAAAGAAGAGAAGGCATCTTCATCAAACAATCCAAGTATACTCAAGACATGCTCAAGAGGTTCAATCTAAGTGATGTCAAGCCGGCTACTACTCCAATGCCAACCAAATGCCAACTTGACATTGATCCCAATGGTAAAGCAGTGGATCAAAAGGTATATCGCTCTATGATCGGATCCTTGCTTTACCTTTGTGCATCTAGACCGGATATTATGTTGAGTGTAGGAATTTGTGCACGGTTTCAAGCCTCACCTAAGGAGAGTCACTTTGTGGCTGTCAAGCGAATCTTTCGATATTTGGCTCATACCCCAAACTTTGGCTTATGGTACCCGAGAGGAGCAAATTTCAACCTTGTAGGTTTCTCTGATTCTGACTGGGCGGGAGACAAAGTGGATAGGAAGTCCACTTTGGGAGGGTGCCAATTTGCTTGGTTGCTCTCTTGTTAGTTGGTCTTCCAAAAAGCAAAGTTGTGTATCTCTCTCGTCCATCGAAGCAGAATATGTGGCTGCTGGCAGTTGTTGTGCTCAACTCTTATGGATGAGGCAAACTTTAAAGGATTACGGTGTCACTTGTGACAAAGTGCCTCTTTGGTGTGACAATGAAAGTGCCATCAAGATTTCTCTCAACCCGGTGCTACACTTCAAGACGAAGCATATTGAGATTCGGTATCACTTCATCCGGGATCACATAAGGCAAGGAGAGATCGAGCTTCACTACGTCAACACTCATGATAACCTTGCAGATATCTTCACGAAGCCATTGGATGAAGCAAGATTTCGCGAGTTAAGGCATGAGCTAAATATCATTGATTTAAGCAATGTGGTTTGAATCTGTGCACACACCCCTCACACTCAATATAGCTATCTTGTCTAGATGTAGGCATGGACATAGGGGGAGTATTGTTCTCTCAATGAACTGTTCCTCCCCCCATTATGCATAAACTAATCAAGTCTTTATCATTTGCCATACTTAGTTGGTTTAAATGCTTCAAGTCGAGTATTGGTCATGGGCCCAAGGATAATTCTTCGCGGTGCCATATCTATAAACTCAAACATAGGTGGCCTCGGCCACCGCCCTCCTCTGAGGAGTTGTGTTATTTGTTTTGCTTTTGCGTGCATTTGTTTTTTTCTCTCTTTATGTGCTTAAAGCCTCTTGTCAAAACGTGCATACTCTTGGAGGAGCGGTACTAACGTGATCGTTTACGGTACTACCGCAAAGGTGTTACGGTACTACCGCACATCCAGCATGGCAGTAATTTTTTACTGCCGCTGGTAGGGCGGTACTACCGCTTGGAGAGCGGTACTACCGCGATGACCGCGGTACTACCGCACATATTCGAACGACTGGGGGTTATAAGCAGGCAGGGGGAGATCCAACTCCCCCATACCCATTCACTCCTAACCCCCACGTCGTCCCTATCTCTCCCTCTCAAGAACGCCGCCGGAGGACCTTGCCGGATCTCCTCCCTCGGCCACTCTCCTCGCATTCCGACCGGTGGGATCGCTCCCCACCACGCCCTCTTGCCATGGATGAAGGTTTCTCCCCTTTTCCCCTCTTCTTGTTGCCTTGTTGTTGTTTTTAGGGTTAGGGGAGATGCCTAGTGTTCTTGTGTTCTTCGTGTTCTTATCCATGGAAGTTTAGGATGTAGGAGAGTGTTGTTGCACTAGAAATACGAATATGCATGTGGCTACCAAGATACTATGATCAGCCGTAGTACCGCTTGTCGATCTATATGGCCTTCTCTAGATCTGTTCATCTCAGATCTGTTTTCGTGCGGTACTACCGCTGGAGAACCGCGGTACTACCGCACGATCTGGTCCAGATCTGATCTGATCAGAGCGGTACTACCGCTGTCCTCAGCGGTACTACCGCTCTGGCGGAAGTAAAATTTTACTACCGCTTGCCGAGCGGTACTACCGCGCCCCAACGCGGTACTACCGCTCCGCAAGCAGCACTAAGTTTTTACTTCCGCTCCTGTACGTGGAAGTATATTTTTACTACCGCAGCGTATGCGGTACTACCGCATCCACCATGCGGTACTACCGCTTACTCTGCGGTACTAATTTTTTACTTCCGCACAGGGACATCAGTACTACCGCTTGTGTCATATTGTCTTCGTAGCATGTACACATTCCTTTTTCTACTGGTTTCGTGTGCTTTTTGAGGCTTTTGCATTGATTCTCTTTGTGTTCTTGTCGTGTTCTTGTGTTTGTGCTTTAGGTGGTGGCTCCGGTTTCGATGCTCGTCGTTCCAACCCTGTCCGCGACACCGGATCCAAGCGTCTGCGCAACTCCAGTGATGTGCCAGAGGGCTCCAATCCCCAGCGCATGTACAAGACTGCCACCAACAAGCGTAAGGAATCCTCAATGTCTATGGAGGAGATGCCCGCTACTGAGTTCATGTCACGGAGGAAGCAAAACCCATATGGAGAACCCCGTAAGCACTTTCCTGGAGATGAGATTTTCTGGACCAAGCAGCAGTTTCGCATCTACCATGAGGTGGTCAAGACCAAGACCAACCTGTACGTGGATGCTCACTGGGTGGACGTGACTCACATGAGGAAGGACACCAACCGGGCCTACTTTGCCGAGGCTGTTGATCTGATCGAACAGTTGGGACTTGAGCATATCATGACCTTCCAGAATGATTTTGATCGAGAAATTATTGCTCAGTTCTATGCCTCTGTCAATTTCCACACCAAGGAGGATCGCCCAATGACATGGATGACCAATGGTCAGAAGATGACTTCTTCTTGGAAGGAGTTCATGGATCTTCTTCAGATACCTGACGAGGGTCTCCACAACCCAATTGGATTTCGGCCTCACGCCAATCCTGAATCTGCCAACAAAGACAAGCTGCTTCCATTTTATGAGGAGAAGACTCTTGCTAGTGGCAAAAAGACATGGGTGTTGAACCCCTTTTTGGACATCATGTATCGGATCTTTCGCAACACTCTGTTCCCTCGCGTTGGAGATAAGGACAAGGTCCATGCCTACCTGGTTGACATGCTACTGATGTGTCAAGAGGCTCGCACGACCCAAACTGCACCACTTGACATATCCCATATCATATGGAATGAGCTCCGTTTTGCCATCTACTCTCGCAAGGTACCCATCTATGGTCCATACTTGTTTCTGCTGATCTCCAAGACTTGGGAGAAGTTGTACCCTGAGGAGGAGTTCGAGGCCGACTGCTTCCGCCATGATCCCATCCGTCTTCGCGTCAAGACTCGATGGGCCAACACCACCACTCGTGCGCAAGCTGCTGCAGCACAGATGGGCACTGATGAGGAGCCTGTGGAGGAGGATGATGATGAGGGCCCTGGAAGATTTGCCCCTTCTTCCTCCTCTGCTGTGGAGGAGCCTTCTTGGGCTAAAAAGCTTAAGCAAAAGATGAAGGCCCTCTTCTGCATGCAGGCTAAGGGTCAATACCGAGCTCATGTGACTGACAAGAAGACGCGCCAGCGTGACAAGAAGCTTCCGGCGGTCTATGGAGAGGATGTGTCAAATGGGTCAGAGGATAACATCACCCCTGAGGCTACTTGGATGGCCCGCCAGGGGTACAAGTGGTCAGAGTCTGATGAGGAGTATCAGGAGGAGCAGCCGGGATCTGATGATGAGTATGACGACTGAGTTTCTCCAGGGCTGCCACCCGTCTTAGTGTCCTCTTTCCCCTTTGTGGTGTCTCGATGACAAAGGGGGAGAGTGATTTGCGTCTTGTGCTCTTGTGCTCTTGTGCCAGTTGTTTCTTTTCGTTGGTTGAACTCTGTTTATTTGCGTGTTTGTGTCGTGTGCGTGAGACTATCGTATGGTGTAAGACATATGCTCCTTTATCGTTGAACTCATCGTTATGTCTTTAATGTTTTATCAAGAGCAGTTAGTTTATATATAGAGTATCTTATGTGAAGAATATAGGGGGAGCACTGTACCTAGTATGTGTGTTGTGCAGTCCAAAGCACAATCTTGTGTAGGCACACATCCAGGGGGAGCTCACCTATACTCTAGGGTTTGGATTGCATACTCTCTTATTTCATTCCTGTGCAAATCCCGTATTGTCATCAATACACCAAAAAGGGGGAGATTGTAAGGGCATATTTCTCCCTAAGTAGTTTTGGTGATTGATGACAATGCATTTGCGGACTAATCGTGTGCTCTAAGCTCCTATAGGTATATCTCACTTAGGCACAAGACGATTGATTGCCCCTCGGATTCTATGGAAGACGGTGTTTTCTTTTTGCTCCCTGTCGGTGGCTTTGAGTAATAGGAAAGCCGTACTATTAAGAGGGGGTCCGCTTCAGAAAGGTTTGGGTGGAATCAACACGTACACGTCTTTCTCTCGCACCACCTTTCCTTTGCTTCTCTGGAGTTCCAACCGGTTATTATCGTATATGCAAACTGTGACTTCTTAACTAAATCATCTGCCTCGCAAGCGGTAGTACCGCTCTACTAAGCGGTAGTACCGCGCAGATACACGGTAGTACCGCCTGCCGACACGGTAGTACCGCTCTCACGGTAGTACCGCCTCTCCAGAGCGGTAGTATCGTGTATCTGGCCCGGCGCTGATTCTAAGTGCAGAAGTAGACGCGGAAGTAATTTTTTACTTCCGCATCCAATGTGGTAGTACCGCTTAGTCCAAGCGGTAGTACCGTGTCGCATTTTGCTACTACCGTTTTCCCTGCGGATGTAGCCGCGGATGTAATTTATTTCATCCGTGGTCGTCAATCATGTCGCATATTTTTGCCTAGCGGTAGTACCGCTCCCGGAGCGGTAGTACCGCTCACCCAGCGGTAGTACCGCAACTTATGTGCGGTACTACCGCTCTCTGCGGGCTGAAAACACACATAACGGTTGGATTTGCTCTCCCACTATATATAGGGGGTCTTCTTCTCCAACAAGACTCACCTCTTCCCCCACTACTCCATTGTTGCTCCAAACGCTCAATTTCCGCCCGATCTCTCTCCCTAGCCAATCAAACTTGTTGATTTGCTCGGGATTGCTTGAGGAGGCATCGATCTACACTTCCACCAAGAGATATTTGATTCTCCCCACTAATCCCTTGCGGATCTTGTTACTCTAGGGTGTTTGAGCACCCTAGACGGTTGAGGTCACCTCGAAGCCATATTCCATTGTGGTGAAGCTTCGTGGTTTTGTTGGGATCCTCCAAGTTGTGGAGATAGCCCCAACCTTGTTTGTAAAGGTTCGGTTGCTGCCTTCAAAGGCACCACTAGTGGATTCACGGCACCTTGCATCGTGTGAGGGCGTGAGGAGAATACGGTGGCCCTAGTGGCTTCTTGGCGAGCATTGTGCCTCCACACCGCTCCAACGGAGACGTACTTCCCCTCAAAGGGAAGGAACTTCGGCAACACATCCTCGTCTCCACCGGTTCCACTTGTGGTTATTTCTTACCTTTACTTGTGCATGCTTTACTTGTTCAACTCCTATAGCATGCTTGTGTAGTGGTTATCCTTCTTTCCGTTAGTTGTCATCTTAGTAGAATATCTAGACAACTTACTTTGTCGTTTAATTTAAAGTGGTTAAGAAAAGTTAAAAATTGTTAGTTGCCTATTCACCCCCCTCTAGTCAACCATATCGATCCTTACAGTTTTATACTTAGTGAAATTTCTGCTAAGTCTGGAATCTGTTATATCCTGATGCTATGTTTGCTTGATGCCCTAGTCAAATCCATGCTTGTTTTGGAGTGGCCAATGATCATGCCTTGTTGTCCATGTTATTGCCTATCCATTCATGCCCTTACTTGCTCATATGACCTACTGTAGCTTATTTATTTCTTGCTCTCAAGTTGCTATAAATTATGCCTGTCAGGATTTTATCAGCATGTTCAATTTGGTGTAGCTTGTTGCTATTGATCCATGCCTCCTATGGAGATGCTCCAATGGAGTTGTTTGCTGTAGGATAGGTCTACTACATGTCCATGCTCTTTATGTTCTTATTAGAGTTGATATTCTTGTTGTTTTGTGCCTCCGAAGGCAGTATCATGATGATGTTTTTGCCTTCACATATTTTGGCTAAGTCTGGATAATTTTATTGCAACTTGCCATGCTTGTTTAAATGTGTTCCAGCAAGCTTTTGGGTGTGTTCTAAGTTCCTACTTGTTAAGTATCATGTCTACTTCAGATCCATGCTTCTTGTTAACATGTTTGGCTGATTTAGCTTATATTTACATTGCTCCGAAGTTGCTATGTGGCTGTTAACTTCAGCTTGTTGTTATATCTTGTTTCATGTGTATCTTTTAGCCCGTTGCTCCGTTTTGGGTGTGTCCTATATGAAACTTGTGTGATTTTGCATGTAGAATCATAATATCATCTTGTTTACATGTTTGGAGTATGTTTGCTTGATGTTTGGGTGCATCTTGCACCGTTGTCATGCTTGTCTTGTTTTGCTCATATCTTCTAGGCCGTAGCTCCGAATTAAACAAACTTTATATGAAACTTGACTAGAATTTCATGTAGATCATCATGGTGCATGTTAACCTGCTGTTTAACAACTTTAACTTAAGGTTTGTTCATATCTGGACTAATTTCAAATTATGCATATGAGGGATTACCGGATTTGTTATTGGTAGTTTCCGGCCTCATTTAAACTTGTTGGCTTGTGTTGTTTTTATGTGCTTCCTACCTTGCCATGTATTGCATCATATATAGACTTGTCTTGCATCATACTTGCTTAAGCATATTGTCATGTTCTTGTGTTGTTTTTGAGTGCTTCCTGCCTTGCCATGTTTTGCATCATATGTAGACTTGTTTTGCATCATACTTGGTTGAGCATATTGTCATGTTCTTGTGTTGTGTGTTCACCGTATTGCTTGCTTCTTCTCGTTAGTGCTTGTTCCGTTGCGATCATGAGGATTCGTTCGTCTACATGTGGTTCGTCTTCAAGGCTTCTTCTTCTTCTTCATGGATCCGTTCTTCTTCCTTGCGGGATCTCAGGCAAGATGACCATACCCTTGGATACCTTTACTATCATTGCCATGTTATGCTAGATGTCTCGATGCTATCGTTATATGTCGCGCTACCCATCTTTATTGTCAGCCCCTCTCCTTGTTGCCATGAAACCTCTAACCTTTGACACCTTCCTAGCAAAACCGTTGTTTGGCTATGTTACCCGCTTGCTCAGCCCCTCTTATAGCATTGTTAGTTGCAGGTGAAGATGAAGATCGTTCCATGTTGGAACTTGATGCTTTGGAAATATCACAATATCTATTATTATTATTATTAACACACCTATATACTGGGCATGGGTGGAAGGCTTGGCCTTTTGCTCGGTGTTTTGTTCCACTCATGCCACCTTAGGCACCGATAAACCGGCATTATGTTCCTTGATTTTGCGTTCCTTACACGGTTGGGTATATGGGGACCCCTTGACACTTCGTCTTTGAATAAAACTCCCCCAGCAAGGCCCGACATTGGTTTTAATTTGCTCATAATAACAACTTAATTAATTAATTAAATTGCATAGGGAGTTAGCGCTACCCGTGGATTCTTCTACATAGCAGGGGGGCCAGTGCTGATGGTGTTGGTCCCAAACGGAGGTTCTATGGGGCCGCCACGGGGAAACTCGAGGTATCTGGTATAACCTGTAGAATCGCCCATCCGGTTGTGGCCTGAGACGAGATACGCGCGGCTACTATCAGGGTGTCAGCACGCCGGGAGGTCTTGCTGGACTTGTTTTACCATTGTCGAAATGTCTTGTGCACCGGGATACCGAGCCTGATCGGATTTCCCTAAGATAAGGGGTAATAATTATTATTACTTCAGCTGATCGTGAGAGCTTGTGATGGGCTAAGTTGGGACACCCCTGCAGGGTTATGATCTTTCGAAAGCCGTGCCCGCGGTTATGTGGCAGATTGGAATTTGTTAATGTCCGGTTGTAGAAAACTTGACAGAGGATCCGAAGTAAAACACACAACTGTGTGAGTAACCGTGACTGTCTCTTTTCACTTTGAGAAGAGAACACGGTGGGGTTATGTTTGACTCGTAGGTAGATCAAGATCTTTAGCGAGCATTACTAGTTTGCGACCGTTTGCGTAGATGCTCATCTTATTCTTGTACTCGTAAGTTAGCCACCATACATTTGCTTAGCCGCTGCTACAACCTCATCACTTTACCTCTCCTTACCCATTAAGCTTTGATAGTCTTGTTACCCATGGTTATGGGATTGCTGAGTCCTCGTGGCTCACAGATACTACAACAACCGTTGTAGGTGCAGGTTTCCGATGTCTTCACGTGATAGCGATGATCGTTGTTTGGAGTTCTTTCTTCTTCTTCTTCTTCTTCTTCTTCAGTCTTGGGTAGGTTCCGGGCCGACAGCCTGGGATAGCAGATGGATGTCATTGTGTTTTTCTTGTTTGCATCCATAGTCAGATGCCTTGTATTGATGTTGTTGTATTCATGTGACTTGTATGTATTGTTGTATCCCCCATGTATGTATGTAATGGTACGATGTAATGATATCCATCTTGCTAAGCGCCCGAAATGCGGTTGTGCCCCAATCACGTAAGTGTCACGTGATCGGGATAGAATCGCATCTTGGGCCTGACAAGTTGGTATCAGAGCCTCGACCGACCATAGGAGCTCCCTTGATTGATCGTAGAATGGCCGTTGTTGAGTCTGGCAGAAAACTTTTTCGGTGTCTAGTTATATCGGAGAGTAGGAATTCTTTTTACTCCCCTGCCCCTTCGTCGCTCTGGTGAGGAATCTTGACGTAGGTGTTTTGAATTACTCCTCTTCCCCTTCAATTTTTTTTGGATCTCGCGGTTAGTTTTCGTTCGTTGCGTTGTTAGTTCTTTCATCTGGTGCATCTCTCATCAAGTGGATTCAATCCTCTTCTTCTTTGCAAGTTCAACCCTCAGTTCTTTTCAACCGATAGTGTTTCCCCATCCGATGTGGTCTTTCTTTTTCCCACCCGCCCACCCTTTTGCTTCTCGGAGCTGGAGTCCTTAATTGAGTATCCATCCTACTCGTGTGAATCCTTTGCTTCTTTTCCTCAATAATTTCAGCTGGTGATTCTCGTCTAGTTCGTCATCCTTCATATTTTTTCCTTCTCCGATGAATTCTCCTCTCGTTCGACATTCTTCTTCTCGTCTTCTTTTCCGGTGGATTTCAATTCAAGTTTTCCGGTGTTGTTCTTATTCTTTCATCGGCTTAAGTGTTTTCCCTTATCTCGTTCGCCTCTCGTCATTTAATTATTCCGGAGTTCCGAAGAAATCTCAGAAGATTCGTCCGTATTCCAATTTATTCGAGGTTGTCACCTCATTCGAGTCCTTGAATCATTCCGGTGCATTATCTTCTTTTCAATCAATTCTCAACGGTGGTTTTCTCTTCGATGGGCTCATAACCAACAGGTCTTTTTCCAGGATCTTACCTGACTCTCCTAATTTCCCGGAGTATTCCTATATTCTTTTCAAGCGTGACATAAGTATGGATTCCATCAGTCAGGTGCCTTCTCCAAGATTGTTTGCAAATTCTTTTCCTCATTCGTTCAACCTTCTTCTTTTCATTCGTCCGGAGTATGTCACAAATTCTTTCTTTGTGTTCCTCCGAAGGCCATCAGTCAAAAGATTTCTTCATCCACAGTTTTCAACTTCGTCCTCCAAATATTCTTCTTTGATGCCTCTTCGTTCATCTCATATTCTTTCCGGTGCTTCGTTCAAACATTCTTTAATCCGTCCGCAATCTCTTCGTTCTCGTCATTCAAATTTTCTCAAGTACTTATCCTTTTCCCGGCGATTCATTCTCTTGTGTTCACTCAATCTCAATTCTTCACGGTGGCTTGTCCTCTTGAATCGTTCAATTTCATTCCTTACGGTGGTTCGTTCTTTTTCTTCACTCGACTTCAATTCTTTATGGTGGTTCGCTCAACAGTTCTTTTCCGGTGTTATCATATCAATCCATTCATTTTTATTCCAATCCTACCGGTGTTTCATGAAGATTTTCTCGAGTTCGCGATTTTTCCCTCTTTAATCCTTTCAACGGGAATAAGTAGTATGTAATCCATTGTTCATCAATTTAATTGATGGAGGATAAGCATAACATAATTCTTATTCTTTCTTCAAGTTCATTTAATCTTTTCCTTCGGAGTTTGTTCTTGTTGAATAAATTCTAGTCCCAAGTGCCTTAATCTTTTTCTTTTCCGGAGTTGAAGTTTTTCAAGGCTATCTCGTCGGAACCCCGACTAATCATTGCAAGGCTCTAATCTTATTCTTTTCGTCCGTCAATTCTATATCATCATCCTTTTGTTACCGGAGTTCCTCTTGGGGTTCATTGCGATACAATTCAGTCTTCAAACGTTCATCTAATTCTTCCGGAGCAGCTCAAGTTTTATCCTTCTCACGTCTTGGAGCGCAAATAATTCTCCGTATTCTTTTGAAGTGGAGTTTTGCATTTCTTCCTTCATCTCAATTGTTCAATCTTTTCGTTGCGGCATAATTCACCTCAAGCTTTGAGATGTTTTTCGCAAGTCCATGACAATCTTATTCTTTTGTTGTTGTTTTTTTCAACAACTCCATTCAAGTCTTTCTCTTATAAACTCTTGTTCATGTCACTCGTGCTCAAAGTTGTCATCTTCTTCTCCATTCTTTGAATTCCATCATTTCAATTCTTCCGGAGGCATTGTGTTGTTACTTTCGTCATGTTTCGTTTCATCTTCTAAAGTTCTTGTCCTATTCCATTCATGTTCAACCGATGTGCTATTCCTTCCATTTTCAGCCGGAGTGCTGCCCGAATTCCTTCGTTCAAATTCCTTTTCTATCTCTTATAACCGGAGTGGTTTCAAGTTCATTCTTGTTCCTTCAGCTCTTGTTTCATATCCTTCAACCTTTTGGTTCTTGTCGTGTTCGTTCTTCCTCTTGTCTAACGAAGTCTTGCAACTCCGTTCATCTCCGTTGTATCCTTTCTTTCGAGTTGTTCATCCTCTCAAAATTCTTTGGTTTCACTCTTTTGCCCTCGAAGAACTTTGTTCTTCCTTTTTCCTCCCGTCTCGTTCTTAAGATCTCGGGACGAGATCTCTTGTTAGTACGGGAGTGTTGTGACACCCCGAGACCAGTGTGCCAGGTGTCAGCCAGTTATTCATTGTCGTTGCCATGTCATCTGCTTGCGTGTTGCATCTTGCCATGTCGTCATGTGTGTTGCATCATCATGTTTTCAAAACTTGCATCCGTCCGAGTCCCCTCGTCCTTTCCGTTGTCCGTACTGAGCCCAGACACACTCACACGCGCCCGCGGCGCCTCCGAATATTTATTTTATGAGTGGCCGTAAAACATTCTCGGAATGGGTTGAAACTTGGCGTGTGGTCTTATTATTGTGTAGACAGGCTGCCTGCCAAATTTCATCGCATTCGGAGTCCGTTTGATAGCCCAACGGATATATATATAGCGGCATTAGTCGCCGGTTATTTCGTCGGACGTTTTCGGTCTCCGAAAACCCCGCGGGCCTCTTTTCCCTTCTCCCCTCGTAGCCCGAGACCCCTCTTCACAGCCCACTAACCTGTCCTAGGCCCATCCTACTCCTCCTCACGACTGGAGCCACACGATCGCGATCCGGTGGTCTAAACGGCCCCAAAACCCCCCCTAACCCTAGCACCTACCCTATATAAACACCCCCCATGTCCATTTTGGGCATCGCCTAGGCCTTCCCCTACCTCCAGCCACCTCCCTTGCATCAAATTTCGCGCCAGGCCAGTGCCCCATCGCCACTTGTCCCTCCAGCACCGCCGCCACCTCTTTTCCGCCATGTGGCAGCGTCCTATTGGCTCCCCACGCCACCAGCCGCCCCTTGGACCTATGGGAGCGCGCCACGTGGCCTCCCCATTGCCCCCTCAGCGCCCCTCCCCAGCCCGCTCCAGGCCCGCCCGGGCCCCGATCTGGGCCCGAGGGCCCGCTCGCGCGCGACCTCGCTCGTCCCCTGCTCCTCCCACACGGGAACTCGCCGCCGTCAAGCTCCCTCGCGTCGCCGGCCTCCTCGCCCGCCGCCGCACAACGCCGGCGGCGGCCCGATCGGACCCCGCGCGCCCCCAAGCCCCGCGAGTCGCCGGCCAGCACCACCATCACAGCAAGCCGCGCCGCCCGCCGTTCAACACCGGATCCACCGCCGCCGGAGCTCCCATTGCCGCCGTCGACGCCGGGAATGGCTTCCCCGTCGATCGGATCCGGCATCCCCGCGACCTCCCTCGTCCCCTGGCCTCCTACGTCCTCCTCGCCATCGTCGGATCGACGCCTGTGCCACCTCTATGCCACGCCGCCGGCTCGCCGTCCTCTGGATCGGGGGAGGAACGGCCCCGCACAGCCCGTGCGCCCGCGTGGGCGTCCGGCCTCCTCAGGCCCAGCCTCCGGCCACACCGCCGGCCCAGCCTGTCTCCACCTTTGGGCCTCAGCCCACTAGGTGAGGCCCGCCCGAGCGCCTCCTTTTTTTTTCTTTTCTTCTTGCTGTTGGGCCAGCCACTTTCGGCCCGGTGTGTTTTTTTTTACTGTTTGTGTTTTGTTTTTTTACTAAGTCCCTGAGCAAATGTAATAATGTGTGGATGTTTGCATAGTGATAACTTTTTGTGTGCTAATCCAAATTGTGAGAACGATATGTCAAAATGATCGTGGTGATATGCTCTACACTTTGTTCCATTGTGCCATGCTTGTTTGACTTCATCTAGATGCTCTAATCTCTGTTGTAAGAGTGCTACTTGATATAAACTGCTGCTACTTGTTATTTTGTTGCCATGTTTGAGATATGATAACTTGGTGCATGTTTATCCAAATGATGCAAATGATATGTCAAAATGTTCATTATGAAGTGTACTACATGATGGTTGCTGTAGCATGCTTGTTTGAGTTCATATGGCCATGTTAATCTCTGTTGCAAAAGTGCATTTGGTTGTTAAGTGCTGAAACTTGTTATGAGATGCTGATTTCAATTGCTCTTTGCTATTGATGTGTTTGTCTTCATGCCACATGTCTAGATGTTTTAGAAGCACCAATATATAGTCTTTGATGTGGTGCAATTATCTTTCCATGATATGCCTTGAAGTGACTTAAACATGCTTGTAAACATGCCATGCCAACATAACTGTTTTATACTTAGTGAAATTTCTGCTAAGTCTGGAATCTGTTATATCCTGATGCTATGTTTGCTTGATGCCCTAGTCAAATCCATGCTTGTTTTGGAGTGGCCAATGATCATGCCTTGTTGTCCATGTTATTGTCTACCCATTCATGCCCTTACTTGCTCATATGACCTGTTGTAGCTTATTTATTTCTTGCTCTTAAGTTGCTATAAATTATGCCTGTCAGGATTTTATCAGCATGTTCAATTTGGTGTAGCTTGTTGCTATTGATCCATGCCTCCTATGGAGATGCTCCAATGGAGTTGTTTGATGTAGGATATGTCTACTACATGTCCATGCTCTTTATGTTCTTATTAGAGTTGATATGATTGTTGTTTTGTGCCTCCGAAGGCAGCATCGTGATGATGTTTTTGCCTTCACAGATTTTGGCTAAGTCTGGATAATTTTATTGCAACTTGCCATGCTTGTTTAAATGTGTTCCAACAAGCTTTTGGGTGTTTTCTAAGTTCCTACTTGTTAAGTATCATGTCTACTTCAGATCCATGCTTCTTGTTAACATGTTTGGCTGATTTAGCTTATATTTACATTGCTCCGAAGTTGCTATGTGGCTGTTAACTTCAGCTTGTTGTTATATCTTGTTTCATGTGTATCTTTTAGCCCGTTGCTCCGTTTTGGGTGTGTCCTATATGAAACTTGTGTGATTTTGCATGTAGAATCATAATATCATCTTGTTTACATGTTTGGAGTATGTTTGCTTGATGTTTGGGTGCATCTTGCACCGCTGTCATGCTTGTCTTGTTTTGCTCATATCTTCTAGGCCGTAGTTCCGAATTAAACAAACTTTATATGAAACTTGACTAGAATTTCGTGTAGATCATCATGGTGCATGTTAACATGCTGTTTAACAACTTTAACTTAAGGTTTGTTCATATCTGGACTAATTTCAAATTATGCATATGAGGGATTACCGGATTTGTTATATGTAGTTTCCGGCCACATTTAAACTTGTTGGCTTGTGTTGTTTTTCTGTGCTTCCTACCTTGCCATGTATTGCATCATATATAGACTTGTCTTGCATCATACTTGCTTGAGCATATTGTCATGTTCTTGTGTTGTTTTTGAGCGCTTCCTGCCTTGCCATGTTTTGCATCATATGTAGACTTGTTTTGCATCATACTTGTTTGAGCATATTGTCATGTTCTTGTGTTGTGTGTTTACCGTATTGCTTGCTTCTTCTCGTTAGTGCTTGTTCCGTTGCAATCATGAGGATTCGTTCGTTTACATGTGGTTCGTCTTCAAGGCTTCTTCTTCTTCTTCTTCTTCATGGATCCGTTCTTCTTCCTTGCGGGATCTTAGGCAAGATGACCATACCCTTGGATACCTTTACTATCATTGCCATGTTATGCTAGATGTCTCGAAGCTATCGTTATATGTCGCGCTACCCATCTTTATTGTCAGCCCCTCTCCTTGTTGCCATGAAACCTCTAACATTTGATACCTTCCTAGCAAAACCGTTGTTTGGCTATGTTACCCACTTGCTCAGCCCCTCTCATAGCGTTGTTAGTTGCAGGTGAAGATGAAGATCGTTCCATGTTGGAACTTGATGCTTTGGAAATATCACAATATCTATTATTATTATTAACACACCTATATACTTGGCATGGGTGGAAGGTTTGGCCTTTTGCTCGGTGTTTTGTTCCACTCATGCCACGTTAGGCGTCGATAAACCGGCATTATGTTCCTTGATTTTGCGTTCCTTACACGGTTGGGTATATGGGGACCCCTTGACACTTCGTCTTTGAATAAAAATCCTCCAGCAAGGCCCAACATTGGTTTTAATTTGCTCATAATAACAACTTAATTAATTAATTAAATTGCATAGGGAGTTAGCGCTACCCGTGGATTCTTCTACATAGCAGGGAGGCCAGTGCTGATGGTGTTGGTCCCAAACGGGGGTTCTGCGGGGCCGCCACGGGGAAACTCGAGGTATCTGGTATAACCTGTAGAATCGCCCATCCGGTTGTGGCCTGAGACGAGATACACGCGGCTACTATCAGGGTGTCGGCACGCCGGGAGGTCTTGCTGGACTTGTTTTACCATTGTCGAAATGTCTTGTGCACCGGGATACCGAGCCTGATCGGATTTCCCTAAGATAAGGGGTAATAATTTTTATTACTTCAGCTGATCGTGAGAGCTTGTGTTGGGCTAAGTTGGGACACCCCTGTAGGGTTATGATCTTTTGAAAGCCGTGCCCGCGGTTATGTGGCAGATTGGAATTTGTTAATGTCCGGTTGTAGAAAACTTGACAGAGGATCCGAAGTAAAACACACAACTGTGTGAGTAACCGTGACTGTCTCTTTTCACTTTGAGAAGAGAACACGGTGGTGTTATGCTTCACTCGTAGGTCGATCAAGATCTTTAGCGATCATTATTAGCTTACGACCGTTTGCGTAGATGCTCATCTTATTCTTGTACTCGTAAGTTAGCCACCATACATTTGCTTAGCCGCTGCTGCAACCTCACCACTTTACCTCTCCTTACCCATTAAGCTTTGATAGTCTTGTTACCCATGGTTATGGGATTGCTGAGTCCTCATGGCTCACAGATACTACAACAACAGTTGCAGGTGCAGGTTTCCGATGTCTTGACGTGAGAGCGATGATCGTTGTTTGGAGTTCTTTCTTCTTCTTCTTCTTCTTCAGTCTTGGGTTATGTTCCGGGTCGGCAGCCTGGGATAGCAGATGGATGTCATTGTGTTTTTCTTGTTTGCATTCATAGTCGGATGCCTTGTATTGATGTTGTTGTATTCATGTGACTTGTATGTATTGTTGTATCCCCCATGTATGTATGTAATGGTACGATGTAATGATATCCATCTTGCTAAGCGCCCGAAATGCGGTTGTGCCCCAATCATGTAAGTGTCACGTGATTGGGATAGAATCGCATCTTGGGCGTGACATAGAGCAACTCTAGCAGACCCCGCAAAATGCCCTGACCCGCAAAATAACCGCCAAAATGCGGGCCGACGTGGAAAATCCCGCCCGAACAGACCCCGCATACGTGGCCGGCCCGCAAAAAAAATTAAGGGGCGCGGCAAAAACTTGACCCCAACCCGCAAATATGCGGGTCCCTCCCCCTCCCCCGCGCCCCGTCGGTGCCGATTTGGGGGTCCACGAGTGTCTGGTCTATTGAAGCTGGGCCGAACAGATGGGCCGTGAAGATGGAGATAAAATGACATCCCTCGTGTCCGGTTTGGACTCCTGTGTATGTAGAAAGGTAGGATAGATGTTCGGGTGTAATGATTCCTTTCTTCCCAAGTAATCTTTGTAACCCTAGGCCTCCTCCGGTGGATATATAAACCGGAGGGTCTAGTCTGTGGAGGGTAGCAGAATCACAATTGCATAGGCTAGACTCCTAGGGTGTTAGCCATTACGATCTCGAGGTAGATCAACTCTTGTAACCCTATATTCATCAAGATCAATCAAGCAGGAAGTAGGGTATTACCTTGAACAAGAGGGCCTGAACCTGGGTAAACATCGTGTCCTCGGTCTCCAGTTACCATCGATCCTTAGACGCACATCTTGGGCACCCCTACCTGAGATCTGTCGGTTTTGACACCGGCAATGGTGCTTTCATTGAGAGCTCCGCTATGTGCTCGCGAGAAGCGATCGATGTCTCATCTCATCATCAACTGTGACATCACCCTCGGAAACAACCCTGGCTTTGGGCCAGATCCTCCAGCTCGACGGGTTCGTTGTATGCGCCCGCGTGGCTGCTAGGCCGACCGCGCCCCCCGCGGTCATCGAGCACCGCTCATATATCGGCTCCAAACACTCCGAAGACAAGACTCCGGTGGATTCCTCGTTGAAAGGATCGAGAAGAGGTGTCTAGAGGAGGGTGAATAGACTCTTAGCAAGAAAAGTGGCAGTTTTAAATTTCTTCAAGTTGAGATGGAGTTTCAGCACATGTTTAAACATTCACAATACATATCAAGCAAGCATGACAAGAGTATATGGGCAGCGGAAAGTAAAGCATGCAATTTTGCAAGAATGTAAAGGGATGGGATTGGAGTGTGCAAACCCAATTGGAGACACGAAGATATTTTATCCGTGGTTCCGATAGGTGGTGCTATCGTACATCCACGTTGATGGAGACTTCAACCCACAAAGGGTAACGGTTGCGCGAGTCCACGAAGGGCTCCACCCACGAAGGGTCCACGAAGAAGCAACCTTGTCTATCCCACCATGGCCATCGCCCACGAAGGACTTGCCTCACTAGGGTAGATCTTCACGAAGTATGCGATCTCATTGCCCGTACAAACTCCTTGGTTCAAATCCACAATCTTGACGGAGGCTCCCAAGTGACACCTAACCAATCTAGGAGACACCACTCTCCAAAAGGTAATAGACGGTGTGTTGATGATGAACTTCTTGCTCTTGTGCTTCAAATGATAGTCTCCCCAACACTCAACTCTCTTTCATAGGATTGGAATTGGTGGACAGATGATTTGAGTGGAAAGCAACTTGGAGAAGGCTAGAGATCAAGATTTATGTGGTTGGAATGGAATATCTTGACCTCAACACAAGAGTAGGTGGTTCTCTCATAGAAAATGTATGTTGGAAGTGTAGGCATGTTCTGATGGCTTTCTCCACAAATGAAGAGTGGGTGGAGAGGTATATATAGCCTCCACACAAAATCTAACTATTACACACAATTTACCAAACTTGATGGGACCGAATCAGAAAACTCAGTCAGACCGATTTAGTTCATAATGTGACCATTAGGCATTTCGGTGGGACCGACCTGATCAACTCGGTAGGACCGATGTGCTAGTGTTAGGGTAAAGCCTCATCTCGGTTTAACTGATTACACAAACTCGGTGGGACCGATTTGGGTAATAAGCGAAACAGAGAGTTGGCCAAGCAAACTCGATGAGACCGATTTCATATCTCGGTGGGACCGAAAATATTGCAATAGGTAACAGAGAGTTTGCAAGCCCATCTAGGTGAGACCGAAATCCCATCGGTGAGACCGAATTGATTAGGGTTTGTGGCAGTGGATATGTCAACTGAACTTGGTGGCGTCGGATAGAAAGTTTCGGTGGGGCCGAGTTTGACTTTTGGTTTGGGACATATGTGGATGTGAGAAAGTGGTTGAGGGTTTTGGAGCATATCACTAAGCACTTTGAGCAAGCAAGCCATTAAGCAACACCTCATCCCCTTTTAGTAGTATTGGCTTTCCTATGGACTCAATGTGATCTTGGATCACTAAAATAGAAAATGTAGAGTCTTGAGCTTTGAGCTTGAGCCAATCCTTTGTCATTATCATCTTGAAGGGGTTCCACATCCTCTAGTCCATGCCACTCCGTTTGTTGAACTTGTCTGAAATATACTAGATGAAAACATTAGTCCAACAAGAGATATGTTGACATTAATTACCAAAATCACCCAGGGAGCACTTGTGCTTTCAATCTCCCCCTTTTTGGTAATTGATGACAACATACATCAAAGCTTTTAGATAAAGATATGAAGAATAACAACTAAAGCTTTGGAAGGACATGTAACATGCATAGGCTCCCCCTACATGTATGCAATCATGTAAATATGGAATATAAGAGCGTGTGAAAGCATAGACATCACAGAGCAAGCAATGAGTTACATGTATCTTGGCTATATGCATCAGAGCAAATGATATGAATATATGAAGTGTATCCTCATGTTCATGATTCCTTCTTGCAAACAATATGTAACATTAGCAAGAAACCTTCATGCACATGAGTGTGATGCATATACTTACCTTGTGATCTTGAGCTGGCTTATGATGTGATGAACCTGAGTAAACAAGGTTAGATAACATAGGTACATCTACTAGACAGAGCAACAAAAGAGCCACAAGAGTACCAAGATTGGGATAACATGTAGAGAGTGAGTACTGGGTACTCTTGAATACAGACATGTTCCCAAAGGTAAAAGATATGCAATGAATTCAAAGACTTCCTTCCCTAGCAGTTTTTCTCCCCCTGAATCTTATATTGGATAATGGAAGAGAGTAGAGAAGTAGAATCAGAGCAGAACAAAAACAGATCAGATCGCAGAGACATAACATAGACATGTCTTTCCCCTCTTAAAGACATGTGACTTCTCTCCTCTTGAACACCAAGCATCTGGGGCATGTGATTCCTCTCTCCCCATGTTTGAAGCATTCTCTCATTAAGCTTTGATGTGAACTCTCTCTCCCCCTTTGACATCAATTTCCAAGAAGGGATCTTCTGGAATCTGGAGTGTGAGTCAAAATATGTTTGGTCCTTGAGTCACAGAGCAGAGCAGCATATAAAATGTGACGCTGGTAGAGGACAAGAATCATTGAGTGGAGCTGGAACAAAAGTGCGGGAACAAGTGGCAAATTGTCTTTTCTGCAGTGAAATCGGTGACACCGAGTTGTGTTCTTCGGTTGCACCAAATGGGTTCGGTTGGACCGAAACTGACAAACCGATGGGACCGAGTTCAACACAGAAAAAGAGCAATAGTCACCTCAGCTCACAAGGCAAATAAGATCTCACAAAGATTTGCAAGGAATTAACTGAAGGATTTGCAATGAATTGGATGCAGAAAATGCAGAACAAAACGGAGAAAAGAAAAATCTAGATGAAGTTTTTTTAAAGAAGAGGAACAAAATGCAAGGAACAAATGCACAAACTTAGAGAAACACTACAGAACTTCATCTAGAATTGGGCGATGACAAAGTCACCTATGTTAGAGTATATTGACTAAGGAGTCAAGTAAGAACACTTGATCATAAGTCATACTCATCGTTTAAGCTCAAAATGGGGTTACCATTTTTCGTTTAAGCATTTGATGTATTCTCATCTTGTTGAGTTGCTTTGACCCATGTCTTGGGGTAAAGCTTCTCTAAGATGGAATAACATACCTTGGGTGGTGGTGTTGATCTTGATCATGTAGTTGAACTTGTGTGAGTTTCTCAAGGTTGATGTAGCTCATCAAGAATTGGGAGCACCACTTGGATTTGAGTTCATCTACCTACATGGGTTAGTCTTGCAAGGAAGAACACTTATGCATCCAAAGTGACAATCATGATATTTGATACCAAATGATATATAGAATTTGTCAAAGGATATGTTGAAGAGTTTCATGCTTCCTTGTCTTCAACCACCACGGTGTAGGGACTTTGTGATGTAGAGATTGCTCAAGATGTGAGTGAGTTGCAATCCCATGGATTTAGATTCATCCAAGTGCCTACAAGGGTTAGATAGCATGCAAGGGTACAAATGTATCCAAGACATATGATCAACATCATAAGAGAAAAAGTCAATGATTAGTCATAGGCACATGCCTTGCAAGTATCCAAAAGGAGTTCCTACTCCAAGTTTGAAGCATAAATGATGTTCAATTCACCTCTCAATTGACAAAATACTTTCTCATCAAGCGGTTTGGTGAATATATCCGCCAATTGCTTATTGGTTCGAACATGCTTAAGATTAATGTCCCCTTTAGCAACATGATCTCGAATGAAATGATGACGAACTTCAATATGCTTAGTTCGAGAATGTTGGACGGGATTGTGAGCAATCTTAATAGCACTTTCATTGTCACAAAGCAATGGAACATGTTTCACATATATCCCATATTCTTTAAGAGTTTGGGTCATCCAAAGTAATTGAGCACAACATGATCCAGCGACAATGTATTCCGCTTCGGCGGTGGATAAGGATACCGAGTTTTGTTTCTTGGAAGACCAAGACACAAGAGATCTACCAAGAAATTGACAAGTACCCGAAGTGGACTTCCTATCAACCTTGTCTCCGGCATAGTCTGAATCGGAGTAGCTAACAAGATCAAAAGAGGACCTCTTAGGATACCAAATGCCAAAATTTGGTGTATATATTAAGTATCTCACTATCCTTTTCATAGCCTTAAGATGACATTCTTTAGGGGCCGCTTGATATCGTGCACACATGCACACACTTAGCATGATGTCGGGACGGGATGCACATAGATACAGTAAGGAACCAATCATAGAGTGGTAAACCTTTTGATCAACTGGTTCACCGTCCTTAGCGAAATCAAGATGTCCACTAGTAGGCATGGGTGTATTCATACCTTTGCATTCTTGCATATTGAACTTCTTGAATAATTCCTTGGTGTACTTTGTTTGAGAGACAAAGGTACCTTCCTTAGTTTGCTTGATTTGCAAACCAAGAAAGAATTTGAGTTCACTCATCATAGACATCTCAAACTTCTTCGACATAAGCTTTCCAAAATTCTCACTAAAATGAGGGTTAGTCGAACCAAATATTATATCATCAACATAAATTTGGCACACAAATAATTCACCATTAACCCTTTTAGTAAAAAGAGTAGAATCTATTTTTCCAATCTCAAAGCCTTTTTCAATAAGAAACTTGGTCAAGCATTTATACCACGCTCTAGGAGCTTGTTTAAGACCATAAAGAGCTTTGTGAAGTTTGTAAACATGATCAGGTTTCTTAGGATTGAAAAAGCCGGGAGGTTGTTTAACATAAACTTCCTCCTCAATTTCACCATTTAGAAAAGCACTTTTAATGTCCATTTGGTACAAGGTGATATCATGGTGATTAGCATAAGCAAGTAAGATGCGAATGGACTCAAGTATAGCAACGGGGGCATATGTCTCACTGTAGTCCATACCTTCGACTTGAGTGTAGTCTTGGGCGACGAGACGTGCTTTGTTGCGGATGACTTGACCATCTTCGTCTTGCTTGCTGCGAAACACCCATTTGGTACCAATGATGTTGTGGTTGTTGTCGGGCTTCTCGACCAATGTCCACACTTGATTTCTCTCAAAGTTGTGTAGCTCTTCATGCATGGCATTTATCCAATCCGGATCTTCCAATGCTTCTTCAACCTTCATAGGTTCAATGCTAGATATGAATGAATAATGTTCGCAAAAGTTTGCCAAACGAGTTTTAGAGCGAGTGATTCTCCCGGTTTGGATATCATTGTAGATTTGTTCGACGGGATGGTCTCTGGCAACTCTTGCTCGAACTCGTGAGAGCTTTTGTTTCGACCGGGGTGGAACATCTTCTTCATCCTCTTGTTCTTCTTCTTGGCCTTCTTCATTGTTGACGTTGTCGTTCCCTTGTCGTGGTGGATAAGGGGGTTGATGAGGTTCATCTTGGTGTACTTCCTCATTTTCTTCAACTTGGTGTGTCCCACTTGTGGATGCTCCCGTATCAAGTATTGGTTCACCTTGTCGTGAGGTAGAAGCTCCCACATGGACGGACGAAGTACTCTCTTTCACCTCCGCTGGACGGATCTTGCTAATAGACAATTCTTGAATTGCTTTCGAAGGATCTTTATCTCCTACTTCAATTGGCAATTGCTCTACTTGCGAGCCGTTAGATTCATCAAATTTCACATCTACCGTCTCTTCAAACTTTCGGGTGAAATTGTTGTAGACACGGTAAGTGTGAGAGTTTGAGCCATAACCAAGTAGGAAACCTTCATGAGATTTAGGAGCAAATTTAGAACGACGATGCTTATCAAGAAGACTTTGAGCCGAATACTCGAAAGTATCCAATTTGGGGTTTGTTACTAGTGAGAAGCTCGTATGCTGTCTTGCCGAGAAGCTTGTGAAGATACAAGCGACTGGTTGCATGAAAAGTTGTCTCAACCGCTTCCGCCCAAAAGTGTTTTGGAGTCTTGTACTCATCAAGCATAGTTCTTGCCATCTCGATAAGAGTCAGGTTCTTCCTCTCAACAACTCCATTTTGTTGAGGCGTGTACGTAGCCGAGAACTCATGTGAAATCCCTTCTTCGTCAAGAAAGGTATCCACGTTTGCGTTCTTGAACTCCATTCCGTTGTCACTGTGAACCTTTTTTATCTTCACTTCAAATTGATTTTGGGCCTTCCTAGCGAAGTTCTTGAAGATCTTTTGGACCTGCGATTTATCATTAAGAAAGAACACCCACGTAAATCTTGAAAAATCATCAACTATGACCAGACCAAATGAGTTACCACCGAGACTCTTGTAGGCATTGGGACCAAAGAGATCCATGTGAAGTAGCTTGGGCGGTCTTCTCGTGGTCATAATGTTCTTCACGGGGTGGCTTCCTCCAACTTGTTTTCCTGCTTGACAAGCACTACAAAGTCTATCCTTGTCAAATATAACATCTTTTACTCCAAGGATATGATCACCTTTAATAAGCTTATTAAGATTTCGCATGCCCACATGACCTAACCTTCTATGCCGCAACCAGCCTTTTGAAGATTTAGCAATTAAGCAAGTTCTAGGTTGAGCCTTTTTAGTGAAACCAACAATGTAAAGATCACCTCTACGAATACCGGTAAAGACCATTTTATGATTATCTCTACGAAACACTTGGCAATCTATTTCACTAAACAGGAATTGAAGCTGAAGTCAGCAAGTCTAGATACGGAAAGTAAATTGTAGCCAAGAGATTCAACGAGCATGACATTTTGTATGGAGCTATCATGTGAGATGGCCACCTTACCGAGGCCAACCACCTTACCCTTTGAGTTATCACCAAAAGTGACGTACTTTCGATGGCCGTCGTTTTCAACGAGCTCACAAAACATATCCTTGTCTCCGGTCATATGATCGGTACATCCACTATCAAGGACCCATTCCTTCCCTCCAACCATGTAGCCACGAAGATTAGCCATAAGACCAAAGTGTCTCATCGCATCATTAATATCATAGTCACTCTCATCGTCCTCATCATAGTATCCATGTTCCACATCGTCATGTGATGGATCAGTTCCTAGAGAGAGTGATTCATTAGAAGTATGACCGTAACAATGTTCATCTCTATGAATTCTAATGACTTCGAAAATGATATTGCTAATAATTCCAACATCTCCTTTGGCATGCATGAGATCACGAAGCTCAAATAGGCAATCATCGAACTTAGGATCACCAGTACTCATCATATTCAAGGCAATAGACTTATGGAGAATCTCATCCAGATTTTTCAAGGAATAATTGGAGAATCGTTTCTCTAGGAATCTCCATATGGTGTAAGCACAATCTAGAGCAGGTATTTTTGTGCAATCCTCTAACAATAAGATTGATAGTTCTAAGATTGTGAATCATGTCAAGATCCTCATCGGGTGTGGGATGCAAAGGATCAACAAGGCGAGCACAAGGAGTAGTAATGTACTTGTTCAAATGATATTCATTGAAAATCTCAATCATCTCATTTTTCACTCATGGAAGTACTCTCCATCAAGCATAGGCACTCTATGTATAAGACTCCCCAACGTAGACTCATCCATATTCCTCCAATGGTGATTAAACCAAAGCGATGGATACCAATGCTCTGATACCAATTGAAAGGATCGAGAAGAGGTGTCTAGAGGGGGGGGGGGTGAATAGACTCTTAGCAAGAAAAGTGGCAGTTTTTAATTTCTTCAAGTTGAGGTGGAGTTTTAGCACATGTTTAAACATTCACAATACATATCAAGCAAGCATGACAAGAGTATATGGGCAGCGGAAAGTAAAGCATGCAATTTTGCAAGAATGTAAAGGGATGGATTGGAGTGTGCAAACGCAGTTGGAGACACGGAGATTTTTTATCCGTGGTTCCGATAGGTGGTGCTATCGTACATCCACGTTGATGGAGACTTCAACCCACGAAGGGTAACAGTTGTGCGAGTCCACGAAGGGCTCCACCCACGAAGGGTCCATGAAGAAGCAACCTTGTCTATCCCATATGGCCATCGCCCACGAAGAACTTACCTCACTAGGGTAGATCTTCACGAAGTAGGCGATCTCCTTGCCCGTACAAAATCCTTGGTTCAACTCCACAATCTTGACGGAGGCTCCCAAGTGACACCTAACCAATCTAAAAGACACCACTCTCCAAAAGGTAATAGACGGTGTGTTGATGATGAACTTCTTGCTCTTGTGCTTCAAATGATAGTCTCCCCAACACTCAACTCTCTTTCATAGGATTGGATTTGGTGGAAAGATGATTTGAGTGGAAAGCAACTTGGAGAAGGCTAGAGATCAAGATTTGTGGTTGGAATGGAATATCTTGACCTTAACACAAGAGTAGGTGGTTCTCTCACAGAAAATGTATGTTGGAAGTGTAGGCATGTTCTGATGGCTTTCTCCACGAATGAAGAGTGGGTGGAGGGGTGCATATAGCCTCCACACAAAATCTAACCATTACACACAATTACCAAACTCGGTGGGACCGAATCAAAAAACTCGGTCAGACCGATTTAGTTCATAATGTGACCGTTAGGCATTTCGGTGGGAACGACATGAACAACTCGGTAGGACCAATGTGCTAGGATTAGGGTAAAGCCTCATCTCGATTTGATTGATTACACAAACTCGGTGGGACCGATTTGGGTAATAAGCGAAACAGAGAGTTGGCCAAGCAAACTCGGTGAGACCGATTTCATATCTCGGTGGGACCGAAAATACTGCAACAGGCAACAAAGAGTTTGAAGCCCATCTCGGTGAGACCGAATTGATTAGGGTTTGTGGGAGTGGCTATGTCAACTGAACTCGGTGGCGCTAGATAGAAAGTTTTGGTGGGACCAAGTTTGACTTTTGGTTTGGGACATATGTGGATGTGAGAAAGTGGTTGAAGGTTTTGGAGCATCTCACTAAGCAGTTTGAGCAAGCAAGCCATTAAGCAACACCTCATCCTCTTTTAATAGTATTGGCTTTCCTATGGACTCAATGTGATCTTGGATCACTAAAATAGAAAATATAGAGTCCTAAGCTTTGAGCTTGAGCCAATCCTTTATCCTTATCATCTTGAAGGGGTTCCACATCCTCTAGTCCATGCCACTCCATTTGTTGAACTTGTCTGAAATATACTAGATGAAAACATTAGTCCAACAAGAGATACGTTGAAATTAATTTCCAAAATCACCCAGGGAGCACTTGTGCTTTCACTCATCTTTAAACGAGCTGCCAGATCATATTGCCACCATGGGGCTTTCATCGCCCAATGATCAGATCGGGCTTAAATCCGGTTAGGAGGAACTCAATTCCACCCCGATCACTCACCTGGTGGCGGCCGTCGAGGACCGGGCCGAAGATATTTCCCATCTTGAAACGGAGACCGGTGCTATTCGGATCTCCGAACCCTTTGAGCCGAATACACCTCTTTCAGGTGGCACTTCGTGTCTTTCGAGCTCATGGACAGACGCCGGGACCGTAGGACATTCAGATCCAGATCCCGCAGGACCTGGATCATCCACACGGGAGGTTGTAAGAACCCCGGACGCTACATTGGGTTGGGACTCAAATTTATCCACACCCACCCACCATAGTACATGCTCTCCAAGTAATTCCCGACTTCGGACATACGTGATCTCCTGTACGTACAACAATAGCCCCAAGAGATGGTTCATCACTTTTGAGTCAGATTCCCGCTTGTTAAAAACATGACTAAGGACTGCTGCGACGACGACGCGGTTCCCATATTTCATCGCAATTGCACAAACGAGAGAGTCTTGAACGCCTTCAACCTCCATCGAATACAGAGTTTTACAAAATTATCGCATTTAGTACGAAAGTACTGCGCTATGGAAAGTACGTGAAAGGCCCAGAATACACATCTGGAGCAGTCCATCTTTGGATAATATGCCGCTAAAGCAAAACGGACATACCCTCGTAGGGAATCTAGTAACATGCCCATTGGCAAGAAAAACAGACCTTTCAGAGGACACATGTCCGTTCTGGACGAACTCTTAGATAAGCCTTGCCAAATACATGCCGCCCCAGACATTACCCCAACCCACAGCCTTAGAGCGTGTTGGGTACTCCGGCAGGTAGCGAAAAGCGATGAAGCAATCCTTATCACCGCAACTTCAGGGCAGAACAACTTTGACGTCATTAATGTCTTCGATACATTCTCCGTAAAAAACTGGCGCAAGAGAGCACATCGCGAACTTGCCGAGGTTCATCAAATAAGCACTGCAAGCCCATGGAGCGACGCGACAATCACTTTTTCTGCTGCCGACGAACCGCGAGTCCGGCCGGTCCGAGCCACAGCCGCTCTCGTACTAAACCCAATAGTAGACGACTTTTGCCATACTAAAGTACTCATGGACGGCGGCAGCGGACTCACCTCATATACGATGACACGCTTGCAAAAGTGCAGGTTGATAAATCCCGCATTGAACAAAGTAATACAACCTTCAGAGGAATTATTCCCAGCCTGGAAGCCCGGTGTTTGGGAAGCATTAAGTTCGACGTAGTATTCGGTACACCCGAGACTACACGTCGGAGGAACTGCTCTTCCACATTGTCCCCTTCAACATCGGATACCAGGCCCTTCTAGGGCGGGACGCTTTCTCACGCTTTGAGGCCATACCCCATTACGGGTACATGAAGCTTAAAATGTCAGGGCCCAATGGAATAATCACATTAGCAAGTGATCCAGACAGAGCACTCTGTGCCGAAAACAAAATTGCATCCTTAGCCTAGAGGCACTATCCGAAGCCCTCGCGGCCGAAGAGTTAACCACCTTACGATCTACGGTGGACAAGGATGACATAGTCCTTGACAAAAGATTGAAATCTACCTCCTTCAAGCCAACATATGAAATTATCAAATTTCAAGTGTATCTGACAAACCCCAACAAGACGACATCCATTGGGGCACATCTGGACCCGACGGTAGACAGCGCCTCACGCGCCTTCCTCCCCGAAAACCGGGTCATATTCGCCTGGCATCCTTCAGACATGTCGGGAATCCCACGCAGGCTGGACGAACACATCCTTAACATCATCAAAGGGTTCAAGCCAGTCAAGCAGTCACTACGACGATTTTCCGAACACAAAAGACAAGAGATAGGGGAAGAGCTGGTCAAGTTACTAGAAGCGGGATTCATAAGGGAAATTAAACATCCGGACTAGCTAGCTGATACGTCTCCAACGTATCTATAATTTTTTATTGTTCCATGCTATTATATATTCTGTTTTGGATGTTTAATGGGCTTTATTATACACTTTTATATTATTTTTGGGACTAACCTACTAACCCAAGGCCCAGTGCAAATTGTTGTTTTTTTTGCCTATTTCAGTGTTTCGTAGAAAAGGAATATCAAACGGAGTCCAAACGAAATGAAACCTTCGGGGGAGTTATTTTTGGAACAATATTTTCACGAGAGACTTGGAGTACAAGTCGGAGAAGGAACGAGGTGCCCACGAGGGGGACGGCGTGCCCCCCACCCTCGTGGGCCCCACGTACCTCCCCGGGTGCCCCTCTTCCTCCTATATATATCCTCATACCCTGAAAACATCGAGGCAACAGACGAAACCCTAATTCCACCGCCGCAACCTTCTGTTCACGTGAGATCCCATCTTGGGGCCTGTTCCAGAGCTCTGCCGGCGAGGGGATCGATCACTGAGTGCTTCTACATCAACACCATAGACTCACCGATGAGTTGTGAGTAGTTTACCACAGACCTTCGGGTCCATAGTTATTAGCTAGATGGCTTCTTCTCTCTCTTTGGATCTCAATACAAAGTTCTTCTCGATCTTCGAGGAGATCTATTCGATGTAATCTTTTTGCGGTGTGTTTGTCGAGATCCGATGAATTGTGGGTTTATGATCAAGATTATCTATGAACAATATTGGATTGTTCTTTGAAATCTTTTATGTATGATTATGATATCCTTGCAAGTCTCTTCGAATTTTGGTTTGGTTTGGTCTACTAGATCTATAGTTCTTGCAATGGGAGAAGTGCTTGGCTTTGGGTTCAATCTTGCGGTGTCCTTTCCCAGTGACAATAGGGGCAGCAAGGCACATATTGTATTGTTGCCATAGAGGATAAAAAGATGGGGTTTATATCATATTGCTTGATTTTATCCCTCTACATCATGTCATCTTGCTTAAGGCGTTACTCTGTTCTTATGAACTTAATACTCTAGATGCATGCTGGATAGCGATCGATGTGTGGAGTAATAGTAGTAGATGCAGAATCGTTTCGGTCTACTTGTTACGGACGTGATGCCTATATATATAATGATCATGCCTATATATTCTCATAGCTATGTGCTTTTCTATCAATTGCTCGATAGTAATTTGTTCACCCACCGTAGAATTCCGCTATCATGAGAGAAGCCACTAGTGAAATCTATGGCCCCCGGGTTTATCTTTATCATATTACTTTCCCTTCAACTAGCTAATTTCTGTTGCCGTTGTTTACTTTGCTTTCTTTACTTTCTGTTCTTATACCAAAAATACCAAAAATATTATCCTATCCTATCTATCAGATCTCACTCTGGTAAGTGACCGTGAAGGGATTGACAGCCCCTTATCGCATTGGCTGTGAGGTTCTTATTTGTTTGTGCAGGTGCGAGGGACTCGCGCGTGGTCTCCTACTGGATTGATACCTTGGTTCTCAAAAACTGGGGGAAATACTTACGCTACTATCCTGCATCACCCTTTCCTCTTCGAGGGAATACAACGCAAGCTCGAGAAGTAGCAAGAAGAATTTCTAGCGCCGTTGCCGGGGAGACTCACGCCAAGTCAATTCAAGATTTGATCTCCCATCAACTAGCCAATTTCTGGCGCCGTTGCCGGGGAGATCTACGCAAAAGTCATGTACCAAGTACCTATCACAAACCCTTATCCCTCGCATTACATTATTTGCCTCTCGTTTTCCTCTCCCCCACTTCACCTTTGCCTTTTCTTCGCCTCCCATTCACCTTTCCTCCGCCATGGCCGAATCAAAAAGAGCTAAGGGTTCTCTCCCTGGTTTTAGTACCTTGGACAGTCCCTCTGTCCTCTGCAAGCTCATAAATAATGATGCTATGGAAAGACCTACCGGGGTTATCAATGAGAATTTGAATAATTTTGATGAAGATGATCCCGGAATTTTTCGTCATTTACTTGATGAGTCTTTGAAATATGCTTGGGATAGGTTATTAAGGATCAGAGCCAGCTATGTGCCCCAATATCAAATTGAGATATACCTAAAAAGCTTTTATGTTGGCTTACCTTCTTTGTTTAAGCAAGTTTTAGATTCTATTTTTGAAGAAGGTTTTCTTGAGGCGGATGCCATAGACACCTATGAAAAGATGAAAACTATATTTGGGCACCCCATGAGTGAGAAGATTGAATCTACTTCTCTTTGATTCTTCTATCAGAATGAAATTATCAAAGAGATGAAAGCTAGCTTAGATGCAAACTTCCGTAGCATGCTTAATCTTTATTCCACCATTAATGGCCATGTGCGCTCTCAAAATAGAAAGATAAATGCTATATATAAGAAATTCTCTCTTTTCTTTCCCAATACCAAAGATGGCAATACCTAGATCTATCCTTGTATCGTGCCTAGCTAGGGGCGTTAAACGATAGCGCTTGTTGGGAGGCAACCCAATTTTCTTTTCTTTGCTTTTACTTCCGTTTAGGAATAAATATTGCATCTAGATTTTGTTTAGATGTGGTTTTGTGTTTTAATTAGTGTTTGTGCCAAGTAGAACCTTTGGGAAGACTTGTGTGAAGTTTATATGATCATGCTGTAAAAAACAGAAACTTTAGCGCTCACGAGATTGGCTGTAATTTTTTTACCGGAGAGTGCTTTTTAGTTGATTCTTTTTTAGATGATTAATAGACAAATTCCTCACGTCCACCAATTTATTTCAATTTTTTTAGAGTTACAGAAGTATTCAAAAGTTACAGATTGCTACAGACTGTTCTGTTTTTGACATATTCTGTTTTTTCGTGTGTTGTTTGCTTATTTTGATGAATCTATGAGTAGTATCGGGGGGGGGGGGTATGAATCATAGAGAAGTTGGAATACAGTAGGTTTAACACCAATATAAACAAAGAATGAGTTCATTACAGTACCTTTGAGTGGTGGTATGTTTTCTTATACTAACAGAACTCACAAGATTTTTGGCTAAGTTTTGTGTTGTGAAGTTTTCAAGTTTTGGGTAAGGACTTGATGGACTATGGAACAAAGAGTGGCAAGAGCCTAAGCTTGGGGATGCCCAAGGCACCCCAAGGCAAAATTCAAGGATAACCAAAAGCCTAAGCTTGGGGATGCCCCGGGAAGGCATCCCCTCTTTCGTCTTCATCTATCTGTAACTTTACTCGGGACTATATTTTTATTCACCACATGATATGTGTTTTGCTTGGAGCATCATGTATGATTTGAGTCTTTGCTTTTTAGTTTGCCACAATCATCCTTGCTGGACACACCTTTTTGAGAGATATACAAATGAATCATAATTTATTAGAATACTCTATGTGCTTCACTTATATCTTTTGAGCTAGATAGTTTTGCTCTAGTGCTTCACTTATGTCTTTTAGAGCATGGTGGTGGTTTTATTTTGTAGAAATTATTGATCTCTCATGCTTCACTTATATCCTTTTGAGAGTCTCTTAGAATAGCATGGTAATGTGCTTTGCTTATAAAACTAGTCCTAATATGATAGGCATCCAAGATGGGTATAGTAAAAACTTTCATATAAAGTGCATTGAATATTATGAGAAGTTTGATACTTGATGATTGTTTTGAGATATGAGGATGGTGATATTAGAGTCATGCTAGTAGATTAATTGTGGATTTGAGAAATACTTGTGTTGAGGTTTGCAAGTCCCGTAGCATGTATGTATGGTAACCGTTGTGTGACAAATTTGAAGCATGAGGTATTTCATTGAGTGTAATCCTTTGTGTGGAGGTCGGGATCACGCGATGGTTAACTCCTACCAACCCTTCCCCTAGGAGCATGCGTGTAGTACTTTGTTTTGATAACTTGTAGATTTTTGCAATAAGTATGTGAGTTCTTTATGAATAATGTTGAGTCCATGGATTATACACACTCTCACCCTTCCACCATTGCTAGCCTCTCTTGTACCGCGCAACTCTCGCCGGTACCATACACCCACCTTATACCTTCCTCAAAACAGCCACCATACCTACCTATCATGGCATTTCCATAGCCATTCTGAGATATATTGCCATGCAACTTTCCACCGTTTTGTTTGCTATGACACGCTTCATCATTGTCATATTGCCATGCATGATCATGTAGTTGACATCGTATTTGTGGCTAGGCCACCATGCATAAATTTTCATACATGTCACTCTTGATTCATTGCACATCCCGGTACACCGCCGAAGGCATTCATATAGAGTCATACTTTGTTCTAGTATCGAGTTGTAATATCGAGTTGTAAATCAATATAAGTGTGATGATCATCATTATTAGAGCATTGTCCCAAAGAAAAAAAAAGAAAAAAAAGGAAATGCCAAAGAAAAAAAAGGCCCAAAAAAAGGGACAATGCTACTATCTTTTTCCACACTTGTGCTTCAAAGTAGCACCATGATCTTCATGAGAGAGAGTCTCTTGTTTTGTCACTTTCATATACTAGTGGGAATTTTCATTATAGAACTTGGCTTGTATATTCCAATGATGGGCTTCCTCAAATGCCCTAGGTCTTCATGAGCAAGCAAGTTGGATGCACACCCACTTAGTTTCTTTTGTTGAGCATTCATACACTTTTAGCTCTAGTGCATCTATTGCATGGCAATCCTTACTCACTCACATTGATATCTATTGATGGGCATCTCCATAGCCCATTGATACGCCTAGTTGATGTGAGACCATCTTCCTCTTTTGTCTTCTCCACAACCACCACTCTATTCCACCTATAGTGCTATGTCCATGGCTCACGCTCATGTATTGCGTGAAAGTTGAAAAAGTTCGAATTTTTTTAAGTATGAAACAATTGCTTGGCTGAAACTAGGGTTGTGCATGATTTGAATATTTTGTGTGACGAAGATGGAGCATAGCCTAACTATATGATTTTGTAGGGATGAACTTTCTTTGGCTATGTTATTTTGAGAAGACATGATTGTTTTGTTAGTATGCTTGAAGTATTATTATTCTTATGTCAATATAGTATTTTATCTTGAATCTTTAGGATCTGAACATTCATGCCACAATAAAGAAAATTACATTGAAAATTATGTTGGTTAGCATTCCACATCAAAAATTCTGTTTTTATCATTTACCTACTCGAGGACGAGCAGGAATTAAGCTTGGGGATGCTTGATACGTCTCCAACGTATCTATAATTTTTGATTGTTCCATGCTATTATATATTATGTTTTGGATGTTTAATGGGCTTTATTATACACTTTTATATTATTTTTGGGACTAACCTACTAACCGAAGGCCCTGTGCAAATTGCTGTTTTTTGCCTATTTCAGTGTTTTGCAGAAAAGGAATATCAAACGGAGTCCAAACAGAATGAAACCTTCAGGAGAGTTATTTTTGGAACAATATCTTCACGAGAGACTTGGAGTACAAGTCGGAGAAGGAACGATGTGCCCACGAGGGGGCATGGCGCGCCCAGGGGGGCAGGCGCGCCCCCACCCTCGCGGACCCCACGTAGCTCCCCCGGTGCCCCTCTTCCTCTTATATATATATATATATATATCCTCGTACCCTGAAAACATCGAGGCAACAGACAAAACCCTAATTCTACCGCCGCAACCTTCTGTTCCCGTGAGATCCCATCTTGGAGCCTGTTCCGGAGCTCCACCGGAGGGGGGATCGATCACGGAGTGCTTCTACATCAACACCATAGCCTCACCGATGAGTTGTGAGTAGTTTACCACAGACCTTCGGGTCCATAGTTATTAGCTAGATGGCTTCTTCTCTCTCTTTGGATCTCAATACAAAGTTCTTCTCAATCTTCGAGGAGATCTATTCGATGTAATCTTTTTGCGGTGTGTTTGTCGAGATATGATGAATTGTGGGTTTATGATCAAGATTATCTATGAACAATATTGGATTCTTCTCTGAAATCTTTTATGTATGATTATAATATCCTTGCAAGTCTCTTCGAATTATTGGTTCGGTTTGGCCTACTAGATCTATAGTTCTTGCAATGAGAGAAGTGCTTGGCTTTGGGTTCAATCTTGCGGTGTCCTTTCCCAGTGACAGTAGGGGCAGCAAGGCACGTATTGTATTGTTGCCATCGAGGATAAAAAGATGGGGTTTATATCATATTGCTTGAGTTTATCCCTCTACATCATGTCATCTTGCTTAAGGCGTTACTCTGTTCTTATGAACTTAATACTCTAGATGCATGCTGGATAGCGGTCGATGTGTGGAGTAATAGTAGTAGATGCAGAATCGTTTCGGTCTACTTGTTACGGACATGATGCCTATATATAATGATCATTCCTAGGTATTCTCATAACTATGCGCTTTGCTATCAATTGCTCGACAGTAAGTTGTTCACCCACCATAGAATTTTGCTATCATGAGAGAAGCCACTAGTGAAACCTATGGCCCCCGGGTCTATCTTTATCATATTACTTTCCCTTCAACTAGCTAATTTCTGTTGCCGTTGTTTACTTTGCTTTCTTTACTTTCTCTTCTTATACCAAAAATACCAAAAATATTATCCTATCCTATCTATCAGATCTCACTCTCGTAAGTGATCGTGAAGGGATTGACAACCCCTTATCGCGTTGGCTGCGAGGTTCTTATTTGTTTGTGCAGGTGCGAGGGACTCGCGCGTGGTCTCCTACTGGATTGATACCTTGGTTCTCAAAAACTGAGGGAAATACTTACTCTACTGTGCTGCATCGCCCTTTCCTCTTCGACGGAATACAACGCAAGCTCGAGAAGTAGCACTAGCCAACTTAGTCATGGTACCAAAGAAGGATAAATCCTGGCGCCTTTGTGTCGAGTTTACGGACTTAAACAAGGCTTGCCCTAAGGATCCTTTTCCACTGCCCCACATTGATCAAATTATCAATGCAATTGTAGTACATGAGTCGTTGTGTTTCCTCAATGCTTACTCCGGATACCATCATATAAAAATGGAGGAATTCGACCAGGCCGCGACGGCGTTTATCACTCCATACGGGCCCTTTTGCTTCAACACTATGTCCTTTGGGCTAAAAAACGCTGGTGCCACGTATCAATTCATGATTCAAACATGCTTAAAGAAACAAATTGGCAAGACAGTGGAGGCATATGTCGACGATGTAATCATCAAGACCAAACACGTCGAATCATTGGTGGATGATCTCCGCCTCACTTTCGATAACCTCCGAACATATGACAACAGCTCAATCCGGAAAAATGCGTGTGCAGCGTTCCAGCCGGAAAGCTACTAGGGTTCATCGTATCCCATAGAGGAATTGAGGCGAACCCAGCTAAAATCCGGGCCCTATCACAACTGACTACACCAACCGACCTAAAACAAGTCCAAAAGCTAGCAGGTTGCATGGCGGCCTTAAGCCGCTTTATCTCTAGATTGGGAGAAAAAGCATTACCACTCTATAGACTGCTGAGGCGCACAGAGAACTTCGAATCGACGGATGCAACCACGGCCGGATTGGAGGTGATAAAAACCCTATTAGCGGGCAACCCAATCCTAGCCGCTCCAGGTGTTGGCAAGCCAAAGATGCTTTATATCTCAGCCACTCACCACGTAGTGAGTGCGGTACTCGTCGTCGCGAGAGGAAGAGGGACATAAATTCCCCATCCAAAAACCAGTATACTATGTATCATAGGTTCTCACACCATGTAAATCACAATACCCCCACTATCAGAAAATTGCCTATGCGATGTTCATGGCTTCTCGGAAGCTTTGACACTACTTTCAAGACTATTCGCTCACAGTGGCATCTGAAGTACCACTCAATGAAATCATAAACAATAAAGACGCCACATGACACATAGCCAAATGGGCCATCAAGCTCTTGCCATTCGAAATAACATACAAACCACACCAGACTATTAAGTCCCAGGTGTTGGCCGACTTTGTCGCAGAATGGACTGAAGTCGAACTCCCTAAAGAGTACGGAGCATACTCCCACTGGACCATGTATTTCGACGGCTCCAAAATGCTAGCCAGATTGGGGGCCGACGTTATCTTGATATCTCCAACAGGAGATATAGTCCGTTACATACTGCAAATCATGTATACGGACTCAAACAATGCAACCGAATTTGAGGCACTATTGCACGGTCTCCCCATGGCCGTATCCATGGGCATACAACGCCTCGAGGTGCGTGGAGACTCAAACCTCGCAATATCTCAGGTAAACAGAGAATTTGATGCGAAGGATTCAAAGATGGCAGCTTATCGAAAGGCCAGACTAAAAATGTCGGCTCGATTTGAGGGGCTGGAATTTCACCATGTAGCTCGGGACAGTAACCAGACAGCGGATATACTCGCTCATATGGGTGCTAAACGCGACCCGGTCCCACCTAACACCTTTATAGAAGGTTGTTCAAGTCATCAGTGACATGGCAGGACGAGAGCAGAGACGCTAATGCAGACCCGAACACGCCCCCACCAGCCGAACTCAATACATATGTCATCAGGGATTCAGACATGGAAATAACATCCTCGGCTCATGTGATCATGGCTATCATAGCCCCCTGGACTGAACCCTTCCTGGCCTACCTTAATAGGCAGGAACTCCCCGATGACCAAAATGAGGCCCGTCGCATAATTCGGCATTCTAAAGCCTATAAATTTCTTCAGTTTTGTACCACCTTCCGCTACCACCTACCCTTTCATACCACCACAATTTCTGCAACCACCATTGCTTGACCACTATGATTGTGAAATTTTGTCTCCCTTTGCCTCGGATACTTGAGTTGTGGTTTCACCGTTTCCTTGGATGTTTAGGCTACCTTGGAACGGCAAGACTTTGACAACATGATACGTCCAAAACGTATCTATAATTTCTGCTTGCTCCATGCCACTTTTGGGTGACATTGCTATGATATTTATACACTTCCATACACTTTTGATCATATTTGGACTAACCTACTAATCCAGTGCACCCCAGTGCCAGTTTCTGTTTTCGGCTGTTTTTGTATTTCAGGTTTTCACATTACGAGAACTGTTAGGAAAAATCCAGAAAAATTATATAAAAAATCAGCGTTCCAGAACCTACCTTGCGCCCGAAGTACAGCCGGGGGGGGGGGGCACCAGGGCCCCAGGCGCCCTGGCGGCGC
>LR738709.1:263799189-263882284 GCA_902687465.1 Secale cereale | reverse complement strand
GGGGGGGGGCACCAGGGCCCCAGGCGCCCTGGCGGCGCGCCCCCCTGGGCCGCGCCGGGGGGCGCCTGGGCCCCCCGAGCCCCGTCTGGTGCCCCCCTTTGGCATATATTTAGAGCGTCCTTCGAAACCCTCGGGACGGGAACTCTTTTTCGCGATCTCATCTCTATTCCGCCGCCGCTGCCGCTTCCAAGATCGGGAGCACCAGGAGAACTCTTCCCGGCACCCTGCCGGAGGGGAGGATCACCATCGGGAGCCTCTCCACCACCATGGACGCCTCCCGGATGAGTTGTGAGTAGTCTCCCTTGGACCATGAGTCCATGACCAGTAGCTATGTGATGTTCTCCTCCCGTTCTTGTGCTTCACTAATTAGTCCTCGTGAGCTGCCCTACATGATCGAGTCACATATGTAATCCTTATGTTGTTGCTATGATGAGTTTGCTGGGATCCGATGGATTATGAGATTATGTTCAGATTGTGCTTGAGTAATATATTTGATCTACCTCTTTTATATTTATGTTCATAAGTAATTCTTGCATGTTCTCCGTTGTTATTTATTGCTTTGGCCAAGTAATAGGTAGTGACTCCAAGAGGGAACGTTATGCTCGATTGTGGGTTCATGCCCCTCGATGACTAGCTTGAGTGACAGAAACATGAGTCTAGGGGATGTGTTGTTGCCACAAGGGGGAAAACAACGGTGCTTGTGCCCGCGGGTGCAAGGATTGTTTACTTTACGCAAAGTTCTTTTAATGCAGTTGTCTCTTGCATTGAGTTTACACTATGGGTGGGGCTCGCAACTTAATACCAGCGAGATGTTCTGGATAGCTATCTCAAGGTGGATGATTAGTAGTAGATATTGATGGATTTCGGCCTACTTACTTTGGCGTACCGCCCATGCTATGAACCTCAACCTTTCTTGCAATGTAGTCAGCATTGGTTTGCGTTCGTGGTCCTGTCAATTGCCCAGCTGTAATTCGTTTACCTCACATAGCTGTTTTATCGTCTTTTCGGAGAGAGACATCACTAGTGAACATCATGAGACTCCGGTCCATATTACCATCATCACATCCGCTATTTACTTTTAGCTATTATTCACTATTGCAAACATTATCTATCACTACTATCATTTGCGTTTAATCCTTTGTGAACTATAAGGCCGGAGGGATTGACAACCTCTCTGTACTCGTTGGGAGCAAAGTTATTTGTATCTGTGTGCAGGTCCACGTTGATTGCTAATATCTGGCGCCGTTAGCAGTTGACACCTACTTGTTGAACCTAGGAGTCTCTGGGGATTCGATCCTTGGCATCTTTGCTAAGGGACAAACTTCCACAACACTGCATCTCACACCTTCCACTTGGGGTAACCAACGAGGGGTTAGAGGCCCATCACAACACCACCGCTGAACTTCGGCAAGGACGGTAACATCGACGACACCTTGTTCATTCTACCTTGCAATTGCATTGTCACCCTATGGACCATCTTTGCGTAGCTTTCCCATTGAGACTAGCCATTTGAGTATTGCCGGGCCATGACACTTGTGCACATTAGTTATAGTCATAGATATTGCATACTACATCATCATATCTCCGTGTGCCACAAGAGTGATCCGCATACACAATAGCTACCTTGATCCGAGAAGCATGCATAAGCACCCAAAGAAAGAGCTCTCAAGTTTTTAAGCAAAAGAGCCACCCAAAGCTTTTAAGCAAAAGGAAAATAGCATCATACGCCTTGCATCAAGAGAGATCATATGAGATAGCAATATACCATCTTGCGCTCAAGGATCGGCACATCATACACTCATAGCATACTTGTGATAGATAGTCGTTACGTTTTGCCTCTTATAGGTCGTGCACAAGTGCGTATCCGCCTATTAAGCAATCGGTTAGCGTCTCTCTAGTGTTGTGAAACACGAGCATTTTCTGTGGATTCCACATTTTCGCTCACCCTTGGTTGCACAACCACATTTATCTATCCGTGCGTGTGTTCTGTGTGCTACTTTGCTAGTGATCTACTTGTTGCATGAGCAAATTGTGAACCATTTTCAACATCTTTGAGTCACTTTGACAATTGCATTGAATTTGTGCCACATCCTAACCAAGCTCCTCTCAAAGCTTTACTTGTGTAGGTGTGAGAATCAACACGAAGTGGTACCAATAGTGCTATTTTCGAGTTACATTATAGAGTGATCATTGATCCATTTTCAACTTCGGTTTAGGTACATTTGGTATTGTATTCTCCTTTCTCCCACTCACATACTTGCTTGTGATGATGGATAGGCCAAGTACATCTTCGAACCCGATCTTCGACGATCCTCAAGAAGCGAACAACTACGTCACCAAACTACATCTCTGCGGTGTCCAACGAGCTCTCCATCAAGAAAGTGAAGCTATGCGCGAATACATCGGTCAAGTCGCCGAGGACGCGCATCAATTTGAAGCAAGAACAAGAGAGCAATTCGACATTATCAATACCAACATGTCTACCAAATTTGACGAGCTACGGACTTTGTTAGTCAATCGACGTTCTTCTTCCACATCCTTTCAAAGACGAAGCCGCTCAAGTCGACATACCGACTCCACGGATGGCTCAAGTACCCCTACATCAAACACTCTTCGTCAAGCCGCACCTCAAGCTCAATATGACAACCAGAATCCACTTCATGACAAGAGTTCACAAGAGCTATTTGAAGAGCAAGAAAGCCGACATCGTCAAAACCAAGCTACACTTGAGCAAGCACAAGAACGACGACGACTACACCAACAACAACAAGAGCGAGCACGTCAATAACAAGAAGAACAAGATGCCGAAGCTAATCGTCAAGCACAACAATGTCGAGAAGCTCAAGCTCTTGAGGCACAACGAGCATTACGTGATGCACATCGCAATGTGGCAACTCGCACTCGACACACTCGTCAAGAAGAGGACTTCCTTCGCGATGAGATGCAACAGAGGCGCCACCAAGCAAGAATGCAAGACGAACAAGAGCAACAAGCCCAACAAGAACCACAAGCTCGGCAAGTACACCATGACAATGGACATCTACTACACCAAGAGCAACATGAGGTTAACAACCGCCAAAATCAAGAACGCCCTCCCAATAGGCAAGGAAAGAATGAAGAGCATCGCTATGGCAAGCTCAAGTTCACCATGCCAAAGTTCTCCGGAAGCATTGATCCCGAATACTACCTCTCATGAGCATTGAAGGTTGACAAGATCTTTCACCTTGACAACTTCGATGAAGAGAAGAAGATTGCAATGGCCTCCCTTGAGTTCCAAGACTATGTTCTCATATGGTGGGAGAAAATCATAGAGAGAAGAGAAGCAAAAGGCGAACCTCCTATCACTACTTGGGCTCAAATGAAGGAAGCCATGAGAGCACGCTTTGTGCCAACACACTACAACCGTGACTTGTTCAATAAGCTACAACTCCTCAAGCAAGGTACCAAGTCCGTTGAAGAGTACTACAAGGAGATGGAGATTGCCATGATAAGAGCCAACATCACGGAAGATGAAGAGCAAACAATGGTGAGATTCTTGAATGGACTCAACTATCCAATCAAGAAGATTGCGGACTTTCAACCATACAACAATCTCCTCGAGCTAGTACATCAAGCAACCAAAGCGGAGCGACAAGTTCAAGAGGACTACAAGTACTCCAAGTTCACCTCCAAGAACTTCGGCTACTCCTCCTACCTCTACCAAGCCATCTACAAACTTCGGTGACAAGTCAAGCTACAAGACTACGACTACATCGAGTCGCCCCCTTCTACCAACAACTTCAAGCCAAGAGCTTCATCATCTACAACTCCAACCGAGGACAACTCCAAGACGTTCCATCAAATGTTTCAAGTGCCAAGGGCGATGATCATCAATGATGACGGATCTTATGACTTAATGAGCGACGATGAGATGGAAGCCCTTGAGCATGTAGCTATGCATCGCCAAGTGAATGAAGAAGAAGACCATCAAGTGTTTTGCGACAATGACTCAAGTCCCAATCTTGTTGTCTCCAAGGTCTTGACACTCCAACATCAACAAGATGATGACCAACGATGTCATATCTTCCATACCAAGGCCGGCATCAATGGACGCTCCGTCAAGGTTATCATCGATGGAGGAAGTTGTCATAACTTGGCAAGCAAAGAGCTATGCGACAAGCTTCAATTGGTCAAGACGAAGCATCCTCACCCCTACAAGGTCCAATGGCTTAATGACGCCAGAATTCTTTGAGTCGAGCACACCATGCAAGTCTCTTTCAAGATAGGCGCCTACGAGGACACTCTTGAATGTGATGTGATCCCCATGTCCGTGTGCCACCTTATTCTTGGACGACCATGGCAATATGATCGTGGAGTCACACACAATGGACGGACCAATCATTATAGCTTCAAGATGAAGGGCAAGGAATTCTTGCTACGACCAATGTCTCCAAGCCAAGTAGCCGCCGACAAACACTTATCTACCAACCATCATGGAGAGGATGGTGAGAGAGTGAGCCACCAAAAGGAGAGTGAGAGCCACAAGCCAAATATGAGCGACTCCACGATGAGCGACAAGAAGCAACTAGTGCTATTTGCCACCAAAAGTGAGATGAGAGAAGTGTGTGAGAACCCATTGAGGTGCTTTCACCTTGTGCTTTTATGCAAAGGGGAAGCCAAACCTACTCAGACTTCACCACCTCTACCTTTAGTGTTGTCTCAATTGTTGCAGGAATTCTCGGACGTCTTTCTCGATGAACTACCTGTGGGTCTACCTCCACTTCGCGGAATCGAACACCTCATCGACCTCATACCTGGCGCACCACTTCCAAACAAGGCCCCTTACCGCGTCAACCCCGAGGAAACCAAGGAGATACAATGGCAAGTGCAACAACTCATCGACAAAGGTCATGTACGTGAAAGCTTAAGCCCTTGTGCCGTTCCGGTTATTCTCGTGCCTAAGAAAGATGGAAGTTTTCGCATGTGCTCCGATTGCCGACCTATAAATGCTATCACCGTTAGATACCATTATCCTATCCCATGCTTAGATGACATGCTTGATGAATTATGTGGTGCCACCATCTTTTCGAAAATTGATCTTAAAAGTGGTTACTACCAAATTCGCATTCAAGAGGGTGATGAGTGGAAAACGGCTTTCAAAACCAAATTTGGGTTATATGAGTGGCTTGTCATGCCAATGGGTTTATCGGAAGCACCCGGTTGATTTATGCGTCTTATGCATTTTTGTCTACGACCCTACATAGGCGTCTTTGTAGTGGTCTACTTTGATGACATCCTCGTTTTTAGCAAGTCGCTAGAGGACCATGTGACACACATCCGTATGGTTTTACAAACCCTTCGGAAAGAGCGCTTATATGCTAATATGGAGAAATGCACTTTTGGCATTGGCAAGGTCGTCTTCCTAGGATTTGTCGTTTCTTCACAAGGTGTCACGTTGATGAAACTAAAATTGAAGCAATTAAAACTTGGCCTCAACCAACGAATCTCATGCAAGTGCGTAGTTTCCTTGGTCTAGCCGGTTTCTACCGACGTTTTGTGAAGGACTTTAGCACTATTGCTATGCCTCTACACGCCTTGAGCAAGAAGAACGCACCCTTCATTTGGGGTCCTTCGCAAGACACCCCGTTCAATAAGCTAAAAAGCTTGCTTATGACGCACCACTTCTAGCCCTACCAAACTTTGATAAACCGTTTGAGATTCATTGTGATGCTAGTGGTACCGGCATAGGTGGCGTGCTCATGAAAGAGAAGCGGCCAATTACGTACTTTAGCGAGAAGCTATCCGGAGCGCAACTTAACTACCCCATCTATGATAAAGAGCTTTATGCCTTGGTGAGAGTTTTACGTGTTTGGGAACATTATCTTAGACCTCATTAATTCATTCTTCATACGGACCATGAGACTCCCATGTATCTCAAAGGTCAAACTAAGTTGAACAAGCGTCATGCTAATTGGAGTGAGTTCATTGAGTCGTTTCCCTATGTCATCAAATACATCAAAGGCAAAGAGAATGTTGTGGCGGATGCGCTTTCCCGCAAATGCATGCTTGTTACACAACTTGAGTTGAATGTTATTGGCTTTGAGCACATAAAAGATTTATATGAGCATGATCCTTTCTTCGCAAATCCTTATGCTAAGTGTTTGACTCACACTTCTTGGGAATGTTACTACGTAAAGGATGGATATCTTATGACAGCTAACAAACTTTGCATTCCCGAGTCTTCGCTTCGTTTGCTCCTTTTGCAGGAATCGCATGGAGGAGGACTCATGGGAGACTTTGGACGCGACAAGACATTTGCTATGCTCTCCAAGAACTACTTTTGGACCAAGATGCTCCGTGACGTCTCACGCCTCACCAACCGATGTTCTACATGCCGCAAAGCTAAGTCAAAAGCTCAATCTCATGGTCTTTACATGCCACTTCCTATTACATACCATCCATGGGAAGACATAAGCTTGGACTTTGTACTTGGATTGCCTAGGACTCAAAATGGCAAAGATTCCGTGTTTGTTGTCGTGGATAGATTCTCTAAAATGGCTCATTTCATTCCTTGTAACAAGATCGACGAGGCTTCACATGTTGCAAATCTATTTTGTAGGGAGATCATTCGTCTACATGGAGTCCCCAAGACGATCGTGTCGAACCTGGACGTCAAGTTCTTGAGCTACTTTTGGAAGACTCTATGAGCCAAACTAGGAATCAAGCTACTATTCTCTTCGGCATACCATCCACAAACCGACGGCCAAACGAAGGTGACGAACTGCACGCTTTCGACGCTTCTTCGCGTGTTGATCAAGAAGAACATCAAGGAATGGGAGCAATGCTTGCCCATCGCCGAGTACGCCTACAACCGCGCAAGACATTCGACTATTGGCAAGTCCCCTTTCGAGGTCGTCTACGGCTTCAACCCGTTATCCCCATTGGACATCCTACCTCTACCTCTACAGGAGCGCACGAACATGGATGCAAGTGCACGAGCGAGCTATCTCAAGAAGGTGCATGAATGATACGGAGTATCCCATGATCATCCCCATGTTCACTCGACGAGGCCTCAACTACACACAATTGGACACAAGGTTCACTCGCTCCTCTCTGAACCTCCACTTTCTACATGTGAGACATGCCTACTACCTCAAATATATGTGCTATGCATGTTCAGGAACACCCAAGGGGACCATGGAGAACCCAAGGACCAAGGCCAAGTGCGCGTGGAAGAGAAGGAAGAAGGACCAGCATCTTCAGGCCCCGGACATCCGGCCCCCAAGCCCGGACATCCGGCGCCCCTTCACAGAAGCTAGCACCGCAAGCCCGGACATCCGGCTCCACTCGAAGCCCCGGACATCCGGCCCCTTCGCCGGAAATCCGGCCCCTCATCACAGAAGGCAACCGAAGCCGGCCACGCTCAGCCCGGACATCCGGCCAGAGGCCCGGACATCCGGCTCCTCGCGAGCCGCCGGACATCCGGCCCCCGGCCCGGACATCCGGCGCCTGCCTGCGCGCAGAGACGGGCCTGAGGCCCATGTATCCCTCTCCCACTTACCCCTTCGTGGACCTAGACTATATATACTCCTCCCCCTCCTCCATTTGAGGGTTAGCTTAGAGATAGCTCATTTGATACTATCTAGTGGTTCATCTCCTTGTGAGTGACTGCGGCCCCTCCACGGAGAAGATCCACTACGGATTCAGGACCTCCTTCATCGGAGAAGATCCCCAGGGATATCAAGACCTCCTCACGGAGAAGAACCGGTTACCCTTTGTATCGTCCCTTGTTGATCATGGATCTTGTATCTCTTTGTGTTTCGAGGATCTAGCACATGTGTGACTTGTTCTTGTTGGTTTGAGTGATTCTCTCGTGTTTCCCCTCGTGTTCCCTCTCGTGTTCTTCGTGTTCATCGTGGGATCCACTCCATTTCGTGAAAGATCTGCTGATTAGGGTTCCACCCTGTATCATATGGTATCATGAGCCACGGTTTCTCACGAATTTGGAGCCTCCCCACCGTTTTCTAGCCTTGTTTTGTTGTGTTCTTCCCTAAATTCGAAAATTCCCCACCAAAAATAGCCCCAAAAAATTTTGTGATCTGTTGGTTTGATGAAGTTTTGTTGATTTTGATCCATGGATTTGCTTGGTTTCAAGTGGATCTAGCATTTCCCCAAGTTTCCCCATCTTTCCTCCACAAAATCCCTCAAATTTTGAGCCCCAAATCATCAATTTCCGCCCACAATTCGAAAAGTTCGTCCCGATTCAGATCTGGAATCTTCGGGCCGGACATCCGGGCCACTGGCCGGACATCCGGGCCATCGGGCCGGACATCCGGCTCCTGGAGGGCAAAATCCCGCGCGGTTCTGGACATCAGGCCCCGGAAATCCGGCCCCGGCCCCGGATGTCCGACCCCTGGGAATTTCAGACTTTTTCATTTCACCGTTTTGTCCATAACTAATTCATCCGAACTCCGATTTCGACGTTCTTGAGCTCGTTTTAAAGCTCTTGACATCCCCCATAACACAAAAATACTACCATGATCATTTGACTCCATCATATTTTGTGGATTTTGGCATCTTTGCCTAGGGCTTCCACCACATCATCCGCATAACCACCACCGACTTCCGCAACCTAACCATTTTTGTTCCCATAGCATTTGTGGTTGCTTGAGTAGTGATTTGAGTCTCCTAAGATGTTTAGGCTACTTAGGGACCGTTGCTTCTTCATCAACCACCTCCACCACTTCCGCATACCCATTGCCCACTATACATTTCCACCCAACTTAACCAATTTTTTGTTCGAGCTTGTTTGAGTTGTGCCTTGTGTCTCCTAAGGTGTTTCGGCTACTTAGGGACCGTGACTTCAACTCCGACATCGTGTATAGCCCATCATTTCACTTCCGCAACCACCACGGCATTGCCGCTACCATCATTTGACATTTGTCCTTGAGATTTTGAGTTGTGGTTTTTCCGTTTCCTAAGGTGTTTCGGCTAATTAGGAACGGGTCTACATCAAGAGCACCACCTCTCATCATCGACACGGACGGTAACTTCGACGACATCATTGTATATTTCCCTTGCAATTGCATTGTTAACCCCTAGCCCATTTTTGCGTCACTTACCCATCGAGACTAGCCATTCGAGTATTGCCGGCAACGTGACTTGTGCACATTAGTGATCATACTTCCCATATCATACATACCATATCACCGTGGTGAATCTCTTGATATCATCTCTTGTGACACAAGGTTGTCATCGCATATACTCAATTGCTATCTTGGTTCGTGAAGTTTTGCATGAGAAAAGAGCTCAAAAGAGAAAGAGCCAAACAAGCTTTTAAGCATAAAGAAAAAGATACGCAAAGAGCTTTTAAGCAAGAACCATAGCATCATACTACATTAAGATTGTCATACTCGATCATTTTGGATCATACCACCGGAATACCATACATATAGCATACTTGGGATAGAAGTCGTTGCATTTTGCATAGTAGGTTGTGCACAAGTTCGTATCCGCCTATTGTGCAATCGCGCTAGCGTCTCTCTAGTGTTGTGCAACAAGAGCATTTTCGAGGATTCCACATTTTGGCTCACCCCTTGGTTGCACGACCCCATCTATCTATCCGTGTGTGTGTTTCCGTGTGCCACCCATCTTGCTATTGGTCTACTTGTTGCATTTGCAAATTTGTGAATCTTTTTCAACATTATTGAGTCTTGCTAACATTTCGTTTCAATTTTTTGTGCCACTATCCTCACCGAGCTCCACCATAAGCTTTACTTGTGTAGGTGTGAGAAACCGACAAGAATTGGTACCAATTGTGCTATTTCCTTGTTCCACATTTGAGTGATCATTGATCCATCTTCAACATCAGTCAAGGTACATTTGGTCTAGTTCTTCTCTTTCTCCCACTCATACTTGCTAGCGTCTTGTGATGGATAGGCAAGGCATTTCATCTCTGGTCTTCGACATCGACGGCGCGAACAAGGACATCCACGCAAAAACCATCGGACTACAACGAGAAATGCAAGAGTGCTTGGGCAACATCGCCATCGAACAACGACACTTCGAGACAAGGACAATGGCTTCCTTCGACGACATGTGCGACTCCTTCAACAAACAAATGGCGGAGCTCCGACACTTGGTGGTCGATTACAAGTCTTCTTCCCCTTCGTCATCCTCTCGGCGGCGACGTTCAAGTCACAAGTCTTCGGAGCGCAAACATGATGCAAGTGCAACTCTTCCACGGCCACACCGCCATGGCGACCATCGACATCGTCATGAAGGGCAAGTCACCTCCAAGCATCATGTGCACGACGACGACGAACGACATCTACCAAGAGCTCAAGCACGACAACGACATCATCATCATGAAGATGCTCGACAAACGCATATCTCCAAGTCCGAAGAAGCTCTACATCACGCCAAGGCCAAGCTTCAAGAGCAAAAGAGAAGACCGCGAGACAAGCACACCCAAGATGGAGCTACGGCTACAACCACCACTTCGGCATCTTCGCCAAGTGCTATCAAGGCATCTTCGCCTTCGGACGTACGGCATCTTCGCCTACTTCCCATGAGTTCGCCTACATCGACATGTCCAACTACAAGGCGAGCACCTACGAGCGAGGGTGACACTTCCATCTTCGGAAGCTCCCTACACCAAGACGGCGACAAGATGGTCGATCAAGGGCCATCCTCTTCGACTACGGCATTCACCTTTGGAGGCGTTATGGATGAGGCGGCGAAAGGAGTTGAGTTTGGAGACGTTTGCACCTACATCTCTCCAACACCCATATATCATGAGATGCCCCAATTTCCATGTGAGGAGAGCCACCACCACATGAGTGACATGAGTGACTCCACCATATGTGACATTGAGTGCATTTCCTATGAGAGGATGAGTGTGACCACCACTAGCCCCACACATGAGAGCATGCCACACATCCTATGTGAGGTTGAGAGCCATTTGAGTGACTCCACCAACCATACGAGTGAGAGCATCCACGAGGGAGTGAGTGAGCCACAACACTTAGTGAGTGAGGTAGTTGATAGGGCATGTGAGGCCACTATGATTTCTAACGACTTAACCTCTACTCCGAGTGTGTTTTCGTTGGTGCTAGGTCTCCTACATGACGATATGCCTACCCTCGACGAGTCCATCCCTCCGATGGACAACTCGATGGCCATGGTGGAAGAAGATGTACCCCCCACATGGTACCATCAAGTTGCAACCTCACCTACAATACATGAGCGATGCTCCAAAGGTAACATAGGTGATGGTGCTTCTTTCGTCCCACTTGTGGACTATATCACCAATGATTGCTTGCATGATGTTGATTCACCTATGACCATGCTTCATGCTAGTGCAACTTCCTCATGTCTTGACTTACCTATTTATGATGAATATGATGATGAGCATGTTGAGTTGCCTAGTTGTGATGCTATGCTCCATAGGATATCATGTGAAAATTCTTTTGGTCACATCATGTTTGATAATCCTTTGAACTTGTCATATGCTATGAGTGAGATCTCCCATGTTGTATCATTGCAATCTCAACATAGTAACTATGCATGCCAAATTAAAGTAAATCCTATTTGCACTTGTGGCATAGATGACAATATGATGGTCATTGGCTTGTGTTTCTCTTGCGATGATATTGCCATGCTTCCTTTACATGATTTGCGCAATTCATTAACTATGCCATGCCATGATCACATTGTTCCAAATATGCATTGTTTTGGATGTTGTCAATATTCTCCATGTGATGTTTCCACTAATGCTCATGAGGAGACCCCCATAATTTCCTCATACATACTAGGAGATCTTGATGCATTCCATACCTTGCATGATTACCATGATGTGTACATATACCACGCACACACAATTTTTCCTTTGTGTTTGTTTTGTGTAGGTACTCATGAACACTTGTCAACCTCACAATCCCATGAGTTGACAAAACGAGCTCTTGAGAGCAACGACAATTTGGGATCCCGTGGATTGTCCCTACCACCGTTCTTTTTGTGCAACGACTACGCACATCTCTTTTACTTGGCTCTCACACGGCTATGGGCTATTTGCCACTTTTCACATTATGCCCATACTATTGTGTTCACTTTGCATGTTATGCCTCTTGCTATGACTTTGCCATGCAATTGTGACCCTTGCTTGCCTTTACACATGATTCACCATTATGCTACTTATATGTGTATTTGCATGCTTGATGGAGATACTTGTAGCTACTACCATGATTTCTTTGTGCCCCATGCTATCGTTGATTCTTGTGTTGGGAGAGTCATGATACTTCATTGCTATTTACATAGGACTTCTTGCCACCACAATGATGAGACTTTGCCCATACCTTGCTTTCATGCTTGTGATATGCCATGTGCATTATTCATGTCTCCTATTTGCACACATGCCATGATTGCCATGATTACTTCTAGTATGTTGCATCTTTGCACTACTAGCTTGCTTGACTTGATCACTATGCTTGTTTGCTATGTTGCATCACCCATGTTCCTCTCTTACTTGCTTTCTTGGGTTGATGACATATATGTTCATGCCACTCACATGATATATATTGATCATTGTCACTTGCCTCCAATGGTTGCTTCTCTCATATTCACTTATAGTGAGTGCAACCGTGCGATACTTGTTGATATTGGAGACTTTGACACCCTTCTTGTGATGCATACTTGCTTGATTGAGCCTATTGCACTTGGTTGTTCTCGCATCTTATGCCTACATACCATGCACCACACCCTTGTACTTTCTTATGATAAGAATGATGCAAGCACTTGTTGGGTATTTTCCCGCACGAATGCTAGGTTTTGCATTTTGGCTAACCTCATTTGTTTTTCCGAGTGTTTGTCATGTTCTTTCATTTTGAAGGATTCACAAGGCGGTACCATCACAAGGCATCTTTGGCATGTGAAGGCATACACGTTGCGCGACACCAACATCTTCGAGAAATTCCTAAAGGTGAATTCCTTCTTTGTGAGCCATCCTCACTTATGCATATTGGATGGGCCATACTTTCATTGTTGTTTCCTTCTTCTTGTCTACATGATACATCTACGGGATGGAGGACCGACATTGAAGATGGACCCTTTGGATGCACCTTCGGACCTTCACTCATGCCACGACATCGAGCATTGGTATGTCAAAACTCCTTTGGCACATTGCACCAAAACCTTCATATTTGTTGATTGTGTGCCCACATGCCATGCTCCATGGACATATCATACACATGACAAATTTGCATCTTATGCATGGATTGACTCACATTATGATTGCCTTGTTGCATCTTGTATTCCCATGTCATCCATGATATATGAGCTTGTGCATTTCCTTAGCAAATTTGTTGTGATCTTTCTTGATGGCATATTCATACATCATCATCATATTGTCCTCCATCAATTGCATGATAACATACACATATTGAGCATCCATTGCCATGTTCATGCTCTTGATAAACCATCACACTATGACATCATTTTGCACAATGGTTGCATTGATCACATTCACAACACCTTTGTGTGCACCACAAATGCATTTGATCACATGAATGCTTTACATATCATACTATATCATCTTGTTAAGCTTCATGTACATCGTCACACGGACTCATTCTTACATGATGGACACTTTGTGTGTGCTAACCATTGTATTTCCAAGTGTCCTTTGTGTTTGCTCATTTTGCATGTACCACATACCGGAGACACCTTGGAGTACTTGGATTGCAACATGCCCTCAACTTCGTCCAACTACAAGTCCGTTTACGACTACCGTTTCCATGGTGATGAGGTTTTTGATCCGAGGTCGGATCTTTCCCAAGGGAGGGGAGATGATACGGAGTATCCCATGATCATCCCCATGTTCACTCGACGAGGCCTCAACTACACACAATTGGACACAAGGTTCACTCGCTCCCCTCTGAACCTCCACTTTCTACATGTGAGACATGCCTACTACCTCAAATATATGTGCTATGCATGTTCAGGAACAGCCAAGGGGACCATGGAGAACCCAAGGACCAAGGCCAAGTGCGCGTGGAAGAGAAGGAAGAAGGACCAGCATCTACAGGCCCCGGACATCCGGCCCCCAAGCCCGGACATCCGGCGCCCCTTCACAGAAGCTAGCACCGCAAGCCCGGACATCCGGCCCCATGCCCCGGACATCCGGCTCCACTCGAAGCCCCGGACATCCGGCCCCTTCGCCGGAAATCCGGCCCCTCATCACGGAAGGCAACCGAAGCCGGCCACGCTCAGCCCGGACATCCGGCCAGAGGCCCGGACATCCGGCTCCTCGCGAGCCGCCGGACATCCGGCCCCCGGCCCGGACATCCGGCGCCTGCCTGCGCGCAGAGACGGGCCTGAGGCCCATGTATCCCTCTCCCACTTACCCCTTCGTGGACCTAGACTATATATACTCCTCCCCCTCCTCCATTTGAGGGTTAGCTTAGTGATAGCTCATTTGATACCATCTAGTGGTTCATCTCCTTGTGAGTGACTGCGGCCCCTCTACGGAGAAGATCCACTACGGATTCAGGACCTCCTTCATCGGAGAAGATCCCCAGGGATATCAAGACCTCCTCACGGAGAAGAACCGGTTACCCTTTGTATCGTCCCTTGTTGATCATGGATCTTGTATCTCTTTGTGTTTCGAGGATCTAGCATATGTGTGACTTGTTCTTGTTGGTTTGAGTGATTCTCTCGTGTTTCCCCTCGTGTTCCCCTCTCGTGTTCTTCGTGTTCATCGTGGGATCCCCTCCATTTCGTGAAAGATCTGCTGATTAGGGTTCCACCCTGTATCAATGAAGATACAAGGGCAATGATCGAGCGACAAGTCCATCGTCTCACCACCAAGATCAACGTCAACAAGGCTCCAATGGTGTTCCAACTGGGAGATCTTGTTTGGCTTCATCTTCGCAAGGACCGTTTCCCACACGAGCGCAAGTCCAAACTACTACCTCGCGCCGACGGACCCTTCAAGGTGCTGGCATGCTACAACAACAACGCCTACAAGATCGACATCCCACGAGACAAGTACTCCGTGAGCGATACTTTCAACATCAAGGACCTATCTCCTTTCCATGGTGATGAAGATTTAGATCCGAGGTCGGATCTTTCCCAAAGGAGGGGAGATGATGTGGAGCATCCAAAGGTCATCCCCATGGACCCTCCATCGCCTCACCAAGTACCCAAAGGACCAATGACTCGAGCCCATGCAAGAGCTCTCGAAACCGAGGTGACTTCGCTCCTTTCTCTACATCTTTCCGATTCACATGAGACATGGCTTCTACCCTCATCAAAAACTCTATGCATACTCAGGTACTTGGATGAAGGCCACGGGACAGCTCCGCACTACGGACAAGACGGCGGAATCGACAAGTGCTTGGAACAAGGAGAAGTTCGGCTGAAGATGCTACAGGCACCGGACGTCCGGTCAACACCGGATGACCGGTCACTTCCAGGCACCGGACGACCGGCGTTCACCGGACGACCAGCGACTCCCAGACGACCGGACGACCGGAAGCCATCAGACGTCCGTGACATCGACCACAGAACATAAATAGCGGAAATCTGAGGATTACCGGACGTCCGGTCCCTCCCGAACCACCGGATGTCCGGTGACCAGCGGACGTTCGACCCGACGGCGTCATCCCATGTAATATATACTCGTTGACTTCCATCCTTTCGAGGCGGCTTTTGAATAGCTCATCATAGACCTCAGTGGTTCCTCTCCTACGAGACCGCGGCCTCTTCGGAGAAGATCCACCTCGGATTCAAGACCTCCTTCGTGGAGAAGATCCCAAGGGATAATCCAAGACCTCCTCTGGGAGAAGACTATCTTTGTACCACCGTTGTTGACTATGGATCGTGTGTCTCGATATGTATCATGGATCTAGCACCTGTGTGACCATATTTGTGTTGATTTGAGTGTTTCCCCTCACGTTTTCCTCCGTATCTTCCTTGTGTTCTCCGTGTTCATTGTGGAATAACCTCCTTTCGTGAAATATCTGCCGATTAGGGTTCCACCCTACATCACATTTCCTTATTGGAAACCATTGTGATGTGTACATGGATCACAAGAGTTTGAAGTACATTTTCACCCAGAAGGAGCTGAATCTCAGACAAAGGAGATGGTTGGAGCTCATAAAGGATTATGATATGAAGCTGCACTATCATCCAGGCAAGGCCAAAACGCTTTGAGCCGGAAGAGTTATATCAATACCCTAGTAAATGGAGGATTGCCAAAGGAGTTAGATGAAGATCTCAGGGAGCTTCATTTGGAGATAGTCCCTAGAGGTTTTGTGGCAGCCTTGGAGGTTCAGTCAACATTATTGGGAAAGATACGAGAAGCTCAGAAGGATGACAAAGAAATTGCCGAGATAAAGGAGAAGATGAGTGAAGGAAAAGCCAAGGGTTTTCGTGAGGACGAACACGACACCTTGTGGTTTGAGGACCGAGTCTATGTGCCCAACAACGCCGAGATCAGGAAGTTGATACTACAGGAAGCACATGACTCACCATACTCGATACACCCCGGAAACACTAAGATGTATTTGGATTTGAAGGAACGTTTCTGGTGGACGGGAATGAAGGAGGACATTGCCGAGTATGTAGCCGTATGTGATGTGTGCCAGAGAGTGAAGGCCAAACATCAGAAGCTAGCAGGATTACTGCAGCCTATGCCGATACCCAAATGGAAGTGGGATAAGCTTGGCTTGGATTTTATCACCGGATTACCCAGGACCCGATCGGGATATGACTCCATCTGGGTAGTAGTGGATCGCTTGACCAAAGTAGCTCACTTTATCCCCATGAAAACCACCTATACCCGTGCGAAGTTTGCCAAGATATACATGACCAGGATCGTATGTCTGCACGGAGTTCCGAGGACCATCGTATCAGATAGAGGAACACAATTTACTTCAAAGTTTTGACATCAGTTGCACCAGACTTTGGGTACCAGGCTAGAGTTCAGTACATCGTTTCACCCGCAGACTGATGGACAGACCGAGAGAGTCAATCAGATTCTGGAGGACATGTTGAGAGCTTGTGCGTTAGATTATGGATCTAGTTGGGATGACAACTTGCCCTACGCGGAATTTTCGTACAACAACAGTTACCAGGCCAGCTTGAAAATGCACTGTTCGAAGCATTGTACGGGAGGAGATGCCGAACGCCGTTGATGTGGGATGAAGTCGGAGACCGTTAGTTATTTGGACCAGATCTGATCAAAGAGTCAGAAGAGAAGGTTAAGCTGATTCGAGATAGACTGAAGGTAGCTCAGTCCAGGCAGCAGAGTTATGCAGACTCAAAACGCAAGGAGGTAGTCTATGAAATCGGAGACAGAGCGTACCTGAGAGTGCCACCTCTGCGAGGTGTTAAGCGGTTCGGTGTTAAGGGAAAGTTAGCCCCGAGATTTGTAGGGCCATATCGTGTTTTGGAATGTATGGGAGAGGTTGCCTACAAGTTAGAGTTACCCGAAGGATTGTTAGGAGTTCATGACGTGTTTCACTTTTCCCAGCTTAAGAAGTGCCATGCAGAGATGGCCGATATTCCTCTAAGAGACACAGTGCCCCTGGAAGCAATTCAGCTAGATAGTGATCTAACCTACGAGGAGAAATCAGTCAAGATTCTCGAGTTTGCAAGCAGAGTCACCAGCAGCAAGGTTATCAAGTTTTGCAAAGTTCAGTGGAGCCATCATACCGACGATGAAGCCACCTGGGAACGAGAGGATGATCTACGCAAGGACCACCGACACCTATTTTCTAGCCAACCCGAATCTCGAGGGCGAGATTCATCTTAAGGGGGATAGGTTTGTAACATCCCAATTTTTCAATTTGGAATGTTATACATAGGTCATCTTGCATATCATATTTTATGTGCATTCATGTGTTGTGATCCTCGAAATTCTAAGCAACTCAAGGACCCACGGAGAGAGTTGGGGATTTCACCGTTTTCATATTTGAGTTTTCTCAAATATCAGAATGAGGATCATTTTGGTTTTATTTTTTTCTCTCTGAAAAATATTTCATATTAAAGTATATGAGAGGAGATAATATGACTTCTCCAAACTGAATGGAATATTGGAAGAAAAATATTAAAATCAAATATTTTATTTTATTTGGTTTTTCTGCTATTTTATTTGGATTAAAAAAATGTGCATATTTTAAAAGTTGCATTTTAGGGCCAAGAAAATGTTCATCATGTTCTAAATATTTTATTTAGACGGTGAAAATTTGTTTTGGCATTTTTAGTTATTTATTTATTTTTCTAGGATTTTTTCCGGCGTAATCAGTTAAAAAAAAGAGGATGTTCGGACCGCACTGGGCCGAAGGCCCAGCCGGCCCGTCACGTCACCACCGCCTCCCCGCTCGTGTCCGAGCCGGACTCCCGCTGGAGTCCGGGACGCCGCCGCCGCTTGGCCCCTCGGCCAAGTCAGCCCCCTGGCCTTTAAATACGCGCCCCCCTCGCCACCTCCTCACACCGCCGCCTGCTGCCGCCACCGCCGCTGGAGCCGCCCGCCCCGCCGCCCGTTGACCCGATCCGCCGCCCGTTAACCCGACCCATTAGGTAACCGCCATTTTTCTTTAAAATCAGTTTAAAAAAAACTCTAGATTGTGTTTTTTTGTTAGATCGGCTCAATTTTACTCGGTTTAGTTATTTAGCGGACGTTCGTTCGTTCATTTGTTTTTAAGGAACGCTTTTCTTCTTTTAGTTATAGACAACGAATGTTCATTCGTTAGCCTGTTCGTCTCGTTATTTTCTAGGCTTTTCCGCGATTATTTTCGATCGTGATTTCTGCCTCGATCTTCGTTTTAGTATAACTTTTCGCTCGTTAGTCGGAATCAGGTGAAACAAGTGCCTAGATCTTCGTCTCGAAGACCTCTTTCTGTTTAACCAACTTGAAAAAGGTTTTGGTACTGTAAAATTTGACTTTAGTTCAATCTAGTAAATGAATCTTGTTTGTTTCGTAGTTTGAGTTTCGTTGCTCTGTTTGATTTGATTCTTTTTGCAAACCGGAGTTCTTCAATTGAACTTTCTGGTTAGATCTTTTATTTGAGTTTTTCCTGTGCTTCTTTGCTTGGTTGCTCATGTATGCTATTGTTTGCTTGTGATAGAATTCCCGAAGTGCGAAGCGTGCTACTACGAGTCCCTAGGTTTTGCGAATCGTCAGCAAGGCAAGTAACCCATTGATCATACCCTTTATTACCCAATTTTTATGCATTAGTTCAACCCTCACACATTGCATGAGTAGGATCTCTTAACATGTGGGTCTGGGAAGTAGATTGAGGTAGAACCTATTACCTGCATCATTATCAAACCCTGGGAGTTATTTCTACGTTACGCTTAAGTTGCCATGCTATGCTCTTAGACGTGGATTGGGTTTGAGAGTATCCATGACAGATGTGAGATTGTTAATTAATGGTTCAACTTAAGGTGGCTACTTTAATACACATCTGGGTGGATTGGTTGCAGGGCACCTGGAGAATCCAGTGTTGTCCTAGGAAATCCCGGAGGAATCGTGTGATTATCCTATGGAATGCCACCTAGGCTCAAAGGGATCATAAGACTATTCATGCTAGAAACTTCCGTGTGCAGCCACAATGCCATTATGGGCTCTGGCATAGTTGAGTAGGTTGTGTGAGCTCTTTCAGTGGTGGACTAGCAGATGTAGGGGAAAGTAGGTGTACGGATCCACCCGGGGTAAAGAGTAAATGCTTCTGAAAGACTGTGTCTTGGTCATCTGTTTCTCAAACACCATGCAGCGCGAGAAATCCAACGGAGGAGATTGAGTCTTGTGGGGAAAAGTGCGCAAACCTCTGCAGAGTGTACAAACTAATCATGATTAGCCGTGTCCCCGGTTATGGACATCTTGAGTATCTGGTACTTGAATTATTGGATTGATCTCATCACTCTTAAACTAATTTTGTTGGGTTAATTAAGATGGTTTAATTGGGATTGAGTTGGAGGAACCTTCTCAATGATGTTTGAACTACCATAATAGTTAAAATAAAATTTATTCCTTTGTTATAGGAAAAAATTGGCTTTATGCAAAAACTTATGACCTTAGAGACTCCACTAGCCATATATGCATGTAGTGTTAGCCTTTATTCTGTTACTTGCTCTACTGTGTTATCTTGCCAGCGTATTCCATGTGCTGACTTGTTTTGGGCTGCAACATGTCACGTTGCAGTCTTTTGAGAAGAAGAGTAAGGTGCGCTAGGTCCTCTGTCATGCACTCAGCTATGCCGTTGGAGTTGATGGACTCACTTGTCTTCCAAGCCTTCCGCTGTTATCGTGTTAGATATCCTTATGCCATATTATTTTGTATTAAGTCCTCTTTCGAGACATTTGATGTAATAAGTGTGTGATTGCCACTCTGTTATAAATCCTTCAAGTACCGTGGGTGTCAGCATTACCGATCCAGGGATGACACAGAACACAGAGACTTCAGTCCATTCGGATCGTGGTCGCTACACCTACATCTACTAATCTACCACTGAAAGAGCTCACACAACATACTCAACTATGCTAGAGCTCATAATGGCTTGTGGCTGCACACAGAAGTTTCTAGGCATGAATGATATATGATCCCTTTGAGCCTGGGTGGCATTCTATAGGATAATCACACGGATCCTCCGGATTTCCTAGGACAACGCTGGACTCTCCAGGTGCCCTGCAACCAATCCACCCAGTGGTGTATTAAAGTTACCACCTCAAACTTTCCCTTAATTGTTATTTCACTCACAACTTTCATGAAATCTCACATACCAATCCATGTCTATGAGCATGGCCAAGCAATAAGTAACAAAGCATATGTTCTCTTGGGTTGATGTCAAGTCATTCGGTTCCTACCTCATGAACTACTAAGCAATACCACATGTAATCAAGTCCTACTCATGCAATCTTTGAGGATAGAACTAATACAATAAAAATTGGGTATTGGAAAGTATGATCAAAGTATGAACTTGCCTTGATGACGATCGCAGAAATCTAGAGACTCGTAGCAGCACGCTTTGCACTCCGGGAATTCCATCGCAATCAAACTATAGCATACATAAGCAATCATGCAACAAAATCGAAGAACGAAACTCGAAAGACTTCGAAAACGAGCAGACGGCTCTTGTAACATAAAACAATTTCCAACAGTAACAAAACTAAGTTAATTTGGCCTTATCAGATAGTTTAGGTCAAGAGCTTCGATTTGCAAAAAGATTCAACTCAAACGGAGTTACGAAACTCAAGTTATGATCAAACGAAGTTCAAATTCAAATCTATTTGAAAACAAATTTTAAAACTTTCAAAATAAAATTTGAGTTGCACTACTGGTAGATAAGATCAAAACGAAAAAATTGGCGTTGGTTTCATCTAATTCTGACTAACGAGTAAAAAGTAACGAGGGTTTAAAGATCAGAGACCGATTTGCAAAAACTTTAACTACGGATAGGTCCTTGACGGGAAATAACAGAAAAAAACTTAAACTGCGAATGTTCATTTTCTACAACTAACCATCGGATGTTCACTAGTTAATAAAACCTAAAAAAACGATCTATGTTTTCTAAAAAAATCGATCTAGTTTTTTTTTTTAAAAACCGAAACTAATAAAAAAACGTAACATCGGTTTTTACCTCGCGAGTCGGATCGGGTCCTGCTCGCGGATCGGGCGGCGGGTTCGCGGGTCGAGCGACGGGCGCGGCGGCGGCGTCGGCGAGCGGCGGCACTTGCGGCGGCGGCGCGGGGCGGGGTGCGGGCGGCTGCGGGAAGCGGGGCGACTGTGGCTGGCGAGCGGCGGCGGCGGCGTGCGGCGCGGAGGGTGGCGGTGGTGTAGGACGGGGAGAGAGGGGGAGGGGGGCGGCTCAGCTTTTAAAGCGGGCCGGGGACGAGGCAGTGGCTTGGGCGAGGGGCGACGACGACGTGTGAGAGTTGGACTTCCGGAGTTCGGTGGCGGCATGGCGGGGCGGAGGTGGCTGGGCCGGCTAGGCTTCGGCCCGGTCAGTCAGAAAACTTTTTTTTAATTTATTTTTTCGCCCAAATAGAAAAAAGTTCAAATAAAAATATTTAAAAAATCCTAAAATTCCAGAAACAATTTTCCTCGTTCCACCTAATATTTGGGACAAAGTGAACATATTTCTGAAATCAAAATGCCTAAAAATAAAAATAAAATAACTTTTTAATGCAAATTTTAAAATATTAAAGTTGCACGTAAAAATCCAATATAAATTATTTTTACTCGAAAATCAAATTCCAATATTTTTATTCTGTTTTTGAAGAAGTCGTATTATCTTCTCTCATTTACTTTAAATATTGAAAAATAAAATTTGGCAAAATAACTATTGATCCAACCCCACTTGAAGAAAATAAAATAGTGGGTTTCTTTTTGGAAAACTTCAACTCTCTCACTTGGGTCCTTGAGTTGCTTAAAGTTTTGGTCAATTTTCAGATACACTCAAATTCAATAAATGCTCAAATGATGAATGCATATGAATGATCTAAGATAACATCCAAATTGAAAATTAGGATGTTACATTATAGCAGGGACAACCCCCCTTAGCTAGGTGTGAAAAGGCTTCAAAAGTAAGCAGCTTTGCATGGCTTCCTCCGGGGAATAAGCAATCAACTTTGGGAGTTGTTGGAGAGCTCATCGGAAATTCGCGAAGCCTTGACAACCTTGACACATTCCACGAGAATGAATATAATTTTTGACTCACATCTCCAAATGATGTGAGATATTTTGTATTGGAAAGTAAATTTCATGTAGCTTCTGGTAATGTACCCTGATGGCCCCATCTCTCATCAAAATCGGTGTGACACGACGAAACATCACAGGTAAAAACTGATAGCATCAGCTTCACTTGAAATTTGTTTTGACATAACTTGTTTCTTCGACTTTGTTTCCTCATGACCTGAGATCTTATTCACTTCCTTCGATATTGCACCTAAAATAACCAACAACAAGGAGATGAAAGTGCATCCATGTGTTCAATGGTGTAGCATGAACTGAAGTTAGCGTTCACCTGGTCATCTATTTGTTTGACATAAATTATTATGATTTCACCTTTGATGTCCGGGTGTCATGGCGGTCTCACGACAAATGTCATGGGATGGCTAAAGAGTGGGACAGACACAAGGGCACCGGTGGGTTCCACAGGCAAGGTTGGCACGAGCAAGTGCGAGACACAAGACCTACCCAGGTTCGGGGCTCTCTAGAGAGATAACACCCCTAGTCCTGCCGAGTGTGGTTTTTATGAAGTGGACACAAGCTTGCTCCTAGTGCGGTTTGTGGGAGGAGAGAAGATGGGTCACTGCATAGGCTGCTCTCCCTCCATGTGTGTGTGTGTGTGTGTGTGTGGATTCTACTGATGAACTGCCCATGTACATGGACGGGCACCGGGGGGTCTTATATGTAGCCCCCCGGGGTTACAATGGCAATACTGCATGGGAGCGGGCCCCGAAGGCCAGCATCTAGGAGCCGACAGTGGGGGCTGCCTGGTCCGCCGGGTGCGGGTCTCGCCGGGTCCGCTGGGTGCGGGCCGCACCAGAGCCATCGGGCATGGATACGGCCGGCTGCTGGATACTGTGGCACGCCTCGCCGGGTGTCATGGTGCTGTCAGGCCCGCGTTGCTACAGGGCCGTGCCCCCAGGACACCGTCCGCCCCGGGCGGGGGCATGGGAGAGCCATTGCCGCGCCCGCCGAGGCCGGCATAAAGGAGGGGATACTGTGTCCATGCTTCCTTATCGCCGATGGTCTACTTCTGCTGGACGGCCGGCATGCGCTAGCCAGCTGGCTGTAATATCGTACCTGGCCGGTGTAACAGCCAAGATTTTAGCCCTTTCTTTTTCGTTTGGATTTATTTAAATTTTTGGTTTGAATTTCTTTTATGTGGCTCTATGGTCCTGAAACCTTGGCAGATCATCTCTTCTCAGGCTTCCAAGTGGCTTGTCATAACCAAAACCATCTCAAGACCTTGTCATTTTCATCTCAACCCAGTCCCAATATTCTTTTTATTGGGAATAATCCTTTTTCTATTAAAGAAACAACCTATATTTCCGTCACTCCCAAAATTCCCAAATAATTCTCATAAATTGTTTGGGTCATATCTTCCATAGATATGTCAAAACCCTTACTTGGCATCATCAAGGATAATTCACAAATATTCCTTTTCTCATTCTGCCCTAAGTGGCTTTTTGAGAAGGAAGTGTCATTCTTCTTTGCTTGATTGACCCCAAACTTTTTGGACATATTTTCCTATCCATATCATTGCCCCATGACAAAATTCAACTCAAGTGGCCTAGTGAACCTTCCCCTGCAAACTTCCAAAGTTCTGTGTGAGGGAAGTCTTTGTGAAGGAAGTACTAACTAGGGTAACCCAAATGAGTTGAAATTTTGCAAGATCCTTCATATGATCAAATCATCACTCTCCTACGAATTTGGGCTCATTTAATCACTCTATGTGAGCTCAACATCAAATCTTGGTTTCTGGTCAAATTTTCAGGTTGTGAAGCAACTATATTTTATATTGCTTCCTTATTGCTGAAACTTTACCATGGCATGCCCCTGTGCATATTAACCCTCTCCACAAAATTTGGGACCATTTCACCAATCCATTTTCCCTCTATAATGTTTCTTAGATTCTGTCCAAAGTGCCGCACTTTGAAGGAAGTACCATTTTGGTGTATTCCAATGGTATGAAACTTTTAGAGTAACTTCATATTATCAAATAACTCATCTCCACAAAAATTCAGATCAATATCATTTGTCATGTGAGTGCCCCTTCTTATTTTGCATTCCTGACAAGTGGGGCATTTCCTACAGCAAGTGCTAGCTAAACACCTCTGATACGTCTCCAACGTATCTATAATTTATTAAGTATTCATGCTATTATATTATCCATATTAGATGTTTTATATACATTTATATGCTATTTTATTGAGTTTTGGGACTAACCTATTAACCTAGAGCCTAGTGCCAATTTCTATTTTTTCCTTGTTTTTGAGTTTTACAGAAAAGGAATACCAAATGGAGTCCAATTGACGTGCCAATTTTTGATGATTTTTTATGGACCAAAAGAAGCCCCTGGAGTAAAAGAGTTGGGCCAGAAGAGTCACGGGCTGTCCGCGAGGGTGGGGGCGCGCCCACCCCCCTGGGCGTGGGCCCCTATCTCGTGGATGACTCGGAGACCTTCTGGACGTGCGACCGATGCCAAAAATTCCTATAAATACAGAAACCCTCCAGAAAATAACCTAGATCGGAAGTTCCGCCGCCGCAAGCCTCTGTAATCAGGAGAAATCAATCTAGGCCCTCTCTGGCACCCTAACGGAGGGGGCCATCATCACCGGAGGCCATGGAGGAGGATCCCGGAGGGGCCATCATCGCCATGAAGGCCAAGGACTAGAGGGAGAACCTCTCTCCATCTAGGGGGAGGCCATGGAGGAGGAAGCACAAGGGGGAGAACCTCTCCTCCTCTCTCTCGGTTGGGCCGGAGTGCCATCGGGAGGGGAATCATCGCCGCAGTGATCGTCTTCATCAACATCACCATCATCATCACCATCCTCATCTCTTTTACGCGGTCCACTCTCCCGCACCCCGCTGTAATCCCTACTTGAACATGGCGCTTTATGCCACATATTATGATACAATGATGTGTTGCCATCCCATGATGTTTTGAATACATATCCTTTGTCTTTGGGTTGATTGATGATCTAGATTGGTACGAGTTGTATGTTGTATTTTGGTGCTGTCCTATGGTGCCCTCCGTTTCACGCAAGCGTGAGGGATTCCCGCTGTAGGGTGTTTCAATACGTTCATGATTCAATTATAGTGGGTTGCTTGAGTGACAGAAGCATAAACCCGAGTAAGGGGATTGTTGCGTATGGGATAAAGGGGACTTGATGCTTTAATGCTATGGTTGGGTTTTACCTTAATGATCTTTAGTAGTTGCGGATGCTCGCTAAAGTTCCAATCATAAGTGCATATGATCCAAGAAGAGAAAGTATGTTAGCTTATGCCTCTCCCTCATATGAAATTGCAATGACGACTACCGGTCTTGTTAACAATTGCCTAGGACAATTCCGCACACCAATCCATCATTATTCCACACTCGCTATTTATAATATTTAGTAATATATTCTAACTTTATGATAACATCACCTACTTTTATATTTTAGCACTCCGATATCATGCAAAGTTATCCTCTGCATACCCACAACGTAGTTTTATTTCTCGTTTCTAGTTGGAAGCAAATGTTAGGTGTACGTAGAGTCGTATCAGTGGCAGATAGGACTTGAGAGAATATTGATCTTACCTTTAGCCCCTTGTGGGTTTGACACTCCATACTTATCACTTCCACCATTGGGAATTGCTACGATGATTCCTTGCACTTGGGATCCATCAACCTCTTTTCTGGCGCCGTTGCCGGGGAAGCAATAGCGTGGAGTTGATATTCTCGTGTGTGCTTGTTTGCTTTCTTCACTAAGTAGATTTTGTTTTTCCTTTTTGTTTTGTTTAGTTTTGGGTGAAACATACAAAAAAAAGAATGAAAATACAAAAAAAATTACTTGCCTCTTATGCCTAAAAAGTTTTTCAAAAAGAGAAGTGATTGGAAAGTTATGCATTAAAGAAGTGAGGGTCGACCTTGAGCACTTGTGTTCATGCTCATGGAAACAATGTAGAATTTTCATGTAAGTTTCTCTGCAAATAATTATCCCCTTGTATATATCCATTCTATTATAAAAATAAGGTGGCAAGCTTTGGTATTAGGATGATTAGATTGCCTGTTTTCTATGTGCAGAACAAAAACAGAAAATTTAGCTGTAGCGCGTGATTTTACGTTTTTTACTGGAAGGTCAAATGGGCCTGGAACTTTTTGCACATTACTTCTGTACAAATTTTTCAATTTTTCATATTTGTTTAGAATTTTTTAGAGTTACATAAGTTTACTAAACTTCTAGATTACTACATATTGTCCTGTTTTTGACAGATTCTATTTTCTATGTGTTGATCGCTTATTTTGATGACTCTATGGGTAGTATCGGGGGGTATGAACCATGGTGAAGTTGGAATATAGTAGATAAAGTGCTAATATGAAATTGGAATAAGTTTGCAACAGTACCTAAAGGTAGTGTTTTGCTTTATTATACTAACGGGTCTCACAAAGTTTTTGTTAAAGTTTTGTGTGGATGAAGTGTTCGAAGATCGAGGAGCTATCAATGTGAGAAGAATAAAGAGAGGCAAGAGTTCAAGCTTGGGGATGCCCAAGGCACCCCAAGTAAATATTTCAAGGATACTCAAGCATCTAAGCTTGGGGATGCCCCGGTTGGCATCCCATCTTTCTTCTTCAACAATTATCGGTATACCTCGGTTTTTGTTTTGTTCACATGATTTGTGTCCCTTGTTTTTTATTCTTTAAGAACCATGCTAGTATGAGATAGACCTTCCTTGATTTATAGAATTCTTCATGTGATTCACTTATATCTTTTGAGTACGATCTTATAGAATGATCTTTGTGCTTCACTTAAATCTTTTGAGTATGGTTTTATAGAATGCTTCGTGTGCTTCACTTATATATTTTGAGCTTGGATATTTGCTAGTCGATATCAATCATAGAATACTCCATGAACTTCACTTATATATTTTGGAGTATGAATAATAGTATCATCTAAAGTGGATTTGGAAGAGTGTCAACTTTAGTTAGTAATGATTCCACTATTTCGAGTTTGCTCCCACTATTCCGAATGAGAAGAATTTTGCTTATGTGGAGAGTAGTAAAATTTCTATGCTTGTAGATCATGAAAAGAATGCTTTATGTGATGTTTATATTGTTGAACCCATTCATGATGCTACTGAAATTGTTTATGAGGGAGGAATACATGCTTGTAGAAGTTGCAATAATATCAAGTTTCCTCTCTATGTGCTTAATGTTTTGAAGTTATACTTGTCTTGCCTTCCTATGCTAGTTGATTCTTGTTCCTATAAATTATGTGTTCACATAATCCCTAGGCATAGGAAGTGGGTTAGATTTAAATATGCTAGTCATATTTTTCATGATGCACTCTTTATGTTTCAATTCTTATCTTTTATGTGAGCATCATTGAAATCATCATGCCTAGCTAAAAGGCATTAAAGAAAAGAGCTTGTTGGGATACAACCCAATATTTACCCTTACTTTTTTTGTGTGTTTACATGATTAAGCTACTGTAGTAATCATGTTTTATATCTTTTGTTTCAATAAAGTGCCAAGTAAGACCTTTGGGAAGACTTGGGTGAAAGTTAATGTGATATTGCTGTAAAAAACAGAAACTTTGCACTCACTAGATTAGCTGCCATTTTTTTACAGAAGAGTGCTTTTGAGTTGATTCTTTTTGCAGAAGATTAATAGACAAATTCCTCACGTCCACCAATTTATTTCATAATTTTTAGAGTAGCAGAAGTATGGTTGTTGTTCAGATCATGACAGACTGTTCTGTTTCGACAAATTCTGTTTTCATTGCATAGTTTGCTTGTTTTCTAGTTTCTATGGCTTATATTTCTCAATATAAATTGTATAAATGACATGGTACAGTAGGCATTGTGTGAGAATAATTATGAACCTTGTCTTTGACAGTACCAAAGTGAATGGTTTACTCTTTATCATAGTAACCTATCTCACGAAGTTACGTTAAGTTTTGTGTGGTTGAAGTTTTCAAGCTTTGGGCGAGATATCAATATGAGGAGAGTAAGGAGTGGAAAGACCCTAATCTTGGGGATTCCCAAGGCACCCCAAGGTAATATTCAAGGAAAACTCAAGCGCCTAATCTTGGGGATGCCCCAGAAGGCATCCCCTCTTTCGTCTTCAAAACTATCGGTATACTTTAGTCGAAGCTATATTTTTATTCGTCACATGATATGTGTTTTGCTTGGAGCGTATTTTCAATTTTACTTGTTGTTTGAATAAAATCGTTGGATCTGAAATCTTGATGAAAAAGAATCCTCCCATGGCTAGTTAATTATTTGACTACTCAGTGTCCTTCACCTATATCTTTTGGAGTAGTTTGTCATTTATTCACGTGCTTCATGTACATCCTATGAGTAAATGGTTGAATGAATTGAATATCATAAATCTGAATTTATATATGTTTCATATGCTTATACCATGGGGAGTAATGACTTCACACAGAATAAGTATAGGTAGTAAACTTATTGAAAGTTAGCAAACGTAGAATTGGTCACTTGAACAATTCATGAAAGAATATTGAAGGAAGAGAGATTTCACATATAAATATACTATCCTGGACATCTTTTGTAATTGTGAGCACTCATTAAAATATGACATGCTAAAAGGTTGATGTTCGACAAGGAAGACAACTTAATGGGTTATGTTTTCCTATATCCGAAACATTATATTGTCTTGGATCATCCAACATGTTGGGCTTGCCTTTCCCTCTCATGCTAGCCAAATTCTTTGCACCAAGTAGAAATACTACTTGTGCTTCCAAACATCCCTTAAACCAGTTTTGCCATGAGAGTCCATCATACTTATCTAAGGATCGAGTAAGATCCTTCAAGTAAGTTATCATCGGTGCATGCAATAAAAATTGCTTTATAAATATGTATGATCTATTAGTGCGAAGAAAATAAGCTTTATACGAACTTGTGATATGAAAGAAATATAAGCGACGGACTGCATAATAAAGGTCTTTATCACAAGCGGCAATATAAAGGGACGTTCTTTTGCATTAAGATTTTGTGCATCCAACCATACAAGCGCATGACAACCTCTGCTTTCCTCTGCGAAGGGCCTATCTTTTCCTTTTATATTCTACCCTTATACAAGAGTCATGGTGATCATCACCTTTCCTTTTTACACCTTTTCCTTTGGCAAGCACTTTGTGTTGGAGCGATCCGAATATATATATATATATATATATATATATATATATATATATATATATATATATATATATATATATATATCCACTTGGATGTAGGTTTTCATAAATTATTATTGTTGACATTACCCTTGAGGTAAAAGGTTGGGAGGGGAAACTATAAGCCCCTATCTTTCTCTATGTCCGATTAAAACTTTGAACCCATAAATATCACATGAGTGTTAGCAATTGTGAAAGATTAAATGATAGTTGAGTATGTGGAGTTTGCTGAATCAAATCTCTTACATAGACCCTTCCCGAAAATAAGATGAATTGCAATTGTTTGATGACTAAGAGCACTGTTTTTTAGTTTTCAAGAAAGTTTATGATCTATACTTTAACATGTGAATAGCTTGTTACTTGATCATGAAAAGTTTTACAAGATGAGCTACTGTTATGACACATAATGATGCTAGAAAAGGTGATTGAAATTATCATTGATGAAACTTGTGCACCTGCTAGCATTCACACTTCATAAATTATTTCTTTTATGATTTACCTACTCGAGGACGAGCAAGAATTAACCTCCTGTTAAGCTGAAACTTTTCTATCTTGCTTATCTTAGCATGTGATAAAACCCAATCAAATCTAAGCCTTGATCTCCAAGCCCGTGAGCCACAACAAGCAACAAACACCTTGTTGTGAATTTGGTTTCCTGCTCCTTGTGATCACACTAGTGCCGAATATGCTTGGTTTCTTCTTCTTTGGCAACTAGCTCCGCCTCCCTTGTCTCCTCGACATAAATTGGCCGACCACCGTGCACTGTGTGCACCAGTGCACGCGGTGACCACCGCTTTGGCATGCCTTGGATGCGAGCCGCATGTTGTTTGCTTTGGGCCCCTCCTCTGCTCGTCGTTTTCGCGAGCCCAACCATGTCCAACAGCTCCCTCGTGCCGTCTCCGTCCCCATGGACCGCTCTCCCCCTCTTGTAGCTCGCTCATCAGAGCTCGTCGCCGCATGCCCACGGGAGCACTATGCCCGCTTCGGCTCTGTTCGCCCCTGGCCTCTTCCTCCCCGTGCCCCCTTGGTCTCCTCTGGCCCGTGAACACACTGTGCTCGCTCGTCGTCTTCGAGCTCCTCCCGTGACCCTATGCTCGCAAGGAACTCTGGCCGGACCCGAGCGGCGGCACTCGGCCACGACACCCGTGCCTCGGCTATATAAGCCCACCCCGAGGCCTCTCGACCTCACCTAGCTCCTCTCCACTCTCCCTACCCCTCCCTAGCCTCTCACCCGAGCGCTAGGGGCTCCACAGCCCGGCCATTGCCGCCACGTTCGCCGGCATCCCCGCCTAAATTCACTCAAGCCAGCACTTCCCTCTCTTTCCCTCCACCCCCATGAGCTCCACCATACTCCGGTGGACCCTCACAACTTCTCTCCTCGACCGCTGAAGCACCTAAGACTTGTTTCCTGTAATGCCCCAGATGTAATACTTTCCCTTTTGGGCATATAATATATCTCCGGCTTCATCTATTTCCATTCCGGGTTCTTTGTCTTTCGGGTTTTCGTCGTTTTGTTGTGTGAGTGTGTGGCATTCATTCATATCATGTAGACATGTGCATCGCATTGCATTTGTGTTGTCGGTTGCATCCGGTTCCACGCGTTCCTTCCCGTTGTCCGTTTCACGTTCCGGAGCTCCCTCACGTGTCCGTGGCGTCCCGTAGACCTACTTTGGTGTTTGGGCGTGTAACGTTACCGGTGTGCCGCGAGGTTGTTGTGTGTGTTGTTGTTTTGTTGTGTGCAACCCGCCTCTCAAATCTCGTCGCATTTGGACTCCGTGTGCTATCCCAACAGTTATTCGTGTGGGTCCAAAGTGCCTTCGCTTTGTGGCCCAGAAACATCCCTCCAGCAGCCCACTACCTTCTCCTAGGCCCATCTAAACTACCCCCGCGATCGGATCCGTCGGATCGCGATCGGAGGGCTCCTAACACCCCCACAACCCTAACCCTAAAATTCTGCTATAATAGACCCCCTAGTCTATTTTTGGGCATCTCTAGCTTCTTCCTCCTCCTTCCCCCTATTTTTTTGGATCTGGCCAGCCCCCTTCTCCACTTGGCAGCTCCCCTCCCGCAAATCTCGTCGATCGAGGCAGTTCCTTCGATCCCAGCCTCCGCCGCCGTTTTCCCTTTGCCTGGGAACGAGCGACCGAGCAGAATCCCCTCGTCCGCAGGGTCAACGCCCCTCGACCATGTCGCCTGCCGCTCCCGCAGCGAGCGAGCCAGCCGGGCCGACTCGCCTCACCGGATCCCGCGCCAGGTCCAGCGTCCGCCTCCTTCTTGCGCGCGGGACCACATCCCCGCCGACCGACGGGCCCCCTTCGCCGCAGCGGCCCGTCTCCCGCGTCGCCTCCTTCGCCAGGGCGCGCTGGGCCTTCCTCCGCTCCAGGGCCCAGCCGCGCCGCACTCCACTCGCCAGGACGCCGCAGCGGGCCGCCGTTTCTCCCCCCCATGAGGCCCACGCGCCGCACTCCGCTCTCCAGGCGCAGCCGCCTTCCTTCAGCTGGGCCGCTGCCCCGGCGTCCCCGCGGGCCCGAAGCCGCCACCGCGGGCCGGGCTACTCCTCCCCGCGCGTCGACCGCGGCCCAGGTCCCAGCAGATCCAACCGGGCCGCACCCTCTTCAGATCCGGGCCCGAGTCCATCTCCTCTCAGATCTAGGTTGACTTTTTCATCCTAAGTTCCTGTGAATTAGTTTCTGATGCATTATTAGAACTGCTCTAACTTTTGGTGTGATTGTCCGTTTCGCGCAAATAGCATGTCCAGACGTTCGTGGTGAATAGCACTACGTTTTATCTTTTAGTGTCATGCATGTTAGAGATCATCTAGGTGCTTGTTTTTCCATTGCAATAGTGCATCGTGTTATAAACTGCTGTTATGTGATGTTTTTATGCCATCTTTGCATAGTGATATCTTCTAGCTCGTTTGTCCAAATGATGCAAATGACATGTCCACGTGTTCGTCTTGCCATGCTCTACATGTTGCTTGTATTAGGTTGCATGATAGATTTATTCTTGCCATGTTTATCATCGTTGCAAAGTGCCATGTGGCTGTGATGTTGTTTCACTTGTTATGAAATGCCATCTTGTTGAGCTCATTGCTATCGTTGTGTTTATCTCCATGAAGCATGCTTGAGTGTTTCGGAATCACCATCATGTGTACTTTGATGAGGTGCTTACCACTTGCCATGTTTAGTTTCAAGGTGACTTAAACTTGCTCTTTTAGATGCCATGATGAAATTGCTGTTTTAGGACTTAGTGAAATTTCACTAAGTCTGAAATCTGTAACGTTCCGATGCCATGTTCGTGTGATGTTCTAGGACAAACCATGTTAGTTTTGGAGTGGATATTGATTGTTCCTTGTAGTATATATTGTTGGCTTTCCATTCATGTTCTCACATGTTTATTTGAGTGGCTGTAGCATGTTTATCTTTTGCTCCAAAGTTTCAATAAAATTCTGCTGTCAGAATTTTATTGTCAAGTTCAATATGTCCAAGCTCATTGCTATTGAACCGTGACTCCTTTGGGGGTGCACCTTTGGACTTAGTTGCCATGTTGTTTGAGTGCTGTAGCTTAATTATTTTGTGCTCCGAAGTTGCTATGTTGGTGTAATTTTCAGCTTTCGCTCATTTCTTGTTTCGGGCATAACTTTTAGCCCGTAACTCCGATTTCAGCGAATCTTATATTAAACTTGATTGATTTTCTGTGTAGATTCATAATATCATATTGTTATCATGTTTTGAGGTGTTTTGCTTGAGTGCTATTTTACGTGCTCCTTGTGTGCATCCATCATGCATCCATCATTTTCGAGTGCGCATTGCATCTTGTTGATTTGTGCTTGGTGTGATTGTATTGTTTAGAGCCGGAAGCTGAGACCGAGTACGAGTACGAGCACGAGGTTTCCAACGAGGTTGAGCACGAGGACCCTTCTTACGATCCGAACGACTTCTCTTCAGGCAAGATGACCGAACCCCGATAACATTACTATCTTTGCCTATTGCTAGTAGTTCCGCTCTATAGTTTTGCCTCGATGCCCATGTTCTTCTTGTCAGCCTCCTACTTGTAACCATTGCCATGTTTAACCACCCTACCTACGCAAACCGTTGCTTGGCTAAGTACGCTTCGCCCAGCCCTTCTTATAGCTTTGCTAGTTGCAGGTGAAGATCGAAGATGCTTGCTTCATGTTGAAGTTTTGTTGGGTTATATCACACTATATAAATGCTTAAAAATGAAATCATCTATATATTTGGCAAGGGTGGAAGGCTAAGCCTTTTGCTTGGTGATTTGTTCCACTCATGCCATTAGGAACCGTATAAACCGGTGTTATGTTCCTTGATTATGCGTTCCTAACACGGTTGGGGTGTATGGGACCCCCTCGATAAACCGCTAAGTGCTAAGCCTTTTCCAGCAAGTCCCAACATTGGTACTATTTGCCTAATAACAAACTAAACTTGCATAGGGAGTTATAAACCCTTTTTTCTTTAATCAACAACCCCGGGCCAGTGCTCCACATGAGTGTTGGTCCGAATTGGGGGTCCTGCGGGGCCACCTCAAGGAAACTCGAGGTCTGGTAAAAACCCGTAGCATCACCCATCCGGTCGTGTCCTGAGACTTAGATACGCGCGGCTACTATCAGGGTGTCGACACGCCGGGAGGATTTGCTGGATTAGCCTTACCTTAGTTCGGTATATCTTGAGCACGGGATTCCGAGAATACTCGGGTCTTCCCACTTTGGAGTTGCGACTCCGCGGATCGTGGGCTTGTAATGGGTCAAGTTGGAACACCCCTGCAGGGTTATGAACTTTCGAAAGCCGTGCCCGCGGTTATGTGGCAGATGGGAGCTTGTTAATATCCGGTTGTAGATAACTTGACACAATGTTTCTAATACACTACCAGCGTGTGTTCCGTGACCGTCAATTTCCGAATAGGGATTCGGGAGTTGAACATGGAGGGGTTATGTTTGTTGAGCTGTAGCTAGGATCACTTCATGATCATCTCTCGACCGAGGCTTTCTCTTCTCGCTCTCACTCACGTAAGCTAGTTGCTAGTTGCTACTGCAGACACTTATTCTTTTCTTTAGCCTTATCCTTTCCCAAGGCTTAAATAGTCTTGTTACCCGGGAACGGGATTGCTGAGTCCTCTGTGGCTCACAGTTACTTCACCACCCCCAGATGCAGGTCCAGCTGTGAGCTATCCAGGTGATGGCACCGAGCTGGATTGGGAGTACGACGAGGAGCGTAGTCGGTACTATGTTCGTTATCCGGATGATCAGTAGTGGAGACTTCTACTAGGATTCGATCCGCCTGTGGTTTATTTATCTAAGTTTGGTATCTTGACATTTGGATTTTGCCCTTAGAGGGTTGTGATATTCTTAATGTATGATGTTTGAGACATGTATTGTATTTGTGTGACGTGGCGAGTGTAAGCCAACTATTTATGTTTACAATTCCCCTCTTTTACATGAGATGTGCAAAGATTACCAAACTTGAGATCATTCTAGGATGGACTTATGCCTTTAAGTCGTGCCTCAACACGCAGGAGGTATAACTCCATCCTGGGCATTACAAGTTGGTATTCAGAGCCTTCTCCGACCTAGGAGCCCCCACTGTTTGATCGAATCGTTGACGGTCGAGTCTAGGCACACACTGAAAAATATTTTGAGTCCTATATATTATATCGGAGAGTAGGATTTCTTTGCTTCTCATCCCCTTTCTCTCTGGTGAGGACTCTTGACAACTACTCTTGTCTCTCCTATCTTCAAAAATTGCACAAATTTTTTTTTAGGAATCCCGCGAGTATTCTGGGATTGTTTCGATGTTCTTGTGACGAGGATATTGTTCTCGATGCCTCCTGACATTAGGGGTTGTGGCAGTGTCCCGGGGAGTTGAGCTTCGGGGTATTGTCGTCACAAGCATATCGCGGCAGTACTAAATACTTAAGACGGCCGACATCGAAAATCTCTCCTATACGGCCAGTGGCAAGATAACCCCGACATCACCCAGTACTGGGGAGGTAGTTCGAGAGTATTGCCATAGCTTGTTATAGTGGATGCTTTTCGAAGGTCCGAGGTACACAGTTTCCGAGAAAGACTGGATATGTGTTGAAGGATGGATACACCTGGATGTAGGTTTAGAGTTGATTGCGCGGTGCTTCCCGTGTATCCCCAACACCTGATTGCATAACTGGAATCTTTCGGAAATTTATAGGTGGGTTATCCAGTAGATCGTAGGCATTCTTCCAACGAATGCAGGTTAGTGAGTTCGGGGTTCTACATTGAGTGAAGTGGTTTATGACCGATGTTACTATCAGGAGTTGCATCTTAAAGGGTCCTTGGCTATGCTGATCCGGGGATTGCAAAACCTTTTCGTAACGCGTTCATATGCTTTCAGCACAAAGATGTTAGAACGAAACTCCTCTCTTGTGTTTGTTCCTTCCGTACCTTGTTGTTTCTTATTTTATCCTTTTGTCCCCTATGTGGCTTCTCGTGAAGATTGATGTTATCATTTAACTGAGATTTTCATTCATTCCTTTTGTTCGAATGATTTCATTCGTTCTTATTGTTCGAATGATTATTGTGAAGACTTGTTGCAATTCATTCCATTGATTCAGCTTATACCTTCTGTCAATCAATTGCTGATTCGTGGTCATCTCTTTCAGGATGGCTCCGAAAAAGGTTCCCAACGCTAACCTAGAGGTGGAAGAGGTCCCAGATCGTCCTCCTTCCCCTCCTCCTCCGCCTGAGGCTTGGAGAGCGATTATGCAGACTACAGCTCAGAACACTCAAATGTTGATGCAGATGATGCAACAGATGCAAGCTAATCAAGCTAATCAGGGTGTTCCAGGGAATCAAGGCAACTTCTTCAACCAGCAGCACCATGCTACTCTCAACCAGTTCTTGGCCAATAATCCAAAAGCTTTCAGTTACTGTGTCGACCCTCTTGATGCTGAAGATTGGTTAACCGCCATAAAGAAGCATTTTGAGTGCAGTAACGTGAAGGAAGATGATTATGTGAAGTTTGCAGCCTTCCAACTGAAAGATCAAGCAGCTGATTGGTGGCAGCAGTACAAAGACTCCAGGCCAGGTCAAGTGATCTCTTGGGAGAATTTCTGCAAGGATTTTCGCTCGCACCACATTCCAACAAGTGTCATCGAGGGTATGCGTGAGCAATTCCGCAACCTAAAGCAGGGCTCTATGACAGTCTATCAGTATAATGTCAAGTTCCAAAACCTCGCTCGCTATGCTAAGCAAGACATTCCTGATGCCAAGAGCAAAATCTACCAGTTCCGTGGAGGCTTGAAAGATGAACTTCAACTTGCTCTCACCTTGTTCGAGCCCGATGAATTCGACAAGTTCTATAACATGGCTTTGAAACAAGAGGCAGCTCAACTTAAGATGGAGGCTTCTAAAAAGAGAATTCGAGATGCCGTTCACTCTTCCTCATCGTCTCAGTTGGCTGCGAAGCAACAGAAATTCTGGCTTCCTCCTCCTCCAGTGATTCGAGCTCCTTACAACAACTCCAGCAACTCCAACAACTACAAGAACTCTGGTGGACGTGGTTTCTCCCACCCACCCAACCCGAGCAACAAGTCGAAGAACCAGTTTCAGTCTCAAGGCTCCAAGTCAAGTGGTTCTCATTTCCGTCCTCTCTCAGAAGTGACTTGCAACAAATGCACTCAGAAAGGTCACTATGCCAACAGATGTCCGAATCCGAAGCGTCTTCCTCCTTCTCCGCATGTGAGTTCAGCTATTGTCAGGCATGATCCAAAGGCAGCAAGGGTCAATCTGATGAGTGCAGCGCAAGCGGAGAATTCTTCTGATGTCATTTTGGGTAACCTTCCAGTAAACTCTATCCCTGCTAAAGTTTTGTTTGATTCGGGTGCTTCATGCTCTTTCATGTCTCAACCATTTGCATCCAAGTATAATGTTGACATCAAAAGTTTGCCAAGGGAGTTATCAGTTGTTTCTCCGGGGAGACGAATGCATTCCAGTATATATGCTCCGGATGTTTCTATTCGCATGGGTGATTATCGATTTTTGGCTTCACCGGTGATTCTTGGCTATTCTGACATTGACCTCATCCTCGGAATGGATTGGCTTTCTCAGCATGATGCTCACATTGATTGTGCTCAAAAGGAAGTCAAGATGACTCATCCTGATGAAGATGTGATTATCTTTGCCTCCAGGGATAACACTATCAGGCTTTTCTCTCTCAATGATAAGGGCGAAATTAATGCCATATCTCAAATTCCGGTGGTGAACGATTATCAAGACGTCTTTCCTGAAGAACTTCCAGGCATGCCTCCACACCGTCAGGTGGAATTTGTCATTGAACTCGAGCCGGGTACTGAGCCAGCATGTCGGCGTCCGTACAAGCTCTCTCCGGATGAGTTAAAGGAATTGAAGAAGCAGCTTGATAAACAGGAGAGTATGGGTCTCATCAGGCCTAGTACGTCTCCTTGGGGCTGTGGTGTCTTATTTGTCAAGAAGAAAGATGGCACGGAGCGTCTCTGTGTTGATTACCGGCCATTGAACAAGAAGACAATAAAGAACAAATATCCGCTCCCCAACATCAACGAACTCTTTGAGCAGCTCAAAGGAGCTAAAGTGTTCTCTAAGCTTGACCTCCGAATGGGCTATCATCAAATTCACATTCGCGAGGAAGACATTCCCAAGACGGCCTTCAGAACGAGCTACGGTTCATACGAGTATACCGTCATGTCTTTTGGTCTCGCCAATGCTCCTCCTACCTTTTCGAGGATGATGCATTACATCTTCAACCCCTATACTGGCGAGTTTGTGCTTGTGTATCTGGATGATATTCTGGTGTTTTCCGAGAATGAAGAAGATCACGAAAAGCACTTACGTCTGGTTCTTGATCGACTCCGAGAGCATAAGTTCTATGCCAAGTTCTCCAAGTGCGAGTTTTGGCTCGATAAGGTTTTGTACCTGGGCCACATCATCTCAGCTGACGGTATTGCGGTAAATCCCGAGAAAGTTGAAGCAATTGTCAACTGGGAAGCTCCTCAGAACGTCAAGCAGCTCCGCATTTTTCTGGGTCTTGCCAGCTATTGCAGAAGGTTCGTTGAGAACTTCTCCAAGATTGCCAAGCCTCTCTCCAACTTGCTTCAGAAGAATGTCAAATACTTTTGGTCTCCAGAGTGTGAAGTGGCATTCAAAACTCTCAAAGAAAAGCTTGTCTCTGCTCCAGTTCTGACTCCTCCAGATGAATCCAAGCCCTATGAAGTATTCTGTGATGCTTCTCTTCAAGGTCTTGGTGGTAGGCTTATGCAAGATAAGAGAATTGTGGCATACACTTCTCGTCAGCTCAAGTCAAGTGAGAAGAACTATCCCACACATGATCTCGAGCTAGCAGCTGTGGTACATGCTTTGATTACGTGGAGACATCTGTTGTTGGGCAGAAAGGTCGACATCTTCACTGATCACAAGAGCTTGAAGTACATCTTCACACAGCTGCATCTGAACCTCCGTCAGACTCGTTGGGTTGAAATGATCCATGAGTATAATCCCAGCATTGAATACACTCCTGGCAAGGCAAATGTGATTGCAGATGCTTTGAGCAGAAAGGCATATTGCAATAGCCTTCTTATCAAGCCGTGCCAGCCTGAGCTTTGTGAAGCATTCAGGAAACTCAACCTTCAAGTTGTTCCGCAGGGTTTTCTTGCAAATCTTCAAATTGCTCCTACCTTGGAAGATCAAGTCCGTGAGGCCCAACTCAGGGATACCATGGTGAAGAAGGTGAAACATGGTATTGCAAAGGGCACTCCAAAATACAAGTGCTTTCGTGTTGATGAGAGAGATACCTTGTTCTTCGAGGACAGACTCGTTGTTCCCAAAGGTGATCTCAGGAAGCTCATAATGGAAGAAGCTCATGATTCTCTCCTTTCCATTCATCCTGGCAGTTCCAAGATGTATCAAGACCTCAAGCAATCTTACTGGTGGACACACATGAAAAGGGAGATTGCCCAATTCGTGAACGAATGTGATGTGTGCAGAAGAGTGAAAGCAGAACATCAACGTCCAGCCGGTCTTCTCCAACCTCTTCCTATTCCCGAGTGGAAGTTCGACCACATTGAAATGGACTTCGTCACTGGTTTTCCTAAATCCAAGCGAGGAAATGATTCTATCTTCGTGGTGATCGACAAGCTTACCAAAGTCGCTCACTTTCTTCCAGTCAAAGAATAAATCAATGCAGCTCAATTGGCAGAGCTGTACACTTCCAGAATCGTGTCCCTACATGGCATTCCTCAAGTTATATCCTCAGACCGTGGAAGCTTGTTCACATCAAGGTTCTGGGACTCCTTTCAGTCCGCCATGGGCACTAAGATCAGGTTCAGCACTGCTTTTCACCCTCAGACTAGTGGTCAAGTCGAGCGAGTGAATCAGATTCTAGAAGACATGCTCAGAGCCTGTGTCATCTCCTTTGGCATGAAATGGGAAGACTGCCTTCCATTTGCGGAGTTCTCTTACAACAACAGCTTTCAAGCAAGTGCAGGCAAAGCTCCGTTTGAAATCCTCTATGGCAGAAAGTGCCGTACCCCTCTCAACTGGTCTGAAACAGGCGAACGTCAACTTCTTGGCAATGACTTGATCTCAGAAGCCGAAGAAATGTGCAAAGTCATACGTGAGAATCTCAAGGCCGCTCAGTCGCGTCAGAAGAGCTACTATGACGGCAAGCATCGTGATTTGGCTTTCAACATTGGGGATCATGTTTATCTCCGTGTGTCTTCGATGAAAGGCACCCAAAGATTCGGTATCAAAGGAAAGCTTGCTCCTAGATACATCGGGCCTTTCAAGATTCTTGTCAAAAGAGGCGACCTAGCCTATCAACTTGAGTCCCTTCAAACTTCGCCAATGTTCATGATGTCTTCCATGTGTCTCAACTTCGCAAATGCTTCAAGGCACCTGAGCGCATGATTCCGTTTGAAGAGATTGATCTTCAACAAGACCTGTCCTACCGAGAGCATCCCGTTGCAATTCTCGAAGAAACCGAACGCAAGACCCGCAACAAGTCCATCAAATTTCAGAAAGTCAAGTGGTCACATCACACCGACCGAGAAGCTACCTGGGAACGAGAAGATCATCTTCGTTCCGAGTACCCTTCCTTTTTCCAGTCCTAGATCTCGGGACGAGATCTTTTTGTAGTAGAGGAGAGTTTGTAATGCCCCGGATGTAATACTTTCCCTTTTGGGCATATAATATATCTCCGGCTTCATCTATTTCCATTCCGGGTTCTTTGTCTTTCGGGTTTTCGTTGTTTTGTTGTGTGAGTGTGTGGCATTCATTCATATCATGTAGACATGTGCATCGCATTGCATTTGTGTTGTCGGTTGCATCCGATTCCACGCGTTCCTTCCCGTTGTCCGTTTCGCGTTCCGGAGCTCCCTCACGTGTCCGTGGCGTCCCGTAGACCTACTTTTGTGTTTGGGCGTGTAACGTTACCGGTGTGCCGCGAGGTTGTTGTGTGTGTTGTTGTTTTGTTGTGTGCAACCCGCCTCTCAAATCTCGTCGTGTTTGGACTCCGTGTGCTATCCCAACAGTTATTCGTGTGGGTCCAAAGTGCCTTCGCTTTGTGGCCCAGAAACATCCCTCCAGCAGCCCACTACCTTCTCCTAGGCCCATCTAAACTACCCCCGCGACCGGATCCGTCGGATCGCGATCGTAGGGCTCCTAACACCCCCACAACCCTAACCCTAAAATTCTGCTATAATAGACCCCCTAGTCTATTTTTGGGCATCTCTAGCTTCTTCCTCCTCCTTCCCCCTATTTTTTTGGATCTGGCCAGCCCCCTTCTCCACTTGGCAGCTCCCCTCCCGCAAATCTCGTCGATCGAGGCAGTTCCTTTGATCCCAGCCTCCGCCGCCGTTTTCCCTTCGCCTGGGAACGAGCGACCGAGCAGAATCCCCTCGTCCGCAGGGTCAACGCCCATCGACCACGTCGCCTGCCGCTCCCGCAGCGAGCGAGCCAGCCGGGCCGACTCGCCTCACCGGATCCCGCGCCAGGCCCAGCGTCCACCTCCTTCTTGCACGCGGGACCACATCCCCGCCGACCGACGGGCCCCCTTCGCCGCAGCGGACCGTCTCCCGCGTCGCCTCCTTCGCCAGGGCGCGCTGGGCCTTCCTCCGCTCCAGGGCCCAGCCGCGCCGCACTCCGCTCGCCAGGACGCCGCAGCGGGCCGCCGTCTCTCCCCCCCGTGAGGCCCACGCGCCGCACTCCGCTCTCCAGGCGCAGCCGCCTTCCTTCGGCTGGGCCGCTGCCCCGGCGTCCCCGCGGGCCCGAAGCCGCCACCGCGGGCCGGGCTACTCCTCCCCGCGCGTCGACCGCGGCCCAGGTCCCAGCAGATCCAACCGGGCCGCACCCTCTTCAGATCCGGGCCCGAGTCCATCTCCTCTCAGATCTAGGTTGAATTTTTCATCCTAAGTTCCTGTGAATTAATTTCTGATGCATTATTAGAACTGCTCTAACTTTTGGTGTGATTGTCCGTTTCGCGCAAATAGCATGTCCAGACGTTCGTGGTGAATAGCACTACGTTTTATCTTTTAGTGTCATGCATGTTAGAGATCATCTAGGTGCTTGTTTTTCCGTTGCAATAGTGCATCGTGTTATAAACTGCTGTTATGTGATGTTTTTATGCCATCTTTGCATAGTGATATCTTCTAGCTCGTTTGTCCGAATGATGCAAATGACATGTCCACGTGTTCGTCTTGCCATGCTCTACATGTTGCTTGTATTAGGTTGCATGATAGATTTATTCTTGCCATGTTTATCATCGTTGCAAAGTGCCATGTGGCTGTGATGTTGTTTCACTTGTTATGAAATGCCATCTTGTTGAGCTCATTGCTATCGTTGTGTTTATCTCCATGAAGCATGCTTGAGTGTTTCGGAATCACCATCATGTGTACTTTGATGAGGTGCTTACCACTTGCCATGTTTAGTTTCTAGGTGACTTAAACTTGCTCTTTTAGATGCCATGATGAAATTGCTGTTTTAGGACTTAGTGAAATTTCACTAAGTCTGAAATCTGTAACGTTCCGATGCCATGTTCGTGTGATGTTCTAGGACAAACCATGTTAGTTTTGGAGTGGATCTTGATTGTTCCTTGTAGTATATATTGTTGGCTTTCCATTCATGTTCTCACATGTTTATTTGAGTGGCTGTAGCTTGTTTATCTTTTGCTCCAATGTTTCAATAAAATTCTGTTGTCAGAATTTTATTGTCAAGTTCAATATGTCCAAGCTCATTGCTATTGAACCGTGACTCCTTTGGGGGTGCACCTTTGGACTTAGTTGTTGTAGTATATGTCTAGTTTGTGTTCATGTCCTTTGCCATATTGTTTGAGTGCTGTAGCTTAATTATTTTGTGCTCCGAAGTTGCTATGTTGCTGTAATTTTCAGCTTTCGCTCATTTCTTGTTTCGGGCATAACTTTTAGCCCGTAACTCCGATTTCAGCGAATCTTATATGAAACTTGATTGATTTTCTGTGTAGATTCATAATATCATATTGTTATCATGTTTTGAGGTGTTTTGCTTGAGTGCTATTTTACGTGCTCCGTGTGTGCATCCATCATGCATCCATCATTTTCGAGTGCGCATTGCATCTTGTTGATTTGTGCTTGGTGTGATTGTATTGTTTAGAGCCGGAAGCTGAGACCGAGTACGAGTACGAGCACGAGGTTTCCAACGAGGTTGAGCACGAGAACCCTTCTTACGATCCGAGCGACTTCTCTTCAGGCAAGATGACCGAACCCCGATAACATTACTATCTTTGCCTATTGCTAGTAGTTCCGCTCTATAGTTTTGCCTCGATGCCCATGTTCTTCTTGTCAGCCTCCTACTTGTAACCATTGCCATGTTTAACCACCCTACCTACGCAAACCGTTGCTTGGCTAAGTACGCTTCGCTCAGCCCTTCTTATAGCTTTGCTAGTTGCAGGTGAAGATCGAAGATGCTTGCTTCATGTTGAAGTTTTATTGGGTTATATCACACTATATAAATGCTTAAAAATGAAATCATCTATATATTTGGCAAGGGTGGAAGGCTAAGCCTTTTGCTTGGTGATTTGTTCCACTCATGCCGTTAGGAACCGTATAAACCGGTGTTATGTTCCTTGATTATGCGTTCCTAACACGGTTGGGGTGTATGGGACCCCCTCGATAAACCGCTAAGTGCTAAGCCTTTTCCAGCAAGTCCCAACATTGGTACTATTTGCCTAATAACAAACTAAACTTGCATAGGGAGTTATAAACCCTTTTTTCTTTAATCAACAACCCCTGGCCAGTGCTCCACATGAGTGTTGGTCCGAACTGGGGGTCCTGCGGGGCCACCTCAAGGAAACTCGAGGTCTGGTAAAAACCCGTAGCATCACCCATCCGGTCGTGTCCTGAGACTTAGATACGCGCGGCTACTATCAGGGTGTCGACACGCCGGGAGGATTTGCTGGATTAGCCTTACCTTAGTTCGGTATATCTTGAGCACGGGATTCCGAGAATACTCGGGTCTTCCCACTTTGGAGTTGCGACTCCGCGGATCGTGGGCTTGTAATGGGTCAAGTTGGAACACCCCTGCAGGGTTATGAACTTTCGAAAGCCGTGCCCGCGGTTATGTGGCAGATGGGAGCTTGTTAATATCTGGTTGTAGATAACTTGACACAATGTTTCTAATACACTACCAGCGTGTGTTTCGTGACCGTCAATTTCCGAATAGGGATTCGGGAGTTGAACACGGAGGGGTTATGTTTGTTGAGTTGTAGCTAGGATCACTTCGTGATCATCTCTCGACCGAGGCTTTCTCTTCTCGCTCTCACTCACGTAAGCTATATGCTAGTTGCTGCTGCGGACACTTATTCTTTTCTTCAGCCTTATCCTCTCCCAAGGCTTAAATAGTCTTGTTACCCGGGAACGGGATTGCTGAGTCCTCTGTGGCTCACAGTTACTTCACCACCCCCAGATGCAGGTCCAGCTGTGAGCTATCCAGGTGATGGCACCGAGCTGGATTGGGAGTACGACGAGGAGCGTAGTCGGTACTATGTTCGTTATCCGGATGATCAGTAGTGGAGACTTCTACTAGGATTCGATCCGCCTGTGGTTTATTGATCTAAGTTTGGTATCTTGACATTTGGATTTTGCCCTTAGAGGGTTGTGATATTCTTAATGTATGATGTTTGAGACATGTATTGTATTTGTGTGACGTGGCGAGTGTAAGCCAACTATTTATGTTTACAATTCCCCTCTTTTACATGAGATGTGCAAAGATTACCACACTTGAGATCATTCTAGGATGGACTTATGCCTTTAAGTCGTGCCTCAACACGTAGGAGGTATAACTCCATCCTGGGCATTACATTTCCATCATCGGCCGCCGCAGGAGTCGGAGCTCTTCTCCCTCCGTTGCTTCCCGACAGGAATGAGCCCTCCAGGCGTGAGTGGCTCGTCTCCCTAAGTCCAACGGTGGTCGGAGCATTGCCTGAGATAGACCGAGCCACTGGAATGGCCTCTAGCACCGAGCCCCTGCACTGCTCCATCGGGTCAGCGCGGGGTGAAGAAGAAGGCCCTGGCTAGGCAGGCCCCGCCTCTTCTTTGGCCCCACAGATCATCCTCTCGGCGTTGACCAGCTACCCAACCCCACCTCGACATGGGCCCCATTCGTCAACCGCACAGGGTACTGACTCGGTCAGCTGATGTGGATAAGTGGAGGCGCCTTTCATGGAGTACGTCTTCGTTAACTAAAAGCGTATTATGTTGCATGTTGTGTTGAAAGTACGCTTTCAGTACTTCAAAGACGTGTCTCTAAAAAGACGCTTTCTGTTTTTCAGCCGCCTACCAAACCCTTTATATTATGAATGTTCATCTGTTAAGGGAAGAAATGAATAATTTTATTTGATTTCTGCCTAACGAATGAACGGCCGTATCTTTTCAAACGAGACTCCGAATCAGGTGATTCCAAAGCCCATTTCATGGTCTGGTCGAGCCCGTCATGTTGGTACCGTTTTAATAATGTGTTTACACAGTGAAAATGACCACTTTTCCCTTGCCCGTAAACAGCCCCCCTCCGGGAGAGAGATGTTTCCGGTGAATCTTTCCGTGATCCTTCCGCACTTCTTTCCGATGACTTCTTCATCCCCAGGCAAGCCACGACAGCCACTTTCATGATGGATTTATAGTAGCCATGGTTTTCTACTTTAATGTTTAATAAATGTTTGCTCTTTTATCACTGATATTGTTGTTTCGGTTATGCTTGTGGATCCCTGCTTATCATCATGTTATGCTATGCTGCACTCTAATTACTTCCTAGTAGTATTGCTCTTATAATTCATGCTCATACTTATGTCATGTTAGTGATAGTGATGTTCATCTGATGCATGATTATCGTTAGTTATGAAGAGTATCTGTAATATGCATGATCAATACTATGCCATGTTCATCTGCATCTGGTAGTCAAAGTGTTGCATTATTATTGATGCTAATGATTCATATGGCTATGTTTATCCTCCATGTTTATGTTAATATCATGCTCATGCGCATTATCATTTCATCATTGTTATTATGACTTCACATCTTTTGAATTCAAGTTTAGCCGGACATTAATTAAACTTGAACACATGTTGCCTGAGTCATAGTGCCATTGAATTGAGCTGACCAGTGCAGCCACACTTGCCTTTATGGGAGGGTCCTAACTGGGTCTATTGTCGTGCCTCTTGCCGGTGCCTCCAACTAGGGAAGGTTATGGGCGCGCACTACCTTGGTCAGGTAGGCGGACATAAGCCTTGTGTGCCCGTGTTGGTATTGAGCTCATGTCCCCGTTTGGGACCGTTTTGTTTTGCCACGACGGTGGCCGTTGGATGTCACGCGGTGACGTAGGGGCTACCCATGACTTAGCCCAAAGGGGAGTTTGTCGGAGTGGCCAGGAGAGTGTGATGGCAATATATCGATTTTGTTGGAACACCGTTGGTCCACCTGAATGGGAGCATGAGGCATTGGGTTCCGTGGTGTGGGTACATTGTGATAACCTTTGCCGAGTGTTTAATCTATCAATAGTTGTGCCCGTAGATAAGGTCCCAGTTCGTAGTAGGTCATACTATGGGTCAACAGTAATAATAACCTGACTAATAAACAACCCGGTTCGATGATGGGAAGAAGTGGTTGATCCTTATGGGATTGCGAGAGTATCACAGTGGTATCGAGGATACCGAAGATGGTTGAGGTTCATGGTGTTGTGCGAGAATCAAGGGTAAAGATCAAGCTCCTTGTGGTCATGTAATGATTACTATTGTATTGTTAATACCAAGCTTGATTTGATCCTGAGGTGATCATGTGATGACTGTGATGGTAAGTGATACATGTGGTGGTTACGTTGTAACCCCGAACAGAGTAAGTGGATCATGTTAAGTATGTTGCATGCTAGTATCATCTTGTGCATATCATGAGTAACATTGCCATGCTCATTTCATGTGATGCTAGATGTGTTATGTTCAACATATTCATGCAATGATTATAATGGTCTAGTGGTATCATGTTCATCATCTCTTTAACATGTAAATGCCATATTGTTGTTTGTCTTGATTGCTTTGGTTGCTGTGAGGCTGCAAGTACATTCAATGTACTGACCTGGCGTATCATGCAAGATTTTGGGTGATGCCATGTTTGATTGCTTGTCGAGGTTACCGTTCGTGTTAGCTAGATCGTGTCCCAGCCTAAGACCCTGCGGAGTGGAGTCCATTATCATCGTCGTTGTTCCGCTGCTAGTAGTCATTCCGCTGCTTCGAGTTGTTACACTACTTGCATAGACCAACCATGGCAGGCATAGTGTCGCCATGCCGATTTAATTCTCTGTTATATCGGAACCCTTGTGTCCATATAGATTGTAATAAAAAGCTGATTTGTTCTATGCCAAGGAGTGTCGTATTCCAGAAGACTTCTCCTCTATCTCTGGGTTGGAATATGGGGTGTTCTGGTCCCTGTGATCTGGGGTGCCACAACCGGGTTGAGTAGTCATCCAGGAGCGCGCCGGGTTGAGGGTCTTTGCTTGCCACAATGTTTTTGAAAATGATCCGGGTTTCGTTGCCTGCCCAGGGGCCATTCCCCGGCAGTAGTCCCCAAAGTTGTGAAGGCACACCGACTTCGAGCAGGAGGGCCTTCGCAGTTTCACCCCCTGAGGAGGCGGTTCAGTTGATGAAGCTTGTGGCCGCCGGGTTCCGGCAACACCCGCTGTGTGCCGGCTTCCGAAAGCCGAATCGCGACACCCCGTCATGAGCAGGAAACCAAGGCGTCAATCAAGTCTTGAAGGGGAAGGGACGCACTCCCCGTGGCCTGATGCCACACCACGTGGTGAACAGGGGCCGGCGAGGCCCCGCCAGGCTACGCGCGCGATGGGACGCTACAGTGGGCTGGGACCCACCACGCCATGCCCTCGGCCCACGCGCGGGGATTGATTGTGGCTGCTGCGTACGGTTGCTCTTCTCCAAATAATCAGGTCGTGGGGGGGGGGGAAACATGCCCATGCAATGCTTGGGTGTGGAATCATGGGCGCAGCCGATCCCACTTCCCCACATCTTACCGCGGTTATAAAAACAAAGGGAGGGGGCGGCGGAGGCACTCACGCATGCTCCCCTCGTCTTGTTCTTCTCCTCCTTCTCCAGCTCTCGAGCCCGCGCCTTCCTGCGGCACTCCGCCACCACCTAGCAGTGCCCTGCGACCGCTCTGGCCTCCTCTCGCTGACGCGTCTCTCTCCCCCAACCATCTCTGCCAATGGCGCGGCCCAAGGGGTCATGGGAGGGGTCTGAGACCACGGAGGAAGATATCCAGTATCTCTGCGACACCAAGCGGCTGTCGTCGGCAATTGAGGTGGTCGCACGCGTGCCCGGCGACAAGGTCGTGCCACGACCGGAGGGGACCGAGCGCATGGTGTTCATCACCCACTTCAAGCGTGGGCTCGGCCTTGATAACCCACAAGTATAGGGGATTGCAATAGTTTTCGAGGGTAGAGTATTCAACCTAAATTTATTGATTCGACAGAAGGGGAGCCAAAGAATATTCTCAAGTATTAGCAGTTGAGTTCTCAATTCAACCACACTTGAAAGACTTAATATCAGCAGCAAAGTATTTAGTAGCAAAGTAGTATGGAAGTAACGGTAACGGTGACAAAAGTAACAGTAGTAATTTTGTAGTAATTGTAACAGTGGCAGCGGAAATGTAACTAAGCAAGAAGCAATATGTGAAAAGCTCATAGGCAACGGATCAGTGATGGATATGTCGGATGTGATTCCTCATGTAATAGTTATAACATAGGGTGACACAAAACTAGCTCTAGATCATCAATGTAACGTAAGCATGTATTCCAAATATAGTCATACGTGTTTATGGGAAAGAACCTGCATGACATCTTTTGTCCTACCCTCCCATGGCAGCGGGGTCCTATTGGAAACTAACGGATATTAAGGCCTCCTTTTAATAGAGTACCGGACCAAAGCATTAACACTTAGTGAATACATGAACTCCTCAAACTACGGTCATCACCGGGAGTGGTCCCGATTATTGTCACTTCGGGGTTGCCGGATCATAACACATAGTAGGTGACAATTGACTTGCAAGATAGGATCAAGAACTCACATATATTTATGAAAACATGATAGGTTCAGATATGAAATCATGGCACTCGGGCCCTAGTGACAAGCATTAAGCACGGCAAAGTCATAGCAACATCAATTAGAACATAATGGATACTTAGGATCAAACCCTAACAAAACTAACTCACTTACATGGTAAATCTCATCCAACTCATCACCGTCTAGCTAGCCTACGATTTACTCACGCACGGCGGTGAGCATCATGAAATTGGTGATGGAGGAAGGTTGATGATGACGATAGCGACGATCTCCACTCTCCGGAGCACCAAACGGACTCCAGATGAGCCCTCCTGAGAGAGTTTAGGGCTTGACGGCGGCTCTGTATCGTAAAACGCGATGAATCCTTCTCTATGATTTTTTTCTCCCTGAACGTGAATATATGGAGTTGGAGTCGAGGTCGGTGGAGCCTCAGGGGGCCCACTAGACACGGGGCGCGCCCGAGGGGGGTGGGCGCGCCCCCCACCCTCGTGGACAGGGTGTGGGCCCCCTGGTCTTGATTCTTTTGGCAATATTTTTTATATATTCCAAAAATATTCTCCGTTCATTTTCAGGTCATTCCGAGAACTTTTATTTCTGCACAAAAATAACACCATGGCAATTCTGCTGAAGACAGCGTTAGTCTGGGTTAGTTCCATTCAAATCATGCAGGTTAGAGTCCAAAACAAGGGCAAAATTGTTTGGAAAAGCAGATTCGTTGAAGACGTATCAACTCCCCCAAGCTTAAACCTTTGCTTGTCCTCGAGTAATTCAGTTGGAAACTGAAAGTGATAACGAAAAACTTTACAAACTCTGTTTGCTCTTGTTGTTGCAAATATGTAAAGCCAACATTCAAGTTTTCAGCAAAGATCATGAACTGACCACATCCACAATAATTTTTAGGTCTCATGTTTACTCATATCAATGCCATAATCAACTAGCGAGCAATAATAATAAACCTCGGATGACAACACTTTCTCAAAACAATCATAATATGATATAAGAAGATGGTATCTCACTAGCCCTTTCTGAGACCGCAAAACTTAAATGCAGAGCACCTCTGAAGATCAAGGACTGACTAGACATTGTAATTCATGGTAACAGAGATCCAGTCACAGTCACACTCAATGTAAATTAATAGCAATGCATGCAAATGATAGTGATGCTCTCTAACTGGTGCTTTTTAATAAGAGGATGATGACTCAACATAAAAGTAAATAGATAGGCCCTTCGCAGAGGGAAGCAGGGATTTGTAGAGGTGCCAGAGCTCGAGTTTTGAAATAGAGATAAATAATATTTTGAGTGGTATACTTTCATTGTCAACATAACAACCAAGAGATCTCGATATCTTCCATGCTACACACATTATAGGCGGTTCCCAAACAGAATGATAAAGTTTATACTCCCCCACCACCAACAAGCACACTCCACGGCTGGCCCGAAAGAACGGGTACCGTCCATACCAACAACAACCCTGGGGGAGTTTTGTTTAATTATTTTGATTTTAGTTGAGCATGGGATTGGGCATCTCGGTTACCGGCCATTTTCTCGTGAACGATGAGCGGAGTCCACTCATCGTGAGAATAACCCACCTAGCATGGAAGATATAGACATCCCTAGTTGATACATGAGTTGTTCGAGCATACAAAATAGAATTTCATTTGAAGGTTTAGAGTTTGGCACCTACGAATTTACTTGGAATGGTAGGTAGATACCGCATATAGGAAGGTATGGTGGACTCATATGGAATAACTTTGGGGTTTATGGAAGTGGATGCACAAGCAGTATTCCCGCTTAGTACATGTGAAGGCTAGAAAGAGACTAGGAAGCGACCAGCTAGAGAGCGACAACAGTCATGAACATGCATTAAAATTAATCAACAATGGGTGCAAGCATGAGTAGGATATAAATCACCGTGAACATAAATATCGTGGAGGCTATGTTGATTTTGTTTCAACTACATGCGTGAACATGTGCCAAGTCAAACCACTTGAATCGTTCAAAGGAGGATACCACCCTATCATACCACATCACAACCATTTTAATAGCATGTTGGCACACAAGGAAAACCATTATAAGATCCTAGCTAATTAAGCATGGCATGAGCAACTATGATCTCTAATTGTCATTGCAAGCATGTTTCATTCATAATAGACTGAACCAGGAACGAGGAACTAATCATATTTAGAAAAACAAGATAGGTCGAGTTCATACCAGCTTCTCTCATCTCAATCAGTTCATCATATATCATCATTATTGCCTTTCACTCGCACGACCGAACGGTGTGGATAATAATAATAGTGCACGTGCATTGGACTAAGCTAGAATCTGTAAGCATTTAATACAAGGGAGAAGACAAGGTAATATGGCTCTTGGCTAAATCAACAATAATGCATATGAGAGACACTCAACATTTTCATCATGGTCTTCTCCTCTTGACCCCTAAAGAAAAGAAAAGAAATAAAACTATTTACAAGGGAAAGCTCCCAACAAGCAAAAGAAGAATGAGAAATCTCTTTGGGTTTTCTTTTAGTTACTACTACTACAAGCATGGAAAGTAAACTAGCTAAAAGCTACAACTATTTTTTTTGTTTTTCGATTTTCTGACACACAAGACAAGGACTAAGAAAAGAAATTAAACTAGCATGGATATAAATTTTTTGCACGAAAATATTAGTGAGTAAGAGATACTGTTCGCGCTGGTCGTGGAGGAAGTCGGTGAGGCCTGTATTCTTAGCCAAGTAATAAAAGTCTTTATAAATCCGGGTGGCTCTCAAGAACTCGTCACAAGGCCATTCACACGGTCGAACTTCCGCAGTGCGAGGAAGATTGTATTTGGGCTTTTTATTCTCCTCCTTCTGCTTATCCTTTGAGCTTTGGCTATAAGAGCCTCTCAACAATCTCCTCATCATTTTCTTCCTGTGAAAAATTTCTGAAATTTTTAGTGACTCAAAATAAAAGTGGACCAAACTCAACAAGATTGATAGCAACTACTCCCACAAGTGCCTAGAGACTATATCATGCATTAGAACTACTTGGGACCACATAAATTTGTCATGTAAGCTCAAGAACAGGGTCACCTAAGCAGCAAAAATTTGTAATAAATAAAGCACTAGAACAAAAACTAATTGGACCATTGGAGGAGTCACATACCAAAGAACAATCTCCCCAAACAGTTTGGTGAATGAAGCTTTGAGCAAGGAGATCGAAAATGGCAGCAAGATGAGCTAGAACACGAGTTTGAGCTATGGGAGGATTTTTTTTCTAGAGGAAGAAGTGTGTGTGTGCTGGAATAAGTGGAGGGGGGCCACATGGGGGGACACGAGGCAAGGGGGCGCGCCCTGTACCTTCATGGCCAGGTGGTGGCTCCCCTTGATGTGTTCTTAGTGCCAAATATTCTTAAATATTCCACAAAAAATCATATTTCATTTTCGGGACATTTGGAGAACTTTTATTTTCAGGGTATTTTTTATTGCAAGGATAACTTAGAAAACAGACATAAAATGCTATTTTTGCTTTATTTAATCTAAATAACAAAAAGTAAAAGGAGGATACAGAGAGTTGTGCTTTCTAACTTCATCCATCACATGCTCATCAAAAGGAATCCATTAACAAGGTTGATCAAGTCTTGTTAACAAACTCTTTCTGAATAACATGAACCGGAGAATTTTCGAACAACACTAGGTTACCTCAATGGGGATATGCATGTCCCCAACAATAAGAATATCATATTTCTTCTTGACAGTAGGAAGAGGAAATTCAAAACCTCCAATAATAATCGTTAATTTTTTTCCAATAGAATTGATACTGTGGACCTGAGGTTGTTTCCTCGGAAATTGTACCGTATGCTCATTACCATTAACATGAAAAGTGACATTGCCTTTGTTGCAATCAATAACAGCCCCTGAAGTATTCAAAAAGGGTCTACCAAGGATCATAGACATACTATCGTCCTCGGGAATATCAAGGATAACAAAATCCGTTAAAATAGTAACGTTTGCAACCACAACAAGCACATCCTCACAAATACCGACAGGTATAGCAGTTGATTTATCAACCATTTGCAAAGATATTTCAGTACCTGTCAACTTATTCAAATCAAGTCTACGATATAAGGAGAGAGGCATAACACTAACACTGGCCCCGAGATCACATAAATGAGTTTTAACATAGTTTCTTTTAAAGGAGCAAGGTATAGTTGGTACTCCTGGATCTCCTAGTTTCTTTGGTATTCCACCTTTAAAAATGTAATTGGCAAGCATGGTGGAAATCTCAACTTCCGGTATCTTTCTTTTATTTGTAATAATATATTTCATATACTTGGCATAAGGATTCGTTTTAAGCACATCAGTCAAACGCATACGCAAAAAGATAGGTCTAATCATTTCAGCAAAGCGCTCAAAATCCTCATCATCCTTTTTCTTGGATGGTTTAGGAGGAAAAGTCATGGGTCTCTGAACCCATGGTTCTCTTTCTTTACCGTGCTTCCTAGCAACAAAGTCTCTCTTATCATAACTTTGATTTATTGATTGTGGGTTATCAAGATCAACAACAGGTTCAACTCTACATCATCGTTATTGCTAGGTTGAGCATCATCATGAACATCATCATTAACATTATCACTAGGTGCATGTTCATTACCAGATTGTGTTTCAGTATCAGAAATAGAAATATCATTGGGATTCTCAGGTGTGTCAACAACAGGTTCACTAGAAGCATGCAAAGTCCTATCATTTTTCGTTTTCTTCTTCTTAGAAGAACTAGGTGCATCAACATTAGCTCTCTGAGAATCTTGCTCAATTCTCTTAGGGTGGCCCTCAGGATACAAAGGTTCCTGAGTCATTCTACCCCCTCTAGTCACAACTCTAACAACATTATCATTTTTCTTACTATTTAATTCACTGAGAAAATCATTTTGTGCTTTAAGTACTTGTTCTACTTGAGTGGTAACCATAGAAGCATGTTTACTAATGAGTTTAAGTTCACCTTTAACTCTAGACATATAATCACTCAAGTGTTCAATCATATAAGCATTACGTTTTAATTGTCTACCAACATAAGCATTGAAGTTTTCTTGTTTGACAATAAAATTGTCAAACTCATCTAAGCATTGGCTAGGAGACTTATAACGAGGAATATCACCTTCATCTAATCTATAGAGAGAATTTACCTTTACTATATGTGTCGGGTTATCAAGACCATGTATTTCTTCAATAGGTGGTAAATTCTTAACATCTTGAGCTTCAATACCTTTTTATTTCATAGATTTCTTTGCCTCTTGCATATCTTCAGGACTGAGAAATAGAATACCCCTTTTCTTCAGAGTTGGCTTAGGATCTAGTTCAGGGAGTGTCCAATTGTTTTCATTAATCAACATATTATTCAATAGCAATTTAGCTTGATCAACAGTTCTTTCCCTGAAAACACAACCAGCACAACTATCCAGGTGGTGTCTAGAAGCATCGGTTAGTCCATTATAAAAGGTATCAAGTATTTCATTTTTCTTAAGAGGATGATCAGGCAAAGCATTAAGTAATCGGAGAAGCCTCCCCCAAGCTTGTGGGACACTCTTTTCTTCAATTTTCACAAAATTATATATTTCCCTTAAGGCAGCTTGTTTCTTATGAGCGGGAAAATATTTAGCAGAGAAGTAATAAATCATATCATGGGGACTACGCACACAACTAGGATCAAGAGAATTAAACCATATTTTAGCATCACCCTTTAAGGAGAACGAGAATAACTTAAGGATATACTAGTAACGCATTTTTTCCTCATTGGTGAATAGGGTGGCTATATCATTCAATTTAGTAAGATGCGCCACAAAAGTTTCAGATTCATAGCCATGGAAAGGATCAGATTCAACCAAAGTAATTAACTCAGGATCGACAGAGAAAGCATAATCCTTATCATAAATATAGATAGGTGAAGTAGCAAAAGGAGGGTCATATTTCATTCTAGCATTCAAAGACTTTTCTTTCAGCTTATCTAACAGTTTCTTAAGATCATACTTATCACTGCAAGCTAAAAGATCTCTAGCAGTTTCTTCATCCATAACATAAGCCTCAGGCACAATAGGCAATTCATATCTAGGGGGAGAATCTTCATCATCACTTTCATCAATATTATCAGTTTCAATAATTTCATTCTCTCTAGCCCTAGCTATTTGTTCATCAAGAAATTCACCTAATGGCACAGTATTATCAAGCATAGAAGTAGTTTAATCATAAGTTTCATGCATAGCATAAGTGGCATCATCAAGAACATGCGACATATCAGATTCAATAGCAGGAGTAGGTGTCGCAAATTTACTCATACAGAGGGTGAATCAAGTGCATAGCTAGATGGCAGATCCTTACCTCCCCTCGTAGTTGAGGGATAACTCTTTGTCTTTTCGTCTTTCAAGTTCTTCATAGTGATCAACAGATATAAATCTCAAGTGACTCTAAGAATATAGCTATGCTCCCCGGCAACGGCGCCAGAAAATAGTCTTGATAACCCACAAGTATAGGGGATCGCAACAGTGTTCGAGGGTAGAGTATTCAACCCAAATTTATAGATTCGACACAAGGGCAGCCAAAGAATATTCTCAAGTATTAGCAGTTGAGTTGTCAATTCAACCACACCTGAAAGACTTAATATCTGTAGCAAAGTATTTAGTAGCAAAGTAGTATGGAAGTAACGGTAACGGTGGCAAAAGTAACAGTAGCAGTTTTGTAGTAATTGTAACAGTGACAGCGAAAAAGTAACTAAGCAAGAACCAATATGTGAAAAGCTCGTAGGCAATGGATCTGTGATGGATAATTATGTTGGATGTGATTCCTCATGTAATAGTTATAACATAGGGTGACACAGAACAAGCTCCAGTTCATCAATGTAATGTAGGCATGTATTCCGAATATAGTCATACGTGCTTATGGGAAAGAACTTGCATGACATCTTTTGTCCTACTCTCCCGTGGCAGCGGGGCCCTATTGGAAACTAAGGGATATTAAGGCCTCCTTTTCAGAGAGTACCGGACCAAAGAATTAACACTTAGTGTGATGCGGAGCATCCTAAGGACATCACCATGTCAAGAGTCCGTTTGGCAAGGTACACATGCGACCTCTACTTCTCATACATAAACGTGAATCATCTCCTTTACACGTATTCACTTGACCCCTTCGAGGATGGTATACTACTTGACACTCCACTGGTGTGCATGCATAAGTATTGTCGGAGCTTCCCAGACGACGAGGAGGAGTGCAAGCGCCAAGGAACACCTACACCATCCGCGAGGGAAGCTTGGAAGCGACGACGGAAGAAGACGGAGCTGCTGGCGCATCAGCAGCCGGACATCCGGCGAACAGGCCGGACATCCGGCGCTTCAGCAGAGGCCGGACAGCCGGCATCACCCCGGAAATCCGGCAAGGGCAACATAAGGCACCCAAAGAATGGCCACCGCCAGGTCGAACATCCGGCCCGTGCCCCAGACATCCGGCCTCCCTCGAACGGCCGGACATCTGGCCCCCAGCCCGGACATCCGGCGCCTGCCTGCGCGCAGAGTCGGGCCAGAGGCCCATGTATCCTCTCCCACTTACCCCTTAATGGCTAAGACTATATATACTCCTCCCCCACCTCATTTCTAAGTTTAGCAAGTGTGATAGCTCATTTTAGACTAGACCTTTGCTCATCCCTTACGGATCTACTCCACGAGAGAGACCGCGGCCCCTCTACGGAGAAGATCCACCTTGGATTCAAGACCCCTAACGGGAAGATCCTTCACGGATTCAAGACCTCCTCTTGGAGATGAACTCTATCTTGTATCTTTTCCTTTGTTGTTCATGTACCTTGTGATCTTGTGTGTTTGATTGTCTAGTGGATGTGTGATTGGACTTGTTCTTGAGTGTTTTCCCTTGTGATTTCTCCTTGTTCATCCCCGTGTTCATCGTGTTCCTCGCGCGATCCCAACTTTTCGTGAAAGATCGGCCTAGAATAGGGTTGACCCCGCATCATATGGTATCATGAGCCTTGGTTCATCACGAATTTGGAGCCTCCCCACCGTTTTCTAGCCTTGTTTTGTTGTGTTCTTCCCCAAATTCGAAAATTCCCCACCAAAAATAGCCCCAATTTTTTTTGTGATCTGTTGGTTTGATGAGATTTTGTTGATTTTGATCCGTGGATTTGCTTGGTTTCAAGTGGATCTAGCATTTCCCCTAGTTTCTCCATCTTTCCTCCACAAAATTCGTCCAATTTTAGCCCCAAATCATCAATTTCCGCCCCCAAACGAGTTTGGAAGTCCCAATCCCAATATGGAATCGTCGGGCCGGACATCCGGGCCACTGGTCGGACATCCTGGCCCCCGGCCGGCCATCCGGCTCCTGGAGGGAAAAATCACGCTCGGTTCTGTACACGTGCCCCCGGAAATCCGGGCTCCACCCCGGACATCCGGACCCTGACTTTTCAGCTTCACGTGTTTCACGGTTTTGTCCATAACTAATTCATCCGGAGTCCGATTTCGACGTTCTTGAGCTCGTTTTGAAGCTCTTGACATCCCCCATAACACAAAAATACTACCATCACCATTTTAATCCATCAAATTTTGTGAAAGATGACAAGTTTACCTAGGCCCTCCACCATGTCATCCGCATATCCACCATAGCCTTTCGCAACCTAACCCATTTTGTCCACCATAGCAATTGTGGTTGCTTGAGTAGTGATTTGAGTCTCCTAAGGTGTTTAGGATACTTAGGGACAATTGATTCTTGATCAACCACCACCACCACTTCCGCATACCCATTGTCCACTATAAATAGCCAACCAAACTTAACCCAATTTTGTGTGAGCTTGTTTGAGTTGTGGCTACTGTCTCCTAAGGTGTTTCGGCTACTTAGGGACCATCTAGTCAACTCCGACAACGTGTATAGCCCATCATTCCACTTCCGCATCCACCACCGCTTGTCCGCTACCACCATTTGACATTTGTCATTGAGATTTTGAGTTGTGGTTTTTCCGTTTCCTAAGGTGTTTCGGCTAATTAGGAACGGGTCTACATCAAGATCACTGCCTCTCATCATCATCATCGGACGGTAACTTCGACGACATCTTTGTATATCCCCCTTGCAATTGCATTGTTAACCCCTAGCCCATTTTTGCGTCACTTACCTATCGAGACTAGCCTTTGAGTATTGCCGGCAACGTTACTTGTGCACATTAGTGATCATCGATCTGCCCTTCCATTGCATACATACCATATCATCTTGGTATCATCATATCATCTCTTGTGTCACAAGATTGTTCCCGCATATACACAATTGCTATGTTGGTTTGTGCATCGTGGCCATAAAAAAAGAGAATAAGCTTTTAAGCAAAGGAGAAAAGCAAAGAAGCTTGTAAGCAAGAGCCATAGCATCATGCCACATTGCATATAAAATTTTCATATCCGATCATCTTGGATCATCTTGTGCTAAAAGCACCGGAACATCATACACATAACATACTTGTGATAGGAGTCGCTACATTTTGTCTCATATAGGTAGTGCACAAGTTCGTATCCGCTTATTGAGCAATCGGCTAGCGTCTCTCTAATGTTGTGCGACAAGAGCATTTTCGGTGGATTACACATTTTGAGCTCGATCCTTGGTTGCACAACCACATTTATCTATTCGTGCATGTGTTTCTGTGTGCCACTCCTTGCTATTGGTCTACTTGTTTCACTTGCGAATTTGTGAATCTCTTTCAACTTTATTGACTCTTGCTAACATTTGGCATCAAATTTTTGTGCCACTTATCCTAACCAAGCCACTTGATAAGCTTTACTTGATAGGTGTGAGTGAACAAGTCCGGTACCAATTCCACTATTCTTTCATTTCACATTGAGTGAAACGGAATACATCCTCAACGTTGGGAAAAGGTAACTTGGTATCGTTTATCTCATCTCCTACTCACCTTTGCTCGAGTCTTGTGATGGATAGGCAAACCATTTCATCTACTTCGGTCTACAACAACAACGACAAGTTCGATGCTATGACGAACCACGTGTGCGCCAACATGGATGCTCAAATGAAGGAGCTCAAAGCCCTCATCAAGAACCGCAAGAGGTCTCCCTCATCTTCGAGAAGACGCTCAAGTGCACATCCTTCTGAGCTACCATCTCCGGCAAGATCTCATCGGCATCGACACCATTAACGACAAGAACGTGAAGGTCAAGAGCTCAACTCCAACAACCGCTCAACGACTTCACCATGTACCTTGGCATCTTCGCCAAGCGACTTCAAGGCATCTTCGCCTTTGGATATGCGGCATCTTCACCCACAAGCACCTCGAGCTTATGATCAAGAGACCCCAAGCTCAAGTCCGCGACTTCCACGAGCTACTACGACCTTGACAACGACTACGAGATTCCTTTCTATGGGACTGAAGAACCAGAGGAGTATCTCGAGTGGGAGCGCAAGATGGACGACTACCTCAAGCTACATCAAGTTCCCTACGAAGATCAAGTGAAGTGCACCATAAGAAACTTCCACGACAACGCGTCAACATGGTGGCTTCACACACCTTCGACGAGATTCAACGTGAATTGGCCCAAGACGAAGAGAGCTATGCGACGAGAGTTCGTGCCTTCCACCTACACGGAACAACTTCTACGCCAATTGGAGAACACCATTCAAGGATCCAAGTCCATCGACAAGTACTTCAAGGAGATGAAGATGGCCTTGCGACGAGCCGGCGTGGACGACCCCATTGCGATGAAGCTCCACTTCATGATGGGATTGCACAACGACATCTACAAGACTATCTTCCTCGAGAACTACAAGTCCCTCGACGACGACTACATTTGTGCTCTCAAGGCAGAACAAGAACTCATGAGGCCAAGGCTTCTCCACCGCAAGCACACTTCTCGAAGACCAAGCTCCAAGACGGGGAGCATGAGGCTAGTACCACCATGATGTCCAAGCCGAACGTGCTCCAAGACGATGCTCCCAAATTCGACTTCACCACCATCCCTCTTTGTGGCATTGATGATGCCGACTCCACTTCGACTCTTTTTCAAGATGGTGCGGCGACGAGTACGACTACAGAGCCATTCGAGGACCAAGCTTTGGATGCAAACGACATGGTGACGAGCAAGGATGATGTGCCATCTTCGGCCTTCATCCACGGCGACGGTGACGAGACGGTTGAGCATGGGATTTTCCCTTTGACCACGGCGGCGTATGATGACTTGAGTGACTTGTGCCACCATATTGAGACTGAGAGCGAGTTCACCACTAGCCCCATATATGACGAGTTGCCCCAATTCCTATGTGAGGAGAGCCACAACCCCCACCACTTGAGTGAGATGAGTGACCCCACCATTTGCGACATTGCGTGCACCTACCTTGAGGAAGTGAGTGAGCCACCACATAGAGAGAGTGAGATAGTTGATAGGTCATGTGAGGCCACTTTCAACACTAACGACTTCACGTCTACCTCTATTGTGTCTTCTCATTTGGTGCTAGGTCCCACATTTGATGACGCGCCGATCCTCGACGACTTCGTCCTTCCTATGGACAAGACGATGGCCATGGTGGAATATGATGCACCCCCACATGGTTCCATCAATATGAACATGATGACCACCATTTGGTCTTTACCACCTCACCTACACCACATGAGTGGAATGAGAAACGTAACAAAGGTGAAGGGGATGCTCTCGTCCCACTAGTGGACTATGTTGACATTGATTGCTTGCATGATGTTGATCCACCTATTATCATGCTTCATTCTAGTATGATTTCTCCATGCGATGATTTATCCATTTATGAGTAGTTTGATGATCGCCATGTGGAGTCTATTAGTTGTGATGCCATGTTGTGTAGGATTTCTTGTGATAATTCTCTCGGTCACATCATGTTTGACAATCTGCTTGACTTGTCATATGCTATGCATGAGATCAACAACTTGTCATATTTGCAATCTTTTCGTAGTAACTATGCATATGCCATTAAGATAAATCCAATTTGCACTTATGGCATAGATGACTAGACCATGGTTATCGGCATTTATTTTTCTTGTGATGATATTGACATGCTTCCTTTGCATGATATCCATCATATGCCATGCCATGAAAACTCCTAGCTTCGGATATGCATTGTTTTGGCTGTTATTCCACTTCTCCACATTATGCTTCTACTAGTACTCATGAGGAGACCCCCATAGTTTCCTCATACATGTTAGGAGATTTTGATCAATCCCATCCATTGCATGATACCAATACTTGTGTGCACAATATGCTTCCCATGAATAAACATGCTTTTGATGTGCCATATACTTGCATGCTCAATTTGTGTCCCCATCTTGTTATACACAACAACTATTCTTTCAAGATGGATGACATGTTCTTATACCATGCATCAAATTTCTTTGAGCGATGCCTATCTTGTGCTAACTCACACGTGCACATACACATCATGATGGATGATGTGTACATTTACCACGTGCACAATTTCTTTGGTTTGTGTCTTTTGTGCAGGTCCCCATACTTACTCGTCAACATCGCAAGAGCATGAGTTGACGAAACGAGCTCTAGAGACCAACGATGACCTGAGATTCCGTGGATTATCCTTCCAACTGCTCCCTTTGCGTAAAGACTTCGCGCATCTCTTCTACATGGCCCTCACATGGTTATGGATTATTGTCCATTATATCTCTTATGCCCCTCTTGCCATGTTCACTTTGCATGATATGCTCATTTATATGACTTTGCCATGCATTTGTGACCCATGCTTCGCATTACACATGATGATTGATTCTCATACTTGTCTGTGTATTAGCAAGCTTGGTGGAGATATATTGCCATGATTCCTTTGCACCCCGTGACTATTATGATGCTTTGATCTTGATTTTTGATCGTGCTTGCGATATGTCATGTGCATTGCCTATATCCACTATTTGCTCACATGACATGATTGCCATGATTTCCTATAGTGTGTTGCACCTTCGCGCCACTAGTTTGCACGACATGATTGATATGCTTGCTTATGTTGCATCACCGATGATTCATACTTGCTCCTTTCATGCGGTTGATGTCAACCATTGCCATGCTTTGCACATGATTGATATTGCTTGTTGTCATATGTCTCCACATTTTGCCTCTCTCATGCTATATGATTGTCCATGCATTGAGCGCAACCATGATTTTAGTCTTGCCAATGAGATTGCCCCCATAGCATTCTCGCATTTATTTGGAGATTTTGACATAATTCTTGTGAAGCATGCTAGTGTTACCTGTTTCTACCATATGCCTAGTGCCATGAATATAGCCATTGTAGCATCATATTATTCATGCACTTTTGCTTCTAATGGTTATGTGCAAGAGAAGAGAACCATCATGATGGATGATGTGTTTATCTACCATGCGCATACGTTCTTTGTTTTGTTGTGTGCATGTGTAGGATACTTGGACTTCGTGTTGACTTCCACTTCACGTGAGTTGACCATTCGAGCTCTTGAGAGTGAACCCCCTTCTACCACGACAATTCTACATCGCACTTGGTTGTGCTTCGGCATTGTGAAGGACGCACAAGGACCCGCTTTCAAGGTGATATCGTTCTCTTTCGAGACACCCAAAACCATGAGCATGGATATTGTGGATCACACTACTTGTGTTTCTTGCACCATGAGACTTATTTGCACACATGTTAGAGATCTTGATTCGACTTGCCATTTAAACATCTCCATGCCTCATGATATATATGCCTTGTGTGTTGCATCCGACTTGTGGGTTACTTGTCCCTATCATATGCTTGGTTGCAACAATGTCATCTCTTCACATATGCCATGGCCCATTGCTTTTCACATGATTGACTTGATTGCCTCACACATGATGAACAATTGCTCTTTCTATTGTGTTGAGTGCCATACTATCTTCACTACACCCTATGCACTCTATGCTTGGATTGTCTTGCACTTGACTCATGTGTTTATACACTTCATTTTATTTGGTGTTGTGAATGATTCCTATGCCTACCATAGACCTTTCATTGAGCGCTTTATGCATGCTTGCTACAACTTTGAGGTAGATGCTTACTCTCTTGTCACACATATGTGCATCTTTACCTCACATTTACATGCTTGTTTCCATGATGACCTTGATTGTGCTCAATTCATATGCTTACATGCCATCTCACAATCCTTTGTCACACCACGTGCTATGCTTGATGACAACACTTGTTGGGTGAATCACCTCTTGAATGCTTGATTTTGCACTAATGCTAACCACATTTGTTTTTCCAAGTGTTTGTTGTCCTTGCTCCTTTTGAAGGAATCACTAAACGGTGTGACATTGGAGAGTGCCCATTTCGAGCTTCAAGATGATGAGTGCTAGGTGATCGACCGCTTCGACATGGCGATGCCATCTCTTTCCCATGGTGATTTGGCTTTCGGTCCGAGGTCGGATCTTTTCCAAGGGGGAGGGGATGATGCGGAGCATCCTAAGGACATCACCATGTCAAGAGTCCGTTTGGCAAGTGACACGTGTGACCTCTACTTCTCATACATAAAGGTGAATCATCTCCTTTACACGTGTTCACTTGACCCCTTCGAGGATGGTATACTACTTGCCACTCCACTCGTGTGCATGCATAAGTATTGTCGGAGCTTCCCAGATGACGAGGAGGAGTCCAAGCGCCGAGGAACACCTACACCATCCGCGAGGGAAGCTTGGAAGCAACGACGGAAGAAGACGAAGCTACTGGCGCATCAGCAGCCGGACATCCAGCGACCAGCCCGGACATGCGGCGCTTCAGCACAGCCCGGACATCCGGCATCACCCCGGAAATCCGGCAAGGGTAACAGAAGGTACCCGAAGAATGGCCACCGCCAGGCCGGACATCCGGCCCGTGCCCCGGACATCCGGCCCGTGCCCCGGACATCCGGCCTCCCTCGAACGGCGGGACATTCGGCCCCCAGCCCGGACATCCGGCACCTGCCTATGCGCAGAGTCGGGCCAGAGGCCCATGTATCCTCTCGCACTTACCCCTTCATGGCTAAGACTATATATACTCCTCCCCCACCTCATTTCAAGGTTTAGCAAATGTGATAGGTCATTCTAGACTAGACCTTTGCTCATCCATTACGGATCTACTCCACGAGAGAGACCGCGGCCCCTCTACGGAGAAGATCCACCTTGGATTCAAGACCCCTAACGGAAAGATCCTTCACGGATTCAAGACCTCCTCTTGGAGATGAACTCTATCTTGTATCTTTCCCTTTGTTGTTCATGTACCTTGTGATCTTGTGTGTTTGACTGTCTAGTGGATGTGTGATTGGACTTGTTCTTGAGTGTTTTCCCTTGTGATTTCTCCTTGTTCGTCCCCGTGTTCATCGTGTTCCTCGCGGTATCCCTCCTTTTCGTGAAAGATCGGCCTAGAATCGGGTTGACCCCGCATCATAGTGAATACATGAACTCCTCAAACTACAGTCATCACCGGGAGTGGTCTCGATTGTTGTCACTTCGGGGTTGCCGGATCATAACACATAGTGGGTGACTATTAACTTGCAAGAAAGGATCAATAACTCACATATATTTATGGAAACATAATAGGTTCAGATTTGAAATCATGGCACTCGGGCTCCAGTGACAAGCATTAAGCATGGAAAAGTCATAGCAAGATCAATCTTAGAACATAATGGATACTAGGGATCAAACCCTAACAAAATTAACTCGGTTACATGGTAAATCTCATCCAACCCATCACCATCCAGCAAGCCTATGATGGAATTACTCACGCACAACGGTGAGCATCATGAAATTGGTGATGGAGGAAGGTTGATGATGACGATGGCGACAATCTCCACTCTCCGAGCCCCCGAACAGACTCCAGATCAGCCCTCTCGAGAGAGTTTAGGGCTTGGCGGCGGCTCCGTATCGTAAAAAGCGATGAATCCTTCTCTCTGATATTTTTTTCTCCCCGAACGTGAATATATGGAGTTGGAGTCGAGGTCGGTGGAGCCTCAGGAGGCCCACACGATAGGGGGCGCGCCCAGGGGGGTGGGCGCGCCCCCACCCTCATGGACAGGGTGTGGGCCCCGTGGTCTTGATTCTTTCGCCAGTATTTTTTATATAATCCAAAAATATTCTCCGTTGATTTTCAGGTCATTCCGAGAACTTTTATTTCTGCACAAAAATAACACCATGGCAATTCTACTGAAATCAACTTCAGTCCGGATTAGTTCCATTCAAATCATGCAAGTTAGAGTCCAAAACAAGGGAAAAAGTGTTTGGAAAAGTAGATAAGTTGAAGACGTACCAGGCCTCCCCATGAGCGACTTCTTCCGCTCCTTCCTCGGTTTCTACGGGCTGCGGCCGCACCACCTGGGTGCGAATGCAGTGTTGTATCTCTCCGGTTTCGTCACTCTATGCGAAGGATATCTGGGCGTGGAGCCCAACATAGATCTCTGGGTACGCCTCTTCTTCTTGAAGCAGCAGGTCCTGTCGGCCAACGTGATGTCTGCATGCGGAGCCACCTTCATCCCTGTCTTTCCGAACATGACGTGCCCCAAGATGCCGCTGGAGGATTCCTCCAAGAAATGGAAGAATTCTTTCTTCTACACCCGCAACCTTAACGCGGACTGATACGTCTCCAACGTATCTATAATTTTTTATTATTCCATGCTATTATATTATCCATCTAGGATGTTTTATATGCATTTATATGCTATTTTATATGATTTTTGGGACTAACCTATTAACCCATAGCCGACTGCCATTTTCTGTTTTTTCCTTGTTTTTGAGTATCACAAAAAAGGAATACCAAACAGAGTCCAATTGACCTAAAATTTCACGGAGATTGCTTTTGGACCAGAAGAGTCCCGAGGCCACCATGAGGGTGGGGGCGCGCCCCCTACCTCGTGGCTGCCTCGGGCACCCCCCTGACTTGTTCCCGACACCAACACCTCTTATATATACCCAAACTTCCAGAACATAACCTAGATCGGGAGTTCCACCGCCGCAAGCCTCTATAGCCACCAAAAACTAACGAGGGCCCTATTCTAGCACCCTGCCGGAGGGGGGCTTCCTCACTGGTGGCCATCTTCATCATCCCGACGCTTTCCATGACGAGGAGGGAATAGTTCACCCTCGGGGCTGAGGGTGTGTACCAGTAGCTATGTGTTTGATCTCTCTCTATCTCTCGTGTTCTTGATTTGGCACGATCTTGATGTACGGCGAGCTTGGCTACTATAGTTGGATCTTATGATGTTTCTCCCCATCTACCTTCTTGTAATGGATTGAGTTTTCCCTTTGAAGTTATCTTATCGGATTGAGTCTTTAAGGATTTGAGAACACTTGATGTATGTCTTGCATGTGCTTATCTATGGTGACAATGGGATATTTACGTGATCTACTTGATGTATGTTTTGGTGATCAACTTGTGGGTTCAGTGACCTTGTGAACTTATGTATAGGGGTTGGCACATGTTTTCGTCTTGACTCTCCGATAGAAACTTTGGGGCACTCTTTGAAGTTCTTTGTGTTGGTTGAATAGATGAATCTGAAATTGTGTGATGCATATCGTATAATCATGCCCACGAATACTTGAGGTGACAATGGAGTATCTAGGTGAAATTAGGGTTTTGGTTGATGTGTGTCTTAAGGTGTTATTCTAGTACGAACTCTGGGATAGATCAAACGGAAATAATAGCTTCGTGTTATTTTACTACGGACTTTTGAATAGATCGATCAGAAAGAATAACTTTTTGGTGGTATCGTACCCTACAATAATCTCTTCATTTGTTCTCCGCTATTAGTGACTTTGGAGTGACTCTTTGTTGCATGTTGAGGGATAGTTATATGATCCAGTTATGTTATTATTGCTGAGAGAACTTGCACTAGTGAAAGTATGAACCCTATGCCTTGTTTCAAAGCATTGCAATACCGTTTGTGCTCACTTTTATCATTAGTTACATTGCTGTTTTTATATTTTCAGATTACAAAAACCTATATCTACCATCCATATTGCACTTGTATCACCATCTCTTCGCCAAACTAGTGCACCCATACAATTTTCCATTGTATTGGGTGTGTTGGGGACATAATAGACTCCTTGTTATTTGGTTGCAGGGTTGTTTGAGAGAGACCATCTTCATCCTACGCCTCCCACAGATTGATAAACCACAGGTCACCCACTTGAGGGAAATTTGCTACTGTCCTACAAACCTCTGCACTTGGAGGCCCAACAACGTCTACAAGAAGAAGGTTGCGTAGTAGACATCAAGCTCTTTTTTGGTGCCGTTGCTGGGGGGCTAGGTAAGCGGCACTCACATGCCGTCAACGAAGCTCTTTTCTGGCGCCGTTGCCGGGGAGGTGAGTGCTTGGAGGTATATCTTCAGATCTTGCAATCGAATCTTTTAGTTTCTTGTTTTATCACTAGTTTAGTTTATAAAAGAAAACTACAAAAAGAAAGAAAAGAATTGAGGTTGCCTCATATGCTTCATCTTTTTAATGTCTTTCGTGAAAATGATGGAAAGGAAAATTGTGCCCAAGTACTAGAAGAAGAATGCATTAAAATGTTTGGCACTAAATCTTTGAATGATGGGCATGATTGCAATGTTGTTAGTATGAACTCTTTGAGTATCCATAGTACTAATGATGACTGCACTAGTCATGATGAAAATGTCTCTTATAAGCATGTCTACTTTTGTGGAGTGCATAGAGTTTGCAAGTACACACCAAATAGGGAAGATAGATTTTGCAAGAGGCATAAGTATTTAGAAACTAAATGGTTGCAAGAGAGGCTAGATGCTTGTGCTAAAAATTTAAAATTTCTTTGCCATCCTTGTGAACTTTGCAATGAACGTGATCATTTAAATCTCCAATGCAAATTGTTTCATGATCGAATCGTGTCCAAGAATTGTGATGACTTGACTTCCCTTGCACATCATAATGAACTTAGTTTGCTTGTGGATTATGAAGAAATGAAACATTTAACTAACGATCTTCCAGAATTTGTCCTTGATAAAGTTCTTGATTTTGATCTAGAGTAAATTTATATGTATTGTGCGGTGAATTGCATTGAAAATCCTTATATTGCCAATTACATAAAGCAAGAAAACAAATAGAAGATGAAGAGGATACTAATGAAAGGGAAGAGGTTTCCCTGTATCCTCCTGTTCTTTCTTATGATGAATCAGGTAACGAGGAGGAGGCTTCTATTCAACCAATATCATTAATAAGGAGCTCCAAAAATAGGATTAAACCCACACAATATGTAAAGAAGGAAAAGAAAAGACGGAGAAGCAAAGGTAAAAAGCTATCCCTCCCAATGATGTCGCTCCTATTACTCATTGTGATGATGACAATTGCTATACTATTGGTGTTATCCATACTATTAATGACGAGAATGATTATGCTTATGATATACAAAGGCCCAAGCTTGGGGATGCTATGTTTGATGAGAATGATATGTTTGAGAATTTATTTGCTGCAATTAATGCTTGTCCCAAGCTTAGGGATGCTATGTTTAATGAGGATGTTATTTTTAGTCTCCCAAGTTTTGATGAGAAAATTTATTATGACGATAGCATGCCTCCTATTTATGATGATTATATTGATGAAAGTTGATTTGGAGAGGTCATGACTTTATTTAGTAATGAATCCACTATCTTGGAAGAGGTTTCAATTGATTACGATGAGAACAAAGTTGATATTTATGATGATTATTGTGATGATACTCATGTTATAAAAAGTAGTGATGATTATATTTACAAAACTTGTCATGATTATGATTAACCTTTTTCTTAACATTACTCTTTTAATGTTGAAACAATTTATAGTATTCAACTTTCATATGATGCTCCCACTATTATTCATGAGAAGAATTTCGTTTATGTGGAGAGTAATAAAATTTATATGCTTGAGGATAATGAAAATAATGCTTTAGGTGATGGTTATATTGTTGAATTCATTCATGATGCTACTGAAAATTATTACGAGGGAGAAATATATGCTTGTAGGAGTTGCAATAATATCAAGTTTCCTCTCTATGTGCTTAAAATCTTGAAGTTATGCTTGCTTTGCCTTCCTATGCTAGTTAATTATTGTTCCCATAAGTTGTTTGCTCAAAACATCCCTATGCATAGGAAGTGGGTTAGGATTAAATGTGCTAGTCATATTCTTCATGATGCTCCGGTTGTGTTTCAATTCTTATCTTTTATGCGAGCATCATTGAAATCATCATGCCTAGCTAAAAGGCATTAAAGAAAAGCCCTTTTTGGGAGACAACCCAATATTTACCCCTACTGTTTTTTTGCGTTCACATGATTAATCTACCGTAGTAATCATGTTTTATAGCTTTGGTTTCAATAAAGTGCCAAGTAGAAAGTTAATGTGATCTTGCTGTAAAAAACAGAAACTTTGCGCTCACGAGATTAGCTGCCATTTTTTGCCGAAGAGTTATTTTAAGTTGATTCTTTTTTGCAGAAGATTAATAAAAAAATCCTCGCGTCCACCAATTTATTTCAGAATTTTTTGAGTTACATAAGTATTCAAAAGTTACATATTGCTACAGACTGTTCTGTTTTTGACAGATTCGGTTTTCTATGTGTTGTTTGCTTATTGTGAGGAATCTATGAGTAGTATCGGAGGGTATGAACCATAGAGAAGTTGGAATACAGTATATATTACACCAATATGAGTTTAGAATGAGTTCGCAATATTACCTAAGTGGTGGTTTTATTTTCTTATACTAATTGAGCTTACGAGTTTTCTGTTGAGTTTTGTGTTGTGAAGTTTTCAAGTTTTGGGTAAAGATTCGATGGACTATGGAATTAGGAGTGGCAAGAGCCTAAGCTTGGGGATGCCCAAGGCACCCCAAGGTAAAATTAAGGACAACCAAAAGCCTAAGCTTGGGGATGCCCCGGGAAGGCATCCCCTCTTTCGTCTTCGTCTACTGGTAACTTTACTTAAGGCTATATTTTTATTCACCACATGATATGTGTTTTGCTTGGAGCGTAAATTTATTTTATTTTGTTTTGCTTGCTGTTTGAATAATATCCCAAGATCTAAAATTCTTAAATGTTAGAGAGTCTTCACATAGTTACATAATTATTCGACTACTCATTGATCTTCACTTATATCTTTCAGAGTAGTTTGTCGTTTGCTGTAGTGCTTCACTTATATCTTTTTAGAGCACGGCGGTGGTTTTATTTTAAAAAAATAGATGAACTCTCATTCTTCACTTATATTATTTTGAGAGTCTTTTAGAACAACATGGTAATTTGCTTTGGTTATGAATTTAGTCCTAATATGATGGACATCCAAGAGGGATATAATAAAAAACTTTCATATAAAGTGCATTGAATACTAAGAGAAGTTTGATTCTTTATGATTATTTTGAGATATGAATATGGTGATATTAGAGTTATGCTAGTGGAGTAATTGTGAATTTTAGAAATACTTGTGTTGAAGTTTGTGATTCCCGTAGCATGCACGTATGGTGAACCGTTATGTGATGAAGTTGGAGCATGATTTATTTATTGATTGTCTTCCTTTGTGTGGAGGTTAGGATCGGGCGATGGTTAACTCCTACCAACCCTTCCCCTAGGAGCATGCGTGTAGTGCTTGGTTTTTATAAATTGTAGATTTTTTCAATAAGTATATGAGTTCTTTATGACTAATGTTGAGTCCATGGATTATACGCACTCTCACCCTTCCACCATTGCTAGCCTCTCTAGTATCACGCAACTTTCGCCGGTACCATACACCCACCATATGCCTTCCTCAAAACAGCCACCATACGTGGCATTTCCATAGCCATTCCGAGATATATTGCCATGCAACTTTCCACCGTTCTTGAGTTGTAAGTAAATAAAAGTGTGATGATCTTCATTATTAGAGCATTGTCCGAGTGAGGAAAGGATGATGGAGACTATGATTCCCCCACAAGTCGGGATGAGACTCCGGACGGAAAAAAGAGAAAAAAAGAGGCCATAAAAAGAGAGAGAGAAAAGGCCCAAATAAAAAATATATAAAAAAATAAAAATAAATGAGAGAAAAAGAGAGAAGGGGCAATGCTACTATCCTTTTACCACACTTGTGGTTCAAAGTAGCACCATGATCTTCATGATAGAGAGTCTCCTATGTTGTCACTTTCATATACTAGTGGGAATTTTTCATTATTGAACTTGGCTTGTATATTCCAATGATGGGCTTCCATAAATGCCCTAGGTCTTCATGAGCAAGCAAGTTGGATGCACACCCACTTAGTTTCTTTTTGAGCTTTGATACACTTATAGCTCTAGTGCATCCATTGCTTGGAAATCCCTACTCACTCATATTGATATCTATTGATGGGCATCTCCATAGCCTGTTGATACGCCTAGTTGATGTGATACTATCTTCTCCTTTTTGTCTTCTCCACAACCACCATTCTATTCCACCTATAGTGATGTGTCCATGGCTCACGCTCATATATTGCGTGAAGATTGAAAAAGTTTGAGAACACTAAAGTATGAAACAATTGCTTGGCTGAAACCGAGGTTGTGCATGATTTAAATATTTAGTGTGATGAAGATAGAGCATAGCCAGACTATATGATCTTGCAGGGATAGCTTTCTTTGGCCATGTTATTTTGATAAGACATAATTACTTTGTTAGTATGCTTGAAGTATTATTGTTTTTATGGCAATATTAAACTTTTGTTTTGAATCTTATGGATCTGAATATTCTTGCCACAATAGAGAAGATTACATTTATAAATATGTTAGGTAGCATTCCACATCAAAAATCTGTTTTTATCGTTTACTTACTGGAGGACGAGCAGGAATTAAGCTTGGGGATGCTTGATACGTCTCCAACATATCTATAATTTTTGATTGTTCCATGCTATTATATTATCCATCTAGGATGTTTTATATGCATTTATATGCTATTTTATATGATTTTTGGGACTAACCTATTAACCCAGAGCCCAGTGCCAGTTTCTGTTTTTTCCTTGTTTTTGAGTATCGTAGAAAAAGAATACCAAACGGAGTCCAATTGACCTGAAATTTCACGGAGATTGTTTTTGGACCAGAAGAAGCCCACGGAGTATCGAAGATGGACCAGAAGAGTCCCGAGGCCACCACGAGGGAGGGGGCGTGCCCTACCCCCTGGGCGCCCCCCTACCTCATGGCCGCCTCCAGGACCCCCCTGACTTGTTCCGGACGCCACCACCTCTTATATATACCCAAACTTCCAGAACATAACCTAGATCAGGAGTTCCGTCGCCGCAAGCCTCTGTAGCCACCAAAAACCAATAGGGACCCTGTTCCGGCACCCTGCCGAAGGGGGGATCCCTCATCGGTGGCCATCTTCATCATCCTGACACTCTCCATGACGAGGAGGGAGTAGTTCACCCTCGGAGCTGAGGGTATGTACCAGTAGCTATGTGTTTGATCTCTCTCTCTCTTTCTCATGTTCTTGATTTGGCACGATCTTGATGTATGGCGAGCTTGGCTACTATAGTTGGATCTTATGACGTTTCTCCCCCTCTACCCTCTTGTAATGGATTGAGTTTTCCCTTTGAAGTTATCTTATCGGATTGAGTCTTCAAGGATTTGAGAACACTTGATGTATGTCTTGCATGTGCTTATCTATGGTGACAATGGGATATTCACATGATCTTCTTGATGTATGTTTTGGTGATCAATTTGCGGGTTCAGTGACCTTGTGAACTTATGCGTAGGGGTTGGCACACGTTTTTGTCTTGACTCTTCGATAGAAACTTTGGGGCACTCTTTTAAGTTCTTTGTGTTCGTTGAATAGATGAATATGAGATTGTGTGATGCATATCGTATAATCATGCCCACGGATACTTGAGGTGACAATGGAGTATCTAGGTGACATTAGGGTTTTGGTTGATGTGTGTCTTAAGGTGTTATTCTAGTACGAACTCTAGGATAGACCGAACATAAATAATAGCTTCGTGTTAATTTACTACAGACTCTTGAATAGATCGATCAGAAAGAATAACTTTGAGGCGGTTTCGTACCCTACAATAATCTCTTCGTTTGTTCTCCGCTATTAGTGACTTTGGATTGACTCTTTGTTGCATGTTGATGGATAGTTATATGATCCAGTTATGTTATTATTGTTGAGAGAACTTGCACTAGTGAAAGTATGAACCCTAGGCCTTGTTTCGAAGCATTGCAATACCGTTTGTGCTCACTTTTATCATTAGCTACCTTGCTGTTTTTATATTTTCAGATTAAAAAAACCTATATCTACCATCCATATTGCACTTGTATCACCATCTCTTCGCTGAACTTGTGCACCTATACAATTTGCCATTTTATTGGGTGTGTTGGGGACACAAGAGACTCTTTGTTATTTGGTTGCAGGGTTGTTTGAGAGAGACCATCTTCATCCTACACCTCCCACGGATTGATAAACCTTAGGTCATCCACTTGAGGGAAATTTGCTACTGTCCTACAAACCTCTGCACTTGGAGGCCCAACAACGTCTACAAGAAGAAGGTTGCATAGTAGACATCACGAACCACATCAATTTGCCTCCGTTCGCCGACGTGACGCCGAAGGCCAAGTTGAACTAGAACTACAGCCCCAGGAACCCGTCGCAAGCGATGTTGAACATGTCCAGCCGGGTGACTGCGATGGTGGCGCGCAAGGGGCTGATGGGGACGGACCTCGTCACGGCCTTCATCGCGCACCGGGTGCAGACGTTGCAGCGCCTGGTTCATATCATCGGTGAGATGGATGGCCCGGAGGACCCCACCCGGATGTCTGCCCGAGAGATTACACGGGCATTAGTCGCCGACCAGGTCAACAAGATCTCTAAGTCCGGGTTGATCATGGACTGGCGCTATGGGAAGGCGCCCCACCACCGAGGGTACCGGGCGCCCGCGGTGAGTCCTTGGTCTCTGTATTTTGCTATGACTGAGCTGTTTCTCCGTCCTAACGTGACAAAGGAGACACCATTGCTCACGGTCGAACGGATGCGTGATGGGGAGAAGGCGCGGGTCCTAGTGGGTGGGCGAGTCGACTCGGCCCAAGGCGGGCCCACTGGTGAGGATGCGGAGCTGGTCGGAGTGTGGCCAATAGGCGCTGGAGCTGGCGCGGCGCGCCACATGTGTGAGTCTCCGAACCCAGCCCTATTGCGAGACTATTTAGACAACGAGGAGGAGATTCTAATGGACGTTGGCGGCGCAATGACACTGTCGGGAGGAGACATCAGCGTCGACCCCCCGCGGTGCCTGAAGAAGGCGACGAAGCCGGGTCGTCCCGCGAGGCAACGACGGGAGGCTGGCCGCATGGGAAGGACATGGCGGTGTCGAAGCCGGCCCCGAAGCACGCAACGGAATGGCAAGAACGTTGCCAACGAGGCGCGCCAGGTCGTCCCGGCCACGCCACTGAGGCGAGCCATCCCGACGGCAATCGGGTAGGTGTCTTTGCTGATTCTCATCCTGTACTCTGTTGCGTTCTTCTTATGTTATTTTTGTGATGTGCAGGATGCCTCTAGACTTGGTGATGGCGGCTGCGGAGGCTGCAACGGGGTCTGACCCCATGTTCCAGAAAACGTGGAGCAGCGCCATCGACCGGGTGGAGAGCTCACCCAAGGACCTCAGCCTGGATCCGGAGGACGCAGAGTGCCACCCCTGGCGGGATCAGAACAAGGCGGAGGCTGCGCTGGCGGGAGCCTCGAACCAGGCTTGGGAAAGGGCCGCCGCTGCTAGGGGAGGACCACCATGGACCCGGCCTGGCCGGAGATGGTGGAGGGCACGACGCCGACCTCCACCATCATTGGGCCCTAAACGGGAGGGGCACGACCGGGATGAGCAGGTGGAGGTGGATGATAGCGTCGTCGATGGCGTTGAAGAGATCACCGTTGACACCCCGTCGCAGGACGACACGGCCCAATGGGAGGAGGCTAGAGGAGAGGGGAGCATGGAGGATGCCACCCCGGACGGGACACCGTAGGGGTCGCCGGCCGGAGTGCCAGAGTCGACGATGGCCGTCGAGGAGCCAGCGGGAGGCGAGCACGCATTGGTGATCAAGCTGCCGCAAGCAGCGTCAGGGAGTGGCCCTGCCACGAGGTCGCAGCAACCCCGAGCCGAAGCCGGCAAGGCCGTGGTCGGGCCGCGTGCCTAGTAGGTGGTCACAATGGATGCCATGCGCCAGAAACTCCGCGGACGCGAGGGCCGGCTACAGGCCTTCGCCCAGAGGGAGCTGGAGCAGACACGGGAGCTAGAACGCTCCATCATGGTAAGGATATTTTCTTTGACTTGCTTCTGTGGCTGGTCAGTGGGGGCGCACCAGCGCATCCACTGGGTGTACCCCCAAGATTTGGGCCAACTATGAAGTAGTTGGGTCGAAACTTAAAGTGCTTTGGTGGTTCCTGCTAATTCTTGCTCTCTTGCAGCACCTGGACGGCCTCCGAGTTAGCATCCATAACCGTCTTCTGGAGAACCACTGCAAGGTGAAGGCGCAGCTCGCCGCCAAGGAGGAGGTGCTCCGTCTTGCCAAAGGTATGTTTTGCATGCTTTTAGTGGGGGTGCACTAGCGCACCCACTGGGTGTAACCCCCGAGATTTGGGCCAACTATGAAATAGTTGAGTCGATTCTTAAATTGTTATTCTTCTGGCATCTGACTTGAAGCTTCTCCGCATAGCTACTGCGGCCGAGGTGCCAGATCTGTGAACCCGGCTGGCCAAAGCCAGCTAGCAGCACGACCAAGCCGTCACCGGTGACGGCCAGCTCCGGGCCGAGCTAGAGCGGCTGAAGGCGGAGGCCGCCGCCAAGGTGGCGGAGGCCCACCACGCGGAGCTTGTCCGGCTGAAGGATGAGCACGAGAAGGCGGCCGCCGTGAAGGATGAGTAGCTGAAGGCGACCATCAAGAGGCGCACCGAGCTCGAGAAGGCGCTTGAAACCAACGTGCGGGCCAGAGACCTAGAGCAGCGTGGTACATTGTGCGAGGCGCAACACCTGGACGAGCTTCTCGCTAGTAAGTGGTTTCCCATGTGATTTGCCAGGTTGCGAGCCGGCTGAGTCTTTGCGATGTTGATTGTTTCTTTTTTTCATTTGCTAGAGTTCTTCCCAGGAACACAGGACGCGGTGGATGAAGCCGTGCATGTGCACTAGGCAACATAGACAGAGCGGGTGCCGCGGTTGACCTATATACCGCCTGGTCCTTCTCGGAGATCAAGCACACCGCCGAAGCTCGCCTCAAGGCCTTGGATGAGCACACGACGAGTCTATCTTGTTGGGGAACCTTGCATGGAAAACAAAATAAATTCTATGCACACACAAGATCTATCCATGGAGATGCATAGCAACGAGAGGGGAGAGTGTACGTGTCTACGTAGCCTCGTAGACGGTAAGCATAAGCATCTATTAACGTGGTTGATGTAGTCGAACTTCTTCGTGATCCAACCGATCAAGTACCGAACGTACGCCACCTCCGCGTTCAGCACACGTTCAGCTCGATGACGTCCTCGCCTTCTTGATCCAGCAACACGGGCAAAGTAGTGGATGAGTTCCGGCAGCACGACGGCGTGGTGACGGTGGTGGTGATGCTATCTCCGCAGGGCTTCGATCATAACCTGACCTGCCCGCTAGTAGTATGCTGAACTTCCCCCTCTGCTAAGTTGAACTTCTGCTAACATTGCCCAAATGGAGCTTGCGATATACCGTTGGAGAGCTATGGACACGAGTATCATGACCCAAGTTAATGTTTTGGCAAAATGTAAGTGGTTTAATAGCAGTTTTGAAAACCGTTTTTTCTTCATAAAAATGTGAATCGTATTTTTGGTCGCATTTCTAAACCGTTTATCGGAATGAGGCAAATAATATGGCGTTGGAAAGCTGCTGCAAAACTACTCCTTCCACATGTTAAAAGTTTCTCTAATTCTTTATGGTTAAAGAGGAATTTGGAAAAAAATGTAAAATATTGCAAACCGAACAGCCGAGTTCTAATTTTCGATGTCATTTCTAAACAGCTAAACCAATTGAGGCAAATGATATGACGTTGGAAAGCTTATGAAAATGCACTACTTTTTCATCTTGAAAGTTTTTCCTAATTTTAACGGTTTAAGAGTAATTTATAAAATGGTACAATTCCTACCCAGTTCGTATTTTTTAATCATGCGTCCGAATGCAGCAAATGATATGGTGTTGGAAAGCTTGAACAAATGCGAAACTTTTTGGTATGTATTGTTTCTCCCAATTATTTACGGTTTTAAGTCAATTTCAAAAAATGGCTAAAAACGTATTTTCGCAGTAATTTCTACAAACTTTATCGGAATGAGGCAAATAATGTACCATTGAAAAGCTACGGAAAATGCGAAACTTTTTCATGTTGATGGTTTTCTCTGATTCCTAGCCGTTTTCAAGTAATTTGAAAATGGCGAGATCATTCGTTCTGCTTTTATCGCGAAACAAATTCGTCGAAAATGTACCGCATGAAGAACGTGAACTTCTCGGCATGTGTACTTGAACTTCACTCGGTTTTTCCCGTGCTTTTTTTGCTCGTAGCTCTCCATCCACTCACCGGAATTGAGCAAGTGATATACCGATGGAATGCTGCTGTAAACACGCAAATTTCCCGTGTTGATCATTTTTTCACACTCGCGACTTAGGGATTACGTCAGTACATTCTACGGCGAGCAGTGGGAGAGCAAAAGGGTGGAAAGGGGAAAAAGTAATGTCTAAGCATTTTAAAAAGTTTTTCATCTGAAATTCATTCAGTGTAGTATTTGAACTTCCTGCTGTTTTCATGTTGAACTTTTGTGACGTATTTTCGTTTATAATTTCTCATCCATTCGTCTGTGTTACACAAATGATATTCCTATTGTACAAACATCTCTCACAGTTTTTTTTAACTTTCTCCGATCGAGGACTTGAACTTATAACAACAACTAAATTGGACCTTGCATTTTTATTCATTTTTCTCATATTAAACACACACCATGTAGTACATGAACTTTTTCCATTTTTATAATTTGAATTTTTGTTTTTCTTTTTGAAATCAAATTGCTCCTAAATAATATAATGAACTTCTTTGTGGATTGAGAGAATTATTTTAAAATGCAAAAAAAACATTTTTTGTGTGTGTTTTTGAACATGGAAATACAAGGTGAACCTCTCTCGCGAGAATTTTTGAACTTCCCCGGACGGAGCATTTGAACTTCTTTCTACAAACATTGTAAGCTTTTATTTTTCTATACTTTTTTTCTCACCTGAAATGCATTCCTTGTAGTACTTGAACTTCTTGTTGTTTTCATTATGAACTTCTGTCACATTTTTGCGTATACGTCAAATTACATGCAATTGAAGATCGAACGCCATTTTTTCCATTTTAAAACGTGTAATTGGAGGTAGGACGTCCCGCAATATAAATTCTGAACCGTGCACAGAGGTGCACGTGAACTTCTTGCAACAAATATGAGTTTTTAATTAAACATCAAACTTCTCCATGTTTTTAAATTGAACTGCCTGGTTTTATTTTTCAGTAATGAGAAAGGTTGAGTTTTTAATGTACATTGAATTACTCTTTTTAAAAAATTGAACTTCTTGGTTTAATCTTTAGTATCGGGGAAAATTCAATTTTTTTTAAAACGGGGAAAATCTTTTAAAAACTTTTTTAGTTGCTCCCTTATTTTAATTCAAACTTATTAGTTTTATTCTTTAGTAACGAGAATGTGAGGTTTTTACAAACTTTGAACTTCTCTGTTATTTTAATTTGAACTTCTTAGTTTTATTCTTTAGTAACGAGGAAAATGGAGTTTTTTTAACTTCCTTGTTTTAAAAATTTGAACTTCTTGGTTTTATTTTTTAATAATGTGAAAAATCTGAATTTATTATAGACATCGAACTTCACCATTTTTTAAACTTGAACTTTTAGTTTTATTGGTTAGTAACGGGGAAAATACTTTTTTGTATAAACAATGAAACCGCACCGTTATTTCAATTTTAACTTCTAGTTTTTATAGAATGGGGGAAATATGTTTTTATAAGATATTTTCGAAATGCTCCTTTTTTTTAATTTGGACGTCTCTGATTTTTTATAAACGGGGAAAATCCATAATAAAGATTATTTTAAATACTTTTTTTATTTGAACTTCTTGCTCAAATTTTTTGAACTTCCAAATTTGACTTCTAGATATTAAAAACTTTATTTTTTTAACGTCGACCTGCTTCGGTTTTTTAAATTTGAACTTCTTGTAGAATTTTCACTGGTGCACGTCGGTCCTAAAAAACGGGGTTTTACCCCTTTCCACGACGACATTTGGAACCGTCGCTAAGTGAGTGTGTGCGATAGGGTGTCCTTCCCACACGACCCAGAAATCGTCGGGGATATGCCCTCCTGGGACGCAGGCTAGGGCCGTGTGCGATCGGGCGAGGCATGGAAACCCAATTATTTCCGTAGGAATGTACATCCCACACGGTAATCCGAGGAATTCATTTCCGTAGGTATGTACATCCCACATGGTAATCCGAGAAAATCATTACTGTAGGTATGTACATCCCACATGGTGAATCCCAGAAAAACATTTCCGTTTGTATGTATATCACACACAGTCAATCCAAGGAATATGTTTCCGTTATTATGTACATCCCACATAGTCAATCCAGGGAAAATGTTTCCGTCCGGACGTAAATCCCACACACTTTTATGTGTAGGCTCGTGTGTGAAAGGTGTAACTATCACACACAGTTTTATCAACTATATCACACACGATTTGATGAAGAAAACTGTGTGGCATTGGGCTATGCATCACAAGCACTTTTACTGCTAGAACCGTTTGCAAAGGTCCATGACCGTATGTTCTATTTTTATTTTTTCCTATAATTTATTATTCTAATTGGAAATTTTGAAATACAAAACGTGCAATTCAAATTCTCAGCACAATGGTTCAACAACGAATCCATAAATAAAATTGCCAGTACAATATGTTCAGTAATTACAGGAATAGGCAGCAATTAACTATGATGAACCGCAATATTTAAAGCCGGTAAAGGTGAAGAGACAAGTGTAAATCATTTTAACTGCCGACGGTGTTGAAGAAGCGGAATGCCCATAATGTGCCTTCCTGCATGACATAGGCAGGAACCACTTTTGTCCAACCCCATGTGACGACCGCCTGCCCATCCTTCAGCGCCTTCAGGAAGACTTCAATGTTGTCTCCACTCTGGTCATGTAGTTTGCAAGGTAATCATCAGTAAATAGCTTCTGAAACCACTGAAAAGAGAAAAATATCAGATACTGAGGTCTAATAGAGTAACTTGTTGTGGGCAGGGGAAAAGGCAACACATTACTTACCATCCTAAAGTTCACTGTTGTCTTTTACAAAGTGTAAATAAAGAGCTTAATTCCAATCACCCGTTTCTTTTGCCTAACAATCTTTCTTAGTTTCCTCACTTGACGCTTGTTCATGAATATATCATTGCCCCATACGCAAAAGGGATCGAAGCGTGGATCAGTAACCCTCATATATGTACCTACAAGCAACCAGTAAATGTTAAAAGCTAAACTAAGATTGCACAAATGATGTAAAATACAACTACCTATGTTCCTAAGTACAAGTATTTTTTTTGAGATTTCAATATGAACTACATACTGATGTATATAAAATTATAGATATAGTTTAGATTAGAATCTAGATTCACTCATTTTGCTCCTTATGTAGCCTATATTGGAATCTCTAAAAATACTTATATTTAGGAATAGATGGTGTATAAGACATGGGATGGAGCTAACCTTTACGGCAAACAACAACATTGCCCATTGTAGCCCTGTGTAAGTACATGGAAAGCCAATGTTAACTACAACAGGGTTAACATCCACCAAAAATAGCAAATGTAATAAAACGACAACATCGGTAGTGATATCTTCATTTCGAAAGAGTAGCACGGTAGCAAAGGGACGGATTCAAAAATGGATACAACTGTTAATTGCAACAAGCTTAACAACATCCTAATTCATGTTTTGTAAGTTTGTAGCCATTGAAATACAACTCTTTAAAAATGGATACAACTGTTAATTGCAACAGGCTTAATGGCCATTGAAACCGGCACTGAAAAATGCAATTGGCAGAGTTAAACATCACAAAACAGGTGCTGCCAGAGCAGATAATGGCCCAATTGTCTATAAAAAGGTAGGGAAAATAGCTCAAACATGTTAGGCATGTTTACTACAACATGCTTAATACATCGACAGTACAAAACATAGCCATTAATTGCAACTGGTATTGGTAAGATTGAACTGGTGGGTACATACTTGGTAAGTCCTGAGAGGTAGTTGCTGGGGCACTTCATCTTGGCCAGAGCCCGCCCAAAGTCAGTGGCGGCGGAGGCGAGCTGTTCCTCCGGGTCGAAGCGTGGATCAGTGCCACTGACATGTGTACCTACAGGCAACCTAGAAATGGTAGAAGTTAAACAGCAATTGCACAAATGATGTGATAACTGTAAGACATGGGATGCAGCTAACCTTGACGGCAAACAACAACATCCGTCGTTATGACCCTGCATAAGTACATGGACAAGCATGTTAAGTACAACAGGGTTAGCATCCACCAAAAATAGCAAATGGGGCAGCATCTCTAGTATATCTTCACTACGGAGAGTAGCATGGTAGCAAATGGACATATTAAAAAATGGATACAACTGTTAATTGCAACAGGCTTAACAACATCCTAAGTCATGTTTTCTAAGTTTGTAGCCATTGAAATGCAACTGTTTAAAAATGGATTCAACTGTTAATTGCAAAAGGCTTAATAGACATTGAAACCGATACTGATAAAAATGCAATTGGCATAGTTAAACATCACAAGGCACGTGCTGCCAGAGCAGAGAATGGCCCAGATGTCTATAAAAAGGTAGGAAAAGTAGCAAAAACGTGTTAGGCATGTTTACTAGAACATGCTTAATACATCGACCGTACAGAACATAGGCATTAAGTGCAACTGGTATTGATAAGATTGAACTGGTGAGTACATACTTGGTAAGTGTTGAGAGGTAGTTGCTGGGGCACTTCATCTTGGCCAGAACTCGCCCAAAGTCAGCGACGACGGAAGCGAGCTGTTCCTCCGGGTCAAAGCGTGGATCAGTGCCACTGACATGTGTACCTACAAGCAACTAGTAAATGGGTAGAAGTTAAACTGCAATTGCACAAATTATTTGAAATACTATAAGACATTGGATGCAACTCACCTTGACGGCAAACAAAAGCATCTGCCATTATGACCCTGCGTAAGTACATGGACAAGCATGTTAAGTGCAACAAGGTTAACATCCACTAAAAATAGCAAATGGGCAGCATCTCAAGTGATATCCTAAGTCATGTATTGTAAGTTTGTTGCTGGTATTGGTGAAATTGAGCTGGACACGGAAATATTTAAACATCACACAGTGTGTAGTAATGAAATAAACAAGGCACGAACATGCTTAATACATCAACCGTACAAATCATAGCCGTTGCAAGTGGTATTGGTAATATTTAGCTGGTCAGATCTTACCTGTTATGTCCTGGGGGTAGTCGCTGGGGGACTTCATTTGGGCCATAGCCTGCACCATGTCGGCGGCGGCGGAGGCAAGGTGTTCCTCCGGGTCAACACGCACAGCGGCCATTGCGCCATGGACC
>LR738709.1:263779064-263799089 GCA_902687465.1 Secale cereale | reverse complement strand
GGGATTTGGAGGCATGAGGATGTTTCGCAAGCGCCATTTAAGCAATCAGGCCGGGGACATGATAGAGATCGGTGGGTTACCTGACTGGATCCAAGAAGAACGTAGATGTGGTTGAAGTTGTGGATGCGACGACGGCGGTTTGAGATGCCGGTATGGGGAGGCGCAAGGGAGGGGGGATACTGAGGGGAAGGGGATGTGGTTGGAGGAATAAATTCTAAAATCGCGGGCCTAATGAAAATTTTGGTGCAAAATTTGAAACTTGGGTGGGAGAAATACACAACGCAGACGAAGCGCGTAAAATACTCGTGTGCGAGAAAAAAGAAAGTTGGCAGATCCCGTCTCCAAAAAAATGTACACGTGTACTTGATTTTTTTCGGTCAATGGTACGCCTGGTTTATTAGGAAATATCGCACAGGTAACTGACTTACGGGTCATTATTGCAAAAAACGCAGACGGGTAGGAGATAGAAACCATGTGTTTTGTGATCTTCTAATGATTAACGTGAAAAAACGCTCATGGGCACACATGCTAATCAACGCTCAAAGCCCTCAAAGGATGCTCTTACCGACATTGTACATTAAAACTACAAAGTTAAAGTACTACTGGTAATTTGCTCTAATGCTACAAACTTAAACTACGTCTCACATGCTGCCATCAAGGCATGCTGGCCAGAGGCCGACGTTCTCCTTCCCGGCCTTGTAGGCGGCAGCCCACTGTGCTTCGATCTCCACCAAGCTCTCCTCACCACGGCGTGCGGCCTCTTTTTTCTTGCGGCGGCGGGACTCTCTTTTCTTGACTGCATTCTGCCTTTTCCGCTCCTTCTATGCGGCTTTGACCACCTCTAGATCCACCACCCATTCGGCCATGGCAGCCTCAAAGTCCGCCCATGTAACTATCTAGCCGGCGGCGGCGATGAACTCGGCGCGGCAAGATGCCATCGCTTCTTACCATGTGTGTGGTCACGGGCGGCGAGGAACGCGACGTGGCGGGATGCCATCGCTTCCTTAAAAGATACTGTGCGCCGCTTTGCCATGGACGACGCCGTGGAGAGAGCCCTAGGACGGAGGGGCCGGTCAGCCGTACAGTGCGATGTTATTCAAGAGCTCAACCACAACTGACAACAGAAATTTGGCTTACCTTACAATTTTGCTCGTTCATTATCGCACACGGTTCATCTCCGTCGCTTCCGGAAAAAGTGTGCGCTGAGCCTATTGTGTGTTGCGTTATGATTGGTCGGAACCCCAGCCACGCGGATCGCGCGTGTGCACTGTTGGATGCGTCCTGATCGAACGACAATCCACGTCCCTCACATCACACCCTTGCACGTGTAGCTGGACTGGATTTTTATGCGCTAAATGCCTAGAAAATGCACATAATCCCCTAAATATTGTAAATGAGCCCGGAAAAATGCCAAATTTGAACACGGTGATTTGCAGGGTGTTTGTTCGTCGTAGAAAAAAACTCCAGGGCAAAGAACGAAGAAAATTTGGATTCCCCTTCAACCTTGAGGATTTCCCTTTCGAAAGCATGGAACTTCCTCGGTGATGGTTCAATTTATGAAGGGCGTGCATGACAACATAAGCCAAACCTTCTCAAATTTTTACCAAGGCATGGTGAGGTCATACCATGGCACCATGCCAGGCGTCATGTTTTCTAACCATTTATTTCATTTTTTCTATAGTTGAAAACCCAAGAAATAGACATTTGTGGTTGACTATTGCCACACATTTCATCAGAATATCAGTCCATTCCTTGAAAAAGGCATGACAATTTACTAAATGGCATGAGCATGGTTTTCTTGGCCGTTCTTGTGGACCCTTTCATGCATCGATTGTTTGAACTTGAATTATGCGCATTAATGCTTAGGAAATGCACATAATCCCCTAAATAAGGCAAACGGTCCGGATATCTGCCAAATTTGAACACGGTGATTTTAAGGTTGTATGTTCATCGTAGAAAAAAAACTCGAGGACAAAGGACAACGGAAATTTGGACCCCCCCTTTAATCTTGGTGATTTCCCCCTTGAAACCATGAAACTTCCTCGGTGATGGTTCAATTTAGGAAAGGCGCGCATCACGACATAAGGAAAACATTCTCCAATTTTTACCAGGGCATGGTCAGGCCATACCATGGCACCACGCTAGGCGTCATGTTTTCCAACCATGTGTTTCATTTTTTGTATAGTTGTTAACCGAGTAAACGTCGCGTTTATGGTTGACTATTGCCACACATTTCCTTGAAATATCTGCCCATTCCTTGTAAAAGGCATGAGAATGTACTAAATAACACAAGCATGGTTTTCGAGACCGTTCTTGTGCACATTTTTGTGCACCGGTTGTTCGAATTTGAATTATGTCCAGTAATGCGTAGAAAATGCACATGATCCCCTAAATATGGTAAATGAGCCCAGGAAAATGTCAAATTTGAACACGTTGCATTTGAAGCAGTATGATGATCGTTGGAAAAAAACTGAATGACAAACTAGGACGGAAATTAGGATTCCCCTTCAATCTTGGGGATTTTCCCTCTCGAAAGCATGGAACTTCCTCGGTGATGGTTCGATTTATGAAGGGCGTGCATGACAACATAACCCAAACCTTCTCAAATTTTTACCAAGGCATGGTGAGGTCGTACCATGGCACCAGGCCAGGCGTCATATTTTTAAGCATTTATTTCATTTTTTCTATAGTTGAAAACCCAACAACCAGACATTTGTGGTTGACTATTGCCACACATTTCATCAAAATATCTGTCCATTCCTTAAAAAAGGCATGAGAATTTACTAAATGGCATGAGCATGGTTTTCCAGACCATTCTTGTGCACCTTTTCATGCACCGATTGTTCGAATTTGAATTATGTCCAATAATGCCTAGAAAATGCACATAATCCCCTAAATATGGTAAATGACCCCGGGAAAATGTCAAATTTGAACATGGTGATTTGCAGGTTGTATGTTCATCGTAGGAAAAAACTCGTGGACAAAGGACATAGGAAATTTGGACCCCCCCTTCAATCTTGGTGATTTCCCCCTTGAAACCATGAAACTTCCTCGGTGATGGTTCGATTTATGAAAGGTACGCATCATGACATAGGGAAAACATTCTCCAATTTTTACCAGGGCATGGTGAGGCCATACCATGGCACCATGCCAGGCGTCATGTTTTCCAACCATGTGTTTCATTTTTTGTATAGTTGTTAACCGAGTAAACGATACGTTTATGGTTGACTATTGCCACACATTTCCTTGAAATATCTGTCCATTCCTTGTAAAAGGCATGAGAATGTGCTAAATAACACGAGCATGGTTTTCCAGACTGTTCTTGTGCACCTTTTCATGCACCGATTGCTCGAATTTGAATTATGTCCATTAATGCCTAGAAAATGCACATAATCCCCTAAATATGGTAAATGAGCCCGGGAAATGTCAAATTTGAACGCATTGCATTTGAGGCAGTATGTTGATTATTGGAAAAAAACTGAATGACAAACTAGGAAGGAAATTAGGATCCCCCTTCAATCTTGGGGATTTTCCCTCTCGAAAGCATGGAACTTCCTCAGTGATGGTTCGATTTATGAAGGGCGTGCAAGACGACATAAGCCAAACCTTCTCAATTTTTTACCATGGCATGGTGAGGTCATACCATGGCACCATGCCAAGCGTCATGTTTTTTAAGCATTTATTTCATTTTTTCTATAGTTGAAAACCCAACAAACAAACATTTGTGGTTGACTATTGCCACACATTTCATCGAAATATCTGTCCATTCCTTGTAAAAGGCATCAGAATTTACTAAATGGCACGAGCATGGTTTTCTAGGCCGTTCTCGTGGACCCTTTCATGCATTGATTGTTTGAACTTGAATTATGCGCATTAATGCCTAGGAAATGCACATAATCCCCTAAATATGGCAAATGAACCCGGAAAAGTGCCAAATTTGAACACGGTGATTTGTAGGTTGTATGCTCATCATAGAAAAAAACTCGTGGACAAAGGACAAAGGAAATTTGGCTCCCCCTTCAATCTTGGTGATTTCCCCATCGAAACCATGAAACTTCCTCGGATGATGGTTCGTTTTATGAAAGGCGCGCATCACGACATAAGGAAAGCATTCTCTAATTTTTACCAGGGCATGGTGAGGCCATACCATGGCACCACACCAGGCGTCATGTTTTCCAACCATGTGTTTCATTTTTTATAGCACGAGCATGGTTTTCCAGACCGTTCTTGTGCACCTTTTCATGCATCGATTGTTCGAATTTGAATTATGTGCATTAATACGTACAAAATGCACATATTCCCCTAAATATTGTAAATGAACCCGGAAAAGTGAAAAAAATTGAACACGGTGATTAGCAGGGTTTATATTCATCATAGAAAAAAAAACTCATGGATGAAGGACAAAGGAAATTTGGATTCCCATTCAATCTCGGTGATTTACTATCGCACACGATTCATGTCCGTCGCCTCTGCGAACTGTGTGTGTTCATTCACACATGCAAAAGGAAAAGAAAACCCTTGCTGACTTCAACTACTCACTCTTCGCGGACTCCTCCGCAACTCTGCACCCTAAGCTCGACGGCTGTTAGCGGCAGGCGCAGGTCGCGCTCCAAACGGCACCGGATTTCGCCTCCACCGCTTTCCGCCACCTATCCGCACCGACATTCTAGACTCTGGTCGACTAGGGTTTTCTGCAGGATTGGGCCGACGTTTTTTCTCATGGAGAAGGTAATCAACTTAATTAGCGAAATATTCACTCATGTCTTATCGCAGTCCGTCCGTCGCTGTGAATCAACCGGCGGAAATCGTCATGGAATCATTGTTGTTCTAGCTGATTCGTGGGTGTTCATTCATGTGTGCATAGTGCGAGCACAAATCAGGCAACTGTGGTCGTGGCCAGTCGGAAACGAAGTTCTATCTCACCATTTCGGATGACTTCAGAGAGCGCTCGGTATGTTCAATCTCAACCTACCACGGCCGGCATAGCCTAAATTTGTGAACATATACCGTCTGTTGCTACATTATCTATATATTTGCATCAAATCTTTGTTACATACTCAATTTTTAATTCTATATTTTTGTACTTTGCTTGCATCTATATATGGATATGTTCTATCAGTTACTCCCATATTTGCATCTTGCTTGGTTATTTCAATATATCTAATTTACAATCTTAATTTTCATTTCAAGCAGTACATCCCTTGCTTTGCAAGAACGGGAGTAGAAGGAAATCTTGGGCTTTACTTTGCTGATGACTCCTAGGATGTCAAATTGACAACACAAAATGGATTTACAACGATGGTTAGCGTAAAACTTGATAAAGATGGTCACTCCTATTTTAATGCGGACTTTTGGAGAAAAATGTCTAAGTGTTATGAACTGAAAGTTGGCAATAATATTCTAGTGCGTGCACCATAGCCAGGTCTAATTAACATGGATGTATACTTCCCCAACATCACCAGCCGATCAAAGTCTGATCGAGGTTAGTGTCCTTTCAACTTTCTCCATGCTGTCATATTACTATTTAAGCAACCAATTGATCACTATTTAAGCAACCAATTGTGATATCATATTCTCACTCTGTTCCTAGGCAGCAACAAATTCTGTTTACCAATTTATGCGCACTATATATTCTTCTATCATGTTCTGAATAAATAATACCTTTCCACCTTTTAAGCAGGATATGTTGGATGCATAATGAACGATCTACATGTTACTAAGCGTACTAAATTTTACTGGAAGGACTTGAAGCATGTCATAAACTTTGTTGATAATCTGACAGAGGTAGCACAGCGTATGAATGCTGGATTTTGGATGGGATTAATTAGACCTATAGTGCACACACTGAACAAGACCAATTGTGTGCACAAAGCGCTGGGAAAAAGTCTTATTTTAATGTTGATGCTCATAAACTATATATATCTTCAACGATATGTTATAATTGTTTTTTTATTCTACATGTCAACAGAAATTGCCCCCTCTAGCCGTTCCTGGATCGATTTCCCGGCGTGGTCGAATTACACTTCTGCCTGCTAATAACGCCAAAGTGATTGCAAGGTACTGCATTTCCCGCAAAAATGGAACCATTCAAATTAACAAGTTCTCGCTTCTTGTGGCAATGCATCCATATTGGAAAATTGGAGACATTGTTCTACTCCTGCTCTACCAAGGCACAAAAGGGCTCTTCCTTTTCATGGACGAGATGTCGAGTCGCCGTGATCAAGCTGCTTCTAGTGGATAATTGTGGTTGTTGGCCCTCACCCTCTTAAAATGTGATAGTTGTTACTATATATGTTAAGTATGTAGATATGGACCATATGGTTGTTGGCCCTTAGCCTCCTAAAATGTGATAGTTGTTACTATGTTAAGTATGTAGATATGGACCATATGGTTGTCAAAAACGTGTTACGAAGATCCTCCTTTTGTCGAATAGTGTAACCACTATGTATATGTTACTCAAATGTTGTTACCCAACTTCATAAATTTTTATGGAAAGTATTAGTATCGTACATAGTTCATTGAGTGTAAGCGTGTGCCCGATGTCCAGAAGGCATTTGCATATTAACTGTCCATATTGCAAATTCACACACATGTTCACATAAGGAAACATATGTGTAACATACTAATCATCGCACACGAGTACTTATAGAAGCATCGTGTGCGATACTCCTAGCCACCGCAAGCAACTAGTTTGTATTTTTCAAAGTTTTTTGTACACACAGAATCACACATGAAGTAACTGTATTGACCGTCTGTGTTGTAATTTCTCATCCCAAACATTTCATCTGAGTTGGCTGTTTGCCACGTATCACACACATCTTGTCTACACGACTCGTTTGTGTTCTTTTGTCTCATCACAAACAGTTCATCCAAGTTACCGTATGCCGTATATCGCACACACATTGATATGGCTGCCCATTTCTGTTGTTCTACCTCATCGCAAACAGTTCAAATGCATTAACCGTGCGTCCTGCATCGCACACACATTGTTATGGCTGCCCGTTTATCTTGTTCTGCCTCATCGCAGACAGTTTGAATGGATTAACCGTATGCCTTGCATCGCACACGCAACTAAAATCTTAACCGTGTTTGATGCATCCATCATCGCAAACATTTTGCACCTTTTTTGACGGTTTTTTACACCACCGTTTGCGATTATTGCATCACACACAGTTTCGGCAAAGGGTCTCTGATCGTAGTGTCGCGTTAGCAGTCTCCTGCAGTAGTGTTTGTCGTGACATTTTTATGCATTTTTTATTCTTTTTTTCATACAAAATGCACATCGTGTAGTATGTGAACTTCTGATAGTTGCCAATCTGAACTTCTCTTGGTTTATGTGAAAATATATGAGTGTTTTTATAGACATTGAACCGCTCTACCTTTTTTATTTGAACTTCATTGTGTATTTTTAGAAATGTGAAATTTGGAGGGTTTTTAGAAACATCGAACTTCTTCGTTATTCGAAATTGAACTTATTGGTTTTATTCTTTAGCAACTTGAAAATTCTGATTTTTCAAGCTCAAGTTATTTTGAATACAAGCTCAAATTATTTTGAACTTCTTGGTTGTCCTTTTAGAAATATGAATAACTATTTTGAACTCCGTCACTCGTTATTTAAATTTGAACTTTTAGATTTTTTATTTAGTAACAGTGAAACTCTTTTTTGATATTTTTTTTGAACTTCTCTTATTTTCAATTTAACCTTCTTGGTTTTGTAATACATATTGAACTTCTTCGTTTTTTAAATTTGAACTTCTAGTTTTTATTATAAATATATTCAACATATTACTTTTATTGCTATTTTTGGATAGGAGAAACAAAAACTGAATTGTATAGTGAGAAGTTCATTTTTTGCAGTGTGAAAAGTTGCATTTTTTGTTGTTTTATTTCTATCCTTTTTAACAAAATGAACAGTGCACATTTTCGCTGGGAGAATCCACAAACTTTGAACGATGGAGGCAGCAAGTAGGCACATCAAAATTGGACTTTTATCCGGTGCTAAGCTGAACTTCTTTGAATCTGAAGATGTAGTGTAAGAAGCAACAGCAGCAACCTGCACCATTGCCATGTTCAGGAGCACGAGCTCACGTTCTGCGGGAGGCATGAAGTTGGGATGTATTTGCGTTTGAGGAATGAAAAGTTTCGGAAAACTGCACTAAGGCATAACCTTGAGTACCCTCTATTCACTACATGCATTTGCCTGTCTAGAATCGCCAATGAGCTCCATACTTGGAGTACGTTTTCCAGGCACCATGCACATGCACACACAAAACATGAAACGAACTTGAATGCAGAAGGGACGGTGAAAGCCGTATGCACATGCAGTTCAGCTAGTTCAAATGGGGAAGAAGGCAGGGTGGGGAACTGTGCTAGATCAAGGCGAGGAAGCACTCGGCCCCGCGACAGCAGGCAGACAACGTCAGGCTTGGGCGGCGGGGGAGGAGCTCGATGGCGGCGGCTGGAGGATCTCGGCCATGCGGCAGGGCATGGATCTCATGATGCTTGGGTGCGTGCGGCGGTGGGGGGATCGAGTGCGCCTGGGACACGCTGGTGGTGCCAGAGGTGGCGGCGCGGGCTGGCGCAGCGGGTGGATCCATGGACGGCGGCAGATGTATCCTAGGGCAGGGCGGGGCAATTGTTGAAGCAGGTGGAGGCGGTTGCCACGGGCGAAGTAGGGGAGGGAGGGAGGCATCTATGGCGCAAGATCCAGGGAGGGAGCTGTTTGTGGAGCTTCACTGAGGACGGGGCCGGTGCGACACCGGCGGCCGGGTGGGGGGTTCGCGGTAGGGCGCAGCACCGGCAGCGGGGAGGTTCGGGGCTGGGCGGGGCGTGACACCGATGGCGGGGTGGGGGTCTGCGGTAGGGCGAGGCACCGGCGACGGGGAGGTTTGGGGTGGGGCGCGACACCGACGGCAGGGTCGGGGCGGCGATTGGGCGGGGCACCGGTGGCGGGGAGGTTCGGGGCGAGCTTGGAGATCGGGGAGAGGTGGTGCGGTTCCTAGTCATGGGCTCGTGGCCTTTTTTTTCTAAACGACATTGATGGGAGCAGTTCGGAGAGTTTGGGAACGTGTCGATCGGGCCCTATATAGTTCCACTCTCTCTCTCACTCTACACACACACACAGACACGCACACACACTATTCTGATCACGGGATGAGAATAATATTCTGATCACAACCTGACCTGCCCCGCTAGTAGTACGTTGAACTTCCCCCTGTGCTAGGTTGAACTTCCGCCAACATTGCCCAAATGGGGCTTGCGATATACCGCTGAAAATTTATGGACACCAGTATCATGACCCAACTTAATTTTTTGGCAAAATGTAAGCGGTTTAAGAGCAGTTTCGAAAACCGTTTTTTCTTCACAAAAATATGTGAATCGTATTTTCGATCGCATTTCTAAACTGTTTATCGGAATGAGGCAAATAATATGGTGTTGGAAAGCTGCTGCAAAACCTCTCATTCCACATATTAATAGTTTTCTCTAATTCCGTACGGTTAAAGCATAATTTGGAAAAGCGTAATATTTCACAAACTGAACAGCCGAGTTCGTATTTTCGATGCCATTTCTAAACGGTTAAGCCAGCTGAGGTAAATAATATGGCGTTGGAAAGCTTATGAAAGTGCGCTACTTTTTCATGTTGAAAGTTTTTTTTTAATTTTGAGTGGTTTAAGAATAATTTAGAAAACGGCACAAGTTCCACCGGGTTCGTATTTTTGAGCTCATTTTTTAACCGTGCGTCCAAATGCAGCAAATAATATGGCGTTGGAAAGCTTGAACAAATGCGGAACTTTTTGTTATATATTGTTTCTCCCATTTCTTTACGGTTTTAAGTCAATTTCAAAAATAGCTAAAACATATTTTCGATGTATTTTCTACAAACTTTATCGGAATGGGGCAAATAATATACCGTTGAAAAGATTCGGAATGCGAAACTTTTTCGTTGATGGTTTTCTCTGATTCCTAGCTATTTATAAGTAAGTGCGAATATGGCGAGATCATTTGTTCTGTCTTTATCGCGAAACAGATTCGTCGAAAATGCACCGCGTGAAGAACGTGAACTTCTCGGCACGTGTACTTGAACTTCACTATGTTTTTCACGTACTTTTTTGGCTCGTAGCTCTCCATCCACTCACCGGAATTGAGCAAGTGATATATGTCGTGGTTCTAAGTCTGACAGTAAGAATAGGGGGTACGTAGGAGGAGGCAAGATCCTAGCTACGGTGAGATTGTACACAAGGTGTTTACGAGTTCAGGCCCTTCTCGGAGGAAGTAACAGCCCTACATCTCGGTGCCCGGAGGCGTTCGACTGGAATATGTATATGTGTGTGTGTATTACAGGGGGTGCGAACCCTTGTACCGGAGGAGGGGTGGCTTATATAGGGTGCGCCAGGACCCCAACCATCCCCACGTTACAAAGGGTTCAATGTACATAAAGGTGGGACGTTTCTGATAACGCCTGTACTAAAGGATAGTAAAGGCCGTCATTACTTCAGAGTGAATGTATGACCGTTGCTAGCCTTATGAGACCTTTGACCTTCAGGGGTCGAGTGATTTTTGTACGGTCGAGTGTCCTCATCTTTCTGAGTGCAGTTGAGCCATCTGAGTGAAGGTATGCCATCAAGTGAATTGCTCTCTTGGGCCATACCAGTCGGCGGCTTCTGTCATCTTTGAAATGTCTTTGATCTTCTAGGACAGTGACCTTGGGTAGGGTACCTAGGTCAGGCCTGTGACCCTACCCTAGGTCTGTGGTATCATCAGTAGCCCCCAAATGGATTGAGGTCCGAGTGAAGAAGAGGGTTGGGATCGATCCCTGATCCAAGTTCGATGCTCCTAGGGCATCTTCCTCGAATCTGGAGATCGTGCCAGTCTTTCAACCTCAACTCTGTCACCTTAATCGATTCAGGAAAGTCGAGTGAACTTTCGTACGCAGTCTTGAGCGCTGACGGGGCATGCGGCTTTCGGCGTGATTGGTTAATCTGTGGTCTCCGTATTTTGCGGGATTTGAATTTCAGGGAAGCGCGCGGGACGGGGCATGCCGTGATAATCGGATCGGATATGCCTGGATGCCTCAATTTCCGTGCCGCCTTTTTGGCCACGTATCACGCGCGTCTCTATTGCGGGATTTGACAGGATTGCCTGGGTCCACCAGTCAACCACTCGACCATCGGTTTATAAAGGAGCGCCACGGCCGATACAAAGGCATTGTGCGCCCAAATCCTTCTCCATCCTCTGCCCCGCTGCTGCTTCTCCTCCTCTCACTTACAACCGCTCCGCTTGTGCGCGGCTCGCCCCCATAGGCAAGGACAAGACGGAGGCCTTGGAGCGCTCAAAGAAGGCGGCGGCGACGGGGAAGGGGAAGAAAACCAATCGAGGGTCGACGTCGAGGACCGGGCTTCCGCCTGGTTGGATCCAGGGGGTTTGGATAAAGTCCACGATGCAGGTGGAAGACATGGAGGAGCTGGTGGAGGAGGGGCTGATTTCCCACGGTTCTTGGAGGTTGCCGGAGGACGAGCTGGAGTCGCAGTCGCAAGAGGGCGAGTGCGTCATCCTGGCGACTCACGTCGACCGAGGTTTCTCTTTGCCCCCACATCCCTTCTTCTGCGGTTTCCTGACTTTCTACGGCGCCAAACTGCATCACTTCTCTCGCAATACCATCACGTATCTCGCCGCTTTCGTGTTGTTATGCGAAAACTTCTTGGGATGTCGACCGCACTAGGGCTTGTTCAAACACATCTTCAATTGCCGTTCGCAATCTGTCAAAAAGGCAAATCCGGGTGACGAGAAGACACATGTGATCCAAATGTGCGGTGGCCTGGGTATTCAGGCGAGGGGTAGGAGCACCTTTCCTGCTATGGTCCTTCCCGAGTCGACCAAGGGATGGCAGTCGACTTGGTTTTACTGCAAGGACGTCCCGACTCCCGGTCAGTTGACCGGACTCCCTCCGTTTACCCTAGAGCGAGTCGGCCAGCCACCTCCGCTGCTTGTGAGTTGGGCTGAGAAAGTTGAGGTAGACATGTTGGTTGAGCGAGTAGTCCAGTTGGTTCGCGACGGAGTCACCGGGATGGAGCTGCTGGAGGTATTCTTCACACGGCAGATCCAGCCTCTCCAAGTGATAGAAACAAAGGTGTCCCGTCTTTCGATGAGATGGTGGCTATCGTTTTGGAGGAAGTCGACTTTGACGATCCGACTATGAACGTGCAAGGACGTCGCGCCAGCAATCGCTAAACCAACTCCGAGAGGTTATTGACCACGCTGGAGCATGATCAACCTGACCAGGAAGGTCTGTTTCCTACAGGCAAACGAAGAACAAGCAAGAAACTGAGATAGCAATCTTGATATTGCGAATTCAAGAGGAAAGCTTTATTGATCAAGTGGGGTTCTGTGACGTCTTTGTCTGGTCATTCAACATAAAACAAAGTACGCGAAGTTGCAGCTATGGCAAACTTTAATCTAAACAAAACCCAAAGTCTAAACGATGCCCTAAGGGCTGCATATATGGAGGGAGAGGGGGGAATTTCGTGGCCCTTGGAGGAGGGGTCCGAAACCAACCCTAACTCTAGTTTCCCCACACATTCGGACTCTAAAAACAACCTATACTCAAATATTTCGAAATTACATGGGCCTGGCCCAATAAGAAGGTGACGCAACACCTGTAATAGCCTCTGGACGAAATTTATGAAGTGTCATCTTGTATATTTCGTCCAAGGCTTCACGCACTCATTATGGTGGCTTCAAAGTCTTGAAATCATCACTTGTAACTCCGTTCTTATTCCCCTTGCGCATGCCATCATCTCCATGCTTGATCTTGCTCCAATGTTTATCCTTCTGGTCCAAGCGAGGCCCTTCATTTGTAAGCAAGACAAATGTATCCAATTTAGGCAGCATCATATTCTCATGAACATTAGAATCATTACCAAGAAACGAAAGTACCTGGTAATTTAATTAGCGTGCGCGTTGGGGCTGTGGGTGTAATCTTGTTAGTGATGTCCTCATCATCCTCCCCTTCTTGAATTGAAGTCGTCCTCGACGGAAGCTCATCTTCCTCACCCAAGTAAGGCTTCAAATCAGCAATGTTAAATGTGGGGCTAACCCCAAAATCTGCAAGCAACTTAAGTTTATATGCATTATCATTTATTTTCTCTAACACCTTAAAAGGACCATTAGCACGTGGCATTAGCTTTGACTTGCGCAAAGTAGGAAACCTATCCTTACGCAAATGTAACCAAACAAGATCTCCAGGTGCAAAGACAACACGTTTTCTACCCTTATCTCCAACAAGTTTATATTTAGCATTCATGCGCTCAATATTTTCCTTAGTTAACTCATGCATTTTTAAGATCAATTCAGCACGTTGTTTAGCATAAAAATTAACCTTCTATGAAGATGGAAGAGGCAACAAATCAATAGGTGCATGAGGTAGGAAACCATAGACAATTTCAAAAGGGCACATCTTAGTAGTAGAATGCAACGAATGATTATAAGCAAATTCAATATGAGGCAAGCATTCTTCCCACATTTTCTTGTTATTATTCAAAACAGCCCTAAGCATAGTAGACAAAGTTCTATTGACTACTTCAGTTTGTCCATCAGTTTGGGGTGACAAGTAGTACTCCCTCCATTTTTATATACAAGGCCACTATGAAATATACATTTTGCATCTATACAAGGCCACCAACGGTATTCGAGGCAAAATTAATGACATTTTCTCGTACTAACAACCTATTTAATACTTGCATGCATGCAGACATAATGACAGTCATCTCCTTCCTCCACTTAGTTTCTTTGCATGCATGCGGAGTATTAATGATCCCAGTAAACAAGAACAAAAGTTGATTTTTAAAGCATGCATTAAGTTTTACATTGGTACCTGTAATCTGAGTTTGTGGCCTTGTATATAAAAATGGAGGGAGTACTAAAAAGCAGTTTAGTCCCCAACTTAGCCCATAAACATCTCCAAAAGTGGCTAAGAAATTTAGTATCACGATATGAAACAATAGTATTTGGCACACCATGCAAGCGAAAAATTTCACGAAAGAACAAATCAGCAACATTAGCAGCATCATCGCTTTTATGACATGGTATAAAGTGTGTCATCGTTGAGAATCTATCCACGACAACAAATATACTATCCCTCCCCTTCTTTGTTCGAGGTAAACCCAAAACAAAGTCCATAAATATATCTTCCCAAGGAACACTAGGGACACGCAAAGGCATATATAAACCATGAGGATTGAGTCGTGACTTAGCTTTCTGACATGTAGTGCAGCGGGCAACGAAACGCTCAACATCCCGTCTCATCTTTGGCCAAAAGAAATGTGTAGCAAGTACGTCCTCCGTCTTCTTCACGCCAAAGTGTCCTATTAATCCTCCTCCATGTGCCTCCTGCAACAAAAAAAACAAACACAGCTAGTTGGAATGCATAGCTTGTTAGCATGAAACACAAATCCATCATTAATGACAAACTTGTTCCATGTTCTCCCTTCTTTACAAATTTACAATACATCTTTAAATTCAGCATCATGCACATATCACTACTAGGAAAAGGGCTATAGATGGAATTGATACTAATGGTGCACCAGACAAGAAGTGCGTCATTAGTATATACTAATGGCGCACCAACCTCTGATACGCCATTAGAGTTCAAACTACTAATGGCGCACCTGGCCCAGGGTGCGCCATTAGTATCAAAAAGTTTTTTTTGAACTAGTGCGCCTGTCCAAACATACTAATGGCGCATCCAGACAAAGTGCGCCATTACTAGTTGTAACTAGTAATGGCGCACCAGCAGTAAAGTGCGCCATTAATGTTCTTTTTTTATTATATTTTTTATTCTTTTTTTGCAAAACTACTAATGGCGCACTGTTCCACAGTGCGCCATTACTAGTTTAAACTAGTAATGGCGCACTGTGGGACAGTGCGCCATTAGTATTGTTTTTTTTGTTTCAAAACTAGTAATGACGCACTAACTGAAGATGCTCCATTAGTAACCTTGATTACTAATGGCGCATTTATAGTGGGTGCGCCATTAGTAAGTGGGCAGCAACAAGATATTTTGGACAGCCTCTCCTACCCACACTCACTTTCTCCCCACTTCATTCTCACCACCTCCTCCTTGTCTCGGGTCCCTCCTCTTTTTCACCTCATTTCCACCATAGATTCATTCAAATTAAGTGGTTAAATTACCTTGTTTTGATAGGTAAGTAAGGGGGGAAGCTATATTTATGTTGTCTCCATACAACAATGTGCACATGCACTTTTTATGGCCTAGCTAGATCTATGTATGTTCGTGGTGTTGCATATGTTTGTTGTGTTGCATATGTGTTTGTGTTTGGAGGTGTACTGGTATTTGAAATGCGATAGTTGCCAATATTTTCCCGGAATGTTGATTCATTTTCGTTTCGGTGAGAATTTTGGCATTAAGCATTCTTTTTTGTCGTATTTTTAGGGAAAGTCATGGCAAATTTTTTCTTGGTTCTAAAATATCGTTTTGCTCTACCCCGCAGGCGACCATGGTGCACACGATGACCGAAGGCATCGTGAATAGGTTTTTGAGGTCCGCGAAGGCCGAGATGCTTCAAAAGAACGAGACGGAGATAAGATGTCCGTGTCGAAGATGCAAGCTGAAGAGCCTTATTGCGGACCCGGATTCCGGGCAGGTGCGGGACCACCTGCTCTTGCGTGGTTTCATGGATGGCTATCGGTGGCAAGGTGATCAAGATGACTACGAAGTCGTCCATGGGGGCCGGGCAAGAAATGAGGAAGGGCAGCAAGACAACCACCGCGGCTCGGGCGGGCGAGAAGACGAAGAATCCCCAGGAGATGATCACGACGGTGATGCTGTACACAGTCATCAAGTAGAAGATGCAGGACATGATGATGAGGAAGATGCCGGAGTAGACGATGGGCATGATCATGAAGATGATGATGCCGACGGAGCAGACGACGCTGGACCATCGATGGGCTGGGTGCAGGACCCTCATATTCAAGAGCTGCTTCTCAAGCAGACCAATAACGCAAGAGCTGCCACCCGAGAGAAAGCCAAGATGGATCAACTTAAGTTAGACACGGTTACTCCATTGTATGAAGGATGCAGGCCCGAGGATACCCGCCTGAAAGTAACGCTCATGGCTCTGGAGATGAAGGTAAAACACAAAATGACCGACGCATGCTTCGACGAGAACATGTCATTCTGGCACGAACGTCTTCCCAAGGGGAACAAGTGCCCGACCAGTTTGGAGGAGGCGAAGAAAATCGTGTGTCCTCTAGATTTACCGCACGTGAAATACCATGTGTGCATGAACAATTGCATCATTTATCGGGACGAGCACGCGGAGTCTACCATATGTCCAGTGTGCGGCGTCACTCGATACAAGAAGAGGAAGAAAGCTCCTCGAAAAGTGGTGTGGTACTTTTCGATCACTCCTCGTCTGCAGCGGTATTTCGCGGACCCTAAGGTAGCAAAGCTCCTGCGTTGGCATGCGGATAGGGAGGAGAAGAAGCGAGAAGATGACGCAAATGATCCGGAGATAGATAAAAAAGACAAGATGCTGAGTCACCCTAAGGATGCGAGCCAGTGGCAAGCGTTGAACTTCGAAGACCTAGAATTTGGGAACGATCCAAGGAACATCGTGCTGGGCGCGAGCACCGATGGAGTCAATCCGATTGGCAGCCAGAGAAGCACACATAGCACCTGGCCTGTGTTTGTGTGGATGTACAACCTTCCCCCCTGGTTGTGCATGAAGAGGAAGTACATTCAAATGAGTATGCTAATTGAAGGACCGAAACAACCAGGGAACGACATCAATCTGTATCTGGGGCTGCTGAAAGAGGAGCTAGACACGCTGTGGAAAACGTCAGCCAATACGTGGGACGCCGCAAAGAAAGAATATTTCCCTATGAGAGTCGCGCTGCTCACGACGGTGCACGACTATCTCGGTTACGGATATGTCGCGGGGCAGGTGGTCCACGGATTTTCTGGATGCGTCTGGTGCATGGATGACACAACGTATCGCCAGCTAGATAGAGATCCCGGGTCTTCGAAAACCGTGTTCATGGGACATCAAAGGTGGCTTCGCGACGATGACCTGTGGAGAAAACGCAAGGATCTGTTCGATGGTGAAACCGAACCCCGAGGACGCCCGCGTACGAGGAGCGGCGAGGAAATAGACGAGTTGTTGAAAAATTGGAAAGATTGCCCACTGCCGGGAAAGAAGCAAAAGGCGCCACAGCCGGGAAAGAAGCAAAAGGCGCCAGAGCCGCTGCTGAAGGTATGGAAAACGAGGTCTGTTTTCTGGGACTTGCCGTACTGGAAGATCCACCGTGTGCCTCACAGCCTTGATGTAATGCATATCACGAAGAACGTGTGCGAGAGTCTGCTTGGTACCCTGCTCAACATGCCAGAGAGGACCAAAGATGGGCCTAAAGCAAGGGCAGACTTGAAATCAATGGGCATCAGGCAGGAGCTTCACGCTATATATGATGATCATGATGATGATGATGATGATGATGAGGCGAAGCAGGACATGGAAAGTCGTCGCAAAGGCAAAAAGGCCAAGAAGACCGGAAATGACTACCCTCCTGCGTGCTTCACTCTAAGTCAGGAGGAGATCGAGCAGTTTTTCACCTGCCTCGTAGGAGTACAACTTCCTTACGGTTACGCGGGGAAGATAAGCAGATACCTAGAGCGGGCGAAGCTGTAGTTCAGCGGGATGAAGTCTCACGACTGTCACGTGCTGATGACGCAGATACTTCCAGTTGCAATCCGTGGGATCATGGACGCGCACATCCGTGAAACCCTATTTGGCCTATGCAACTTTTTCAACGTCATCTCTCGGAAGTCTGTTGGCGTGAGGCAACTCAGAAGGCTACAGGAAGAGATCGTGGTGATACTATGCGAGCTTGAGATGTACTTCCCGCCCGCATTCTTCGATGTTATGGTGCATCTGCTGGTCCATATCGTGGACGATATCATCCAACTCGGGCCGACGTTCCTACACAGCATGATGCCGTTCGAAAGGATGAATGGTGTCATCAAAGGATACGTTCGCAACATGTCACGTCTAGAGGGAAGCATAGCCAGGGGCTTTTTGACCGAAGAGTGCATCTCCTACTGCACGAATTATCTAGGCATCGAGAACCCCGTTGGTCTACCCGTCAACAGGCACCTCGGCAGGCTCGCTGGATGGGGTCACCGTGATGGTCGCCGCGAAATGCATGTCGACTTCTAGTGTCGACTCGCCGACTTTGAAAGAGCAAACCTAGTCGCGCTACAACACATAGACGTGGTCGATCCTTGGGTGGTAGAGCACAAAACCTTTATTGAGAAGACGTACAATGACCGAGGCCAACAGAGGACGGACGGAGATATAATCAAAGAGCACAACTCATGTTTCACGCGTTGGTTCAAGCAGAAGCTTCTGTCGTACCCTTTACATGAGGATTCTTCTGCGGAAGAACAACTCATATTCGCCTTGTCACAGGGCGCCGAGCACAACCTGATGACCTATGAGGCGTACGATATCAACGGCTACACATTCTACACCGAGGCCTAGGACATGAAGAGCGATGGTTATCAGAACTCCGGGGTAACGATGGAATCCTACACCGGTAATGACAAGGACAGATACTACGGAAGGATCGAGGAGATCTGGGAGCTGAGCTACACTAGAGAGAAGGTCCCGATGTTCCGTGTCAGATGGGCCAGGAGCGTCCTAAAAGAAGACCGGTATTTCACCACCATGGTTATACCCGAAGCCAAATCCAAGACCGCGGGCGCAAACGTCACCGCGAAAAATGAGCCATGGGTACTGGCTTCCCAAGTTGACCAATGCTTCTTCATTACCGACCCGTCAAAGCCCAGTTGTGTTGTCGTGAGGAGAGGCAAAAGGAAGATCATCGGAATGGATGGAGTAGCCAATGAGCAAGACTTCGACAAGTACGGCGACCCGAGGATCGAACATGACGACGATGATGAAATAACAGCATACACCACAAGAAGAAGCAGGACCACCCTACCTAAAGGACGTCCGTTCCACAGAAGAACTCCATTTGCGAAAAAGAAGGGCAAGAAGATTGTGAACAGATAGATAGCTAAGATCGATTGTATTTAAATCGTAGCCTTCATTTCTCAATTGTATTTCATGGGCACTTTTTGAACTATCATGAATATTTTTAAATTTCATGGACACTCGATCTCGACCCCCCCCTCCATCTCGATCGCTATCCCACCTCGCCAGATCCGGTCCCCCTCGCCGCCGAGCACCCCCCGGTCCACCGGCCGCCGCCGCCGACCCCCCGCACCCTCGATTCCCCTACTCAACCGCCGCCGCCGAGCACCCCCCGGTCCACCGGCCGCCGCCGCCGACCCCCGCACCCTCGATTCCCCTACTCAACCGCCGCCGACGACCCACCGCACCCTCCCCCGCTCCATCGGCCGCCTCCGCCGACCCATGAACTCATGATATATTCAAAATAATAAATTTGATGATTTTTTTTCATATTCTTAAATATTTTCAAATAAAAAATTTGATGATATTTTTTAAAAAATTATTACTTTTTTATAAAAAATATTACTGCTATGATTTAAACAAGTTTGAACATATTTAAACACAAATAAGTGTCAAACAACATTTTAAATGCAAAAAAAAATTTGGGGAGCCTGGGAATCAAACCCAGGACCTCCTGGTGGGTGTGCTGCGTGCTGACCAGTCGGGCTAGTGGGTGGGTTCTGATGGGTAGTGGGTTAGGTGGGATATATACCGGACCAGTCGGGCTAGTGACTAGAACACAATACTAATGGCGCACCAGGGGGTGGTGCGCCATTAGAATCTCCATACTTATGGCGCACAAAGGTGCGGTGCGCCATTAATAATCCCCCCATCCATATCGCCCCCCACCGGCCGCACCCTCCCTCTCTCTCCCTCGCCAGATCTCCCCTTCCCTCTCCCCGACGCCTCTCTCTCCCTCCAGCGCCCCGACGGCGCCGCCCCCGCGCCACCCCCGCTGAGCCGAGCGCCGCGCCCC
>LR738709.1:263546583-263779054 GCA_902687465.1 Secale cereale | reverse complement strand
CCGACGCCCCCGACGCCTCCCCACCCCCCCGGATGAGCCCCTCGCCCTCTGCCGCGGCCTCCCCCGACTCTGCAGCAACGCCGCCGCCCGGAGCTACGCCGGCGACCACTCCATACGCAGGTAGCCATCACTCCTCCCTCCTTCCTCTCTAATCACCACCACAAAATTTTAGGCGAATGATACATGCTATACCTAGTAGGTGAATGATACATGCTATACAGATTTGCTCTCACATCTAAGTTCAGGACCGTTTTTAGATCAGTGGCAGATTTTGATGGTGGGGATCAATGGGGCTTATTTGATAGGTGGGATGGGGGTCGGGGGTGGTGGTGGATCAGTATTGGGTTTGAACCCTAACCACTTTCCTCTCCTTTTTCTTTTTTTTGCAGTTCATGTTTGGCAGTAGACCATATCAGTAGCTGCAGTTCATGTTTGTCCATTTTTTGTTCAAAAACTGAGTAAAATAGATGAGTATATGTAGTGTTCTTTTTATGTGTTAATTTTCTGTCTTTTCGAAATAGGTTTAGTGTAGTTGCAAGACCTGAGAAACAGGTACCTTGTTTATTCCTATAGGAACAACGAATACGGTCTGTTTATTCATATAGGAACAATGAATACGGTCTGTTTTGTTTTGTTTCTGCACAAGGTACCTTGTTTTATTTCTATAGGCATGTAAAATTGTACAATCTATGCGTAAATTTCAGTGTTAAATTTGTTCACCTACTGAATTTGTTCACAACCTGAATTTCAGTGTTAAATTTCAATTTTTTCACCTACTGCAGCAGCTAAAATCAGTTAGTACATTATTCTTCTACTCCTAAAATTTAGTTAACATTTGGTTAACTGAATTCAGTGTAAATTCAGTTCCTGTGGAGTACATTTGGTTATCAGCAGTGTAAATTCAGTTAACTCCAAAAATAAAAAATAAATACTCCTCGTTTATAGACCCTATATATATATATATCTAGATGACGCAAAGACCAGGGCTATCCCATTTTCGAAAGCAGACCAAAGCTGTATCTTACTGAACGTAATTTATATTTTATCAAGTACAATGACTAAAACGAGGGAGACAGTCGATTTCAATGACTCGATCTTTCATATGGACTTTTGAAACAAGTACCCACTGGACGATAGCAGTCAGGCGAGCGGTGAGATTAGCCACTCACTAGTATTCATTATCTTGAAAATGGTCTCAAGATCTTGCCAAAAGTACTTTTGGAATAAAAGAAAGACCCTCTGCCACAGAACCAAGTAGTTTCTCATGTCTTTCTTCTTTTTGTCTCCGTGAAATAGGTTCAGTGTAGTTGAAATAGGTTTATAGTCTCATATATATTGTATTTATACATCTCTGTGGAGCTTAATTTGATCCTAAATAAAAGAAGCTTGAACATTGGTGGACCCTTACCTAATGCTCTTGTTCTCCCGTTTACCAGCTTCAACTCTAGTTTATTTGGAGTTAGGGTTGGTTACGTTTATTCGCTGTCATCCCAAGTGAGATCTTTAGTTCGTTTAGCCGGTTGGTGGGCTTGATGTTCTGTTGGGGTTTTAGGTTTTAGTTTTTTTTCGTGTACACTAGTACTACTTGTATGTCACACTAGCACAATGATAATAATGGTGGTCATGTATTTGGTTCCTTGTTGTAAATATTTGAACTTCAAAGTATTGTTTTACAAGCTTCTGCAACTTTTTCTTTACTGTTGATGCTGCTGTTATGCCTGTATTCACTGCTGTTGCTGCTGTACTAGTGATGATGTTGTACTTGTGATGATGCTACTTGTGATCTTCTGAAATGACCCATTGGCGACTTCATTAGGCGGGGATAATGATTTTGCAGGTACCCCGAGAGGCCCTTGAGTTTGCTGGAATGTCGATTAACTTCCGTTCCGGCAAATTCGGGTACTCCATATGTCCTATTTTCAGCAAAGGTCATGCTGAAATTTTTCGTGAATTTTAGCATGACTTTGCTAAAAATAGGACATATGGGGTACTTGTGACTAATGCATGGGCCGGGGTATCTTAGTAGTTAATTAAGTAGGATCAAGTGCCCCTTTATTCTAGCTGCATTAAACCATAGGCGGCAATAGAGCCAAGTGATTAGGCCCAACTTAGAATTCTCCTTCCCAGCTTAGCTTTTAGGATGCCTCGGTGTCGACAAACCATAAATTATAAAACCTTGGCTTTTAGGGTGCCTCGGTGTCGATAAAAACCGAAATGATGAAACTTAGGCTTTTAGGGTGCCTCGGCATCGAAAAACCCTCAATTATAAAAGCTTAGCTTTTAGGATGCCTCTGTGTCGACAAACCCTAAATGATGAGACCATGATCTTGTTCCTTGACAATAACCAACTTTTTGACCAAACTTTGTTCCTATTTAGAGAGAAACATGGCCAACAACGATGAGGCCGGGTGTTCGGGCGGCAAGGCATTCTGGGAGCTGTCCTAGGAGATGGAGGAACAACCTCACTTGTATGAGGACGCCGCCTTCCCCACCGATCCTGAGACCACTGATGGTACCGCCGAGGATGACCCCAATGATGCCACCACTGATGGTGCCGCCGAGGATGCCACCACTGATGATGGCGGCGCACGCATAGATGGCAGCCAACCGAAGAGGCAACGGAAGGACCGACGCCCGACCGTGCTCCGCACCCTCAAGGAGGAAGTTACTGAAGTGGACTCCGACGGGAATCCAACGTCACCCGAACGAATAGTCAAGGGGTACTCGCTTCAGCTCGGGTGCATTCTCCGGAGCACCATCTCGATCAACACCGAGAACCTGAGGCATCCTGACCGAGGGAATTTGCGCAACCTCCTCTTCACGAGGGTCCACGAACGATACAAGTTCCCCGCTGAATTTGAAAACACAAGCCTCAAAGGGAATAAAGTGAACAATGCCGCCCTCACGAAGATGAGCAAGGCCCTGTCTACTTGGAAAAGCAATGTGAAGAGAATGATCGAGAAAGGTGAGAGTTATGAGAAGATCAAGGAGAAAAATCCTTCGATCACCGAAGATGACTACAACGACTTCAAGATCAATTGCTCGAGCACCGCACACTCCGAATCAAGTCAGTGGGGGAAAGAAATGCGGGAGCTGAACTTAGGGGAGCACACACTCGGTCCCGGCGGTTACAGAGTGGCGGAGCCTATATGGGACAAGGAGGAGGCGGACCATGCCGAGCAAGGCCTACCGCCCCTCTTCGATAAATACGGTGACAAGCAGACCAAGAACTTTGTCAGGGCCCGGTACAAGAAGGACCCGAAAACAATGGAGCTTACCACGGATCCGTAGACCAGGGCGCTTGAGCTTGTTCTGGTAAGGAATACACCCCCGCGTAATTAGCTCCATATGGTTGCATTCTAATTAATGAAGCCAAATTTCTAAATGGTTCACATTCCTTCCGCAGGCGACTGAAAGCAGTAGCGCGGGGTCGACTAAGAGCAACCCTTGGGACACGACTCTAAATAGGGCGTTGAATGTAATGAAGAACAAGGATAAGCTCAGTAAGCCGACGTCAGCTGGTCGTGTGGCCGGCAAAGGCTTGTCGACAAAATGGTCGTCATACTATAACGCTGGTGGGCGAAAGGAGAAAAAGACCAGCTCGGAAAGCCAGGCGCGCGAGGTTCAAGAACTCAAGGCACAGGTGGCGCGGATTCCGGAGATTGTCCAAGAGCAAGTGCAACAACAGCTCGGAGCGACGATCACCGCCATTGTGCCTACCTTGATCGAGGGGTTGAGTGCGTGGATTGCAGGCGGCCAACAGGGGCCGCCCCCGATTCCTAGCTTCACGGCCAGCAACTCGCAGAACGCGATGGCGGGGCCATTGGTGTCTCCGGCGGAGGCGGCATTGGTGTCTTCGACGCCGGCACGGGAGCTTAATGCACCCGGGTGTACGCCGGCCAGCACCTCTGCAGCAAGTGGCCCCTCCGTCAACTGCATGTCCGCCGTTGGCGGTGCCTCGACATTAGCCGAGCTCGACGCCATCATCACGGTAACTAATTAAGCCTCTCTCGGCCGAGGACTTCATCTCCTTGCCTTTGACTGGGCATCCCTGACGCCCTACATGTTTTCGCGGGGCGCCGCTGACGTTCCGTGCACTCTCCTGCACTTCGTGAACAACGAGTTGGTCGATGTCGCCAAGGGAAAAATCGTTCAACCGGGCAACCCCTTGTTCCACGGTACCCAGATGCCACCCAACTTGTTTAGGGTTGAACTGGTTCGGGTGCTGCCAGGCTGCGACGAGGTGTTACCTCCGATTCGACCCGTTGGGGCCGACGATGATGACGTGATGACCCTCAGCGCCTGCCTGAGCTGGCCCCTGCTTTGGCCGAAGAGCCAGATTCATTTGGGGGCGGGGGACACCACCCCAAAGACAACACCGCCAGTTGTGCCGGCGCCAAGTCGTTCCCATGGCAAGACCGCCGCAACGGTGCCGGACATCCCTATGCCACTGGATCCAAACATGCATATGGCACAGGATCAGAACGATGACGACGACGATACATTTGCCAACGTCGATCAGTACTTTGCCGATCATGGGTACGGTGGCGACTTCATGGGGCCTCCTTCTCAAGAACCCAACCCAACAAAAGACATGCGCGATCTAGCTGGTACCACGGAGAAGCCAAGTTGCAACAAGCGTCGTCTGCCATTCAGCTCTCAAGAGACGCCTCCAGCTGCCGACTTCACCGAGCCTCAGAAAGGCGAGGTGCGAAATATTATCAGCCCCAACACACTCAAGAAGGCGGTCTGTGAGCAGAACTCGGTCCCATTACAGGAGAAGAAGAAGGCATGAAAAATAAAGACTAACAAGGGTGCGAGCCAGCCGGCACCGAGTATGATCCATGCTCAGGACGGGCCACCTTCACCTGAGGATGTAATGAGGAGGGTGCATGTGGCGGGTAGGCCGATGCTACCGAGAAATATGCTCGATGCTGCAACCGGTGCTATGCGGAGTCTGCATGACAGTGTTCTTTCTTTGGAGAAGGGGCATCTTAGAGAGAAGGATGTGGCATACCCGGTTTTCGCGGCCAAGGTGCCAGAGGGCAAGGGCTTTGTGAATAACTCCATCGGGGGTACGATCGTCCTGCGGTTTGATGACATCCACGCTATGTTGAACCTTCTTCCGCTGCACTACACCTTCGTTCGGCTATTTTCGCTGAGTATGGAGATGCGGATCATTCGCGACAAGACCCCGGACATCGTGATAGTCGACCCCTTCTACATGTGTGCCAAGATCTTGGGCAGCGCTGGGGACCGGCAAGTCGTGAGTTCTTACCTCGAAGGCGTCATTCTGGCAAACCGAGATAAGGATAACTTCCTCGTGCCTTACTTTCCCAAGTAAGTCCTCCGCCTCAACCGCCCCATAACATATGAATTCTTAGATTTCGATCGTTTTTCTTTTAACATTCTGTGTTTTCTGCAGTGACACACATTGCACGCTCATCCTCCTAGGCCCCAAATATTCCATGGCCACGTATTTCGACCCGGACCGTCAGTCGAACGTAGACTACACAAATGTCAAGAAGGTTCTTGATGATGTTCTCCCCAGCTACGCCAAATCTGGAGGCACCTTCACCAGGCCTATTCGTAAGACCGGCAAGCACGTGTTCTCCCACAATACGGCGTTCTGCTGCGTCAAGCAGCCGCCTGGCGGTCAGAAGGGTGCCTACTACGCCATCCATCACATGCGGGCGATCGTACGGGACCATCATCAACTTCTGCTACCGAGTAAACTCAAAGATTGGGCCGCGATCATGTCGGCAATCCAAGACGCGGACATCAGACAAGAATTCTTTCGCATCCAGTCGGAGTTTGCGGAAATCATACATCAAGATGTCCTTCGTACCTCGGGGCAGTTCTACCTCAGAAATCAACCGTCCAACAGTGACATCGACACAATGCTACAAATGCAGGCTGACAACGCCCGTGATTTCATGACTCCCACGATAGACGGCGGCTTCATCCACGCTCTGGTCCCTTGAGTCGAGTCGAAAGCAGTGATGCTGTGTCTAGTTCTGAAACATCGATTGACTCATGTTGTAATTAAACTTTAATGAACTTGTAGTATGTCTCTTTGGTTTCGAGAGTCGTTCAACTTAGATGTAATTGACGCTATTAATGTCTTGCTTTTCTCTTTCGATCGTTCTGTTGCATACTTATATATTGCTTATGTATTGTCTGTGAATTGGTACTAACGTTTCGTTTGGCTAGTGCATAGCGATGCCGTCGTATGTCGTGTACAGGGTAAGGTTCCCGGAGTCTATGACGACTGGGAGGAGTGTCGGAGACAGGTTCACCGATTTAGCGGTAATAGTTACAAAGGGTACACCACTAGGGCCGAGGCCGAATCTAGATACGCCCGCTATCTAGCGGGAGAGGGGAGGGAGCGTTGGAGGAACCGGATGAAGACGAGTTTCATCGTGATGATGCTCATCGTGATGACCGCAGCTCTCTTCTATGTGATGATAGTTTAGATGATCGATATCGACTTGTAATGTGAAGACAAACTCGCTACTCGCGGTCTCGAGACTTGTAATATAATGTTCTATCTTTGTTCGGTCTTTTCAATTCGGAGACTAATATGATGAATTGTATTCGGAGACTAATATGATGAATTGTATTCAGAGACTAATCTTCTATTGTATTCGATGAATCTGTTGTTGATGTGTGCTGTCTATATTCTGTCCAATTGTACATTTTGTAACCTGTGCAAAAAACAGAAAAAAACCCTAATATTCATACTAATGGCGCATCACATCAAAGTGCGCCATTAGTATGCTAAAGGATACTAATGGCGCATCATTAGACAGTGCGCCATTTCTATGCCGAAGTTACTAATGGCGCATCTTGCTGGCGTGCACCATTAGTATGCCAAAGCACCTGGGTATACATGGCCCCCTGGGAGGCATACTAATGGCGCACTACTGTGCATACTAATGGCGTATCTGTGGTGCGCCATTAGTATACCAGATACTAATGGCGCACCAGAGGTGCGCCATTAGTAAAATATACAAATGGCGTGGCACTAATGGCGCACCACTAATGCGCCATTAATGGCCAAATTAGGTGCGCCATTAGTAGGCCGTTTCCTAGTAGTGTATTGATCTTTGATGGTCTCCAAACCAAATATTTTAAAGTCAAGTTGTGAAAGCATAGTATAACGACGAGACAATGCATCAGCAATAACATTTTCTTTCCCTTCTTGTGTTTAATAACATAAGGGAAAGTCTCTATGAATTCAACCCATTTAGCATGTCTACGGTTCAGTTTTGCTTGACTTGTAATGTGCTTCATAGATTCATGATTAGAATGTATAACATATTCTTTGGGCCATAAATAATGTTGCCATGTTTCCAAAGTCCGAACAAGAGCATATAATTCCTTATAATAAGTAGAATAATTCAGACTAGGCCCACTCAATTTTTCAGAAAAGTATGCAACAGGTTTACCATCTTGTAATAACACACCACCTAACCCAATTCCACTAGCATCACATTCAAGCTCAAATGTCTTATTAAAATCAGGAAGTTGGAGTAAAGGAGCATGTGTCAACTTATCTTTCAATACCGTGAATGCTTCTTCCTGTGCAGTACCCCAAACAAAAGGCACATCCTTCTTTGCAAGCTCATTGAGAGGTGCAGCAATGGTGCTGAAATCTCTCAGAAAACGCCTATAGAATCTAGCAAGGCCAAGGAAACTCCTCACGTGTGTGACCGTTTTGGGCTTCGGCCAACTCTCAATAGCTTCAATCTTGGCTTTATCAACCTCAATTCCCTATGGAGTAACAACATAGCCAAGAAAAGATACTCGGTTGGTGCAAAAGGTGCACTTTCCAAGGTTACCAAACAAACGTGCATCACGTAGAGCAATAAAAATAGCACGTACATGTTCCTTCAAAGATCTGCTATAAATCAAAATATCATCAAAGTAAACTACCACAAATCGTCCAATGAAAGCACATAAAACTTAATTCATTAATCTCATGAAAGTACTAGGTGCATTAGTTAACCCAAAAGGCATGACTAACCACTCATATAATCCAAACTTAGTTTTAAATGTTGTTTTCCATTAATCTCCCAATTTCATACGAATTTGATGGTATCCACTACGCAAATCAACTTTAGAGAATATTGTAAAGCCCCTCAATTCATCAATCATATCATCTAGACTATGAATAGGATGATGATAACGAATAGTAATATTATTAATGCCTCTACAATCAACACACATACGCGATGTACCATCCTTTTTCGGCACTAGAATAATAGGAACAACACAAGGACTAAGGGATTCACGTATATAACCTTTGTCGAGTAGCTCCTGTACTTGACGCATAATCTCCTTCGTCTCCTCTTGATTGGTACGGTATGGTGCGCTGTTGGCTAGCGATGCACCGGGAATGAAGCCAATCTGATGCTTAATCCCTCGAATAGGTGGTAATCCCGGTGGCAGGTCTTGTGGAAAGACGTCTGCGAACTCCTGCAAAATGTTAGTGACAGCAGGAGGCAAAGAGGAAGGCACGTCCTCGAATGAAAATAATGCCTCTTTGCACACAAAAGCATAGCAAACAGATTTGCTAAAATCTAGCTCATCAATATCAAATTTGGTGGCAAATAAACATGCACTTTTCAATTTAATTTCAGAAGCAACAGTAGATGGTTTATTATTAGGCTTCATTTGTTGCTCAAATTCTTTTGCCACAATCTGATTTTCACTCTTATTTTGCTCCTGTTTTGCTTTATTAGCTCTATTAATATCATATTTCAAAATGGAATCATGAGACATAGGAAGCAAAGTAATACATTTATCCTTATGAACAAGAGTATACTGATTGTTTCTACCATGGTGTACAGAATTTTTATCAAATTGCCATGGTCTACCAAGTAATAAGGAACATGCTTGCATGGGTACCACATCACAATCAACATAATCAGCATATGTGGAGATACTAAAATGCACACGAACAGTACGTGTTACCTTAACCTTGCCGCTGTTGTTGAACCATTGGATGTAGTAAGGATGTGGATGTGGTCTTGTGGTGAGAGATAGCTTCTCCACCATCTCCATGCTAGACAAGTTGTTGTAGCTCCCTCCATCTATGATGACGCGAACAGAACGTTCCTTCACAACTCCCTTTGTATGGAACAAATTATGCCTCTGATTTTGCTCCGCTTGTGTGACCTGCACACTTAAAACACGTTGAGCAACTAAACATCCATACCTATCAGCGTCCTTAGGAGCCAAGTATTGCGTCTCTGTAATGCCCATTATGAGATTATACCTCCCACGTGTCGAGGCACGACTAAAAGGCATAATATCATACTGGAATGATCTCAAGAATGGTATATTTGCACAACTCATGTAAAAGAGGGATGAAATTGCAAAAGAGTAGTTGGCTTACACTCGCCACGTCACGCAATACATTACATAAACAATCATCATCCAAATAACATCACAGTCCGACTATGGGCGAAGATCCAAATGAAAGATACCATAATTACATAACACAAGGTCCCGATCATCCTAGTAAGAGCCCTACTGATCCTCTGGGTAAGACACGTAGTATCGCCCATGTTCTTCATCGAACTCCCAGTTCAACTCTGTACCACCAGCGGTGTAGTTCTACATCGTACCTGCATCTGGTGTTGTGTAGAATCTGTGAGCCACGGGGGACTCAACAATCTCGTTCCCGGGTAGCAATACTATCAAAGCCTTAGGTGTGCAAAAGGCTGAAGGACAAGGTTGCAGCTGCACTAGCACTAGCTTACGTGTTTTAGAGTGAGAAGAGAAGAGTCAACGATCGTCAAAGTGATCACAAAGTGATCCTATCTAAGCACGTCAAACATAACGCCACCGTGTTCACTTCCCGAACCCCTTCAGAAAACGACCGTCACGGTTACTCACGCTAGTAGTGTATTATGAACATAGTGTCAAGTTTTCTACAATCGGATATTAACAAATTTCCATCTGCCACATAACCGCGGGCACGGCTTTCGAAAGATCAAATCCCTGCAGGGGTGTCCCAACTTAGCCCATCACAAGCTCACGATCTGCGGAGTCGCAACTCCAAGGTGGGAAGACCCGAGTGTTCTTGGAATCCCGTGCTCAAGATATACCGACTAAGGTCAAACTAATCCAGCAAGATCTCCCGGCGTGCTGACACCCTGATAGTAGGCGCGCGTATCTCGTCACAGGCCACGACCGGATGGGCGATGCTACAGGTTTTTACCAGCCCTCTGGTTTCCCCAAGGTGGCCCCGGAGGCTCCCCAGTTTGGACCAACACTCATGTGGAGCACTGGCCCGGGTTGTTGATTAAGAAAAGGGTTTATAACTCCCTATGGGTGTTTTAGTTGTTAGGCAAATGTAAAACCAATGTTGGGCCTTGCTGGAAAAGATTTAGCGCTAAGCAGGTTATCGAGGGGGGCCCATAAACCCCAACCATGTTAGGGACGCAAAATCAAGGATCATAACACCGGTTTAAACGGTTCCTAGGGAGGCATGAGTGGAACAAAACACCAAGCAAAGGCTTAGCCTTCCACCCATTGCCAAATATATAGGTGATTTAGTTAAACAGATTATATAGTGTGATATCCCAATAATAACTTCATCATGAAGCAAGACTCTTCAAATCTTCTCCTGCAACTAACAATGCTATAAGAGGGGCTGAGCAATGCTTACGTAGCCAATCAAAGGTTTGCTAGGTTGGGTGGTTAGCGAGGTTCATGGCAACAATAGGAGGCTGACAAACAGACATAGGCATCGAGGCAATAAGCTAAAGAGCGAGACATCTAGCAAAGGCAAGGATAGTAATGATATCTGGGTCAGGTCATCTTGCCTGTTGAATCCTCGGAGGGAACGTAACCTTGGTCCTCACACTCAACCTCGGTAGAAACCTCGTACTCCGAATTGTCACCAGGCTCTAATCAAACACAACAATGCAACAACGGAACAAAATCAATCAACATGCAGTGCTCAATCACATGATGCATGAACATGAAGCATGTGAACAAGGAAAAACATGATGCATGGCCTAGGGGTCACAAGAGTGCAATATCATCACAACCACAAGATCAAACACCACAAGAAACAAGCCAAAGAACATTCTAACAAGTTTATGTAGTTTTCAAACAAGCAACCAACATGTTTTAAAGAGGTTGGTTAACATGGCAAGGGTGCAACTAACATAACAGCAACATGCTAGCATTTTTAAATGGGCTGGAAATAAATACAACAATATCCAGAAAATCCCATATTTATTTATTTGCATTTGGGACAGATTTGAAAAACTTCTGTGAAAGAGTTGTCAAACATGCTAAACAACAGCACCAAAATATTCTACACATTTTCTACCCCAAAAGCATATAAAGTTTGTTAAATTTTGGGGTTGTAGAGAATTAGTTATGATTTTTGCAAGTTTCAACATATTTAAAACAAGTTTAAATTCAAACAGCATTTTAAATGTTTTTAAACATGGCAGCAAGTGACATATTCATAATCTACACAAAATTCTAAGAACTTTTCATATAGGGCTCAAATTCATAAGAAGCATAAATATGCAGATATTAATTAAATAAGAAAAACAGAAAAGAAAAAGAAAATCAGAAAAAGAAATAGAACAAAAATAGCGCCAGGGTCTAAAGTGACCCAGACTCATCTAGCCACCCTCACTGACAGAGGTGCTCGGCGGAGCTGAGCTAGCGAGCGGGTGCGCGCGGGGCTGGGAAAGGAGATGAGAGGCTGGCAGGTGGGACCCTGCTGTCAGCCTCACACAAAAACTAAAAAGGGGCGAATAGCCACAGCGCCCGAGGGGGATCGAACCCACGCTCTACTGACGAAACTAACGGAGACGAACAACTACGCCACTGCATCAATCTCGACAGATAGAAGGCGCTATGTCTGAAGAATATACAGCAACAGTAGAACATGGGAGGCACTGGCCCTCGTCGGAGCCGCTCCGGCGACCATTAGGCACGGCGGAGGGGTGCGAGAGACTCCTTGAAGAGTCCCGCATCCAACAAACCTACTAGCAGCGCCCAAGGGTCACTGCATCACCGGCGGCGAGCAACTACAGCACGACGGCGACGGGATGACAGCGCGGCGAAGCAAGGCTCTAGGCAGCACGGCGACAGCACAAAGAGATTCTACGTGACTAGGCGAAGCGAACGGGCAGCACGGCATGAGCTAAAGAGGTCGGAACGCCCGCCGGCGACGAAGTCCGACGACGACACGATCGGGCACATGAGGAACTAGGGGATAGAGGGCACGCATCAAGGGGGAAAGGCATGGGGAGAGAGAGAGCTCACCACGAGCACGGCGGTGTGCTCGGCTGGCCCTGGCGTGGACGGAGTCGACGACGGCGCGCCTCGAACACCTACGGCCACCGTAGAGGAAGAAGAGGAAGAAGAGCTCCACGGAGAGGCGCTCGGGTCCACGTAGTTGACGTAGAGGAAGCAGACGACGTCGAGGAAGCAGGTAGACAACTTTGGCGAGGCCGAGGACGACGCGGAGCTCGCCGACGACGAGAGGCTGCACTCAGATGCGCTCGGGCGTCGATGGGGGCGGCGGATCTGGAGGATCCCAGCTCTCCAGACGGCGAGAGGGGAAATGGAAGACCTAGAAAGGAGTGGAGGAAATGATTTGGGTTTATAAGAGGGGCTCGGCGCATGGCCTCGACGTCCGTGAGCTGACAGCGCGACGGTGAGCGTGGCGCGGCTCTGCTTTTCTGACGGGGGAAGACGGAGATGCTGCTCTGTCTCACAGACAGGTGGGGCCATGCGCTCGGAGTGGCTGCGGCGCGACGGCTGCGCCTGTGGCTGGGCCTACATGGAGTTGGGATGCGCTGCGCTACGGGTGGAGAAGGAGATGGGCCTTGGTGAGAGAGAGAGAGAGAGAAGGAGGCCCAGGTGCACTGTGCTGCTGCTCTGCTTCTTTTTTCTTCTTTTCTTTATTTCTTCAGGCAGAAAAAGAAAAGAATGCAAAGAAATAAAGAAGAAGGATTAGGGGAAAAGAAAAATACCCCTAAGCTCAGTGAATTATGCCCTATTTGAATAAAATGACTTTGACTTTTTTAGGGGCAAAAAAATAAAAGGAGTTGAATATGGACCAAACTCTTGATATTTTAAAACCCAACCAATTCATATTCAAAAGAGGTGATATTTGGTGGAGAGGTTTCTCACATGGTGCAAGATTTAAAGGAGAAGAAAGAACCACAATGGCACTTGGCTAGGTGGCTTGCATAATAGGGCAAAGAAGAGGCCAGAAAGAAAAGAAGGAGAAGAATAAGAAGGAGGAGAAGAAGAAGAAGCGAGAAGAGGGGAAGGGTTTTAGCTAGTCTTAGCTTCATCCACACATAACAACATCACAAGGTCTCATAATGCACAAAAGAAAATAAACTATGATGCCATGATGACATGATGATGAGCAATGCAAGGATGCAAAATAATAAAAGGTATGCAATGCAAATGAAATAAAAGACAAGGACCCCCAAGGATAATGACAAGGATCAAAGAGGAAGCTTTATTGCCATTATAGGAAAGTGTTACATATGGGGCATTACAAACTCTCCTACACTACAAAAAGATCTCGTCCCGAGATCTAGGACTGGAAGAAGGAAGGATACTCAAAACGAAGGTGATCTTCTCGTCCCCACGTAGCTTCTCGGTCGGTATGGTGTGACCACTTAACTTTCAAGAACTTGATTGACTTGTTGCGGGTTTTGCGCTCAGTTTCCTCAAGAATAGCAACGGGGTGCTCACGATAAGATAAGTCTTGTTGAAGATCAATCTTCTCGAACGGAATGGTGCGTTCAGGTGTCTTGAAGCACTTGCGGAGTTGAGACACGTGAAACACATCATGAACATTTGCAAAGTTGTATGGGAGCTCAAGTTGATAGGCTAGATCGCCTCTTTTGCCAAGAATCTTGAAAGGGCCCACGTATCTAGGGGCAAGTTTTCCTTTGATATCGAATCTTTGGGTTCCTTTCATAGGAGAAACACGGAGATAGACATGATCCCCAATGTCGAAGGCCAAAACACGATGCTTGCCGTCATTGTAACTCTTTTGACGTGATTGAGCAGCTTTGAGATTCTCACGTATGACTTTGCAAATTTCTTCGGCTTCTGAGATCAAGTCATTGCCAAGAAGTTGACGTTCACCAGTCTCGGACCAGTTGAGAGGGGTACGACACTTTCGGCCATAGAGGATTTCAAAAGGAGCTTTGTCGGCACTTACTTGGAAACTGTTGTTGTAAGAGAACTCGGCAAACGGGAGACAATCTTCCCACATCATGCCAAAAGAGATGACACAAGCTCTGAGCATGTCTTCGAGGATCTGGTTCACTCTTTCGACTTGACCACTAGTCCGAGGGTGAAACGATGTGCTGAAACGGATCTTAGTGCCCATGGCTGACTGAAAGGAGTCCCAGAACTTGGATGTGAACAAACTTCCACGGTCTAAGGAGATGACTTGAGGAATGCCATGCAACGACACAATTCTAGAAGTGTACAACTCTGCCAACTGAGCTGCATTGATGGATTCTTTGACGGGAAGGAAGTGAGCTACTTTGGTTAGCTTGTCAATGACTACAAAGATAGCATCATTCCCCTTCTTGGACTTACGAAACCCAGTGACGAAATCCATTTCAATGTGGTCGAATTTCCACTCGGGAATAGGTAGAGGTTGGAGGAGACCGGCTAGACGTTGATGCTCTGCCTTCACGCTTCTGCAGACATCACATTCATTCACGAATTGGGCAATCTCCCTTTTCATGCGAGTCCACCAGTAAGATTTCTTGAGGTCTTGGTACATCTTGGAACTTCTAGGATGAATGGAGAGGAGGGAGTCATGTGCTTCGTTCATTATGAGCTTCCTGAGATCACCCTTAGGAACCACAATTCTGTCCTCAAAGAACAAGGTGTCTTTCTCATCAACACGATAGCACTTGTATTTGGGAGTACCCTTAGCAATACCATGTTTCACTTTCTGCACCATATCATCACTTAGTTGGGCCTCACGGATCTGATCTTCCAAGGTAGGAGCAACTTGAAGGTTTGCAAGAAAGCCTTGCGGAACAACTTGGAGGTTGAGCTTCCTGAATGATTCACAAAGCTGAGGCTGAAACGGCTTGAGAAGGAGACTGTTGCAATATGCCTTTCTGCTCAAGGCATCTGCAATGACATTGGCCTTGCCAGGTGTGTATACAATGCTTGGATCATACTCTTGGATCATCTCAACCCAACGAGTCTGGCGAAGGTTCAGGTTAGGCTGTGTGAAGATGTACTTCAAGCTATTGTGATCGGTGAAGATGTCCACTTTTCTGCCCAACAAAAGGTGTCTCCACGTGATCAAGGCATGTACCACTTCTGCTAGCTCGAGATCATGTGTGGGGTAGTTCTTCTCATTTGGTATCAATTGACAAGAAGTGTATGCCACAATCTTCTTGTCTTGCATGAGAACACCACCAAGTCCTTGTAAAGAAGCATCACAGAAGACTTCATATGGCTTGGACTCATCCGGAGGAGTAAGAACTGTAGCAGAAACGAGCTTCTCTTTGAGTGTTTTGAATGCCACATCACAATCAGGAGTCCAGTTGTACTTGACATTCTTCTGTAGCAGGTTTGAGAGAGGCTTGGGAATCTTGGAGAAGTTCTCAACGAACCTTCTGCAATAGCTAGCAAGACCAAGGAAGCTTCGGAATTGCTTGACGTTCTGCGGGGGTTCCCAGTTTACAATAGCTTCAACTTTCTTGGGGTTGACAGAAATACCCTCAACAGAGATGATATGGCCCAGATATAAGACCTTATCCAGCCAGAATTCACACTTGGAGAACTTCACATAGAACTTGTGTTCACGGAGCCTGTCCAGAACCAAACGAAGGTGATTGGCATGATCTTCTTCATTCTTGGAGAATACCAACATGTCATCCAGATAGACGAGAACAAATTCATCGGTGTAGGGGTTGAATATGAAGTGCATCATCCTCGAGAAAGTGGGTGGAGCATTAGCGAGGCCAAAAGACATGACCGTGTATGCATATGAGCCAAAACTCGTTCTGAATGCGGTCTTGGGAATATCTTCTTCACGGATACGGATCTGGTGATAACCCATCCGGAGATCGAGCTTTGAGAACACCTTTGCTCCTTTGAGCTGCTCGAACAATTCATTGATGTTGGGGATCGGACACTTGTTCTTTATTGTCTTCTTGTTCAATGGCCGGTAATCAACGCAAAGGCGTTCCGTGCCATCCTTCTTCTTGACAAATAGAACACCACAACCCCAAGGAGAAGTGCTAGGCCTGATTAGACCCATACGCTCTTGCTCATTGAGTTGTTTCTTCAGCTCCTTCAACTCATCAGGGGAGAGCTTGTACGGACGCCGACATGCTGGCTCGGTACCGGGCTCGAGTTCAATGACGAATTCAACTTGGCGATGCGGCGGCATGCCTGGAAGCTCTTCAGGAAAAACATCTTCATATTCATTGACCACCGGAATATGAGAGATGGCATTAATCTCGCCCTTGTCATTGAGAGAGAATAGCCTGATTGTGTTATCTCCAGAGGCGAAGATAATCACGTCTTCGTTAGGATGAGTAATCTTAACTTCCTTATTTGCACAATGAATGTTTGCATCATGCTTGGAAAGCCAACCATCCCAAGAATAAGATCAATGTCGGAGTTACCGAGAATAACCGGAGAAACCAGGAAACTGTAATCACCCATGTGAATAGATATATCCGGAGCAAAAACACTAGAAGTCATTCGTTTCCCCGGAGAAGTAACTTGCAACTTTTGGGCTAATGCCACTGTGCTCACATTGTGCTTGGATGTAAATGGATATGACATGAAAGAACATGATGCACCCGAATCAAACAAAACTTTAGCAGGTTTAAGATTGACTAAAAGGTTACCAACTATCACATCTGACGAATTCGCTGCTTGAGCTGCACTCATCAGATTCGCTCTTGCTTGCTTGGGATTGTGCTTGAAAATAGCAGTGCTGACAGGTGGAGGAGGCGGAAGGCGCCTTGGGTTGGGACACTTGTTAGCATAGTGACCCTTCTGATTGCACTTGTTGCAAACGAATTCTGAGAGAGGACGGTGATAAGGACCACTTGACTTTGAAGCTTGAAAGTGATTCTTGGACTGATTCCTTGGGTTGGGTGGGTGGGAGAAACCACAGCCACCAGAGTGCTTATTGTCGTTGTTGTTGGGAGGGCGGAGCACTGGAGGAGGTGGAAGCCAAAACTTCTGCTGCTTTGTGACCACTTGGGAAGAAGAGGAGGAGTTAACAGCATCTCTGATCCTCTTTTTGGAAGCTTCAACCTTGAGATGAGCTGCCTCTTGCTTAAGGGCCATGTTATAGAATTGATCAAATTCATCCGGCTCAAACAAGGTGAGAGCTAGCTGGAGTTCATCCTTCAGACCACCACGGAACTGATAAATCTTGCTCTTGGAATCTGGGATGTCTTGCTTGGCATAGCGAGCGAGATTCTGGAACTTGACATTGTATTGATAGACGGACATGGTGCCTTGCTTCAGGTTGCGGAATTGCTCACGCATGCCTTCGGTGACACTAGTTGGAATGTGGTGAGAGCGGAAATCCTTGCTGAAGTCAGTCCACAAGATTTCACGTCCACCTCTGGAATCTTTGTACTGTTGCCACCAATCAGCGGCTTGGTCCTTGAGTTGGAAGGCGGCAAACTTGACATAATCATCAGGTCTCACGTTACTGCATTCGAAGTGCTTTTTGATGTGTGTTATCCAGTCTTCAGCATCTAGCGGATCCACACAGTAACTAAAAGACTTCGGTTGGTTTGCCAGGAACTGCTTGAGTGTAGCAAAGTGAGGTTGATTGAACAGGTTGCCTTGGCCTTGGTTCCCATGACTACCTTGATTTGCTTGGTTGGCTTGAATGTTCTGCATCATTTGCATAAGCATCTGGGTGTTCTGGTTTGTCGCTTGCATAATTGCTCTCCAGGCCTCAGAAGGAGGAGGAGGGGAAGGAGGACGATCACCCTCTGGGTTAGCATTGGGAACCTTCTTAGGAGCCATCCTGAATGAGATGACAACTATTAGCCATTTATTGAAAGATATAAGTTGAATCAACAGCTAGAACTTGCAACATAAGTCTTCACAAGAACATTCGAGCAAAATGAACAAATGTAATCCACAGTTCAATGGTACAACAATCTTCTCGAGAAGCCACTTGGTAGAACAAAAGGTAAATAAAAAACAACAAGGATCAGATAGAACAAATACAAGATAGAAGCTTCGTCCCACATGTTCGTGCTGAAAGCTCATGGAACGTGTTACAAAAGGGTTTTGCAATCCCCGGATCAGCATAGCCAAGGACCCTTTAAGATGAAACTCCCGATCGGAACAACCGCCCATAAAACCACTTCACTCAATGTAGAATCCCGAACTCCATATCATGCATTCGTTGGAAGAATGCCTACGAGCTACTAGATGAACCCACCTATTAATTTCCGAAAGTTTCCAGTTATGCAATCGGGTGTTGGGGATACAGGGGAAGCACCGCGCACTCAAGTCTAATCCTACATCCAGCTGTATCCATCCTTCAACACATAACTAGTTATTTCCGGAAACCGTTTCCTCGGTCCTTCGAAACGCATCTGAAATACAAGCTATGGCAATACTCCCAAACTACCTCCCCAGTACTGGGTGATGTCGGGGTTATCTTGCCACCAACCGCATAGAAGAGTTTTTTATGTCGGCCGTCTTAAGTATTCCAGAACTGCTGCGATAGATTTGTGACGACAACACCTTGGAGCTCAACTCCCCGGGACACTGCCACAACCCCTAAATGACAGGAGGCATCGAGAACAATGTTCTCGTCACAAAGACATCGGAACAATCCAAACAATACTCGCGTGATCCTAAAAAAACTTAGTGATTTTTTGAGAGTAGAAGAGATAAGTAATCGTCAGGAGTCCTCACCAGAGTGATAAGGATGAGGAGTAAAGAAATCCTACTCTCCGATATATATATAGGACTCAAAACATTTTCTAGTGTGTGCCTAGACTCAACCGTCAACGATTCGATCAATCAGTGGGGGCTCCTAGGTCGGAGAAGGCTCTGATACCAAGTTCTAATGCCCAGTATGAGATTATACCTCCCACGTGTCGAGGCACGACTTAAAGGCATAATATCATACTGGAATGATCTCAAGAATGGTATCTTTGCACAACTCATGTAAAAGAGGGATGAAATTGCAAAAGAGTAGTTGGCTTACACTCGCCATGTCACACAATACATTACATAAACAATCATCATCCAAATAACATCATAGTCCGACTACGGACGAAGATCCAAATGAAAGATACCATAATTACATAACACAAGGTCCCAATCATCCTAGTAAGAGCCCTACTAATCCTCTGGGTAAGACACGTAGTATCGCCCACGTTCTTCATCGAACTCCCAGTTCAACTCTGTACCACCAGCGGTGTAGTTCTCCATCGTACCTGCATCTGGTGTTCTGTAGAATCTGTGAGCCACAGGGGACTCGGCAATCCCGTTCTCGGGTAGCAATACTATCAAAGCCTTAGGTGTGGAAAAGGCTGAAGGACAAGGTTGCAGCTGCACTAGCACTAGCTTACGTGTTTTAGAGCGAGAAGAGAAGAGCCAACGATCATCAAAGTGATCACGAAGTGATCCTATCTAAGCACGTCAAACATAACCCCACCATGTTCACTTCCCGAACCCCTTCGGAAAGCGACTGTCACGGTTACTCACGCTGGTAGTGTATTATGAACATAGTGTCAAGTCTTCTACAATCGGATATTAACAAATTCCCATCTGCCACATAACCGCGGGCATGGCTTTCGAAATATCAAATCCCTGCAAGGGTGTCCCAACTTAGCCCATCACAAGCTCACGATCTGCGGAGTCGCAACTCCAAGGTGGGAAGACCCGAGTGTTCTCGGAATCCCGTGCTCAAGATATACCGACTAAGGTAAAACTAATCCAGCAAGACCTCCCAGCGTGCCGACACCCTGATAGTAGCCGCGCGTATCTCGTCTCATGCCATGACCGGATGGGCGATGCTACAGGTTTTTACCAGCCCTCGGGTTCCCCAAGGTGGCCCCGCAGGCTCCCCAGTTTGGACCAACACTCATGTGGAGCACTGGCCCGGGTTGTTGATTAAGAAAAGGGTTTATAACTCCCTATGCAAGTTTTAGTTGTTAGGCAAATGTAAAACCAATGTTGGGCCTTGCTGGAAAAGCTTTAGCACTAAGCAGGTTATCGAGGGGGGCCAATAAACCCCAACCGTGTTAGGGACGCAAAATCAAGGAACATAACACCGGTTTAAACGGTTCCAAGGGAGGCATGAGTGGAACAAAACACCAAGCAAAGGCTTAGCCTTCCACCCATTGCCAAATATATAGGTGATTTAGTTAAACAGATTATATAGTGTGATATCCCAACAATAACTTCATCATGAAGCAAGAATCTTCAAATCTTCTCGTACAACTAACAATGCTATAAGAGGGGCTGAGCAAAGCTTATGTAGCCAATCAAAGGTTTGCTAGGTTGGGTGGTTAGAGAGGTTCGTGGCAACAATAGGAGGCTGACAAACAGACATAGGCATCGAGGCAATAAGCTAAAGAGCGAGACATCTAGCAAAGGCAAGGATAGTAATGATATCTGGGTCAGGTCATCTTGCCTATTGAATCCTCGGGGGGAACGTAACCTTGCTCCTCACACTCAACCTCGGTAGAAACCTCGTACTCCGTATTGTCACAGGCTCTAACCAAACACAACAATGCAACAACGGAACAAAATCAATCAACATGTAGTGCTCAATCACATGATGCATGAACGGGAAGCATGTGAACAAGGAAAAACATGATGCATGGCCTAGGGGTCACAAGAGTGCAATATCATCACAACCACAAAATCAAACACCACAAGAAACTAGCCAAAGAACATTTTAACAAGTTTATGTAGTTTTCAAACAAGCAACCAACATGTTTTAAAGAGGTTGGTTAACATGGCAAGGGTGCGACTAACATAACAACAACATGCTAGCATTTTTAAATGGGCTGGAAATAAATGCAACAATATCCAGAAAATCCCATATTCATTTATTTGCATTTGTGACACATTTGAAAAACTTTTGTGAAAGAGTTGTCAAACATGCTAAACAACAGCACCAAAATATTCTACACATATTTCTAGCCCAAAAGCATATAAAGTTTGTTAAATTTGGGGTTGTAGAGAATTAGTTATGATTTTTGCAAGTTTCAACATATTTAAAACAAGTTTAAATTCAAACAGCATTTTAAATGTTTTTAAACATGGCAGCAAGTGACATATTCACAATCTACACAAAATTCTAAGCACTATTCATATAGGGCTCAAATTCATATGAAGCATAAATATGCAGATATTAATTAAATAAGAAAAACAGAAAAGAAAAAGAAAAATAGAAAAAGAAATAAAACAAAAATAGCGTGAGGGTCTAAAGTGACCCAGACTCAGCTAGCCACCCCCACTGACAGAAGGGCCCGGCGGAGCTGAGCTGGCGAGCGGGTGCGCGTGGGGCTGGGAAAGGAGATGAGAGGCTGGCAGGTGGGACCCTGCTGTCAGCCTCACACAAAAACTAAAAAGGGGCGAATAACCACAGCGCCCGCGGGGGATCGAACCCACGCTCTACTGACGAAACTGACAGAGACAAACCACTACGCCACTGCATCGATCTAGATAGATAGAAGGCGCTATGTCTGAAGAATATACATCAACAACAGAACATGGGAGGCACTGGCCCTCGTCGGAGCTGCTCGTTGGAGCCGCTCCGGCGACCATTAGGCACGGCGGAGGGGTGGGAGAGACTCCTTGAAGAGTCCCACATCCAACCAACCTACTAGCAGCGCCCAAGGGGTACTGCATCACCGACGACGAGCAACTACAGCACGGCGGCGACGGGACGACGGCGAGGCGAAGCTTGGCTCTAGGCAGGACGGTGACAGCACAGAGAGATTCTACGCGACTAGGCGAAGCGAACGGGCAGCACGGCATGAGCTAAAGAGGTCGGAACACCCGCCGGCGACGAGGTCCGACGGCGACGCGATCGGGCACACGAGGAACTAGGGGATAGAGGGCACGCATCAAGGGGGAAAGGCATGGGGAGAGAGAGGAGCTCACCACGAGCACGGCGGTGTGCTCGGCTGGCCCTAGAGTGGACAGAGTCGATGATGGCGCGCCTCGAACACCTACGGACACCGTAGAGGAAGGAGAGGAAGAAGAGCTCGACGGAGAGGTGCTCGGGTCCGTGTAGTTGACATAGAGGAGGAAGACGACGTCGAGGAAGCAGGTAGACAACTTTGGCGAGGCCGAGGACGACGCGGAGCTCGCCGGCGACGAGAGGCTGATCTCAGATGCGCTCGGGCGTTGATGGGGGCAGCGGATCTGGAGGATCCCAGCTCTCCAGACGGCGAGAGGGGAAAGGGAAGACCTAGAGAGGAGTGGAGGACACGATTTGGGTTTAAAAGAGGGGCTCGGCGCACGGCCTCGACGTCCGTGAGCTGACGGCGCGACGGTGAGCGCGGCGCGGCTCTGCTTTTCTGACGGAGGAAGACGGAGACGCTGCTCTATCTCACAGACAGGTGGGGCCACGCGCTCGGAGTGGCTACGGCGTGACGGCTTCGCCTGTGGCTGGGCCTGCGTGGAGTTGGGCTGCGCTGCGCTGCGGGTGGAGAAGGAGATGGGCCTCGATGAGAGAGAGAGAGAGAGAGAAGGAGGCCCAGGTGCACTGTGTTGCTGCTCTACTTCTTTTTTCTTCTTTTCTTTATTTCTTCAGGCAGAAAAAGAAAAGAATGCACAGAAATAAAGAAGTATTAGGGGAAAAAATACCCCTAGGCTCAGTGAATTATGCCCTATTTGAATAAAATGACTTGGACATTTTTAGAGGTGGAAAAATAAAAGGAGTTGAATATGGACCAAACTCTTGATATTTTAAAACCCAACCAATTCATATTCAAAAGAGGTGATATTTGGTGGAGAGGTTACTCACATGGTGCAAGATTTAAAGGAGAAGAAAGAACCATAATGGCACTTGGCTAGGTGGCTTGCATTATAGGGCAAAGAAGAGGCCATAAAGAAAAGAAGGAGAAGAATAAGAAGGAGAAGAAGAAGAAGAAGAAGAGAGAAGAGGGGAAGGGTTTTAGCTAGGCTTAGCTTAACCCACACATAACAAAATCACAAGGTCTCATAATGCACAAAAGAAAATAAACTATGATGCCATGATGATATGATGATGAGCAATGCAAGGATGCAAAATAATAAAAGGTATGCAATGCAAATGAAATAAAAGACAAGGACCCCCAAGGATAATGACAAGGATCAAAGAGGAAGCTTATTGCCATTATTGGAAAGTGTTACATATGGGGCATTACAGTCTCATTTTCAGAATCATCTCCACCATGTTCTTCACGTGTAATAAGAGCCAAAATCTCCTCATCATAGTCACTAGCGGACTCATAACCACCATCCTCAGTAGAAATCATGACACACTGAGATGGGCATTTGCTCGCATAGTGACCACGACCAGTGCAACGATGACATATAACATCATCTGTTGGCCCTCTGGATGCCGTGGATGAAGAAGAGCTCTGCGCAGGACCAGAAGGTGTACTCCTGGTTGATGGTGGTGGTGCCGGTTTGCTTTTATCACGGCTAGAAGTGACGGATGAAGTAGGCGGTGGTGCAGCCGGACGTGTCGAAGTAGATGATGCACGCGGTGTGCATGATGAAGGTCGACCTGCAGAATAATTAGTTCGCGCCAAGGCCTGTCGATCCTGCACTTCACGTTCAGCTTTGGAAGCAAGATGGAATAAACGAGTGACATTATTATACTCCTTATACTCTAGAATTGTTTGAATCTCTCTATTTAAGCCACCCATAAAACATGCAAGCATAGTCTCATTATCCTCAACAATACCACATCTAATCAGGCTAGTTTGTAATTCCTCATAATATTCCTCGACATAATTTTTTCCTTGTCTTAAACGCTGCAATTTCTGAAGTAATTCGCGTTGATAATATGGTGGAACCCAACGAGTACGCATAGCAATTTTCAAAGCAGCCCAAGTAGTTGGAATATTATTCGGATATAATCTACAATATTCAGACCACCATACACAAGCAAAACTAGTGAAAGCACAAAGAGCAGCAGCAACACGTCTCTCCTCGGGATATTTTAAACATGTAAAACGTTCTTTGGTTTATAACTCCCAAGTAAGATATATATCAGGAACATATCTACCCTAAAATGGTGGAATATTCAATTTTAGTTTAGGGAGATGGTCATGATCGCGTACCTGAGGGTGTGGTGCAGCCCTACCATTGTGATTATTTGCATGTGGACGACCTGGTGGTTGTCGTGCTGGTTGTTGCACATAGTTCTGATTTTGATCAACCTCATCCTCGTAATCCCCTGCGTAATCGTCCTCCTCCGCAGCAGCAGCAGGAGCCACAGAAGTATCAACAGCAGCACCAACAGTTTGGCCAGGCTGAAGATCGACACGGCTCGCTTTGCGGAGGGCTGTTTCGCGATGTGAAGGTGGTTGTTGTTGTTGTTGCAATGGTGTAGCAGGTGGAGGTAGACACGCAAGCACTTCAGCGAATTTGGCATCCAACTTGGTGTCAATTGACTTCTCAATGCCATCCATCCTCGCTAGTGCATTGTCAAAACTGGTCATCACATCTTCTACCTGTTGACCCATCATTTGCTGAAATTTATCATGTAACTCCTTGTTCGTCATGTTCTCCCAGTCAGTCTCGTCGACTTGTGATCCTGGCATGGTTAGCAGCTATAGAAACACACAAAAATATGATCCTACAGACTACTAGAAAATGGTGGTGGTGGGGCGTCACAAATCTGTCAAGCAAAACTCAAATTCTTACCAGTTCTTACCCAACAGCAGGTGGTGATCGGCAACCGTGGTAGTCAAAACTCTCAAAGCTTAGATAAAGCGATTACCAGGGAGAATCAAACGAACGACGTAGATGTATGTGGAGCTGGGAAGGCTTATAAGATGGTAGCAAAAAAGGGTCAGCAATAATCAATTCAGAGATGCAAAGTAGAATAAACGCTCAACGACAGTACAGTGCTGGTCCTAGGTAGACTGTACTAGAGACGCGAGCCTAGAACACTAACAAAATCACGGCGCTGCACGTAATCAAGGGGAAAGCACACTCTGATTTTTTTTGGCCTCTTTTTTTTTGCACTCTTTTTTTTTGCGCTCCTCTTTTTTTTGCCGAAAATCACTATAATGGCGAGTGTCTCAAAACTCTTCCCAAGTCAAACTAAGATCATAGGTACAATTGTTTTGATGAATTATTTTTTCGGAATCATGGCTGCGATGACGAAAAATGCGGTAAAAAATAATATGATGGCACGTGTCTCAAAAGACTCGGAAAAGCCTAAAAAGGGGATAGGGAAGAAATATTTTCACCTGCCGAAATTTTGGCCTAAAAACTGCCCGGGGGTCTCCAGACTTCTTTTTTCGAGACCTTCTCAAGCAAGCAAACACGAAACCGACACTAGATGGATCTCAAAAACCAATGTAAAACGAAAAGAACTCGGATTGGTGGTGGGTATATGGTGGTAGAATATGGCAGCGGTGGTGGTATATGGATACGGATTGGTGGTGGTATATGGATACAGATCAATGGTGGTATGTGGCAGTAGCGATGAAGATGTTGCGGCGGCGGCGTGACAACTTATGACCAGAACTCGAAACTCTAAAAGACTAGACGCTAAGACCAGCAACTCGACACGATGATGCAACCGCAAATTCAACACAGCAAAATACTGAAAAGACTATGCGAAGGCTCAAACTGGTTCGGATATGAGGAACTAACCCTAATATTTTTTTGGCTTTTTCGTGGACTGTAGGTACGAAGAACAGACTCGATCGAATATACGAACAGTAAAATCTCACCGAGCAACCTGGAAATCTGATACCACTTGATAGAAGCAAAGGTGTACCGTCTTTCGATGAGATGGTGGCTATCGTTTTGGAGGAAGTCGACTTTGACGATCCGACTACGAACGTGCAAGGACGTCGCGCCTTAGCAATCGCTAAACCAACTCCGAGAGGTTATTGACCACGCCGGAGCACGATCAACCTAACCATGAAGGTCTGTTTCCTGCAGGAAAATGAAGAACAAGCAAGAAACTGAGATTGCAATATGGATATTGTGAATTCAAGAGGAAAGCTTTATTGATCGAGTGGTGTTCTATGACGTCTTTGTCTAGTCGTTGAACACAAACGAAGTACACGAAGTTGTAGCTATGGCGAACTTTAATCTAAACAAAACCTAAAGTCTAAACGATGCCCTAAGGGCTGTATATATGGAGGAAGAGGGGGAAATTTCGTGGCCCTTGGAGGAGGGTCCGAAGCCAACCCTAACTCTTGTTTCCCCACACATACGGACTCTAAAAACAGCCTATACTCAAGTATTTCGAAATTACATGGGCCTGGCCCACTAATAAGGTGATGCAGCACCTATAATAGCCTCTGTACAAAATTTATGAAGTGGCATCTTGTATATTTCGTCCAAGTCTTCACGCACTCATTATGGTGGCTTCAAAGTCCTGAAATCATCACTTGTAACTCCGTTCTTATTCCCTTGCGCATTTCATCATCTCCATGCTTGATCTTGCTCCAATGTTCATCCTTCTGGTCCAAGCTAGGCCCTTCATTTGTAAGCAAGACAAATGTATCCAATTTAGGTAGCATCATATTATCATGAACATTAGAATCATTAACAAGAAAGGAAAGTACCTGGTAATTTAATTGGCGTGCACGAGCTCTAGTAATTGGTCCTGTATATGTATCAGTTGGGGCTGTGGGTGTAACCTTGTTAGTGATGTCCTCGTCACCAATCTCGGGATCATCTGATGTGGATGTATTCGGGCACCAAGGACACCACTCGAGTCCACTCAGAGGAGGCCGCCGAGAAGATGGTGGAGCAGTGCCTGAAGTGCATCATCGGGAACAAGGATAACCCTCGGGGGACCAGGAGAGTCCGCCCGTTCGACGCAGACCAGGAACCAGACAAGGCTTGGCCCTGATTACCGAGTGAATTTTTTGATTCTTCCTTGTTGGCGTTGACGAATCTGATTGATGTTTGATCAACCCTTTTCTGTGCAGATCTTTACTGAGATGTACTCGGTGCCCAACGGAGAGTAGATTCAGGAGGAGGCAGAGGGAGTCGGTGAAGCCTCCGATTGGAAGTCTGAAGAGGAGACCGCGGAGGAGAGCGAGGATTCTAGCAGCGGCGAAGAAATCAAGTCGCCACCCTGCGTAGAGAAGCGCTCCAAGCAGACCCACGATCCACAGAACGTGCGTGCCAGGACAAGCCCTTCTAGGTCCTAGGTGCAGAAGCGCACTCGGACGTTGTAAGTGCATCTAGTGCCACCCCTAGATGGTTTTGGAGTATTGACGACATACCTGGTTGAGGGACTAATGTGTTTGTGAGAATTGCAGGATAACACAGGTAGTAGTCCCTCATTGATTCGGTTTACCTACCGGAGATGACCCCTAAAAATGTATGAAGACATTGACCTAAAGACTTGTTACACTTGTTACAGATTCGGTCTATCTGTGTGACCTAAAGACTTGTTACACTTGGGGACTGTGTTTCGTCTAGTCGGTTAGGTGTCGCATTCTGAGCACCCAAGAGTCATTGTGGATTGCCGATGAACGAAGTCTGTGACGGTTTGGAAGTCTACCTTGAAGACTTACCAGAGTGATTGGGCGAGGACTAGGTGTCCTTAGCTCAAGGGGAACAAGGTGAAGACGCGGTCTCCTGAGTTAAATCTCAGCCTCCCTAACCAGACGTACAATTGTCACAGCAACTGGAACTGGTCTAACAAATCACTGTCTTCCCCGAGCTACTAGTTCTATCCTTTCCTTCTCTTTACCTACTGTCTTTCATTGTGAAGTCTTTGCTTGCTTGCCTATCTGTTTGACTTCACTGTGTGACCACCTGTTCTGATTGGCTTCATTCTATCTTACATCCTGATCCTTACTGCCTAGCTGCTATTAGTCTTAATGCTTTCACTTCACTGAATACTTGACTATGGCTTGTCTAGTGTAGTCTACCTTCCGCTGCATATAAATAGGATCGGTGCTATTGTTTGTCTTCAAAACTTCCATGTTTTGAAGCATTCCATAAAAATCGCCTATTCACCCCCCCTCTCTAGTCGATATACTACACTTTCAATTGGTATCAGAGCAAGGTACTCCCTTGTTCTGTGTGGTTCGGTTTAACCACCTGGAGTTTTAGTTATGTCGACCACAGGAATGAAGACAGTGTCTTGCCCCATGTTTGACGGTCACGAGTATCCCAAGTGGAAGGCCATGATGAAGAAACGTCTCATGGAGATAAACAGTGAGCTGTGGACCATCACTGAGATTGGTCTTACCGATCTGTGCAAGATGGGAGAAGCTGATGACATTCGCAAGTTCACTCTTCTCAACCTCACAGCGAAGGACGCCATCTGCTCATGTCTGTCTCAAAATCAGTTCAGGAACGTCATGCATCTCGATCATGCGAAGCTTATCTGGGATCGTCTCTCTGAAGTCTATGAGGGTCATCGAACTCGTGATGATCCCAGTTTGAGGATTTCAAAGAGTCTCTCAAGACGATGACTTTCGATCCAGAACCATCATCCTCAGCACCATGCCTTATGGCAAAAGGTGCCAAGGTAACCGAATGCTACCTATCTGAGTCTAGTGATGATGAATCTGGTGATGAATTTGGACCCAGCTATGTCAAACTTGCTTCCCTTGCCACTAAACAACAAATTGCTTTGGAAAAAGCCCAAAAAATGCTTAATAAGAGCAATGATATGTTGGGTGAAGAAATGGACCAGTCAAAAACCTTGGCTGAGAGTCTTCAGAGACTTCAAACTAAGTTAGACACGCTTCAAAGTCATCATAACACTCTCTTATCTGATCTTGAAAAGCTAAGAGTATGTTATGAAGATCTTCAGAAGGAGCGCGATTCATTACTTTCTCAACAAATCAGTGCTTCTCAGGAAGATTTTATTCCACCATATCTAAAATGCATCGAGCGTGATAACGCTACATCTGTTGCTGAATGTTCTACTGCTGCCACTGTTGCAATATCTTCAACTGCTGATATGGTAACTAACCCCTCTACTGAGGATACCACTACTATTGCTGAGGAAAATGCTAGGTTGAAGACTTTGCTTGAAATAGGGATGTACAAAAGCCTAAAAGGGCATCAGACTTTATGTGATGCCCTCAAAAAGCAGATACTGAACTGAAACCCTAGGAAAGAGGGTGTAGGGTTCGAGAAGAAAATGAATGTTGATGGTTCATACTGGAAGCCTGAGCAGTACCCCAAAACCACATGGGTTGCTGCAAAGGAACCTTCAGTGGATCCATATACCTTATCTGGCTTCACTTGCGCTAATCCTATTATCATTGATGAATCCTTTGATGCAAACTATAAACTGTTTAAGAATCAGAATGGTGAAGTGTTTGCCAGATATATTGGTACTAACTGCAAGAACGGGCCACTAATCTGGGTTCCCAAAGGTTGTCTTGAGAAGCTTCCAGCAAATGTCATCATGACACCACCTGGGAAGAAGACAAACCCCATACCAAAGGCTTCATATGGTCCTAAGGCTTCATACAGACAAAGGACTCACCTGAGTCACCCTAACGCCAATGTTTTGCATGGAAATTATACTAAGACCCATGAATATGAGTTTGTTTCCTCAAACCGCTATATTCACAAAACAAAGAATTTTTCTGCTTATTCTTATGAGTATCATTCTCCTCCTGCAAGACTATTTGCTAGGGCTCCAAAGCCAAAATTCTCAGATGCTGCTCTTAGACTCATTGCTTCTAAGCCATCCCTGAAGATGTGGGTGGTTAAGAAGAACTAACTTTCTCTTGCAGGGAAAGGTCTCCAACCAAAAATCAAAGGCGTCTGATGCTATTGCCGGGACCTAAAACACTTGTAGGGCGCAAGATCAAATGCCCAAATGGTCTAACTATCTATTGTGTTCATGAATCGCTTGCTAATCATCTTACCAGTCCTAACTTGGATCTAAGCTTTCATAATCCACTTGTACATCAAATGTTTATGCTTCACAATGGCTATTGGTGAAGCCTATCCTCCTAACTGCATTGTAGGTAGTGACACCAACGTCTTCAGAATGGATTATGGACAGCGGATGCACAAATCACATGACTGGAGATCGAAGTCTTCTTATGGACTCAACCTTACGTCCATCTAACAAGAGTCACATCACATTTGCTGATACTGGTAAAAGCAAAGTGTTGGGTCTAGGTAGAGTTGCAATCTCAAGGGATCAGCACATGGATAAAGTCATGCTTGTTGAATCCCTTGGTTTCAACTTAATGTCTGTCTCAATGCCTTGTGACTTAAACATGATTGTGATATTTGGAAAATTTCGTTGCCTTGTACTAATGGAATTTGACAAGTCTCTAGTATTTGAAGGATATAGAAAAGGTGATCTGTATATGGTAGATTTCTCAGCTGGACCGCAGATGGCCGCATGTCTTCTAGCAAAAGCTTCAGAGTGCTGGCTCTGGCATCGGAGGCTAGGACATGCCGGCATGAGGAACTTGCACACTCTAGCAAAGAAGAAGCACGTCATAGGCATCGAGGACGTCAAGTTCAAGAAAGATCATCTGTGTGGTGCCTGTGAAGCTGGGAAGATGACTAGGGCCAAGCATCCCTCGAAGACAATCATGACGACATCCAAACCCTTCGAGCTGCTTCACATTGACTTATTTGGCCCTACTCACTACTCCACATTCACTACCACAGCTTGTATCTATGGCTTCGTCATAGTTGATGATTATTCAAGATACACATGGGTGCACATAATTCTCTACAAGACTGAAGTACAAGATGTCTTCAGACGCTTCGCCAACCGTGCCATGAACAACTATGGCGTCAAGATCAAGCATATCAAAAGTGACAATGGCACTGAGTTCAAGAACACCGGCCTTGATATTTATCTAGATACAATGGGAATCACTCATGAGTTCTTAGCTCCATACACACCTCAGCAGAATGGCATCGTAGAGCGCAAGAACAGAACCCTAATTGAGATGGCTCGAACGATGCTCGATGAATACAAGACTCCAAGAAAGTTATGGCCCGAAGCTATTGATACTACATGCCATATCCTCAACCGTGTTTATCTACACAAGCTTCTGAAGAAAACATCCTATGAACTCCTTACAAGCAAGAAGCCAAATGTCAGTTACTTCAGAGTATTTGGAGCTAGGTGCTGGATCAAGGATCCACATCACAAGTCAAAATTTGCACCAAAAGCACATGAAGGTTTCATGCTCGGCTATGGAAAAGACTCGCACTCCTACAGAGTCTTCAACATCTTTCTCTATAAAGTAGTTGAAACTGTGGATGTGAGGTTTGATGAAACGAATGGTTCACAAAGAGAGTTCCTGCCGAATGTGCTGGATGAAGCTTCACCTAATGAATCTATCAAGCTAATGGGAACCGGTGAAATCATGCCTTCTGAAGCACAGCCTAATGAGGAACTCATCATTTCTGCTCCAAATCAACCTGACGATAATGCTCAGCCTGAAGACAATCCTCCTGATGATGACAATGTACAGCAAGAGCAAAATCTTCGTCCAGCTTATCCTCGTGTTGAAAATGAAGTACAAGTTGAGAAGATAATTGACAGCATAAATGCACCTGGTCCACTTACTCGTTCAAGAGCAACACAGCTAGCAAATTTCTGTGGGCACTTTGCATTTGTCTCAATATCTGAACCCAAGAAAGTTGCTGAAGCCTTTATGGAACCCGAATGGATTCAAGCAATGCAAGAAGAGCTTCAACAGTTTGAGCTGAACAATGTATGGGAACTTGTCAAGCATCCTGACCCTCGCAAGCACAACATAATAGGCACAAAATGGATATATCGCAACAAGCAAGGTGAGCATGGTCAAGTTGTCAGAAACAAAGCTCGTCTAGTTGCTCAAGGATACACTCAAGTTGAAGGGATTGACTTCGATGAAACATTTGCTCATGTGGCTAGGCTTGAAGCTATTCACATACTGCTAGCCTATGCAAATCACCACAACATACTTCTGTATCAAATGGATGTGAAGAGTGCCTTTCTCAATGGAAGGATTGAAGAAGAAGTGTATGTTGCACAACCTCCTGGCTTTGAAGATCCAAAACGTCGTGATATGGTATACAAGCTCAACAAGGCACTGTATGGCCTCAAACAAGCCCCTCGTGATTGGTATGGCACACTCAAAGACTTCCTGAAGAGCAAAGGCTTCAAACCTGGTTCCCTGGATCCCACACTCTTCACGAAGACATATGATGATGAACTGTTTGTCTGCCAAATCTATGTGGACGACATTATCTTTGGCTGCACTGACAAAAGATACAGTGATGAGTTTGGTCACATGATGCAAGAGCAATATCAGATGTCCATGATGGGTGAGCTGAAGTTCTTCCTTGGTCTTCAAATTCGTCAGCAAAGCAACATCATCTTCATATCTCAAAGATTGCCTGAAGAAGTTTGGAATGCAAGATTGCAAAGGTTACTCAACGCCTATGCCAGCTAAACACCATCTGGGTCCCGACGCTAATGGTAAAGATTTCGATCAAAAGGTATACCGCTCCATTATTGGTTTTTTACTTTATCTATGTGCATCTAGGCCAGATATTATGCTTAGTGTTTGCATGTGTGCTCGATATCAAGCGGCGCCAAAGGAGTCGCATCACTTAGCTGTGAAGCAAATACTTCGATATTTGGCTTACACCCCAACACTAGGATTATGGTATCCAAAGGGCTCAGAGTTTGATCTAGTTGGATTCTCAGATGCTGATTATGTTGGTGACAAAGTTGATCGCAAGTCTACATCAGGCACATGCCACTTTCTAGGACGATCACTTGTCCGTTGGTCTTCAAAGAAGCAGAACTGTGTATCACTCTCCACTGCTGAATCTGAATACATTGCTGCTGGATCTTGATGTGCTCAGCTTCTCAGGATGAAGCAAACGCTCAAGGACTATGGTGTCCATCTGAAGCATGTGCCACTCTACTGTGATAATGAAAGCGCCATCAAGATTGCCAACAACCTAGTTCAGCACTCGAAGACAAAGCACATTGAAATTCGTCATCACTTTCTCAGAGATGATGTCATGAAGGAAGATATTGATATCATACACGTCAACACTGAAGAGCAACTGGCAGATATCTTCACAAAGCCCTTGGATGAGAAAAGGTTTTGCAAGTTGCGGTGTGAGCTAAATATCTTAGAATCATCAAATGTCCTGTAATCAGGCACACATCCTAACACTTATGCATATTGATGATTTAGATGTGCAACACATGAAGTAAAGTATATCTTCAATCAATGAAGACTTACATTCTAAGTGTGAATACATTAACGTGGAATTTGACTTCGGAGCGCCACGATAATTGTGTGCCGTGTCTGGGTCCAATACTTCCTATATGGTGGGTACCGCCACCACCAAATCTTTGTTTGAAGTGTTTCTCGTGGCGTTACATTTGCAAAGTCTTCACACTTGGTTTATCTTCATATAGGACTAATATAGACTTGTGTTCTGTCCTCTACAACATTCACTTATAGCTATGTCTTCTTATTTGAATCTTTTGAACTAAGTGAATGTGATCGGACCCTAACGTCTCTATGCTTCCTCACCTCAAACTCTATCTATCCAAATCATATGCATTCTGTTGGAAGCGTCGAATATCTTCTCCGTGTCCTTGTCAGCAGAAGATACAGAGACAAACTTTAAATCTGATTTTAATGCTCAATCCTTTATGCCTGAAACCCGGAGAAGCCGGAACGACCACCCCGACAGTCATGGCGTACGTGGGATCGTGGGACAACTCCCAATGTGTTACATGTCCGCCACGTGTCCCTCAGACGTGAACCGCCAGGGGCACCTGCGTAATTGCGTTGTGCCGTCTCCCATGCTTATAAATGCACGTCCCATCACGGTCAAAAATTCTTCTACCACCTCTACACCTCGACCAACCATAGCGCCTCCGCTAGCTCTCGACGACGCCGACGACGAAGCACTTCGCTGTCGCGACCTCGTCGACGCCGTCTTCACGCCGGCCTCCTACATCGTCTCCTCCGCCGCCGCCGTAGGTGTCCCCCGTCGCCAAGTTAGGGCACGGAAGATCGAACTGCTCGGCATCCACTTCTTCTCCGTCTAAGCAGTTCATCGTGTGGTAAACTAAAACTCTCTTTTTACCATCTTCTTGATCCAATAGATTCATCACTTTTACCATAAGAAGTTTCTGCCTCCTCATGTTTGGATCTATCCTGTCTGCATCTCATATCTTGCCTAGTACATTCACATATGCTTCAAACATAGTTAGATTCCTCACTTGTACCTATTCATGGATTCATACAAATCTGGAACCAACTCTCAACATATAAGTGAATGTCTTTGCGCTATGAGGTCAAAGTCTTCTAAACTAATTTATCTTCAAAATCTTCTGAGAATGCATATGACCTCTTCCCTTTCCCTCGCATCTCTAATGCTGTCACATGTACATGTCCGTGGGAGAATCCCTTGGTTCTCATAGTCTGCATTCATTTGCAGAATTCTTGCATCGTCACATTCACTCTCCTGAAGCCAGTTCCTGTCTGACCAACAGACCAAAGCATTTGCCAGTGTTGAAGCCTTGCAGTTTGAAGCCTTTCAGATTGAACCCAATGGCAACCGACAAATCAGTTAGGAAGGGTGGCAGACAGCACCGAGGAAATACCTCTAAGGATTTGCCTCCTGACCTCAGTGAAATGTACAAAACTGATCTAGAGGAGGACAACAATCAGAGGAAGACTCGAATCCAATGGATTCGAAGATATTGGGTTGGACAGTGGTTCAAGTACAGATTTGTGACCCAAGAGTATGCTGAAAAGAATGCCATCAAGCGTCCATGGGGAGACATTACGTACAAGAATCTTCCACCCAGGACTCAAACTGAAGCCATTGCTCAAGGCTTCTATCCTTGTATGGTCAGAGGGCCACAACCAACAGATGCCGACCCATCATCACTGCTATGGTGTCACGACGACAATCTGTTCAAGCGAAATCTTCAGTATGCCAAGAACTCGGCCAAAGAGAACAAGAAGACTTGGGGATTGGACTTCAATCCTGGCCCCTCTGCGCCCCGTGCCGATGGCACGCGCGAATCTGAACCTAACCTGGTTGGGCCCTTCTAGAACTTAGAAGGTCTCATCAGTCACATAAGGGTTCAAGGGGCGGATGTGGATCAACCTGCATACGATGCTTATTCTGATGAAGCGCCTGCAACTCTAAAGCCCAAGAAGAAGACGAAATCCAAGGCTTCGAAGAACACTCCACCAATTGCTTCGAGAGTGAAGCCGTTGGCCACTGCTCCACCAGCACCAAGTGTGCAATCTTAGGAACACTCTCGCATTTCCAAGAGCAAATAGCTAAGGAAGAAGCCCATGCACTACCCCAGTCCAGCTCTAACTCCTGATGCTGTTATGAAGAACGCTAATGAAGCCATTGATGTCTCAAGTGATGAAGATCTAGCTGATGACGCTCTGGAGCAATTGATCAAGAGCAAGCAAGATGCAGAAATCTTCAACGATTAGCCGCTCTTTGACGTAGAAGTTTTGAACAACTTCATTGGTGAATGGTTTGACACCCCCAACCTCAACTTTGACGATCTACAACTTCCCGTTGGCCTCAGCGTCTCCTTCAATGGCGCCATTGCTTCTGAGCTAGCTCTTGCTCAGCGAATTGTTGAGCTGAAGCAAAAGATTGACTACGAAAAAGCTCAGTTCAAGAAGCATATGGACAAGCTCAGCGTCCAAGAAATCCAGAACTTCAAGGTCAGGATGCATGAGCTCAAGGAAGCCTTTCGCAAGAGGCTTGAAGAAGCCCAAGGTTCTCATGGGTGAATCAAGGGCTTGGCGGCCAAATGCGTCCAAGCTTATAATGAAGCTGAAAAGCGCAAGGCCCTTGGCCGTCCTGGCATTGACCCTAGGATGGCTGCCAAGAAAAAGAAGAAGCAAACTGTGACCCATGCTGAAGAATCAAGGCAGGAAGTGCCTAGCATTGTCTTCCCTACCAGCATGACTGGCACGAAGCCTAAGGTCACCCCAGCTGCTTCAGAGCTTAAGAAGACAAAGGTGGCTGAAGCTGAAGCTTGCAAGCGCAAGAACAACACTGATGATGCTCCCTCCACTAAGAAGCGCAAGATCAAGAAGGCCCGGGCTGCTCCCACAGAGCCCCTTTTTGTCGAGCCCATTTCAGTTGCTCATCCCGCATCTGCGCACCAGGAACGTCGCACGACAGTTCATGAGCCTGCTCCCACAGAGGCTGAAGACATTCCAGCTGTTGACCCCACCGCAGCTGAAGACATTGGTCCTCATGACAATGTTGAATATGATGAAGTCCCTCCTCAGATCAAGTACAATGTGGAATCTTTGCCTGTTCTCATGAACAACGAACGCATCAGCATTGGTCGCCCATTGACGCCAATTGCACAGGATGACTCGTGGGCTGATCACCCACAAGATACATCAGCAACTCCCCCAACTCAAGTCACCAGTTCGGTGCTTGAAGATGAAGACTTTGAGGCCCAACCAACTCCATCACCACAGGCGTCGCCAACATTTTGCAGGCTTCGCAAAGGACCAAGGCTTCAAGTCGTTACCCCAAGTGTTCTAGAAGGAGAAGAGCAACAATCAGTTCCTAAAGCTACTCCTACTGTGAACCTCCCAGAGTCTGAAGCCAAAGCGGATGAAGATATTCCGGCTGCATCAGCCGATGAAGAACAACCGGAAGAAGAAGAAGCACGTGCTGCCACACCCCCTGTTCTCGAGGAGAACTTGTCCGACCCTCCAGCTCCGGAAGTGGAGGTTACAAAATCGAAGGCTGCCACCACCACCACTGAAGCCAATGACGTTGTCATGGCTGAAGCTAATGTGGCACCTGAAGTCAATGTGGTGCCTGATGTAATGGCACCAGAAGCAAATGCTACACCCAGAAGCCACTCAGCAGCCTGAAGCCACTGCCACTGCTCCTGTTCCGCCTTCATGGCCCCATACAATTGAGCAAGCATACGACAAAGATGATCAGCTCATCTCTGTCAGATGGCCCATTCTGATTCCTCCACCTGCTGCTGGACCGCCTACAGTTGGTCCTCAATTTGACCACCATGTTGAGCACATGCCTCAGGTTCAGAAGCCTAAGCCAAGACTGCCAAGGTTCCCAGGTATTGCCACCTCTCAAGGGTCCTTCAATGCAAATGGCTTCACTGCGCACAACACATTCTTTGACAGCACCAAGAACCCCTATTCCAAGCCAAGAATATCATCAGATAGGTTCTGGAGCCATCAGCAGCGCAATTATTATTCTCGAGTACTCTATGATCAAGGGCGCATTTTCCCTCATGCGCGTCTTGATACTGAAGCCATTACTGGACTGCCCTGTCTCGAGGAAGCTCTTGATTGCTTCCGTGATGCTGGCTTGCTGAATTTTGTAACTGACAAAGAGCACTGGAATGAAGAGCTGCTTCTGCAATTCTATGCAACCCTCCACATTCAGGGCTACAGTAGGGATCCGAAGACATGGGTCCTTGAGTGGATGACAGGCAATGTCCATCATGAAGCCAAAGCCTTTGATCTCATTGAGCTTACTGGCCTGCCCACTCCAGGAGAACTGTATGAACCTGGCTGTCAATTACACAACGACGCTTTGGAGAGTATCTTTCAGAAGCGCAAGCCCAACATGAGCCAGATGCTAAGCATGATGAAGCCTTTGCCAATCGATGCTGAATATCCAAAGAAGTTCTTTGTTGAAGACCTAGAGTATCTGGCATGCACCATCTATCATATCATCAGGCGAACTCTATGGCCTGTCAAAGGACATTCTTCATCAGCCAAGCTTGAAGGCACAATGAAGACAGTGGTCTTCTATATTTTCAATGGCATCAGCTTCAATGCTCACGATTTCTTTATCAAGCAGTTGGCTATGTCAGGCTCTGATCTATTTGGTCTCAAGTTCTACGCTCTATGGATTATGCGCCTCATCAAGCTTCATTCTGCTATCACCTATCAGCCTTCTGCCCTTAACCATCATATATTCTTGCCAGAGGTTGATATGTCAGCTGAAGCCATATACCAAGAGCCTGCCAAAGAGCCTGTTAGTCTTCACAACGCTGATCACCAGAGCTTCGCTCAGCCAATTGAAGGAGTTCCAGCAGTCTCTCGCATTTATCCTCTGGATGGCCATACTCGCCTACCTCGTCATGCAGAGACTGAAGCTACTGAGAGCACCATTGCCTAAAGGCCTCAGAAGCATTCTCGTGTTCTCAACGACCGAGAAGACATTGTGTGAAGACTATGGAGCACGAAGACTTAGATGTTTCGTTGTTCCCTTTTCTTCTTTGTTGAGTCATAGGAACCACTGTACTGTTAAGTGGGGTCCAAGTGAACTAAGTCAGAGTGACTGAAGTGATGCTCAACCAAATCCTATGTCTTCGAGCGAAGACAATGAGAGCAAATCTTATCCAGAGCTGGATGAGTCAGCTTTACTTGTAGCCCAAGTAAAGTTGCCGTGTGTGTTTGAGATCTGACCGTTGGAACATGTGTCAGTTCCTTAGTGACCCAGGGTCACTTCGGACAAACCAGGTCGGGTTGCCCAGTGGCTATAAATAGCCCACCCCCTACACCATAAATCGGTGGCTGCTCAGAGTTATTACATGGCTTTTCTCATTTGAGAGCAACCCACCTCCGAAGCATTTGAGAGAGAGATCCTTGCGAGGACAAAGCCCAAACACCCAGAGCCAAAGAGTGTTAGGCATCACTGAAGTCTTTCTGTCTGTGTGACCTGAAGACTTGTTACACTTGAGGGCTGTGTTTCCTCCAGCCGGTTAGCCGTCACATTCTGAGCATCCAAGAGTCTTTGTGGATTGCTGGTGAACGAAGTCTGTGAAGGTTTGGAAGTCTACCTTGAAGACTTACCAGAGTGATTGGGGGAGGACTAGGTGTCCTTAGCTCAAGGGGAACAAGGTGAAGACGCGGTCTTCTGAGTTAAATCTTAGCCTCCCTAACTAGACGTACAGTTGTCACAGCAACTGAAACTGGTCTAACAAATCACTGTCTTCCTCGAACTACTGGTTCTATACTTTCCTTCTCTTTACTTACTATCTTTCATTGTGAAGTCTTTGCTTGCTTGCCTATCTGTTTGACTTCACTGTGTGACCACCTGTTCTGATTGGCTTCAGTCTATCTTCCATCCTGATCCTTACTGCCTAGCTGCTATTAGTCTTCATGCTTTCACTTCATTGAATACTTGACTAGGGCTTGTCTAGTGTAGTCTACCTTCCGCTGCATATAAATAGGATCGGTGATATTGTTTGTCTTCGAAACTTCCATGTTTTGAAGCATTCTATAAAAATCGCCTATTCACCCCCCCTCTAGTCGATATACTGCACTTTCAGACGTCCACCCCAGATCCGACTGAGAAGGCCCCGAAGTAGCCCAAGGTCGCTGCCTCCAAGCCTCGGAAGGCCCTGCCCAAGATCAAAGTGGACATTCTGATTGCTTCCACGTGAGTGCTTCTCTGCTTTACTCCCCTTTCGTTCTAGGAGTTTGATTTGTCTTTGTCGATTCACCACTATTTTTTTTTTGAAATCTTCAGCGCTGCTGCTTCTGGGACCTCCATGGATGTCGACAAGAGTCGCGACGATGAGGATACTCCAGATATGGCAACATCCAACGCACGTACGTTTTTCCAACAACATCCTTGTTTTTGCTCACCAGTCTGTTAGTGGACTGAATTTCCTTTTGGTCGAATGCTTGTGCAGCACCGCGTAATGTCATCGAATTGTGTGATGATGATGAGGAGGAGGAACACGAGGAGGTGCCCCGGAGAGGCACGGGAAGGAGGGTTCAGAAGACGTCCTCTGGCTCGGATGCCCAGCAACAAGAGGACACGGTTCGGGCCTCGGTCTCTTTTGCTATTCCCGTGTCGACTGACCGTCCGTCAACGTCAACTGTCCAAGTCGTGGATCCTGCAGTTGCTCCGACTGCCCCGCCGTCTGTGCTTTTTGCTACCCATCACGTCCCGGAGGACCCTGTAAGCGCGGCGAAGGAAGCTGTCCGTCAATCAGGGTTGATGATGGAGCGGACGAAGGCGGCATATGAGGCCAGCATGGCCGCTTATAATGCCAGTTCGGCTCTTCGGACCAACGTCCAGGTGTGTCCTTTCCGACTGACTCGTTATTCTGTTGAGGTCTTCGTTTTGAAAACTGATGCTTTGTTCATAAGATGATGTTCTGCTTTGTTCGTAAGATGATGTTCCACCCACTAGGTGTTCTTGAACTTGTACGTAGCTCTTGTAATCCAATCGGTCTTGCTGTGGCGATTGGACCGGTGGGGGCACACTGAGTGTACCCAATGGGTGTAGTCCCCGAGGCCATGGTCGACTGGAGTCAGTCGGCCATGGTCTTATAATTGATTTTGTTGACTTGTTTCGAATTCCTTCCACTCGTGCGGGATGGATCCGGTCGAGTGGGAACCGGTGGGGGCATGCTGAGTGCACCCACTGGGTGTAGTCCCCAAGGCCATGGTCGACTGCTGGCAGTCGGCCAAGGTCTAAGAACAAAGTGCACTTCATTTTTTTGGAACTCGAACATGACTAATTCGGTCGAGTGAGAACCAGTGGGGGCACGCTGAGTGTACCCATTGGGTGTAGTCCCCGAGGCTACTGTTGAGTATTTGACTCAGCAGTAGCCTTAGAACTCTCTTGTTGTAGCCTTTTATTGACCGGTTTGTCTTCTTTGTTGATCGTAGAAATTTTGTGAGTTTGGATCCAAATTCGCGGACCTTGAGAAGAAGCTGGTCCAACTCAATCTTGATCTGGAGCTGGCCAGGGAGCACTTGAAGAAAACCAAGGACGAAATGTCTGGTAAGAAAAGTGCAAAACTCGTCGACTGTATTCCGATGAGTGTGTTGTGGACGTCCTTATGTTCATCTGCCTAGTACTATTCTTTGTAGATCAAATGAAGGCAGCTCTGGAGTAGAAGGATCTTGACCTGGTAGCGGCGCAGCAGATGGCGTAGGAGAAAGCTGAACTCATCGAACAGAAGCTGGCTTCGGTCGGCAAGCTTGAAGAAGAGATCGCCAAGCTGAAGGTCTCCCTTGGTGAGGCCTACAAGGAGGTAACGCGACTGATGAAGGCCAATCTTGCTCTGGACGAGAAGGTAGGGGACCTCTCGCCGAAGAAGAACGGGTTGGAGATTATCTGGGTGAACTCGCAAAAAAGTGGTTCCTCATGCTTGAAGGTATGTTCTTTTGTCCGACTGAATCAGAGCTGTCAACTCATATTTCGATCGTTAACTCGTCGCGTTTTCGTCCATTTAGAATTCTGCCAAAACTTTGAGGAGGAGACCGGGCGAGTCGAGACGGGTCTAGACCCTGCCAATTCCTTCGTCAAGGATGAAGTTGCGATGAACGTCTTGCGACTGGAGTCTCGCCTCACCAGCGCCATTGGCTACCTTGCTCGACTGAAGGCGGTGATGTCCTGGATCGACACTGCGCTCTGGCGGGGGATGGTGCATGAGATTGACCTCGAGTCTCTGATGACTCGACTTAATGAGATCCCCAGTCGAGTGCAGGAGTGGAAGAAGTTATCCGCCTGGTGCGCCACCGACGTTGCATTGTCTCTGGTCCGCGTGCACTGCAAGGATGTGAAGGAGGAGAGGTTGGCTGCGCTCAAGGTTGCCAACACAAAGAAGCTCCGGTTCTAGTCATTCATGGAGACTTTCCTGGAAGCTTCTACCCGTATCGCTGACGGGATCGACCTGGATGAGTACGTCGAGCCTGCAAGTCCTCCTCCTCCCGAAGAGTGAACAAACTTTTATGCTCCGATTCAATTTGCCTCGGAACGCCGAGTGATTTTGTAACCATTAAACGCTTGCGGGTTCGATGCCCGAGTACTTCTACACGAATCTTGCGGGTCTTTATCTGAACTCGATTTCCTTTAAAATGCGCTTGCCTGGCTTGTGATGCTTTTTTGATCTTTTTGAGTTCCGAGTGGGCATTGTATTTGTGGTGCAGCTCAGAAGGTCGAGTCACATACTTGTGGCATAACTTGGAGGGTCGAGCCGCATCGTACTTGTGGCGTAGCTCAGAGGGCTGAGCCCCATTGTACTTGTGGCGTAGCTCGGAGGGTTGAGCTACGTTGTACTTGTGGCGCAGCTCGGAGGGTCGAGCCACATTGTACTTGTGGCGTAGCTCAGAGGGTTGAGCCACATTGTACTTGTGGCATAGCTCGGAGGGTTGAGCCACATTGTACTTGTGGCGTAGCTTGAATTGTTTTTGTAGCTTAGGCGATTATGGGGTCGCAACTAAGCCCCCGAGTGAGAGGGTCACTCTTCACTGGGAGTGTTTTTGTAACTTAGGCGATTACGAGGTCACAGCTAAGCCTCCGAGTGAGTTGGTTGCTCTTCACTCGGAGTGTTTTTGTAACTTAGGCGATTACGGGGACGCAGCTAAGCCCCCGAGTGAGAGGGTTGCTCTTCACTCGGAGTGTTTTGTAAAACTTAGGCGATTACGGAGTCGCAGCTAAGCCACCCACTGGGGGATTTGAGAACATGTGCCTTTGTCACAACAATCATTGTGGAATTGCCGCAAACTTGTCTTTGAAAAACAAACCGGAAGGTTCTTATTACGACTCGACTGGTCGAGTGCCTTAAGTACAAAAGCGGCGGAGCAGATCCGCGTTCCACGAGCAAGGCTCATCTTTTTTCTTGGCTACGTTGTAGATGTGGTACGCTCCATTGTGCAATACTTTGGTGATGATGAAGGGGCCTTCCCAGGCCGGAGCAAGCTTGTGAGGTCGCTTCTGACGTACTCAGAGTACAAGATCTCCTTCCTGGAATGCCCGGCCTCGAACATTGGGGGCGTGGAATCGACGCAAGTTTTGTTGGTATATGGTCGAGCGGATCAGGGCCATCTCGCGTTCTTCTTCTAGGAGGTAGATTGCATCTTGACGCGCTTGTTCTGCTTCTGCCTCGGAGAAGAGCTCCACCCGAGGGGCACTGTGCAGCAAGTCCCTCGACAGTACGACCTTGGCGCCATACACCATGATGCATCTCTGGTGGTGAGATAACCCCGATGTCACCCAGTACTAGGGAGATAGTTCGGGAATATTTCCACAGCTAGTATAGCGGATGCGTTTTGAAGGTCCAGGTAAACAGTTTCCGAAGGTGCCTGGTTATGTGTTGATGAATGGATACAGCTGGATGTAGATTTAGAGTTGAGTGCGCGGTGCTTCCCCTGTATCCCCAACACCAGATTGCATAACCGGAAAGCTTCGGGAATTAATAGGTGGGCTTCAAGTAGCTCGTAGGTAATCTTCCAATGGGTGCATGGTATGAGGTTTGGGGTTCAACATCTAGTGAAGAGGTTTCATGGGCGCTGTTCCAATTGGGAGTTGCATCTTAAAGGATCCTTGGCTATGCTGATTCGGGGATTGCAAGACCCTTTGTAACACGTACCATGGGGCATTCAGCACGAACATGTGGGACGAAACCTCTATTATGTATTTGTTCCATCTGTACCTCATTGTTTTTATTCTATCATTTTGTTCTCCCAAGTGGCTTCTCGACAAGTTGTTGTACCATTAAGCTATGGAATTCATTCGTTCATTTTGTTCGGATGTTCATTGTGAAGACTATATGTTGCAAATATCTAGCCGTTGATTCAGCTTATCTATTATTGCATCAATGGCTAACAGTTGTCATCATCTTCAGGATGGCACCTAAGAAAGTTCCCAACCCAAACCAAGAGGGTGAAGAAGAGCGTCCTCCTTCCCCTCCTCCTCCGTCCGAGGCATGGAGAGCGATTATGCAGGCAACCAATCAGAACACTCAGATGCTCATGCAAATGATGCAGAGCTTCCAAGCCAATCAAGCAAATCAAGGCAATCAAGGGAACCAAGGCCAAGGTAATCTATTCAATCAACCTCACTTTGCGACTCTGAACCAATTTGTCGGGGATATACCCCGCGATATGACCCGGCCGGAAATATGACCCGGCCGGACTTGGCGGTTTACTTGAGACCCGGTTTACACTTGGTGATTCACTAGCAACCCGCCCTGACCGGACGGCTTACAAGCAACCTGCCTGGTTAGTATGATTCACTGGTAACCCAGCAGGCGGTGGACGGATGACAAGGCCCAAGGCCTAGAAGGCCGGCTCATGTTATGGTGGGCCGGTTTATGAGGAAAGCACAAGGAATATTCTCCTACAAATGAAGCAATACTAGGACTCCACTTGTAATAGAGTAATCCTAATCCTACTGGGACTAGTCATGTAACCTGCCCCTTCAACATATATAAGGAGGGGTAGGGCTCCCCAAAGAGGGATGAGGCAAGAAGAAACAATCTCTAGGGCTAGACACAAAGAGCCGGTTTATCGGTGACTCTCTCGTGATGATAATGAGACCTAGCCACAAACAGCATGTAGGGCTATTACCGGATGATGTTTCCCGGGGCACGAAGCTGTCTAAATCCTTGTCTTGTGTTGCGTCTCTCGATTCCGCTCAACCCCTCTCAAGCTACCACATAGATGCGTTGGCCTCACGACTAAGTCCTCACACTAGGACATCTGCCGTGACAATTCCACGATAGTTGACGCCCACCGTGGGGTGAGAGCATGGTTGTGTTGAGTTCTTGGAGGAATCTCTTCAGGGATGGAGAAGCTCGTGGATTCATCATACGAGGAAAGAGCTGACAAATTTATTGTTTTATGACCATGATTAATTTTGGAGCAGGCAGTATGAGGTTTGAGATCGGAAGAAGCTAGGGTTCCGTGCGTGCCACCGCACGTAATTTATAGATCCGCTGGTCCGAGGGAAGTTGATTGCCGCCTGAACGGCCGTGCGATCCGGCGAAACCGAGACCCACTCAGAGTATTTCGTTGTTCGATTGCCATTTTATACGGGAGAGGCAGCGTGTGTGAAGAAGATGGCATCCAGTGCAGTCGCAGATTCGCTTCAAGTCCCCGGATTGCTACGTTGCTATTTTGGCTACGCACTTCGTCAAGACAACAAATCAGATCAATGCTAATTGCTACGGGAGTACTTCGTATTAATGGTTGATTTAGTACCCACGTGAAGGTCATGCATTATCCATCAAAACATCAAATCGTCGAGGCAATCGAAGTTTTGCTGCCCGTGCACTATTATGTTGTTTTTAGTCCAGATGGCATCAGCTCATACTATGGTGCTAATTTCTTCGCGGAAAAAACTAGTACTACTGGTTCCAGATGTGAAGGCCAAGGTGATCCATCCGTTGATCCATCAACACGAGAGGAAAGTCAAACCAACGACAATTTGGAATAGGATTTGATCATGGGCGCACGACGACTCCGAGCCGTTTTCAACCTTGCGCTGGCCGTACCCGCCCGCAGTCGTCGTCCGCCTCGCTCCACCAACCGCTGTCGTCCAAAGGCCGCCGCTGGTTTGTCCCAACGCTGGCCTCGCCTGCGCTTGTAAACCGTCGTTCTCACAGATTTTAAAAACTGCGGCCGCCTCCACCTGCAAGTGGCCAACTCTGAGCCACCGCCACCTCTGCGTACTCACCGCCTGGTGGCATGCATGCCTTTGTTTTCAAGCCGCCTTACATCTGCTTCGAGTTACCTCTACGGCCCCGCCGTTGCGGACATGCGTTGAGCCAACTCCTCGAGCCACCATCGTCGCCTCCGTCCTCTGTTGAGAGCCGTCCATGTTGCAGAGTCGCCGCCGGCTCATCGCCCGCGGCATAGTTCATGAACTATTGACGAAGCATCTGGACTGGCTACCTGAAGGAAGAATTATGAGCTGCATATTCGATGCGTCAGGTTGACTGATGGACACTACCGAGGATCATAAAAGTCCAAATGCATCAGGTGACATCCGTCCAGACTATTTCGTATAGTGCATATTGTTTTTTGTCAAAGAACAATTACTTTGGTTTGTGTATTTTTGGATGCAGGACAATTATTTGCTGCAAGAGTAAAGGGTCATGGATATATAGCTCGTGCCATTATTATGATGCGCCAACATCTGACCATGCCATAATGCTCAATGAATATATGTGCAAGCCGCGGCCTCCTCTGTGGTCCGGTCTACATCAACACAATGCGGCTCACTTGCCCATTCGCACGGTTTACCGCGCCGCTTCGCCATGGTGGTCAACTGATCATCAACTCTGTGGTGGATAAATAGTAGCCTAACATATCAGGTGAAATCCATCCAGTATATTTTTATTATATATTGCTTTCTTTAGAAGAGCAATTACTCCGGCTTGCAAAGTTATCTAATGCAGGACCCTAAACTGCCATATTGGCACTCCATGAGGGTCGTTTTACTGTCCGCCCCCGCGGCCGGTTCACCAGACTACACCGGCTTACAACGTCGTGGCCGACTCATTTATCTATACCGCCTCTGATGTTGCGGTCGTCTTTGCTATCTGACTCTCGCGGCCTGGTCTACATCAACATACTGGGCCGCACCTGTCTGCATGAGCTGTTTATTGAGTATGAGCAAGTCATAGCTTGGGTAGCCCTGTTTTATTTCAACAAAATGGAGGCAAATTATCATATACTATGAACCACCGTATGCACTGGGTGGCTCAATGGGCAGGCGCACACGTCGCCACCACTACAGTTTGGTTAACTTCAAATCGCCAGTTGGAAGGAACCATTGGCCAAGTTGATGACATGGCTCGTACGGCATCATTTATAACCCACTGCAGTCACCTCAACCTTCTGTGGATTCACATCGCGCTATCAACACCAATGGTATACACCTTCTGCTATGGTCAAATACAGAGAATCTCAAGACAACTCGTCGAGTCGTCTTAAGAGTCAGGGGCTACGATGACATGATCCAGCAAATCTTGCCAGTCTCAGCAAATTGAAGAACCCCAGGATGATGGAGGGAAAAATAACCCGGTCCCAGAGGCAACTGCTATATTGATGAAAATTTAAAGGCCGTCAGAAAATTTCCGGCTTAAAAAGTATATGACAATTACAAAATCCCGGCTCAATGAAGAAGTTTCCGGGTCATCAGAAAGGAATCCGGTTTAAAATCCGGCTCAAGGGATATCAGTCTTACTGAAGCTCTCAAATATCCGGTTTACAATCTGGTTCAAGGGAAATATGTCTCCTACAAAAGCTCTGAAGCTCTCCAATCCGGTTTAAAAAGAATTAATCTCTCGCAAGTTCGAGTTTAAGGGCCGTCAGAAAAATTCTGGCTAAAAATGAAGATTCCGGTTTAAGATCCGTTTCAAGGGAAAGATGTCTCCCACAAAGCTTTTAAGCTCTCAATATCCGGTTTAAGAATTTCTGGTTCAAAAGAATAATCTCTCGCAAGTTCGAGTTCTGAAGAAAAATTAAAGGGACCAAATAGAGTTTGTTGCACAGCAGAACTCAAACATAGGCACCCGGCGAGCACAGCTCAGAAATATATCACATGGGGGCTTCTGTTTATAAAGTGGAGTTCTGACTACCCTCTTGATCTGACTATCAAACCAGTATTATCATAAAGAGCACAGCTATGGTTACTTCGGTAATCCGGCTATCAAGCCAATATTATCATAAGGGGCGAAAGAGAGTTTGATGCATAGCACAACTCAAACATAGGCACCCACTGAGCACAGCTCAAAATGTTACTTGGGGGCTCTTGTTGCACAACAACAAAGAATTTTTAAGGCCCTTGTAATAGGCTATCAAGCCAGGCTTGGAAGCCAGGTGTATTCACCTAAAACCCCGGGTTAACCTGCCTGCATCAAGTAAGTCACTCCGTCCAGGTAAACCTGGTATGACCCGCCGAACATTTGACAAGTCAATCTTATATAGACCCTGAACTTGTCAACGTTAAAACGAGGATTGGTTAATGTGAGTTCCATCTTAACATGCTTTGTGAAATGGTTTAACTCAATGGCCTGACAGCCTATGAAAAGCCTCGAATTTAGGCCTGACAGCCCATAAAAAGCCTCGCATGATTTTATTTGACAAGTTTTTCTCTTTTGTTGAGGTTTACAACATTCTTTATGATAAACCGGTGTTTATTGACCCGGCTTGGCTTTCAACTACAAGTTGTCAGTACATGATCAGTTATAATGACCGGTTTTTATTAACCCGGCCTGGCTTTCGACTATAAGTCGCCAGTATGAGATAAGGTAATGACCGGTGTTTATTAACCCGACCTGGCTTTCGACTATAAGTCGCCAGTATGAGATAAAATAATGACCGATGTTTATTAACCCGGCCTGGTTTTGTTTATAAACCGGCAATCTATGATAATTACCAGTGTTCAAATTTTGGGTTATCAACCTTACTACGCTGGCTTGGTAAAACCAACAGTGTGATCAAATATCACTGGAACCGGTTTTCAAACCGGGTTATATTATTCAAATCTTTAAATAGCCAACATGGCTGGATTTTTATTATGGTTATCAATAACCAATATTATGATTGAGTTTTTCAAAGTCGCTTCAGCGCAATGGATATTATTTTATCAATGGGTATGATTTATTCTACAAAGGAATAGCCCCGAGTCGCTGCAGGCTTACGACCCGACACTTGGGGGCTACATTCTTCAAATTGAGATTACATCAAATACGCAAGTCCCATGTCACTTCCAGCATGCACCATGGTACTTGTGGGCTAATGCAAAGTCATTTTTTGCTCACCTTATTGAAGACCTGACTCATCACATTGTAATGAGCCGGCCCTTGGGGGCTACCAATTGCTCCTGTCAACAATTCAAGGTACATAAATCTTAATCCGTTATATTAAGGGTCCACTGCTTAGTTGGTAAAGCACAAAGCTCTTAACTTTGTGGACGTGGGTTCATGCCTCATCATGGGGGTTACATCATATGATGTTCTTTTCAAAGAAGTATTTATAAAGCCCCTGCTCATTATTGCATAATGACTCGGCCCTTGGGGGCTACACGTTGCTATTCAAGTCTACATGATCATATTTATAAAGTCCCTGCTCATTATTGCATAATGACCCGGACCTTGGCGGCTATACTGGTTGAAGTTTTTATTAGCATAAGGCAATTACAAGTCCCAGGTTGCTGCAGGCATGAGAATCCGGCACTTGGGGGCTACATATGTGGAATATTCAATTTTTACTAGTGACTGAGATGAACAATCTGGATTTCTTCAAGGTTGCAACATTTATATTAAAACAAGTCTTAAGCTATCACTATGTTCTCCTCTTAAGACTTGGGGGCTACAGGTAATATGCATATAAAGGAGAAACATGTGCAAATTCGCAATTTCGGGCAAATCAGGAAGATTAATTGTGTGACCTGGCATTGGCAATAATCATAACCTGGCATCTATAAACAGTCATGACCTGGGATCATCAGTTTTTATAACCCAGCTGTTTTGGCAATCATAAACCGGCAAGTCCTACATTTTCAAACCGGTTGGATATCAGTTGAATGTTTCAAAGACCAATGTTTTTGTCAAGTCAGAGCATTGAAGGCGATTCAAATGGATTCTTGATTTAGAATATTTCTTATGCAAGCAAGTTGATTATGAAGCTGGTCTGTTGACCCGGATTTTCTAGAAGAAGGAAAGGACAAGGATTTAAGGATGGTCAGGTGCCGGTTTACAAGAATTCTTAACCCGGAGCATAGCCTGTCAAATTTGTTCTTGTGTTTATTTTGCGGCATAAGTTTACCATGGATAAATCCAAGCTAAACTGGGGGCTAATGTCGGGGATATACCCCGCGGTATGACCCGGCCGGGAATATGACCCGGCCGGACTTGGCGGTTTACTTGAGACCCGCTTTACACTTGGTGATTCACTGGCGACCCGCCCTGACCGAACGGTTTACAAGCAACCTGCCTGGTTAGGATGATTCACTGGTAACCCGGCAGGCGGCGGACGGATGACAAGGCCCAAGGCCCAGAAGGCCGGTTCATGTTATGGTGGGCCGGTTTATGAGGAAAGCACAAGGAATATTCTCCTACAAAGGAAGCAAGACTAGGACTCCACTTGTACTAGAGTAATCCTAATCCTACTAGGACTAGTCATGTAACCCGCCACTTCAACATATATAAGGAGGGGCAGGGCTCCCCAAAGAGGGACGAGGCAAGAAGAAACAATCTCTAGGGCTAGACACAAAGAGCCGGTTTACCGGCGACTCTCTCGTGATGATAATGAGACCTAGCTACAAACATCATGTAGGGCTATTACCGGATGATGTTTCCCGGGGCCCGAAGCTGTCTAAATCCTTGTCTTGTGTTGCGTCTCTCGATTCCGCTCAACCCCTCTCAAGCTACCACATAGATGTGTTGGCCTCACGACTAAGTCCTCGCACTAGGACATCTGCCCTGACAATTCCACGATACTATTCCTGGCAAATCAGCCCAAGTCTTTCAGTTACTGTGTGGACCCGCTAGATGCTGAAGATTGGATCACAGACATCAAAAAGCATTTCAAGTGCAGTAACATCATACCTGAGGATTATGTAAAGTTTGCCGCCTTCCAACTCAAAGACTAAGCTGCAGATTGGTGGCAATAGTACAAAGACTCCAGAGGTGGTCGTGACATCTTGTGGACTGATTTCTACCGTGATTTCTATTCTCATCACATTCCAACAAGTGTCATTGAAGGCATGCATGAGCAATTCTGCAACCTGAAGCAAGGCACCATGTACGTCTATCAATACAATGTCAAGTTCCAGAATTTTCCCCGTTATGCGAAGCAAGACATCCCCGATGCCAAGAGCAAAATCTACCAGTTCTGAGGTGGTCTGAAAGATGAAATCCAACTTGCACTCACTTTGTTCGAGCCAGATGGTTTTGACCAATTCTACAACATGGCCCTCAAGCAAGAGGTAGCTCAGCTCAAGTGTGAAGCTTCCAAAAGGAGGATAAGAGATGCTGTTCACTCCTCCTCTTTCTCTCAAGTGGTTGCCAAGCAGCAGAAGTTCTGGCTACCGCCTCCTCCGATGCTTCATCCTCCAAGCAACAACAAGCACTCAAGTGGTCGTGGATTCTCCCACCCACCCAACCCAAGCAACCAGTCCAAGCCTCGGTTCCAAGATCCAAGACCAAGCGGTCCTTATCATCGACCACTCTCAGAGGTTACATGCAACAAGTGTGGTCAGAAGGGTCTCTATGCAAACAAGTGTACTCAAAGGCGCCTTCCGCCTCCTCCACCTGTCAGTAATGCTATTGTCAATCACAATCCCAAGGCTGCAAGAGTGAATTGATGAATGCAGCTCGAGCAGAGGATTCTTCTGATGTGATAATTGGTAATCTTCCAGTTAACTCAATTCCTGCAAAAGTCTTGTTTGATTCGGGTGCATCGCTTTCTTTCATTTCAAGACCATTTGTTTCTAACCATGACTTGGTTACGGAGAGCATACCTAGCCCTTTAAAGATTATTTCTCCGGGATTGCAAATGACTTCCAACTCAGTTGCTCCGGATATATCTATTCATATGGGTGACTACAGTTTTCTTGTTTCTCCGGTTCTTCTCGGTAACTCAGACATTGATCTTATTCTTGGGATGGATTGGATCTCCAAGCATGATGCAAATATTGATTGTCCAAACAAGGAGGTCAAGCTAACTCATCCTTCCGAAGAAGTGTTATCTTCGCAGCTCGAGATAACACAATCAGGCTATTCTCTCTCAATGAAAAGGGCGAGATTAATGCCATTTCTCATATTTCGGTGGTTTGTGAATATGAAGATGTATTCCCTGAAGAGCTTCTAGGCATGCCTCCCAACCGTCCAGTTGAATTCATCATCGAACTGGAACCTGGTACCGAGCCAGCCTGTCGGCGTCAGTACAAGCTTTCTCCTTATGAGTTGAAGGAATTGAAGAAACAACTCGATGAGCAAGAACGAATGGGTCTAATCAGACGAAGTACTTCTCCTTGGGGTTGTGGTGTTCTTTTTGTCAAGAAAAAGGATGGCACAGAACGTCTTTGCGTTGATTACCGGCCATTGAAAAAGAAGACAATAAAGAATAAGTACCCGCTGCCCAATATCAATGAATTGTTCGAGCAGCTCAAAGGAGCCAAGGTTTTCTCAAAACTTGATCTCCGGATGGGTTACCATCAAATTCGTATCCGTGAAGAGGATATTCCCAAGACCGCATTCAGAACGAGCGGTTCATATGAATACACGGTCATGTCTTTCGGGCTTGCAAATGCTCCACTCACTTTCTCTTCAACCCCTACACCAATGAATCCGTGCTCGTCTACCTGGATGATATCTTGTTATTCTCCAAGAATGAAGAAGACCATGCCAAGCACCTCCATTTGGTCCTTGACAGGCTCTGTGAGCACCGATTCTATGCGAAGATCTCCAAATGTGAATTCTGCCTTGATAAAGTCCTCTATCTTGGCCATACTATCTCTGCCGAGGGCATTTCTATTAACCCCGAGAAGGTTGAAGCTATTGTCAACTGGGAGCCTCCTCAGAATGTCAAACAACTCCAAAGTTTCCTCGGTCTCGTAAGCTATTGCAGAACGTTCGTTGAGAACTTCTCCAAGATGGCCAAGCCTCTTTCCAACCTGTTGCAGAAGAATGTCAAGTACTCGTGGACTCCTGATTGTGATGTGGCATTCAAGACACTCAAAGAGAAGCTCATTTCTGCTCCGGTTCTTACTCCTCCGGATGAGTCCAAGCCTTATGAGGTCTTTTGTGATGCTTCATTGCAAGGTCTTGGCAGTGTTCTCATGCAAGACAAGAAGATCGTTGCATACACTTCACGTCAACTTAAACTAAGTGAGAAGAATTATCCCACACATGATCTTGAGCTAGCAGTAGTTGTTCATGCCTTGATCACGTGGAGACACCTTCTGTTGGGCAGGAAAGTGGACATCTTCACCGATCACAAGAGCCCGAAGTACATCTTCACTCAGCCAAACCTTAACCTCCGCCAGACTCGTTGGGTTGAAATGATTCAAGAATACGATCCAAGCATTGAGTATACTCCTGGCAAGTCCAATGTCATTGCAGATGCCTTGAGCAGAAAGGCTTATTGCAATAGTCTCCTCCTCAAACCGTTCCGACCTAAACGTTGTGAATCATTCACGAAGCTCAACCTCCAAGTTGTTCCGCAAGGATTTCTTGCCAATCTTCAAGTTGCTCCTACCTTGGAAGATCAAATCCGTGAGGCCCAACTCAGTGATGCTATGGTGCACAAAGTGAAACAGGGTATTGCTAAGGGTACTCCTAAGTACAAGTGCTATCGCATTGATGACAGAGACACTTTGTTCTTCGAGGACAGAATTGTGGTTCCCAAAGGTGATCTCAGAAAGCTCGTAATGAACGAAGCACATGACTCACTCCTCTCGATACATCCAGGAAGCTCCAAGATGTACCATGACCTCAAGCAATCCTATTGGTGGACTCGCATGAAAAGAGAAATTGCTCAATTTGTGAACGAGTGTGATGTCTGCAGAAGAGTGAAGGCAGAGCATCAACGTCCAGCCAGACTCCTTCAACCCCTACCTATTCCCGAGTGGAAATTCGATCACATTAAGATGGATTTCGTCACCGGTTTTCCCAAGTCCAAGCGAGGAAATGATGCTATCTTTGTGGTGATTGACAAGCTCACTAAAGTGGCTCATTTTCTTCCAGTCAAAGAATCCATCAACGCGTCTCAACTGGCAGAGCTGTACACCTCCAGAATTGTCTCTTTGCATGGAATCCCTCAAGTAATCTCCTCAGATCGTGGAAGCTTGTTCACTTCCAAGTTCCGGGATTCCTTTCAGTCAGCCATGGGCACCAAGATTCGCTTCAGCACAGCTTTTCACCCTCAGACTAGTGGTCAAGTCGAAAGCGTGAACCAAATTCTCGAAGATATGCTCAGAGCTTGTGTAATCTCCTTCGGTATGAAATGGGAAGATTGCCTTCCATTTGCCGAATTCTCCTACAACAACAGCTTCCAAGCAAGTGCAGGCAAAGCTCCGTTTGAAATTCTCTATGGCAGAAAGTGACGTACCCCTCTCAACTGGTCCGGGACTGGTGAACGTCAACTCCTTGGAAATGATTTGATATCAGAGGCCGAAGAAATGTGCAAAGTCATACGTGAGAATCTCAAGGCCACTCAATCGCGTGAAAAGAGCTACTATGATGGCAAGCATCGTGACTTGACTTGGCTTTCAACATTGATGATCATGTCTATCTCCGTGTTTCTCCCATGAAGGGCACTCAGAGGTTCGGTATCAAGGGCAAGCTTGCTCCAAGATACGTGGGCCCTTTCAAGATTCTTGGCAAGAGAGGCGATCTAGCCTACCAACTCGAGCTTCCCTCCAACTTTGCACATGTGCACGATGTGTTTCACGTGTCACAACTCCGCAAGTGCTTCAAGATGCCTGAATGTACCATTCCTTTCGAAGAGATTTATCTTCAGCAAGACTTGTCTTATCGTGAGCACCCCGTTGCTATTCTTGAAGAAACTGAGCACAAGACCCGCAACAAGTCCATCAAATTCTTGAAAGTGAAGTGGTCACACCATACCGACCGACAAGCTACATGGGAACGAGAAGATCATCTCTGTTCCGAGTATCCCGCTTTCTTCCAGTCCTAGATCTCGGGACGAGATCTTTTCGTAGTGGAGGAGAGTTTGTAACACCCCAAATGTAATACTTCCTCATATGACAATATAAACATTTACCATTTGATCCTTGTCATTTCCTTGGGGGTTCTTTTAAATTATGTTTTGTCATTACATTGTCATGTTTCTTTCTTTAAGCATTCATGCATTGCTTCATCATCATCATTGCATCATGGTCATCATATGGCATTTCTTTTGTCATTGTGTTTCACTCATCCCTAGTATGTCAAGTGTGTTTCTCTTGATCTTGCTAGAGTGGTTTAATGCAAGTTCATGGCAATCCTTAAACCCTTCCAACTTGCAACACTTCCCCTCCTTTATTTCCCTTTCTTTAAATTTTGCAAGTGACCTTAACCTCTTCTTTTAAATGCTCATCTCCTCACAACTTCTTTGGTACCTTGTCCTAAGCCACTGTGCAAAACCTCACCCCATTTGGAAATGTTTTGCTCAGGTTCAAAAATGACAGAAGTTTGAACCATATTCAAACTTGTTTTATTTTCTACCTCTAAAAATGTCCAACTCATTTTTATAAAATAGGGCATAATTCCAGGAGCTAGTGAATATTTTTATTTCCTCCTAATTCCTTTTCCTTTGACCTAGGGTTTTCTTTTTGTTTTCTGCCTTAAGAAAATGGAAAAAGAAAAGCAGCCGCTGCCAGCTGCAGCCCACCAGCAGCTTGGGCCTCGGCTTCCCCTCGGCACAGCAGCACGCTAGCCCAGCTCACCGCGCGCCTCCTTCTCCTTTTCTCACCGCAAGACTCCCTTACCCACGCGCCCGTCCGCCCACATGGACAACCTGGTCCCGCTCGTCAGCGCCGGTGAACAGCGCACCCCGCACCCACCTTTTCGTCCAGCTCTTGCCGCGCGCGCACATGGCCACGGCAGCGATGTCGGCGTGCTCCACCAGCCGTACTGCCCCCCTACAAAGCCACCCACTGTGTCCACCAACCCTCTAGGGTTCCCCTCTTCCTCCTCCCGCCGCCAGGTGAGCTCTAGGCCACTAGATCCGCTACGCCATCGCCGTCCCGAATGCATCTGAGCGCACGGCCTCGTCGCCGGCGTGCTCCCCGTCCTCCTCTGCCTCGCCAATGGTGTCCGTCTTCTTCCTCGACGTCGTCTACGTCGTCTACGTCCACTACTTGGAGTCGAACGCCTCTCCTGCGACGTCTTCTTCCTCGTCTTCGACTGCGACCGCCGCGGGTGCTCGATCAAGCTCGCCGTCGACTCCGTCCTCCTCCCGGCCAGCCGAGCACACCACCGTGTTCATGGTGAGCCTCTGCTCCTCCCCATGCAGTTTTCCCCTTCTTTTGCGCACTCTAGGTGGTAATTCCCCATGCGCTCGAACCCATCGCCGTCAGACCTCGTCACCGATGAGTGCTCTGACTCCCGTAGCGCCGTTGCTCGCGTCCATCATCTCTACCGTGCTGCGTAGATCGTGCTAGATGCCTCCGCCGCTCCGTTAGGCTCCGTTTAGGCCTCGCCGTAGCTCGTCGCCGCCATTCTGTTTGCTGCTCGCCAGCGTCGCTGTAGTGCTCGTTATGTGCAGCTAGCACGTGCCGCATGTGCGGGATTCCTCCACGGACTCATCGCACGCCTCCGCCGCCCAATTTGGTCGTAGGAGCAGCTCCGACGAGCTTCTCCGACCGCCCCTGTTTCTCCCTCTATTCTGCTTCTTCAGTTAAGTCATATGGTGTCGATCCCCTTCTCTGTCAGTCACACGCACCGTAGCCCAGTGGCTTGAGTCTCTTGCTTGCAACTCGCAGACGCAGGTTCGAATCCCTGCCCGGCAGTGGAATAAGCCCCCTTTTGCTTTTCTATGTTCCACTGACAGCCTGGCCCCACCTGGCAGCCTCTCAGCGCGCTCGCACCCACTCCCTCACCCACACTGCCACATCAGCTCCCCTTGGACTCACTAGCCAGTGACCGTGGGTAGTCCAGGCCGGGTCTGTGTAGTTTCTTTTCTTTTTTCTTTTTGTTTTAAATTTCAGTTTTGCATATTTCATATCTTTTCAAATATGCATCTGTTCAAAATACTTTATATATGAAAACTGCTTAGTTTTTAGTGTAGATTAATTATATGCAGTTTTTTGCCATGTCAAAAACATTTAAAATATTGTTTGATATTTATTTGTGTTTAAATTATGTTCAAACTTGTTTAAATCATAACTAAATATCCACATCTCCAAATTTGACAAACTTTATATGTATTAGGGGTGAAAAAATGTGTAGATTAAGATGGTGCTATTACTTTGCATGTTTAACAACTTTAAAATATGATTGCATCAAATCTGTCCTATAATTGTTTTTATGTCCATGGGAGTTCCAGGAATTATTGTTTGTTCTTTCCGGCCCATTTAAAATGCTTGCATGATGTTGTTCTTCATAGTTGCACCCCTTGCCATGTAAACAACTTTTATAACTTGTTGGGTGCTTGGATAATTGAACTACATAACCACTTGTGACTATGCTTGTTCTTGTTATCTTTTGCGTGATGTGCCCCTACATGTTTTGTGTTCTTGCTTTTGTCATGTCACATGTGCACTCATCATGTTCCATGTAGAGGCATCATATCCTGCCCATGCTCATATGCATCATATCTTGCAACATGTGTTTGAGCATTGCATGGTGATTGATTGACGTTCCGGTGTTTGTATTGTTGTGTTGGTTAGAGCCCGGTGACAATTCGGAGTTCGAGGTTCCTATCGAGACTGAGTTTGAGGAGCAATGTTACGATCCCTCCGTGGACTTAACAGGCAAGATGACCATTCCCCGATATCACCTCTATCTTTGCCTATTCTAGTTGTCACGCTCTTTAGATATGCCTTGATGCATATTCCTATTTTTCAGCCTCCTATTGTTGCCATGAAACACTCTAACCGCCTTCCTAGCAAACCGTTGATTGGCTAAGTATGCTTTTGCTCAGCGCCTCTTATAGTGTTGCTAGTTGCAGGTGAAGTTTGAAGATTGCTCCATGTTTGGACTTGTTTTATGGCATAACACAATATATATCTTGTTTTATTAATGCACATATATATTGGTAATGGGTGGAAGGCTGGGCCTTCTGCTTGGTGTTTTGTTCCACTCATGCCATCTTAGGACCCGATAAACCAGTGTTATGTTCCTTGATATTGCGTTCCTAACACGGTTGGGGTTTATGGGCCCCCTTGATAATTCGCACTGCTTAAAGCTTTTCCAGCAAGGCCCAACAATGGTACTCCATTTGCCTAACAACTAAAAATTTCATAGGGACTAGCTACCCCGAGGACTTAATTAACAACCCCCGGGCCAGTGCTCCTCATGAGTGTTGGTCCAAACTAGAGCCACTTGCGATGCCACCCAGTTCTCTGGGTTCTTCGGTTGCTGTACATAGTGCTCATCCGATTGTGGCCTGAGACGAGATACGCGCGGCTACTATCAGGGTATCGGCACGCCGGGAGGTCTTGCTGTATTAGTATTACCTTTGTCGAAATATCTTAAGCACGGGATTCCGAGAGTACTCGGGTCTTCCCACTTTGGAGTTGCTACTCCGTAGAGCGTGAGCTTGTGATGGGCTAAGTTGGGACACCCCTGCAGGGTTTTGAACTTTCGAAAGCCATGCTCGCGGTTATGTGGCAGATGGGAATTTGTTAATATCCGGTTGAAGATAACTTGACACCTTATCCTTAAGAATACACTACCTATGTGAGTAACCATGATGGTCTCTTTCCGAAGGGCTTCGGGAAGTGAACATGGTGGGGTTATGCTTGAACGTGAGTAGCTAGGATCACTTCTTGATGAACTTGCCGATCGTTGGCACTTGTTCTCATCTCGCTCTGAACTCGTAAGCTGGTTGCTTAGTGCTTGCAGCAAACACTTTATTACCCTTCCACACCTAAGGCTTTGTTAGTTTTAATACCGGGGAATGGGATTGCTGAGTCCTTGTGGCTCACAGTTTACAACACACACCAGATGCAGGTACCGCCGAGAATGATGCATAAGATGGATCATAACTTCACTGGGAGTTCGATGAGGAGCATGGTCGTTACTATGTATCGTATCCCGACGATCAGTAGTGGTTCTTACTAGGAGGATCCGAGCTTGTGTTTATGGTATCTTTCTCGTTTGGTTTTCGTCCATAGCTGGACCTTGTGTTATTTTGATGATTGTACGTTATTGTATTCCTTGTGTGACGTGGCGAGTGTAAGCCAACTATCTTTTACACTTTCATCCTTGAACTTTTACATGAGATGTGCAAAGATACCACGCTTGAGATCATTCCAGGATGCGCTTATGTCTCTAAGTCGTGCCTCGACACGTAGGAGACATAGTCGCATTCTGGGCATTACACCTTTGGCAGGCGAAGACTACTTTTGTCAGGCTAACTTGTACTAGTTGTTCCCATTCAAATTTGGATGTTGTGGGATCCCTTCCTGCCGATATTTGGGAAGAGTACCAAGGCCACTATAAATAGTACCTAGCCACCACCATAGAGGGCATCTCATCTTGAGCTAATCCAACCTTAGAAGGGATCGGATCCATTCGACCCCACACACACCACGAGCTCATTCGAGCCCAAGAACACCTCTCCTCCGGAGGCTGTTCGTCCATTGTACTAGTTCATCCTCAATCCCATGAGGCAATCCACCACACACACTGGAGTAGGGTATTACACCGCAAGGTGGCCCGAACCAGTATAATCCTCTATGTCCCTTGTTCTTTGAGTTCGTCAAGCTAGGCTGTGGAATCGTAGGGCGAGCACTCTGGGGACAGAGTGTTCTCTTCGTGCGCACCCCAGAGTTCGAACCTCTCAAGGGTTTGCGGATCCCGAAATCTGACAAAGGTTGCCTCGGGGCGAGAGCGGTCGTGCGTGTATGAGTGTGTGGGTTCGAACGGCCGAATCCTTTCTACGGTTGCCGTGTGCCTCCTTTTATAGATTAAGGGGTCACCACAGTGGCAAATCAGTCTTTCTAGGCAGATTAGATAGCAAACAGTGGTATCATACCTAACTCAGCAGGATGACAGAGCGCATTAAATGTGCCGCTTAGTGTCACATCATAGCTCGCCCGGCAGGCCTTGCCGGGCCGTTTTGCCAGCTTTGCGCCTGCTTGCTTGACATGTCGCATGACAGGTGTCATTTGTAGGCTCTTTCTATAGGAAGTGGATGCCATGTTGCAGGAGACTGCCACTGAGCCACTTAAGAGCTCGACACCGCACTAATTGACGACGGGCGTCGTTGTGAAGTGGTGGTTGGCATCCAAGAACCCCCGGGAGGCCTGCCGGGGTGATGTTGGAGGCTTGCTTCCGGGGCGATCCCACCCCGCCAGGCTCGCATGCCCAACACGGAGGGCTCTTCTTCCGGTGATGTCTTACCTCTTTGGCTGGTCTTGGTTATGCTGATCTCTTTGGCCACCTCATTGGTTTCTCAAAGGGCTGATCCCTTTGAGTCTTGATCCAATGTGATGTAGGGTGGAACCCTAATCAACAGATCTTTCACCAAAGGAGGGTATCCCATGATGAACACGGAGAACACAAGGAAATCACGGAGGAAAACACGAGAGGAAACACTAAAATCAACACAAATATGGTCACACAGGTGCTAGATCCATGATAAAAATCAAGATACACGATCCATTGTCAACAACGGTGGTACAAAGATAGTCTTCTCCCGGAGCAGGTCTTGAATTATCCCTTGGGATCTTCTCCACGAAGGAGGTCTTGAATCCGAGGTGGATCTTCTCCGAAGAGGTCGCGGTCTCGTAGGAGAGGAACCACTAAGGTCTATGATGAGCTATCCAAAAGCTTCCTCCAAAGGATGGAAGTCAACGAGTATATATTACACGGGGTGACGCCGTCGGGTCGGACGTTCGAGGGTTACCGGACGTCCGGTCGCTCGGGAAAGGCCGGACATCCGGTAACTCCCGGATTTCCGGTATTTTCCACGATTTCGGTTCTGTGAAGGGTGTCATGGACGTCCGGTGGCCTCCGGTCGTCCGGTCGTCTGGGAGTCGCCGATCGTCCGGTGAACGTCGGACGTCCGGTGCCTGGAAATGTCCGATCGTCCGGTAGGGGACGGACGTCCGGAGCCTGTAGAGTCTTCAGCCGTCGTTTTTCTTATTCCAAGCACTTCTCAATGCAAAGCCTCGTCCGTGAGCTTGGGGACTTATCCATCTTCACGCACCTCTCCAATGTGGTCTTCTTCACACCTGAGCACACAAAACACATCCGTCTGAGGTAGTAACCATGTCTCGTAAGATTCATATGGAAGTTGGGCTAGGAGTGATTTCACCTCGGTCTCGAGAGCTTGGGATGCTCCACATCATCCCCCCTCCCTTGGTAAAGATCCGACCTCGGATCGAAATCTTCATCACCATGGTAAGGGGATAGATCCTTGACGTTGAAGGCATCGCTCACGTTGTACTTGTCTCGTGGGATGTCGATCTTGTAGGCGTTGTTGTTGTAGTGTGGTAGTACCTTGAAGGGTCCGTCGGTGCGAGGTAGTAGTTTGGACTTGCGCTCGTGTGGGAAACGGTCCTTGCGAAGATGAAGCCAAACAAGATCTCCCTGTTGGAACACCATTGGTGCCTTGTTGACGTTGAGCTTGGTGGTGAGACCATGGACTTGTCGCTCGATCGTTGCCCTTGTATCTTCATGCACCTTCTTGAGATAGCTTGCTCGTGCACTTGCGTCCATTTTCGTGCGCTCTTGTAGAGGTAGAGGTAGGATGTCCAATGGGGACAAGGGGTTGAAGCCGTAGACGACCTCGAAAGGGGACTTGCCGGTAGTGGAATGTCTTGCGCGGTTGTAGGCATACTCGGCGATGGGCAAGCATTGCTCCCATTCCTTGATATTCTTCTTGATCAACACGCGAAGAAGCGTCGAAAGTGTGCGGTTCGTCACCTCCGTTTGGCCGTCGATTTGTGGATGATATGCCAAAGAGAAGAGGTGCTTAATTCCGAGTTTGGCGCATAGAGTCTTCCAAAAGTAGCTCAAGAACTTGATGTCCCGATCCGATACAATAGTCTTGGGCACTCCATGTAGACGAATGATTTCCCTACAAAAGAGAGTTGCCACTTGTGAAGCATCATCGATCTTGTTATAAGGAATGAAATGAGCCATCTTAGAAAATCTATCCACGACAACAAACACGGAATCCTTTCCATTTTGAGTTCTAGGCAAACCAAGGACAAAGTCCATGCTTATGTCTTCCCATGGATGGCATGGAATAAGAAGTTGCATGTAAAGACCATGAGATTGAGCTTTTGACTTAGCTTTGCGGCATGTAGGACATCGGTTGGTGAGGCATGAGACGTCACGTCGCATCTTGGGCCAAAAGTAGTTCTTTGAGAGCGTAGCAAATGTCTTGTCGCGTCCAAAGTGTCCCATGAGTCCTCCTCCATGAGATTCCTGCAGAAGGAGCAAACGAAGCGAAGACTCGGGAATGCAAAGTTTGTTAGCTTCATAAGATATCGATCCTTTATGTAGTAGCATTACCAAGAAGTGTGAGTCAAACACTTAGCATACGGGTGAGAAAAGAAAGGATCATGCTCATATAAGTCTTTTATGTGCTCAAAGCCAATAACATTGAACTCAAGTTGTGTAACAAGCATGCATTTGCGGGAAAGTGCACCCGCCACAACATTCTCTTTGCCTTTGATGTACTTGATGACATAGGGAAAAGACTCAATGAACTCACTCCGCTTAGCATGACGCTTGTTCAACTTAGTTTGACCCTTGAGATACTTGAGAGTCTTATGGTCCGTATGAAGAATGAATTCACGAGGTCTAAGATAATGTTCCCAAACACATAAAACTCTCACCAAGGCATAGAGATCTTTATCATAGATGGGGTAGTTTAGTTGCGCTCCGGATAGCTTCTCGCTAAACTATGCAATTGGGCGCTTTTCTTGCATGAGCACGCCACCTATGCCGGTACCGCTAGCGTCACAATGAATCTCAAAAGGTTTATCAAAGTTTGGTAGGGCTAGAAGTGGTGCGTGTGTAAGCAAGCTTTTTAGCTCATTGAACGCGGTGTCTTGCGAAGGATCCCAAATGAATGGTGCGTTCTTCTTGCTCAAGGCGTGTAGAGGCATAGCAATAGTGCTAAAGTCCTTCACAAAACGTCGGTAGAAACCGGCTAGACCAAGGAAACTACGCACTTGCATGAGATTCGTTGGTTGAGGCCAAGTTTTAACTGCTTCAATTTTAGGTTCATCAACGTGAACACCTTGTGAAGAAACGACAAATCCTAGGAAGACGACCTTGTCAACGCCAAAAGTGCATTTTTCCATGTTAGCATATAAGCGCTCTTTCCGAAGGGTTTGTAAAACCATACGGATGTGTGTCACATGGTCCTCAAGCGACTTGCTAAAAATGAGGATGTCATCAAAGTAAACCACTACAAAGACGCCTATGTAGGGTCGTAGAACAAAATGCATAAGACTCATGAATGAACCGGGTGCTTCCGGTAACCCAATTGGCATAACAAGCCACTCACATAACCCAAATTTGGTTTTGAAAGCCGTTTTCCACTCATCACCCTCTTGAATGCGAATTTGGTAGTAACCACTTTTAAGATCAATTTTCGAAAAGATTGTGGCACTACATAATTCATCAAGCATGTCGTCTAAGCATGGGATAGGATAATGGTATCTAACGGTGATAGCGTTTATCGGGCGACAATCGGAGCACATGCGAAAACTTCCATCTTTCTTAGGCACGAGAATAACTGGAACGGCACAAGGGCTTAAGCTTTCACGTACATGACCTTTGTCGATGAGTTGTTGCACTTGCCATTGTATCTCCTTGGTTTCCTCGGGGTTGACGTGGTAAGGAGCCTTGTTTGGAAGTGGTGCGCCGGGTATGAGGTCGATGCGGTGTTCGATTCCGCGAAGTGGAGGTAGACCCGGAGGTAGCTCATCGGGAAAGACGTCCGAGAATTCCTGCAACAATTGAGACAACACTAAAGGTAGAGGTGGTGAGGTGTTAGTAGGTTTGGCTTCCTCTTTTCATAAAAGCACAAGTTGAAAGACACTCGATGGGTTCTCACACACTTCTCTCATATCACTTTTGGTGGCAAATAGCACTAGTTGCTTCTTGTCGCTCATCGTGGAGTCGCTCATATTTGGCTTGTGGCTCTCACTCTCCTTTTGGTGGCTCACTCTCTCACCATTCTCTCCATGAAGGTTGGTAGGTAAGTGTTTGTCGGTGGCTACTTGACTTGGTGACATGGGACGTAGCACGAATTCCTTGCCCTTCATCTTGAAGCTATAGTGATTGGTCCGTCCATTGTGTGTGACTCCACGATCATATTGCCATGGTCGTCCAAGTAGAAGGTGGCACACGGACATGGGGATCACATCACACTCAAGTGTGTCCTCGTAGGCACCGATCTTGAAGGAGACTTGCACGGTGTGCTCGACACGAAGAATTCCTTCGTCGTTAAGCCATTGGACCTTGTAGGGATGAGGGTGCTTTGACTTCACCAAGTTGAGCTTGTCACAAAGCTCTTTGCTTGCCAAGTTATGACAACTTCCTCCATCGATGATAACCTTGACGGAGCTTCCATTGATGCCGGCCTTGCTATGGAAGATATGACATCGTTGGTTGTCATCTTGTTGGTGTTGGAGTGTCAAGACCTTGGAGACAACAAGATTGGGACTTGAGTCATTGTCGCAAAAAACTTGATGGTCTTCATCCTCATTCACTTGTCGATGCATAGCTACATGCTCAATGGCTTCCATCTCATCGTCGCTCATTGAGTCATAAGATCTGTCATCATTGATGATCATGGTGCGAACGTTCTTGCACTCAAATGATTTGTGGCCTCGCCCTTGGCACTTGAAACATTTGATGGAACTCGTCTTGGAGTTGTCCTCGGTTGGAGTTGTAGATGATGAAGCTCTTGGCTTGAAGTTGCTCGTAGTAGGTGGGCGACTCGATGTGGTCGCATTCTTGTAGCTTGACTTGTCACCGTAGTTGGTAGGAGGAGCCGAAGTCGTTGAAGCTTGATTGTAGGAGCCGAAGTTCTTGGAGTTGAACTTGGAGTACTTGTAGTCCTCTTGAACTTGTCGCTCCGCTTTGGTTGCTTGATGTACTAGCTCGAGGAGATTGGTGTATGGTTGAAAGTCCGCAATCTTCTTGATAGGATAGTTGAGTCCATTCAAGAATCTCGCCATTGTTTGCTCTTCATCTTCCATGATGTTGGCTCTTATCATGGCAATCTCCATCTCCTTGTAGTACTCTTCAACGAACTTGGTACCTTGCTTGAGGAGTTGTAGCTTCTTGAACAAGTCACAGTTGTAGTGTGTTAACACAAAGCATGCTCTCATGACTTCCTTCATCTGAGCCCAAGTAGTGATAGGAGGTTCGCCTTTTGCTTCTTTTCGCTCTATGATTTGCTCCCACCAAATGAGAACATAGTCTTGGAACTCAAGGGAGGCCATTGCAATCTTCTTCTCTTCATCGAAGTTGTGAAGGCAAAAGATTTTCTCAGTCTTCAATGCCCATGAGAGGTAGTCTTCGGGATCAATGCTTCCGGAAAACTTTGGCATGGTGAACTTAAGCTTGCCATAGCGATGCTCTTCATTGTTTCCTTGCCTATTGGGAGGGCGGTCTTGATTGGGACGATTACCAATATCACATTGCTCTTGTCAAAGTAGATGTCCATTGTCGTGGTGTACTTGTCGAGCTTGAGGTTCTTGTTGAGTTTGTTTCTCTTGTCGCGCTTGAGGGGGAACTTCTTCTTGCATTCTTGTTTGATGGCGCCTCTCTTGTATCTCATCGCGAATGAAATACTCTTCTTGACGAGTGTGACGAGTGCGAGCTGCCACATTGCGATGTGACTCACGTAATGCTCGTTGCACCTCAAGAGCTTGAGCTCCTCGGCGTTGTTGTGCTTGACGATTGGCCACAACATATTGCTCTTCTTGGTATTATCGTGCTCGCTCTTGTTGTTGTTGGCGTAGCCGTTGCCGTTCTTGCGCTTGCTCAAGTGTAGCTTGATTTTGACGATGTCGACTTTCTTGCTATTCAAATAGCTCTTGTGAACTCTTGTGATGAAGTGGATTCCGGTTGTCATGTCGAGCTTGACGTGCGGCTTGATGAAGAGTGTTTGATGTAGGGGTACTTGAGCCTTCCGTGGAGTCGGTATGTCGACTTGAGCGGCTTCGTCTTTGAGAAGATGTGGAAGAAGAACGTCGGTTGACTATCAAAGTCCGTAGCTCATCGAATTGGGTAGACATGTTGGTGTTGATGATGTCGAATTGCTCTCTTGTTCTTGCTTCAAATTGTCGTGTGTCGGCGGCGACTTGCTCAATGTACTCTCGCATTGCTTCACTTTCTTGATGGAGAGCTCACTGGACACCGAAGAGATGTAGTTTGGTGACGTAGTTGTTCGATTCTTGAGGATCGTCGAAGATCGGGTTCGAAGATGTACTTGGCCTATCCATCATCACAAGCAAGTATGTGAGTGGGAGAAAGGAGAAGACAATACCAAATGTACCTTAACTGAATTTGAAAATGGATCAATGATCACTCAATAGTGTAACCCGAAAATAGCACTATTGGTACCACTTCGTGTCGATTCTCACACCTACACAAGTAAAGCTTTGAGAGGAGCTTGGTTAGGATGGTGGCACAAATTCAATGCAATTGTCAAAGTGACTCAAAGATGTTGAAAATGGTTCACAATTTGCTCATGCGACACGTAGATCACAAGCAAGAAGTAGCACACGGAACACACGCACAGATAGATAAATGTGGTTGTGCAACCAAGGGTGAGCGAAAATGTGGAATCCACGGAAAATGCTCGTGTTGCACAACACTAGAGAGACGCTAACCGATTGCTTAATGGGCGGATACACACTTGTGCACGACCTATAAGAGGCAAACGTAACGACTTCCTATCACAAGTATGCTATGAGTGTATGATGTGCCGATGCTTGAGCACAAGATGAAGCATTGCTATCTCATATGATCTCTTTGGATGGAAGGCGTATGATGTTATTTTCCTTTTGCTTATAAGCTTTGGGTGGATCTTTTGCTTAAAAGCTTGTGAGCTCTTTCTTTGGGCACTTATGCATGCTTTACAGATCAAGGTAGCTATTGTGTATGCGGATCACTCTTGTGGCACACGTCGATATGATGATGTAGTATGCAATATCTATGACTATCACTAATGTGCACAAGTGTCGTGGCCCGGCAATACTCAAATGGCTAGTCTCGATGGGAAAACTACGCAAAGATGGTCCATAGGGTGACAATGCAATTGCAAGGTAGAATGAACAAGGTGTCGTCGATGTTACAGTCCTTGCCGAGGGTGAGCGGTGGTGTTGTCGATGTCGTTCCGTTCCAAGGTAGCCTAAACATCCAAGGAAACGGTAAAACCACAACTCAAGTATCCAAGGCAAAGGGAGACAAAATGTTCAAAATCGTAGCGGTTAAGCGATGGTGGTTGCGGAAGTGGTGGTGGTATGAAAGGGGTAGGTGGTAGCCGAAGGTGGCACAAAACTGAAGAAATTAAGCTTTGTCAGTTATCAGCGGACGTCCGGAGGTACGCTGGTCGTCCGGTCGCAGGACGTCCGGTATGTGTCGGAAATCCGGTAAAAGTTTATGTAGAGGAGGTGCCGGTCGTCCGGTGTTTAACGGACGTCTGGTGTCTCGTGGGTGATCGGACGTCCGGTAGAACGCCTGTCGTCCGGTAGGTTTGGGCCAGGGTTGTAGGATCCGTGGACAAATTGGTCAAACTTGCCCAAATTTGCGGAGGAAAATCGGTGAAAAGGTGGGGAAAAGCTAGATCCACTTGTGGCACAGCAAATCCATGGAACAAATTCAACAAAATCTCGCCAAATCAACAGATCACAAAAAAAATTGGGCTATTTTTGTGGGGAATTTTCGGAATTGGGAAGAACACAACAAAAACAAGCTAGAAAACAGGGTGTGGGGCTCCAAATTCGTGATCAACCTATGCTCATGATACCATAATATGATGTAGGGTGGAACCCTAATCGGCATATCTTTCACGAAAGGATGGTATCCCACGATGAACACGGAGAACACAAGGAAATCACAGAGGAAAACACAAGAGGAAACTCTCAAATCAACACAAATATGGTCACACAGGTGCTAGATCCACGATACAAATCAAGATACACGATCCATAGTCAACAACGGTGGTACAAAGATAGTATTCTCCCGGAGGAGGTCTTGAATTATCCCTTGGGATCTTCTCCACGAAGGAGGTCTTGAATCCGAGGTGGATCTTCTCCGAAGAGGCCGCGGTCTCGTAGGAGAGGAACCACTAAGGTCTATGATGAGCTATCCAAAAGCTGCCTCCAAAGGATGGAAGTCAACGAGTATATATTACATGGGGTGACGCCGTCGGGTCGGACGTCCGAGGGTTACCGGACGTCCGGTCGCTCGGGAAAGGCCGGACGTCCGGTAACTCCCGGATTTCCGGCATTTTCCGCGATTTCGGTTCTGTGAAGGGTGTCATGGACGTCCGGTGGCCTCCGATCGTCCGGTCGTCTGGGAGTCGCCGGTGTCCGGTGAACATCGGGCATCCGGTGCCTAGAAGTGTCGGATCGTCCGGTAGGGGACGGACGTCCGGAGCCTGTAGAGTCTTCAGGCGTCCTTCTTCTTGTTCCAAGCACTTCTCGATGCAAAGCCTCGTCCGTGAGATTGGGGGCTTGTCCATCTTCACGCACCTCTCCAATGTGGTCTTCTTCACACCTGAGCACACAAAACACATCCGTCTGAGGTAGTATCCATGTCTCACAAGATTCATATGGAAGTTGGGCTAGGAGTGATGTCACCTCGGTCTCGAGAGCTCTAGCACGAGCACGTGTCATTGGTCCTTGAGGCACTTGGTGAGGTGATGGAGGGACCATGGGGATGACCTTGGGATGCTCCGCATCACAATGTTGGTGTAGTAAGCTTGCTCCTGGGCCTGTGCACAATCTGGGGCAATGGAACCAGGGTTTGTTGCAATGACACAGCAGGAGAGGAGTACGGCGTAGGAGGGTTGATTGGTTTGGTGCGGCCTAGTGCTGCAGTCCGCGGAGAATAACATGTGTTGGGAAACATAGCATGCAATTTCAAAAAAAAAATACCAATGCTCACGCAAGATCTATCTAGGATATGCATAGAAATGAGAGGGGGAGAGTGTGTCTACTTACCCTCGTAGATCGAAAGCGGAAGTGTTTGGCAACGTGGTTGATGTAGTCAAACTTCTTCTAGCTCCGACCGATCAAGCACCGAACGTACGTCACCTCTGAGTTCTGCACATGTTCAGCTCAATGATGTCCCTCGTCCTCTTGATCTAGCAAGACGTCGAGTAAGTACATGAGTTTCGTCAGCACGACGACGTCGTGACGGTGACGGTGATGTGATCCACGTAGGGCTTCGCCTAAGCACTACGAAGATATGATCGTGGGAGTAAACTATGGAGGGGGGCGCCTCACATGGCTAACATATGTTGTTGTCTGTCTTATTCTCCCCCCTCTCCCCCTCCCCCCCCCCACACACATATATATATATATATATATATATATATATATATATATATATATAGGTTGGAGGGGGGAATAGGCAGCCAGGATGGCGCCCCAAGTAGGCCGAATCCTACTTGGGGTTCCTCCCCAATTCGGCCCCCCTTTCTTGTTTAGGAGCTAGGAGAAGGAAGGAGGAGGTGCCCCTCTTTCCTTTCTCCCTTGAGAAGGGGAAGGAAAGAGGGACTTGCCTCCTCCGTTTCCTTCCCTAGGGCTGGCCGGCCTGGTGGAGGGGCGCAGTAGCCCCTTGTAAGATGGTCTGTCCCTCCCTTGGCCCACTAAGCCCATATCTTTTGCCGGGGCACACGGAACCCCTTCCGGTGACCCGATATGTACCCCGTACCCTCCGGAACACTTCTGGTGTCCGAATACCATCCTCCTATATATCAATCTTTTCCTCTCTGCCATTTCGAGACTCCTCGTCATGTCCGTGATCTCATCCGGGACTCCGAACAACATTCGATCACCAAATCACATAACTCATATAATACAATATCGTCTTAGAACGGTAAGCGTGCAGACCTTACGGGTTCGAGAACTATGTAGACATGACCGAGACACTTCTCCAGTCATTAACCAATAGCAGAACCTAGATGCTCATATTGGCTCATACATATGCCATGAAGATCTTTATCGATCGAACCGTTATGACAACATACATTATTCCCTTTGTCCATCAGTATGTTAGTTGCCCGGGATTCGATCTTCGGTATCTTCATACCTAGTTCAATCTCGTTACCGGCAAGTCTCTTTACTCGTTCCGTAATACATCATGCCGAGACTAACTCATTAGTCATTTGGTTGCAAGGCTTATTATGATGTGTATTGTCGAGAGGGCCCAGAGATACCTCTCCAATACTCGGAGTGACAAATCCTAATCTTGATGTTTGCTAACGGATGGGTATTGTCCATCACATCATTATCCCAATGATGTGATCCCGTTATCAAATGACAACTCGTGTCCATGGTTAGGAAACCTTAACCATCTTTGATGAACGACTTAGTCTAGTAGAGGCTTACTAGGGACACCATATTTGTTTATCTATTCACACATGTATTTAAGTTTCCGATCAATACGATTCTAGGATGAATAATAAACCTTTATCATGAATAATTAAATATAAAATAACAACTTTATTATTGCCTCTAGGGCATATTTCCTTCAGTCTCCCACTTGCACTAGAGTCAATAATCTAGTTCACATCGCCATGTATTAAAACCAATAGTTCACATCACCATGTGATTAACACCCAAAAAAGTACTAAGGTGCGATCACATTTTGCTTGTGAGATAGGTTTAGTCAACGGGCCTGGAACATTCAGATCCTTGTGTTCTTTGCAAATTTGTATGTCTACAATGCTCTGCATAGAGCTACTCTAGCTAATAGCTCCTACGTTCAATACACATCCAGATTGATAGTCAGAGTAACCTGGATTAGTGTCAAAGCTTGCACGGGTGTAACCCTTTACAATGAACTCTTTATCACCTGTCGATGATCTACTCATGGATCACTCTTGTACCCCCTTTGCCAAACACATGGCAAAATACACATTAAGTGTGGTACACAACAAGGCATATCGTATAGAGCATATGGCTAAGGCATAGAGAATGACTTTCATTCTCTCTCTATCTTCTGCCATGGTCGGGTTTTGAGTCTTACTCAATTTCACATTTTACAACTCGGGCAAGAACTCCTTCTTTGACTGATCCATTTTGAACTTTTTCAAAACTCTGTTAAGGTATGTGCATTGTGAAAGTCCTATTAAGCGTCTTCATCTATCTCTATAGATCTTGATGCCCAATATACAAGCAGCTTCACCGAGCTCTTACATTGAAAAATTCTTATTCAAGTATCCTTTTATGCTATCCAGAAATTCTACATAATTTCCAATCAACAATATGTCATACACATATAATATCAGAAATGCTACAGAGCTGCCAGTCACTTTCTTGTAAATACATGCTTCACCATAAGTCTGTATAAAACCATATGCTTTGATCACCTTACCAAAGCATATATTCCAACTCCGAGATGCTTGCACCAGTCCATAGATGGATCAATGGAGTTTGCACACTTTGTTAGCACCTTTAGGATTGACAAAACCTTTCGGTTGCATCATATACAACTCTTCTTGAAGAAATCCATTAAGGAATGCAGTTTTGACATTCATTTGCCAGATTTCATAAAATGCTGCAATTGCTAACATGATTTGGACAGACTTAAACATCGCTGGGAGTGAGAAAATCTCATCGTAGTCAACACCTTGAACTTGTCAAAAACCTTTTGCGACAAGTTGAGCTTTGTAGATTGTAACACTACCATCAGCGTCTGTCTTCCTCTTGACGACCCATTTATTCTCAATGGCTTGTCGATCATCGGGCAAGTCCACCAAAGTCCACACTTTGTTCTCGTACATGGATCCTATCTCAGATTTCATGGCCTCAAGCCATGTGTCGGAATCTGGGCTCATCATAGCTTCTTCATAATGCGTAGATTTGTCTCGGTCTAGTAACATGACTTCCAAAAAAGGATTACCGTACCACTCTAGTGCGGATTGTGCTCTGGTTGACCTATGAGGTTCAATAGCAACTTGATCTGAAGTTTCATGATCATTATCATTATCTTCTTCTCTAGTTGGTGTAGGCATCACGAAAACAATTTTTCTGTTATGCACTACTTTCCAATCCGAGAGAAGGTACAATTACCTCATCAAGTTCTACTTTACTCCCACTCACTTCTTTCGAGAGAAAACTCCTTCTCTAGAAATGATCCATTCTTAGCAACAAAGATCATGCCTTCGGATCTGTGGTAGAAGGTGGACCCAACCGTCTCTTTTGGGTATAGTACGAAGACACACTTCTCATACTTGGGTTCAAGCTTATTAGGCTGAATCTTGTTCACATAAGCATCGCAACTCTAAACTTTAAGAAACGACAACTTTGGATTCTTGCCAAACCATAGTTCATACGGTGTCATCTCAATGGATTTAGACGGCGCCCTATTTAATGTGAATGCAGCTGTCTCTAATGCATATCCCCAAAACGATAAAGCTAAATCGGTAAGAGACATCATAGAACGCACCATATCTAATAGAGTATGGTTACGACATTTGTACACACCATTTGTTGTGGTGTTCCAGGTGGCGTGAGCTGTGAAACTATTCCACATTGTTTCAAATGAAGACCAAACTTGTAACTCAAATATTCGCCTCTGCGATCAGATCGTAGAAACTTTATTTTCTTGTTAAGATGATTCTCTACTTCACTCTGAAATTCTTTAAACTTTTCAAATGTTTCATACTTACGTTTCATCAAGTAGATATACCCATATCTACTCAAATCATCTATGAAGGTGAGAAAATAATGATACCCGCCACGGGCTTGAACACTCATCGGACCGCATACATCGTTATGTATTATTTCCAATAAGTCGTTAGCTCGCTCCATTGTTCCAGAGAATGGAGTCTTAGTCATCTTACCCAGGAGGCATGGTTCGCAAGTATCAAATGATTCATAATCTAGTGATTCCAAAAGTCCATCAGCATGGAGTTTCTTCATGCGCTTTACACCAATATGACCTAAAACGGTAGCGCCACAAATATGTTGCACTATTATTATCAACTTTGCATCTTTTGGCATCAATATATGTGTATCACTACGATCGAGATTATATAAACCATTTACATTGGGTGTATGACCATAGAAGGTTTTATTCATGTAAACAAAATAACAATTATTCTCTGACTTAAATAAATAACCGTATTGCAATAAACAGGATCCAATCTTGTTCATGCTCAACGCAAACACCAAATAACATTTATTTAGGTTCAACACTAATCCCAAAAGTATAGGGAGTGTGTGATGATGATCATATCAATCTTGGAACCACTTCCAACACACATCGTCACTTCACCCTTAACTAATCTCCGTTTATTTTGCAACTCCTGTTTCAAGTTACTAATCTTAGCAAGTGAACAAATATCAAATACCCAGGGGTTACTACGAATACTAGTAAGGTACACTTCAGTAACATGTATATCAAATATACCTTTGTTCATTTTGCCATCCTTCTTATCTGCCAAGTATTTTGGGATAGTTCTGCTTCTAGTGACCATTTCCTTTGCAGTAGAAGCACTCAGTTTCAGGCTTAGGTCCAACATTCGGCTTCTTCACGGGAGTGACAACTTGCTTGCCATTCTACTTGAAGTTCCCTTTCCTTCCCTTTGCCCTTTTCTTGAAACTAGTGATCTTGTTATCCATCAACACTTGATGATCTTTCTTGATTTCTTCCTTCGCCGATTTCAGCATCGCGAAGAGCTCGGGAATCATTTTTATTATCCCTTGCATATTTTAGTTCATCACGAAGTTCTAGTAGCTTGGTGATAGTGACTAGAGAATTATGTGAATCATTGTCTCATCTAGAAGACTAACTCCCACTTGATTCAAGTGATTGTAGTACCCAGACATTCCGAGCATATGCTCATAGGCTGAGCTATTCTCCTCCATCTTGTTGGCAAAGTACTTGTCAGAGGTCTCATACCTCCCTACACAGGCATGAGTCTGAATGTAACATTCCAATTTTCAATTTGGATGTTAACACAGATCATTCATATGCATTCATAATTTGAGCATTTTGAATTTGATTTTTATTTGAAAATTGATTCAAAGACTTTAAGCAACTTAAGGGCCCAAGTGAGAGAGTTGAAAGTTTTCCAAAGAGGACCCACAAATTTTGTTATTTTCCAAGTGGGGTTGGATCAAATAATATTTTTACTAATTTTCATTTTCAATAAATGAGAGAAGATAGAATTCTTCAAAACAAAAAAATGTTGGAATTTGAATTTTGAGTAAAAATGTATTTATTGGGTTTTTATTTGTAAAAAATATTTCTTTTTAGTATTTTAATTAGTACTAAAAAGTTTATTTTTGTTTTAGGCATTTAGGCCCAGAAAAATGTTCACCGGGTCAATAATAAGGCCCTAAGTACGTGTGAATTTTTCTGTAATTTTTTAAAATATTTTTATATTTTTATATTATTTTTTCTATTTTTCTGTATTTTCGGAAAAATATTTAAAAAAAGTTTTTCGGACTGACCAGGCTGAAGCCCAGCAGGCCCACTCCCGAGCCACCGCCGCCAGACGCCACGGCACCACCGAGTCCCGCAGCCGCCGGAGCCCCGCGCCGCCGAGCCCGATGCCCGTCACCCGACTCGCAAACCGTTCGGACCCGACGTGCGACCCGCCGAACTGGTAAGACCGCCGGGTCTTTTCCCGGTTTTTGTTTTTGGTTTCTTTACAAAAAACTTAGATCGTTTTTTTTAAACCATAGATCTCTTTTTTTAGGTTTTATTAAACAGTGAACGTCTACTGTTTAGTTCAGAAAAACGAACGTTCGCTATTTTGTATTTTCTTTTTCTGTTTATTTTCTGGCCAGGGACCTATTTGCAATTAAAGTTTTCACAAATCAGCCCCTGGTTTTCAAACGATCATTACTTTTTGCTCGTTAGTCGGAATTAGATGAAACCAATGCCTAACTGTTCGTTTTGATCTCATCTATCAAGTAATACAACTCAAATATGTTTTTGAAAGTTATAAAATTTGAATCCAAACAGATTTTTATTCGAACTTCTTTTGATCGTAACTTGAGTTTCGTAACTCCATTTGAGTTGATTTGTTTTGCAAATCGAAGCACTTGACCTAAACTTTTTGATAAGGCCAAATTCCCTTAATTTTGGTACCGTTAGAAATTGTTTGCTTTTGCAAGAGTTATTCGCTTGTTTTTGAAGTTTTTCGAGATCTGTTCTTCGATTCTATTGCATGATTGCTTATGTATGCTATTGTTTGATTGCGACAGAATTTCCGGACAGCGAAGCTTGCTACTACGAGTCTCTAGGTTTCAATGATCATCGGCAAGGCAAGTTCATACTTTGATCATACTTTTTAATACCCAGTTTTTATTGCATTAGTTATACCCTCAAAGATTTGCATGAGTAGGACTTGGTTACATGTGGTATTGCTGACTAGTTCATGAGGTAGGAACCCAATGACTTGAGATCAACCCCGGGAATATACGCTTTGTTACTTATTGCTTAGTCATGCTCGTAGACGTGGATTGGTATGTGAGATTCATGAATGTTGTGAGTGTAATAACAATTAAGGGAAAATTTTAAGGTGGCAACTTTAATACACATCTGGGTGGATTGGTTGCAGGGCACCTGGAGAATCCAGTGTTGTCCTAGGAGATCCCGGAGGAACCGTGTGATCATCCTATGGAATGCCACCCAGGCTCAAAGGGATCATATATCATTCATGCCTAGAAACTTCCGTGTGCAGCCACAAGCCATTATGGGCTGTAGCATAGTTCAATATGTTGTGTGAGCTCTTTCAGTGGTGGACTAGCAGATGTAGGGGAAAGTAGGTGTACCGGTCTATCCAGGGTAAAGAGTGAATGCTTCTTGATCTTCCGATCATAGATGCGGTCGAGTCTTGTGGGGAAAAGTGCGCAAACCTCTGTAGAGTGTACAATCTATTCATGACTAGCCGTGTTCCCGTTTATGGACATCTTGAGTATCCTAGTATTTGAATTATGGACTGATCACAACACTCTATTAATTAACTTGTTGGGTTTAATGACATTGTGGATTTTGGGATTGAGATGGAGGAACCACTCTCAATATTTCTTAAATCAACTGAGTAGTAAATAAAAATGTATTCCTTTGTTGTGGGGAAAAATAGCTTTATGCAAAAATAAACCTTACAGCCTCCACCAGCCAAATATGCATATAGTTGTAGATACTTGTTCATTACTTGCTATAGTGTTTTCTTGCCAGCATATTCAATGTGCTGACCTGCACGGCTGCAACGTCTCATGTTGTAGAGTTCTCCGACGAAGAATAAGGTGCGATTAGGTCGTTTTCATGCACTCAATGTTTGCCGTGGAGTTGGATGGACTCAACTTATCTTTGATGCTTCCGCAGTTCGTTAGAGCTTATTATTGTTAGATGACCTTCAGGCATATTTTTGTAATAAGACTCTCTATGAGGATTCTTCGATGTAATAAAGTGTGATTGAAACTGCATTATAAATCCTCAAGTACTGTGTGTGTCAGCATACCGATCCACGGATGACACTTAAGCACAGAGATTCCGGTCCATTGGGATCGAGGTAGCTACAAAGATGGTATCAGAGCACACGTTGACTGTAGGACACGACCACTAGGATAAGCCACAAGATGCTCTTCTCTACTCATTTCTAATCCTTCTCTATTTCTATTCTATAGATGTCAGACCCCGGGAACAAGTTTACTCAGCCTGATGATGACACCCCTTTTAGAAGACACTTGAAGGAAGTCACGAGGTACGTGCACATCGGAATACCAAGTTTCACTGGAACTTTCTATGCAACATTGCCGGAAGAGGAGTGCTGGAAGATTAAAGTTAGTGTTTCTGGGAGGACTATTGCACCAGTCATGGAACCTCTGGAGCTTGCCTTTGATGCACCTACTTGGAGCTTGGGAAAGAGTATAGCACCACACATCACCTTTGGACGCATATATGAAGTCTACAACAAGAATCTTGAAGACACCATCTACGAGATACGTGGACGCCGAGACGAGCAATGGGAGATGATTCACACCAGGAACGACAAGTCCATTGTAGCATTCATACAGGAGATGGACCAACACATTCGTCGCCATGAGAATCAAATGTGCACGCTCATGCTGAAAACCAAGATGGTGATGACACGGAACATGGAGCTAGAAGAGGAACTCAAGACAATATGTGATGGATATGAAGAGGAAATCGATGTACTACTGGAGCAGAATGAAGAACTGACGAAGAAGGTTGGATTACCCGTGGTCAAGCCAGAACCAGAGATGGGTATTCATTCGGAAAACTATATTCTAATAGATGACATCGATAGTGATGAAAGCGACTATGAAGACGAAGCTGGAGCAGATATATGGAGTCTTCTTCCGATGACAACTATTAGATGACCACCCTGTAATCATTAGTATTCTTCCAAGTTGTTAGGCTCGTTCGCTAGCTTTGTATTAGGGTCTTTTGTGTGATCTTGTTTGAATTGAGTGATATGATATAAAATTGTTTGTGTCATGTGCACATGGGTAGTGAATTCCCCCTAGACCTCGTTCTATTCTTATTCTCATCCCTCTAACCCATCATATGCCTCCGAGATGTGAGCCCCGATTCCAGTACCCACCTGAGCTCACTCAGTTGATCCAGCACCAAAACACTTTGATGCAACTACTTGTTCAGAACCAAGGCAACAACAACAAAAACCCACCACCTCCTCCCCATGACAACCTGACCCGGTTCCTATGGTTGAATCTGCCGGTGTTCTCTAGTAGAACCAAGCCGATTGTTGCAGATGACTGGCTCCGCAAGATAGGATGAGAGCTAGCAACTGACGGATGCACCGATGCAGAGAGAGTGCGTTTTTCCGAACATCAGCTCGAGGGACTAGCAACTGCTTGTTGGGAGAATTACATCGCCACTTATCCCCTCGCTACAGTTACTTGGGATCAGTTTCAGCAAGCCTTTTGCACTGCACATGTTTTAGCTGGAGCCATGAATCTGAAGAAGCGTGAGTTTTGCAACCTGCGCCAAGGAAACCATACTGTGGGGCAGTACGTGGATGACTTCAGGCAATTAGCTCGCTATGCGCCAGATGATGCGGCCACTAACGCCGCGAAGCAGGAGAAGTTTCTTGAGGGACTAAATGATGAGTTGAGTATTCAACTGATGGTAGCAACCTACAACAACTATCAGGAGATGGTAGACAAGGCCATCATGATTGAAGGAAAGCAGCAGGAGATTGAGACCCGTAAGAGGAAGTATGGACCGGGAAAGTGTAACTCTGGAGCTCAGCAGAAGCCCCTCTATTCCTCATACTCAGGAGGACATAACTATCCCACCCATGGAGGCCATTCTCATAGTTGTGGAAATTCACACAACCATAGTGGCCCCAGAAATGGCAATGGGAATGGAGGAAACAACAATCATAACCGTTCCACTCCATCAACGCCCACCAAGAAGGATCTGAGTCACATTACTTGTTTCAAGTGCGGGAAGACTGGACATTATGCCACGGAGTGTCCTAAAGCCAAGAATGGAAATAGTAACGGAAGCTCAGGAAAGAAGCTCAACCCCATTCACCAGAGGACATGTGAATCACGTCAATGTGGAGGAGACTGACGAGCAGCTCGACGCAGTGCGATGACCCACGAGTGTGGGGGATCTATCGTAGTCCTTTCGATAAGTAAGAGTGTCGAACCCAAAGAGGAGCAGAAGGAAATGGTAGGCAGTTTTCAGTAAGGTATTTTCTGCATGCATTGAAGTTATCGGTAACAGATAGTTTTGTGATAAGGTAATTGGTAGCAAGTGACAAATAGCAAAAGTAAATAAGGTGCAGCAAGATGGCCCAATCCTTTTTGTAGCAAAGGACAAGCCCGGACAAACTCTTTTATGAAGGAAAACGCTCCTGAGGACACATGGGAATTATCATCAAGCTAGTTTTCATCACGATCATCTGATTCGCGTTTGGTACTTTGATAATTTGGTATGTGGGTGGACCGGTGCTTGGGTGCTACCCTTACTTGGACAAGCCTCCCACTTATGATTAACCTCTATTGCAAGCATCCGCAACTACAAAAGAAGTATTAAGGTAAACCTAACCATAGCATGAAACATATGGATCCAAATCAGCCCCTTACGAAGCAACACATAAACTAGGATTTAAGCTTGTGTCACCCCACTACAAAAAAATACACTTCTTTGATGATACATGTTTGTCATAGTAGGTCACGTTTTCGGTCATGCATGTACATCCATGACGATTATATGACAGAATCAAGATAGTCATACCTGTGTTGTCGTAGAAGTGTTCCATGACATTAGCAAAATTATCATCACGGAAGTGTCCACTTCCATGACGATAAATGGCACGTCACAGAAGTGCTTTCGTCAAGGGTGACCGACACGTGGCATCCACCGTAACGGAATGCCGTTAAGCTATCGGGTCCGGTTTTGGATCCGATAACCCATTAACAGCCCCGACCAATGGGGTTTTTCCATGTGTAAAATCATCATTGGCTGGAGGGAACACGTGTCAGCTCGCCGTTGGAACAGATGTCATCCACTCATTGGACCCATAGCGCCTATGATACGTCGACACGTGGCACGGCCCAGCAGAGGCCCATTCCTGTGAAAAGGCCGGCCCGTTTGACTTGGTCAAAAGGTGGCAGGCCGGCCCACGGAAGCCTGTTAACGCTCTGTTCGCATATAGCCCATTTACAACCCGCTAACCCAGGGACTGTTTACGTCCTATCCAAATTAGTCCCAGTAGCGTCATCTCAGCCGTCCAATATAATTCCAGTCCATTTTCACGTCCGTCCCATGTATGGCCCATGACATCTTTCGGCCCATATGAGGCCCTTAGTAACCCTCGGCCCTTTAACAGCCCGTGGTAAAACTGGCCCGTAATGAACAGTGCCCAACAGAGGCCCATTCCTGTGAAAGGCCGGCCCATTTAACTTGGTAAAAAGGTGACGTGCCGGCCCACGGCAAGCCTGTTAATGGCATGTTCGCATATAGCCCATTTACAGCCCGCTAACCCAGGGCCCGTTTATGGCCTATCCAAATTAGGCCCATTAGCGTCATCTGGGGTGACCAATATAATTCTAGCCCATTTTAACTTCTGGTCCATGTATGGCCCATGATGTCTTTCGGCCCATATCAGGTCCTTAGTAACCCTTGGCCCATTAACGGTCCGTGTTAAAACTGGCCCATATTGAACAATGTTTTACTTTATACCCATTAACGGCCCATTATTCCGTCGGGCCGTTTCCAGCCCATGTTATCTTTCGGCCTTCTCAGGGCCCATTTATTCTTGGGCTCATTTCCAACATTCGTTTACTTTCGGCCCGTTACTGTCATTTTCTGCTTGTGGGCCAAATTCAGCCCGTGGTTACAGTCGGCCTGTTTGTGGCCCGTTAATACATTGGGTCGTTTACATAGCGTCATCAAATACGACCGATTAACGACAGCCCATTACGGTCAGCCCTTTATGGTCGGCCCATGAACGGACAATTTCAACTCTAGCTAATTTACAGCCATAATGTGGTCTGTTATCGGCCCATGTTTGGCCAACCGATCATACGGCCCGTAGAAGGCCCATTGTGTCTACGGCCCATATAAGGCCCATTGTTTCTATGCCCCGTAGAAGGCCGATTGTTTCTACGGCCCGTAAGAGGCCCATATTAACTACAATAAATATATAGCCCATGGTTAATGTGGCCTAGTTTTAAAAAATAGGCTATTTCGGCCACTAGCAAACTGTGGAAAAAGAACTGCACTAACTACAAGAAAACAAATAAACAAGACAATAAGGAAATAAATAGGCAAGCAACTTACGCTAGGCTATCATGACTATTACACATATTACATCCACTAGGCATCAAAGTTCGCTACCAGTGCAAATATAGGGAACAAAGCAGCATATAAACGCCGCAGCAAAACAAGTCCAGAACTGAAACCACTTCAGAAGAGCTCAAGAAAGAATATCCTGGGTACCCATAATGCTGGCAAGATGCTTAGCAAGCTTATTAACTTTCTCTTGTTTGGCGCTTAAATCCTCCAGCACTTGCTGTTGCACTAGAAAGTATGCATCTGAATTCTACAGGGACTTCCTCAGTCCTTCGGCTTCCTGTCGCATAACATCTGATCGATGTCTTTACACTTGAAGTTGAGACTCAAGAAGCCGAACTGATTCAGGCATCGAGTTCGAAGAGCTGGTGCCAGCAGTAGTAGCCAGTAACTTGAACACTACATCAAGACAGGACTTTGGGGTAGTCTCAGTGTCTTCAATATAGTTTTTATCAGCTGTCTTGGAGACCAACAGGGATGTCTCACTATCTTCAACCTTATATGCATTACTTCCTATACCATTGCATAACGGGGTACTCTTCTCCAATATTTTATCCGCATTCTAAAAGAGAAACAAACAAACACATCACAGGTTTACAATGTAGTATATGAAACTCATTTTGGTAAACCAGTTCAGTAGTAAGGTGGACAGGATAAAAGCATGAAACAAACATATATTTATGTAGTATGGTCACTGTATGGTCTATATCATTCTAGTTTATGTTGCCAAATCAAGATAGATACAATTCGAATCATATCTATTTAAGACAAAGCAGCTTAGACAGAATATAAGTGTGGGAAACTACACAGCAATAACAACACTTGTAAGGTGAATGGCATGAGAATATAACTGTTTATTCAATTGAAACCGAAATCAACATAGAGCAAGTTACAACAACAAACACATTAAAGAAACAGGTTTAAAACATACCTGTTGCGTCATTGGAGTTTCAATTGCATCCTTCAAATTTGAAATTATATGGTATGAGTAAATACAGTGATGCAAGAGCAAAGTAGTATGAACCATAGCTACAGAACCTGACCTGAGAACAATCTTTCTTCTGCTTTAAGCATTGACTTGGGGTTCGGAGTGGTGGTCCTCGTGCTTTGGGAACTGCAGTTGCGTTACTAACTGCTCGTGTTTGGGTGCTCTATGGTGGAGACGGTGATGTGTCAACGGGAACTGGGTTACTATCTACTGGGGTTGGGGTTAGAAGGGGTGTAGCTGGTTCTCTGTCCAACTGGGTGGGGGACAATCTGCGTGCGTCTGGGTTATGTGTGGTGGGGCTGGTTCTTGGGAAAGTACAACAGTGCTTCTATCTCCATCGACAGGTAGCACGATCTATTCCGAAGACCGTGTTTTTACTCCCACAGATACGGCCATCACCTCCTCCAATTGAAATGGCTGATAAACAAGAAAAGTAATTGAATGTACACACATTGTAAGATAGACATTGTAGGGAAGAAAACAGGGCATGAAATAATTCACATTTATGTTGTCTAACCAAACAGAATAGCAGGACATAATTTCACATATATGATGGCTAATTAAACAGGATAGCATGACACAATTTCACATGTATGATGGCTAACTAAACAAGATAGAATGACATACTTCAAAATATGATGACTATGTAAACAGGATGACATGATATAACTATATGATATGTCTATTAAAGTGATTGGCATGCCATAAATCACAAACATGCCGTCGATGGAAACATGATGGCATGATATAATTCACGGATAGAATGACATAATTCAAAATATGATGACTATGTGAACAGGATGAGATGACATAACTATATTATGTCTTTAGAAAATGGGTTGGCATGCCATAATTCAGATACATGCTGTCTATGTAAACATCATGGCATGATATAATTCAAATATATGATTCATATACTAAGGAAGTGTGCAGAGGGAAATCGCATATATGATGTGTCAACTAAGGAGATGGCATTCAATATCGTGTATATGATGTAAAAACTAAGCATTGCAATACTACATATGCATGATATGAGTAATATAACCCTGCCAAGTTTGAGCATACACCTCAAGGGGATAATAGGACTGGTCATCTGTCTCTGAATCCTCCTCTGAAGAGCTATCTGTAACCAACAAGATATCTGCTTCACCAGGTAGCATTGTCTGCTCTGAAGACCTTGTTTTCACTCTAGATTTCTCCATCACCAATTCAAATGGTTGATGCACAGGAAGAGCAGTTGAATATACAAACATTGTCGACAAAAGCAATGAGAAATGCAAAAAAAGGACAGCATGATATAATTCACTTATATGACGCTTGACTAAATAGCATGGCATTGCATAATTCACATATATAATGCCTTGCAACAAGATAGCATTGCATAATTCACATATATAATGTCTTGCAAAAAGATGGCATTGCATAATTCACATATATGGCAATTAGACACTAAAGAGGTGGCATTCACACAAATCATGTCTAAACTAAGCAAATGACATAGCAATGCAAGATACCATACGCACGATATGAGCAACATAACCCTGCCAAGTTAGAGCATGCACCTCGGGGGGGGGGGGATAGGACTAGTCATCTGTCTCTGAATCCTCCTCTGAGGAGTTATCTTCCTCTTGATTACGATCCGTAATGGGTGGAGGGGGGCTGCCTTTGTTCCCACCATGGAGCGACGTCTGCATGAAATTTTATTGCCACGCAAGGCTCGTCTCTTTTGCTCTACATGTTCAGTTCCATTGTGTACAATAACTGAAATGCATAGGAATAAAACATAGTGAGAATATGTAAGGAGTGCATGCACAAATCTAGAGTGAAGGTAGCAAACTATGGGTAGACCCAAAACCAATAATAGCAGGTAGATAATAGCTTTAGTTAAAAATACAGATAATGGCTTCTTTAATGTTTGTTTGCACCCAACATGAAACTCGTAGTAGACACCCGAGATGAACCAGATAGTAGATAGATAGTACTGATTGCTGGCCCAATATGTATCCCACAACCATTTAAAAACTCAAGTTTCAGCATAAGTTTGGAACTGAGTCGGATAGGTGAACACGACGATAAAGTAGCATGTCGTCATATTAAGCGATGCATAACGTAAGCAAACACGGAAGAGTGCGACCTCTCTTTCGGATCCGTGGGTCATCTGCTCAGTTGATGATGGTAATGCAGTTGTTGTGGCTGCCGGCGGCGGGGAAGAAGATCTGAGACGGCGAAAGACAGTCTGGAGAGCAGATCCGTGCTGTGGTGAACCCTTCCATCATTGGAGCAGCTGAGCTGGGGTGGAACACAGCACCGCAGGAGCAGGATAAACCACACAAGGTTTTCTTTGACACATATATGTAACAGAAGTAAATGTGTAAGGGCTTGTTTGAATTTGAGGATTCTAACAATGCAGGGATAGGAAATAGACAGGAATAGGATAGGAATGCATGTGCAAAACAGAGAATTTAAAAACACAGGATTTCTGCCAATCTCGGTGTTTGGTTCACAAGAATTGGAAGATCACAGGATGCAAAGAAGCATGGTGAGATTAAGTCAAACCACAAGAAGTTTACAACCTCTTTGGCGAAGCCATGTCGATCTCAGCGTGATTGGGTTGGCCGGTGAGGATGCACCGGCTGACTTGGCCGTCGGATGAGGGGAAGAAGATCTTAGGTGTCTGAAGATGGAGCCCGAGGTACTGCTCTGCTGTGATGGAGGGTTTCATCGATGGAGCAGATCCGGTGAGTTGTACGACACCGAGGCTGAAGCAGGACAAGAGAGACAATGTTAACCTGAGTGGAATTCTAATAGCATCTCCAATAGATGACGTAAAATACATAACCACAAAGTGCTAGATGTATACATCAGCCGCTCATCTCTGAACTTAACTATCAAAACTAAATTTAACTATCGAAACTGAACTTAACTGTCGAAACTAAATTTTGCTGTCGAAACTGAATTTAACTGTCGAAACTGAACTTAACTATCGAAACTGAATTTTGCTGTCGAAACTGAACGCACTAGAGGTGAGGCTACACGTCAGTCGACTAACTTTTTCATCTCTGGTCAGTCGATTTTGCAGCCGTTGGATACGAAATCAAGGGCCTACAGTTCATCTTCAACCTCCACCCCCTGAGCCAGCCCCCGCCCCCCGCGGCCGGCGGTGCGCCACCAGGCCCGCCCCGAAAACACTCCCCATAGTCGGTCCGCCGCCGCCCCGGCCATCCCTGTAGGCCCCCCCGTGCCGAGCTTTCTCTCCATCGATCCCCACACCACCGCCCCACCACCGTCGGCGACCACCGCCCCCACCCTGAACCCTAAGATAGATAGTGGGGTAACTCTCCGGCAAGCCCCCCTCCCCGCTGCGGCTAGTTCTTCCTTAACTCCAGCGAGCCCCCCCCACCCCATGAAAATCGACTGACCCAAAAGTCGATTTAGTCGACTGAAGTGTAGCTAAATCGGAGCAGCATCACAAGCACGAGCAAGAGCGAGAGCAGCAGCGCGAGCAAGAGCAAGAGCAACAGCAAACCAGGCAGGGGACCGAGAGCAAGAGCAGAGCAGCAGCGCGGGCGAGAGCTAAAGCAGCAGCATCTCCTACTGATGTGGACGTCGTCGTCGAGGGAGCGATGCTGTGGAGGAAGTGGCCAGCCACGCCGCCGTGGATGGAGCCGCGCCGTGTCGGCTCGGGGCCGAGCGTCGGCAGCACCGTGAGATCGAATCAAGAAGAAAATGCGGCGATTAATGTACAACCTCTTTGGTGGTGCCGATTAGGCCGCAGCTTCATCCGAGGAAACATTGATGATGATGCTCTTCTTGTCGTGCAGGTGAAGACGGGGGTGTGTGAATGGAGGTGGCGCGAAAGACGAGGGGAACATCAGGGCAGCTCCTTGGAGGTGGAGGATGGGGTGGCTGAACAAGCGGGACGACCAGATCGACGGCGGATCCTCATCCGGTACGGTGGATGAGGGACGTCGAGATGTTGCTGTGGACGACGTCGTCGGGGAAGAGGCTCTGGCTGGGTGGCGGACGGAGGAGGGTGTGGGGCTTCGCGGGTTTTTCCGGCCTCAATGTACGAATGGGTGGGCGGATGGGATGGGAGTGGGGAACCATGGCTTAGGGACGCGCTTGTCTGAAATGTGGGGTAAGTTACGAAAGTACCCCCACCGATTTGAGGTAGTTCTTTCGGTTCAGGGCATTTCACGTGTCAGTTTTCGCGCGCGTTGAAATTTTGGAATATCGGTTGAGATGGAGGGAGTTGTCGGAGCACAACGAGACAAAGATATATCTTAAATATTTCGGGCTAACAAGGCACATGTTGAAATTTCCGGACAAGCCTAACGTGTACTGTACCAAATCAATTCGAACTACAAATGTCATTCAAAACTTTGAATTCATGTTATGTTCAATTAAATATTTCGCTACCTGTATAATGCATGCAACCTAGTAGTCAAATGAATGTTTTAGTGCATTCCAAACATATATACTACCGCTTCAATATGAACTAAATTTGAATTCGTTTCTTTATTTGAATAAGATCTACACTAATGATTGTTGTGAAGTCAAAGCATTTGAATTCGTTTCTCTGTTTTAATAAGATCTACAATCATCATTATTGTCAAGTTAAACCATCATTTGTGTATTATCTTCACAGCACACCACATGATTAGTCTCGAGTTACATATGAACTATGTGTACTATATGAACTCGAACTCGAATCCACTTTATGTTGATTTGCATATGTTTAAAACACTATGATCTCCTATTCAAATATATGAATCCACTTTCATATCAAATTATGATCTTTGTTAGTCTCTTACACCCACACAATCCTCTAACCTTTATAGCTACCACTAACTTTCTCTCGTGCATGCACACGCCCTCCCCCTCCCTCAGCATTCTATCCATCACGCACATTCATTTTGTTTTGTTTAGGTCGTTCTCCCATAGTCTCCACAACTCCTTTCCAACACACACCAATCGATAAACCTCTCCAGCAATGTCTGCCTACAACATACACATGCACCTTCAATCTCCTCCTTTATGTGTCCTTGGCTCGTGTCTCTCATACGATCCCACACACGTGTAAACTCTCGCCCCTCTTTTCATCGATCTCACAACCGCACACTCCTTCCCCTATCTAGCTAGTAGCTGGGCCTCTCGCACCACCTCCTAGCTCCATTCTCTCTATCTATCCGTCTCGCCGGACCTTATTTGCCTCTAACAAATGGACGTACACCGACCGATCTCCCGCTATACATATAGCTAGCTAGGTCCTTATAACTCATTTTACCCACACGTCGATCGATCTACCTCATTAGTTATGTCTCTCCCTTCCTCCGACAAACAACAATTGATCTACCGATCTAGTTAGGTTTGCTTACCAAACACATGGTTCCCCTTCATCATCCATGGATGTGTCCCAACAGATCTATCACGCACAGGCACACACAGAAACACATCCCCACTCTTATTGATAATATTGCAGTTCCACCCTTAGTTTGTGTGGTAGGCCTCTCCCACCATCTTCGAGAAGCAACTCCATCATCCATCCAACACTCTACCCCTCTCCCTCTCTCTCTCTCCTCTCTCTCTCTCTCTCTCTCTCTCTCTCTCTCTGTCCCATCCTATTTCCGTCCTTCAGTTATGTATGGATGTCGACCGATCTCCCTCAAGACATAGCTAGGACTCTCCTTCTCAACACATATACGAGTCGTTCTACCTCTATAGTTAGGCCTTTGCCTACCCCTCCCCAAACCCCCTCCCACACACACACACCGATACATCAAGCGCTCTAGTCATGTCTCCCTGCCACACACAAACTTGAGTTGTGCCCTCCGACGTTTCGGTAGCTAGGTCAGTCGCCCTATATATTTGACTTGCACACACACACACACACACACAATTTCGATGGCTCTGTTCATCGATCTCGCACCCACCCACTTGATCCTCTCTTTGACTCTATCGATATCTATGACCCCTCCCTCTCTTCTCGTGGATCGCCCGACCCTCTATATATGATATGGATAGGCCTCCATTTCACACACATTGCATGCAAAGTTTTGTTTGAGATGTCATCGACACATATTCCCACAAATACATTGACGAAATCAACCTCCCCCCCCAAACAAAAAACACTCACGAACGCACAGAAGCCATTTGTTCAGGTTTGTATCTCTCACACACACCCATGTTGGTGGGGGACGTGCACGAAGAGAAGAGGTGCACGCACGGCGCACGTACTCCCGTCTCTTTCCCAACCACACCCGCGCGGGTACATGATGGAGCTCATTTCTGTACAAAAAGGCAGCCCATGTGGTAACTTGACACGTGTACTGGTTGTCCACTAGATTGAGGGAGGATCGTCTACGAGCAAGATTAATAACATAGCCGGCTGCTAGCTCTATCTTTGTGCCACCTTACTTATTGCCAACCTAAAAGCCCGTTCATATAATAGTTGCTGGCTCTATACATCATGTAGTTAATGCTTGACCCCACTTTCTTCTCTCACAAAATGAATTGGAGCTTGTGCTGCAGCTGGCTACAAGTTTACAGTCCACTCCTCTTCTCTCTCCTCTCCTATCTCCTCCAAATCATCATAAATCTGAGGTGGAACCCTTATAGCCCACTTACATCAGCCTATTATATTTGCTCTACCACGGGTGAACAAACAAATTGCGACTTGATGCGTTGTGTTAAAAAAGAGGCAAACCATGTGGGGCTTACCTTAGAAGCAAGGCTCTATACACTGGAGTACTTTTTATGTGTGCCGTCAACTCGCAGAACGAGGAGAAGTTTGCTTAGTACGCCGTCTCCCCCGCCCACGGGCGCGGTGGCTCGCAGGACGAGGTGAAGCTAGCTTACTAAGCCTTACGCCCGCTCCCTCGCCCACGCGCGCGGTGGCTCGCAGGACGAGGAGAAAATTTTACTACTCCCTCTGTTTACTCCTCGTCCCTACTACCTTGGTTAGAGAGATTATCATATTGTTTTGAATATATATGTCCTTTAGTAGATTTCAATATGAACTACTAGTACATACTCCAAACACTGATGTATATAGATGTATTTTAGAGTGTAGATTCACTCATTTTGCTCCGTATGTAGCATAAAGTTGAGACACTTATTTTGGAACGAAGGGAGTACATATTTGCTATGATCTGTCAATCATTGAGATGCAATAGCATGCATTTTAGTCTCCTTTGTATTTGATGAAATGTTGCAACGGGCAACCTTGGACGCAAGATACATGTAACTGTTATTTTATTGTGTTCCGAATCCCATACAAGTGTTGTACTACAGATGGAGTCCTACCGGACTACGGCATGCCAACCGTGCTAGACGTAGCATGACTACAACTCTGTTTCGTGTCCACCAAGAAAGAGAGTTGTTTGCCCCTTTATATAGTACCAGCTAATCATAGAATAGATGAGAGAGAGAGCTCCACCAGATTAGCACGTAGAGGGTTTGTCCTCTCGTGTAATGTAATACTCCTCCCAATTATAGTGATACGCCGCCGTGCGTTCCGTGGTTTTCTCCCGCAAGGGTTTCCACGTTAAATCCCTGTCTCTCGTGTCTGGTTTATTCTCGTTATTATCTAACAAGTGGTATACAAAGCTGAGGTTCGTATACGAGATTGCATATACGAGATTTTTTGAGACAGGAGATTAGGGTTCTGTCGTGCGCCGCCGCACGCGTCTTCAGGCGATCCGCCGATTCGAAGCCGCATCGATTTCTACTGCTGCCGCATGTCGCCAAAACCGACAGGCGACAGGAGTTCCTCGCTGCCACGTCTTCCGTCTACTCAAGTCCCGACGCGACCTGTTGCCGCTGCTGATCCAGTACGCAGGGCCCCGTGCGCTGCTCCTGAGAAATCAACCGTCGTTGCTGCTGCTAGTACTACTTTTCCTCCACGTGAAGACCAAATCAACATCGGTGGTGAGTACTACTTGTGCTACACGCACAAAAATCGAGGTCTGATTGATCTCTACTCCTCACGTGAAGACAAGGCTGAATTGCTAGTCCAAATATTTTACTTCTCAATTGCTACAGCCACCGAGATTTTCCAGGTGCTATTTATTTTCAACTCGGTTGCTCCGCATTAATTAAATTCTATCAAGAATTTTTCTACGGGCTTGTACTACTTTGCGTACACAGATTTATCTAATCATGGCTTTCATGAAGTGCGATCTTCCACTGCTGGACCGTGACACAAGGTTTACCCTATGGCAAGTCAATATGCGAGCGTTGTTGGCGCAAGCCGATTATCAGGATACACTTAGTTTTTCTTCAAGGTGGAGTTTTGGGGATTATGGCCCGTCGGGATAATGGATGCAATATTGCTGCAGTTATTTGAAGAACGTAATTCAATTATCAAGAAAAATGAGGGTATGGAGGAGGTAATTATTAAGCCTGTTGGTAGCCAGCATATACTCTATTCTCTCCATAGTTTATTGCTATTATGCATGTGAAGGTTTTTTTTCATATTCATGTCGTGATGAGAATCAGTTGAGGTGCAAGATGGAGATTGATTTGTTTCTGCTAGATACTACAACATTTAGCGCTGTTAAGTTTCAAGTGCAATACCGTTGTCTTTGCTCTTTCAAGAGGGGTCTATTGCAGAGTTGAAACTCTATTGCATGTTAAGATGGTTCCTTCATCCGACAGTTGTTCTACAAGGACAGTTTATGACCATGTCATGGATTTTTCATCAACCACTACAAGTCGACAGTTTTTGGGTGCACGCGATGCCATCCGTACCATATGCTCTTGCATGAGTATTGTTTGCCAAGGTTTGTGCTTTCTGTTTTGAAGCACGTTCAGATTCCATGAGATGAGTTCTTCACAATGCAATGTTCACCAAGATGTTGCACTATGAGCTATGCGCTCGTTCAGGCACCACATGAGATATGATGACTTATGTCATTTGATGATTGAGCAGTTTCAGTTTTTGAGGTCAGTGGCACAGACTCAGACTTTTATTGGGAGACCAAGTTTTGTTAGTCTGCTTTGTTGATAGTTGTGCTGTTTTCTGGACGACCTACTGACTGATTTGCTCAATATGACTTCATGAGAAGTTTATTAGTCCTATGGACGTTTCCAGGCACAAGGTTTACTTGTGATGACTTTAATTGAGGAGTTGATGCTATCTATGATTATTGTAAGGGATTTTGTCTCAAGGTGGAGTGTTATTTTATTGTGTTCCGAATCCCATACAAGTGTTGTACTACAGATGGAGTCCTACCGGACTACGGCATGCCAACCGTGCTAGACGTAGCATGACTACAACTCTATTTCGTGTCCACCAAGAAAGAGAGTTGTTTGCCCCTTTATATAGTACCAGCTAATCATAGAATAGATGAGAGAGAGAGCTCCACCAGATTAGCACGTAGAGGGTTTGTCCTCTCGTGTAATGTAATACTCCTCCCAATTATAGTGATACGCCGCAGTGCGTTCCGTGGTTTTCTCCCGCAAGGGTTTCCACGTTAAATCCCTGTCTCTCGTGTCTGGTTTATTCTCGTTATTATCTAACAGTAACAAAAGCTAGAAGCTTCATAGCATTGTACTATCTCGCTGATAAATTATAGTACGTACTCCCTCCGTTCCTAAATATAAGTCTTTGTAGAGATTCCACTAGGTGGACTACATAGGGAACAAAATGAATGAATCTACACTTAAAATGCATCTATATACATCCGTATGTGGTTAATGGTGAAATCTCTACAAAGACTTATATTTAGGAACGGAGGAAGTATTATTACTATGTAAAGAGTTTTTTTACGATTGGACTATGTAAAGAGTTAGGTGTCGCAGGGTGTCCAGAAAATATGGTGATAGTGTGAGGTGGGCCATGTAATCGCTGAGCCTGCGTGTTTTCACTGCTCTTGCACTCCACCGCGGTAAGAATGGAGAAAATTGTAATATATTAGTACCTCCTTTCGCCAAAAGCATGGGACATCCAGCAGTACTACCACTTCAGTAATAATGACCAATGAGCCATCAAATCACATAGACCCAGCAGTAAGTTGGACGGACGAAGCAACCGTCACTCTTGAATCCGCTTCTCCCTTCAACGCAGGCGCCAGTGAGAGGTCGCGTCCGCTCGGCCCGAGCATGAATGCGGCACCGATTCTTTGGAGCGGCGCTGATCGTTTCGGGCGGGAAGCGCGCGCGGGCGATGGAGGGGCTTTGGGTGGGCCAGGCTGGTCAGGAGTGGGTGTGGCAGCTGTCCGCCTGTCCCTACCGGACGCTCGGAAACAAGAGGATGCACCGACTCTCGTGGCTAAAATTGTACACTACACACCATCTCTTTGTAGGAGTAGGTCGATCTGTCGCTCTCTCTAACAGACACATGTTGTTAAACACACACACGCACACGCACACGCACACACAGGTTCATAGAATAGGAAAATCGTGCGAGTGCGAAGCCACACGAAGTGAGATACAAATGGAGTACGCACAAACTATGACTAGCCTAAGCAATGTAACCAAACACTCCTTACTCTGCCTTGTTATGTCCCCCGGAGACCCAATGCATGGAGCGCAACTACGCGTTGATCAGTCAAGAAATCAAAGTCGTCTTGCATGCGAGTTAATACGTGGCCCTGCATGGTAGCTAAACGGCATCTCTTAGGGCTTCTTTGATTCCAAGGATTCTCATAGGAATTTTGAAGGATTCAATTCCTTAGGATTTTTTCTTATGTGGGTTGTTTGATTCATAGGATTCTAACCCATAGGAACTTTTCCATAGGATTCATTTGCACTAGATTTCATAGGAAATTTTCAATCCACACTAACCTCTTTGAAAGAATCCTACGTTTTTTCTGTGCATGATCAAACACTCATAGAATCATGTAGAATTCAAGAAGACATACCACCCCAATCCCACATTTTTCCTATTCTTGCGTTTTGGAAATCCTACGAATCAAAGAGGCCCTTATTGTTTGGATCAATTGTTTCTTTTAGAGACAAAAATCAGGGCTTTGATTGGAGAAATGACTGGTCAAGTTTCTCGTTCTCCTCCAATCTGCTTGCACCTTGGTCCCGCTGCACCTTCTAACGTGACTTATTACACCTAGACGGAGGGAGTCGTACGAGATATGGTGGCACACTTACTTAGGTCGAATACAAGTGCCCAAAATTGTGTGCGTGTTATAATAAGGATTCACTTAAAATAGTACGTGAGCAAACAGAGGGATCAATTGGACAGTGTTCCCGAGCAGTAGCGAGATGTGTGAGGTAATATACACCGCTGGCGCTTTTATTTTTTCTTATTAATTTTTTTGTTTCACCCTCTAACTGGTGGGACCCAACGTAATACATGGAGAGAGGTAAGGTGACTAAGGTTGCATTATTTTTGCACCACTGTGGATAGTCTTACCACCAAAGCCACATGACACGATTATGATTCAAATCCCAATGACTCCCACACACACAAAAATGTATAAAAGGTTATTTTCCTCTTGTTGAACATAACGGGAGGGTTGTGTAGCTGGTTAGCCTGTTCGCTCATCAAACTTGAGGTCTCGGGTTCGATAACTACACTTGAGCATAATTCGTGCCAGGAGGATTCTTTGACTGGTCAAAATGGATGGATACGGAGCTATACGATCTCGTAGTGACCGTATATAATCACCTCATCACGTATAAGCTGCAGCCTCGGCGCTTGTTTTCTAGGGTTTGCACACTTCAGACTCTCTCCAATATATATATACATGTTGCAGCCTCAACGCTTGTAGTTGTTCTCTTCACACTCTCTCACCCTCTCCAGATCTAAACAAGACTTCTTGGCCTCTCTCTCTCTTCACTGCTGGTCTGCTTGTAGTTGCTCTCTTCACACTCTCTCAGCCGGCAGGATCTATCCGCTGGGAAGGAAGGGAGGCTTAACGTTGTCGCCGTCGGCGTGGGAGGGAATCCACTACCGGCGCAGTTGTTCACTTTCACCCAGAGGCGGCGTGGGAGGGACTCCGACCCCTTCTTCTTCTCCGCCGTACATAGTGTGGGTCGAACAGCCTCTGGTCGCCCACCGAACCACACCCCAAGAATCTTAAGGTATAATTTACTTATTTCACATGCATTGCTCTAGCTGCATGTGGGCTTTTTCCGCTTTTGCACTCGAATCTAGGTGTTGGATCAAATAGGAAACTAGTGGGGAAAGTTGTATACCATGAATCTAGGACGTGGTTCAAAGAGGAAAGGAATGGGGGAAAGTAGTGGGAAAAGTTGTATAGCATGAATCTAGGACGTGGTTCAAAAAGGAAGGAAGGGGGAAGTAGTGGGGAAAGTTGTATCGCATGAATCTAAGACGTGGTTCAAAGAGGACAGGAATGGGGGAAAGTAGTGGGGAAAGTTGTATAGCATAAATCTAGGACGTGGTTCACCGAGGAAAGGAAGTGGGGAAAGTACTAGTATAGACTGGCTATCCAACACCTACGTTGGTCGAAAAGGGAAAACAATGACAAATGCAGTACGCACATCTGTACGAATTGATCTTTTGTTTTGGGCGACAAGGCTCTAGAGTTTGAGCAGGACTAGATTTGCTGCACTCGCATAGGGAAAGGTGTCTAAAGATAACAAAACCGGGACCAACACAAATATGCTCCTTGGTTGTTTGTTCTTTGTTGCAACAGACTGTGCATCACCCCAGTACATCGGTAGATGCACATGGTGCTGGTGCGTCCACTGTCCCGTGCAATTCTTTAGCTGTTGTTAATCTAAGGCCGTATTTGGTTAAAAACTCCCTCGTCCCTACTTGCTTGGTTCCAGGGACTAAACATGGACTAGAGGTTATTAAATGACATGCTAAAAGACCATGTTGCCCCTAGTAATGAACTAATAGAGACAAGGTGCCATGCGTGGCAGGGGCAACTATTGGAAAAAGCCCCAAAAAGACTCTCCCTCCAGGTCTTCTTTATTTAGTCCCAAATGCCCACTTTTAGTCCCTAAATGTCCCTCCTGTTTGGTTTATATGGGACTGACACGGAGTTTTTTTAGTCCCTCCACCAAAATGTCACTCTAAACAAGCACCCTCTAATAATGCCGCTGGAAAATTGATGCAATGCCACAATTAAAAGCAAATTACATGTTTAACGAATTTTATTGTTAATATAATCTCTCTATTAATATTAATCAATGCCACCGTTTGAGAAATGCTACTGTCTTGCTTTCTTTCCCATTTAGATAAGGTAGATGCTTCTTTTTGTTGGCTTCTGTGTCATCCACCGCTATTGACCACTAGTTGTTTCCTTTGCACCTCTGTGTAAACAGTGTTATCTACTTCACCTTGTTGCCATTGTGACCTTTTGTTGCACTGCACAAAACACTTTTGTTTTAAGAGTGTTTTGTGCAGTTCAACCAAAATGTCACACCGACAATGTTGCTTGATTGCTTGATCTTACTGGAACTGTACAAGTGGAGATCTTACTTCCTATCCGTGTTGGCAAATTGGGTTCAGATCTACTTCTTGTGAGTTGTTTGAATTCCGCGTCATGAGAGGTCAGTACTAGCCTTCTTTCACATTGAAGGCGAAGCTTGTCTGTTATTGAACCAAGTGATGAAGGGGAAGAACGAGCGGAAGAAAAAACAAAAATCAACTCCTGGTGCTGTAAAGAAGCACTGGAACTGTGATGACACAAGTAATGATATAGTTTTGCATCTTAATTTATTTCTATGACTGGAACGAGCAATTGTTTTGCCACTGATTTGATGCCACTCTTAATGTAATACGTAATTATCTCTACTTGTGCAAACAGGGATCTTCTTTGAAGATACCATATATTTTAGTGGAACTGCACAAGAAGATGTTGGAAACATTAATATAATCGAGGAGTATAGAGTAAGCATGGCCACCACAGTAGATAGCAACAGATGGTTCCGGAGAAGTGCTTCATCTGTATGCTCTACACAATAAGCCTCCTGACAAAGGTTGGTACTCGCCCACTGATTTCATTCATATGATTGAGTTTTGTCATCTCTATTGGTATTGTGCTATTGTTTAGATACTGTCATCAAAAAGTGGTATTGTCCTTGAGAAGTGTTTCATCTGTGTTGTTTCAAATATTTCCTTTCTTTTTTTTCAAGCAAACAGGGATGCTAGCATTTAATTATCCTCTTGTCTTTGCACAATAGGATCATCCTCCTCAGAGGTCTTGTTCGGTTGAGGTGGTTTTTGAAGGGGAATGGCAGGGTTTGTGGGGGATTAGATCCCCTACAAGCCAAAATCCTCTCCAATCCACTGCAATCCCCTTGGGAGGAGGATTAAACGAACAAGGCCTAAAGAAGAATATGGACTACGTGAAGTGACTAGTTCCGATTATGTGTGACACCCCGAGACCGATGCGCCAGGTGTCAGCCAGTTCTTCGTCGTCGTTGCCATGTCATCTGCTTGTGTGCTGCATATTTGCTATGCCATCGTGTGCATTGTATAAGCATGTTTTCAAAACTTGCATCCGTCCGAGTCCCCTCGTCCTCTCCGTTGTCCGTTCTGAGCCCAGACACACTTGCACGCGCCCGCGGCGCCTCCGAATATTTATTTTATGAGTGGCTGAAAAATGTTCTCAGAATGGGATGAAACTTGGCGTGTGGTCTTATTATAGCATAGGTAGACCGCCTGTCAAGTTTCGTCGCGTTCAGAGTTCGTTTGATAGCCCAACGGTTAACCGTGTTAACCGCCGAAAGCCTTTTCTCTTTTGGCCCAGCACCCCTTCAAAACAGCCTGCTAGCCCATCCTAACCTCCTCCATGCTCTCGGTTGTCGAATCAGGATCGCGTGGCCAAAAACCGCTCCTCATTTGGACACTCCTAGTGCCCTCTACCTATATATATGTGTCTCCCCCCGAAATTTGCGGATGAACCCTAGCCTCCTCCCTCTCGCGCCGCCAGACATGTCCATCCACGCCGGACATGTCCAGCCGGACACGTCACTCCGCCCAACCAGACGCGGCCACCTCAGCGGGGCCACCACGTGGTGCCCCCTAATACGCCGCCGCCGCATGCCCACTTCCTCGCGCCCGCTGTGCTCGGATCAGGCACTCCCGGCCCGCGTGCGCCCGCCACCGCCGCCCTTCGTCTCCCCCGCCTCCGGCCCGGCTGGCTTTCTCCGCCACCGCGCCCGCTGTGGCCTGCTTGTTGTTTCTTTGTATGGCTAAGTCCTTTTCTGTCATAAATATATGTGCATACTTTGCATGGCTGTAACTTTTTGTGTGCTTATCCAAATGATGCATATGATATGTCAAAATGATCGTGGTGATATGCTCTTCATTTTGTTCCACTGTGGCCTGCTTGTTTGAGTTCATCTTGATGCTCTAATCTCTGTTGCAAGAGTGCTATATGTTTAAAATTGCTGATAACTGTAAATTTGTTGCATGCTTGTGGTGGTGATAACTTTGTGCATGTTGGTCGAAATGGAGCATATGATATGTCAAAATGTTCATTGTGAAGTACTCTACATGATGGTTGATGTAGCATGCTTTTTTGAGTTCATATTGCCATGTTAATCTATGTTGCAAAAGTGCATTTGGCTGTTAAGTGCTGAAGCTTGTTATGAGATGCTGATTTCACTTGCTCATTGCTATTGATGTGTTTGTCTTCATGCCACATGTCTATATGTTTTAGAAGCACAATCATATGGTCTTTGCTCTGGTGCAATCCACTTTCCATGATATTCCTTGAGGTGACTTAAACTAGCTCGTAAACATGCCATGTCTTTGTTGCTGTTTTATACTTAGTGAAAAAACTGCTAAGTCTGGAATCTGTTAAACCTGATGCTATGTTTGCTTGATGCCCTAGTCAAATCCATGCATGCTTTAGTATGTCAAATGGTCATGTCTTGTTGTCCATGTTATCCTATATCCATCCATGCCCTTATTTGCATATATAGCCTGCTGTAGCTTATTTATTTCTTGCTCTCAAGTTGCTATAACTTTTACATGTCAGCCTGTTGTCAGCATGATCAATTTGGTGAAGCTTGTTGTTATTGATCCATGCCTCCTATGGAGTTGCTCCAATGGAGTTGATTGATGTATGCTATGTCTAATACATGTCCATGATCTTCATATACTTAGTAGAGTTGATATGCTTGTTGCTTTGTGCCTCCGAAGGTAGCAACGTGATGATGTTTTTGCCTTTCCAGATTTTGACTAAGTTTGGATAAATTTATTGCAACTTTCCATGCTTGGTTAATTGTGTTCCAGCAAGCTTTTGGGTGTGTTCTAAGTTCATGCTTCTTAAGTATCATGTCTACTTGACATCCATGCCTCTTATTATCATGTTTGGGCGTTGTAGCATATATTTACCTTGCTCCAAAGTTGCTATGTGGCTGATTGTGGACAGCTTGTTGTTAAATCTTGTTTCTGTATGTGTTGAACCGTTGCTCCGTTTTGAGTGTGTCCTATATGAAACTTGTGTGATTTTGCATTTAGAAGCATAATATCATGTTGAATACCTGTTTGGAGTGTATTTGCTTGATGTTTGGGTGCATCTTGCACCGTTGCCTTACTTGACTTGTTTTGCTCATATCTTCTAGGCCGTAGCTCCGAATTAAACAAACTTTATATGAAACTTGACTAGAATTTCGAGTAGATCATCATGGTGCATGTTAACTTGCTGTTTAACAACTTTAACTTAAGGTTTGTTCAGATCTGGACCCATTTCAAAATATGCATATGAGGACTTACCGGAATTGTTATATGTTGTTTCTGGCCTCATTTAAACTTGTTGGTTTGTGTTGTTCTTGTATGCTTCATCCCTTGCCATGTTTTGCATCATATAGACTTGTCTTGCATCATACTTGGTTGGGCATCTTGTCATGTTCTTGAGTGGCATGTTTACCGTGTTGCTTGCTTCTTCTCATTAGTGCTTGTTCCGTTGCATTCGTGAGGATTCGTTCGACTACACGTGCTTCGTCTTCAAGGCTTCTTCTTCTTCGTCTTCTTCATGGGTTCGTTCTTCTTCCTTGCGGGATCTCAGGCAAGATGACCATCACCTTGGATACCTTTACTATCATTGCCATGCTAGCTGTCTCGATGCTATCGTTATATGTCGCGCTACCCATAATTTATAGTCAGCCCCTCTCCTTCTTGCCATGAAACCTCGAACCTTTGACACCTTCCCAACAAAACCGTTGTTTGGCTATGTTACCCGCTTGCTCAGCCCCTCTTAGAGCGTTGCTAGTTGTAGGTGAAGATGAAGGGTGTTCCTTGTTGGAACTTGTCGATGGAATATCACAATATATCTTATATGTACTAACGCACCTATATACTTGGCAATGGGTGGAAGGCTTGGCCTTTTTCTCGGTGTTTTGTTCCACTCATGCCACCTTAGGAGACAATAAACCGACGTTATGTTCCTTGATTTTGTGTTCCTTTCACGGTTGGGAATATGGGGACCCCTTGACAGTTCGTCTTTGAATAAAACTCTTCCGGCAAGGCCCAATATTGGTTTTAATTTGCCTCATAATAACAACTTCATTAATTAGTTAATTAATTTGCATAGGGGGTCATGTCCCCGAGGATTCTTCCACATAACAGGGGGGGCAGTGCTGATGGTGTTGGTCCCAAACTAGGGCCACTTGCGGTGCCACCCAGTTATCTGGGGTCTTCGGTTCCTGTACGTATTGCTCATCCGGACGTGGCCTGAGACGAGATACGCGCGGCTACTATCAGGGTGTCGGCACGCCGGGAGGTCTTGCTGGACTTGTTTTACCATTGTCGAAATGTCTTATGCACCGGGATTCCAAGCCTGATCCGATTGTCCCTAAGATAAGGAGTAATATTATTATTACTTCTGCTGATCGTGAGAGCTTGTGATGGGCTAAGTTGGGACACCCCTGTAGGGTTTGATCTTTCAAAAGCCGTGCCCGCGGTTATGTGGCAGATTGGAATTTGTTAATGTCCGGTTGTAGAAAACTTGACAGAGGATCCGAAGTAAAACACACAACTGTGTGAGTAACCGTGACTGTCTCTTTTCACTTTGAGAAGAGAACACGGTGGGGTTATGTTTGACTCATAGGTAGTTCAGGATCTTTAGCGATCATTACTAGTTTGCGACTGTTTGCGCAGATGCTCATCTTATTCTTGTACTCGTAAGTTAGCCACCATATTTGCTTAGCCGCTGCTGCAACCTCACTACTTTACCTCTCCTTACCCTTTGAGCTTTGCTAGTCTTGATACCCATGGTTATGGGATTGCTGAGTCCTCGTGGCTCACAGATACTACAACAACAGTTGCAGGTGCAGGTTTCCGATGACTTGACGTGAGAGCGATGTTACCTTTTGTTGGAGTTCTTTCTTCTTCTTCTACGTCAGTATTGGGCTAGGTTCCTGGTCAGCAGCCTGGGATAGCAGATGGATGTCGTTGTGCTTTTCATGTTTGCATCCGTAGTCGGATGTCTTGTATTGATGTTGTTGTATTCATGTGACTTTTATGAATTGTTGTATCCCCCATGTATGTATGTAATGGTATGATGTAATGATATCCATCTTGCTAAGCGCCCGAAATGCGGTTGTGCCCCAATCATGTAAGTGTCACGTGATCGGGATAGAATCGCATCTTGGGCTTGACATTATGCCAGGATGAAGAAGCCCTGTCTATCTTATCATCAGAAGGAGCAGTTGAAGGATGGTTACATTACCCCCCACAAGACCAAACTAACTTCAGCTCAGAAGGACTGACAAATCTCCATTTTCTTGCTGTGATGCGCAAGTACAATGTTGTTCTAGGATTCTTTCCGGTGAGTTCCATTTTTCTAAAAGTGTGCTCTACATCGACCATGTAGGTGCCTGTTTAAACTGTCAAATACAGTTTGCTTTATACAAATCACTTTTTTTGTATTTGTGCAAACAGGGGTGCTCAGCTTGATTCCACCACTAGAAAGGAGGTGCCGATAAGTACAAGGCGTTGCAACATATAAGGGCGAAATCATACAAGCTACGCGCGAATTTGGTTGATTTTGGTGGAACTGCACAAAAAGAACAGCTGGTCAGCTGGTTTATTTAGCACGAGGTGCCATGTCAATGTTCGAACTGATGGCAAACCCTGCCCATTCCACAATCGTAGGCATTTGATATTTTGGAATGGGAAAACCTTGTCAAATTTTGCTGATTGATTTTAGCAAGAATTCATGCGTTTGATATTTTCGAATGTGACGCCCTTTGCTGTCAGCAGCGTCGATCCATTTTTTCTTTATTCTTTAGTTGTGAAGTAAATATTGGCTCTGACATGTGAATCGCTGAGATGCATAATCATCGATTGTTTTGAATGTTCTCTATGAATTGCCAGGCCTGTGTGTTTGATTGCAATGTACAGGAACGCTAAAAAGTTGCTCAAACTCTTTGTACTCCTTCTGTTCCTTTCGCACATTGTGAAAGTGCATACTTTTTTCTATAAGATTGGTCAAAGTAGAGATACTTTGACTGCAGACAAAACTTGTATGCAGACTAGAAAGGACCGGAGGGAGTACATGTGAAACTGCTGCAAACGAGGTGATCACCCTGGGAGTACATGTGAAACTTGTACGTATTGTTTTGCATGTTCATCCAATGCCAGTGATACAAGAATTCGAACTAATCGAAATAAATTCATTCATACACGGTCGGATTTCATATAAACATGCCGAATTTCATTACATTTCATACATTCTTCAACTAAAAAGGGGTGCGTTGGAGGTATAATTAATTAACCGAAGATACCCACCTGCGTCCGGCAGAGCCGAACATAAGCTTCAGTGACATAACTGCAGGTGCAGTTGCATAACTGACATGTGGCCTAGATGCCTGTTGGGCCCACATGTCAGTCAGCCAACTACACTAGCAGTTAAGTAGAAGCAACGTCCTTCTCCATCATAGCTCTCCGACTCCACGTCGCCGCCAAGAAGCTAACCGGCCGTCAGTGGTCAACCCGCCTAGCTTGTCATAGCGATTAGGGAAGCGGTGGCCTTACTTGGACCCGAGTGGCGGGGACCTACCGTGTTCTACTCTTCCTCGTTTTTTGTGTGGCGCCGCCTCATTGGTAGCGGGGCGGGGCCTTGGCGGAGCCGGCGGTGTCCTCTGCCTAGTTGCCGGCGGGCGGCGCCTCGGCGGAGCGGGGGAAATCATCCCCCTCGTTGCTGGCAGGGTGGGGCCTCGGCTGAGCTGACGGTGTCCTCTGCCTCGTTGTTGGCACCGCGGGGCCTCGGCGGAGCAGGGCCTCGTCGACGCTAGTGGAGCGGGGACTCGTCGGAGCCGGCATTGTCCTCTGCCTCGACCTCGGTCTCGCCGAACAGCGCCTCGCCCGCTTCATCGCCCTCTTTGTAGGCGGCCGCAGCCTCCGCCACCCGCATGCGGTACCGCCAGCGCTCGAGGCGGCCCTCGCAGGCGGAGCGGTACGAGTCGAGCAGCGCCTCCTGATCCGCCTGCTCCACAACGATCTGCTCCTCCGCTTGTAGGTGAACCTGGAGGAGATGGTGGTTGTAGGCGGCGTCGGCATGCGCCTCCCGGAACTGCTCCTCACGCTTCTGCCTCACCATGTCCATATATTGGGGACGGGCCTCGGTGATTGTCATGTTGCAATGCACCGGCGAGGATGGCAAGAAGGAGGGGGTTGGCGCCGGATCGTCGACTACCATGTTCTCCATTGGGACATCATCGTCCTCCGGCTGCCTGCCGGCCAGCCAGTCAGCAGTAATGGCTGCCATCTCCTTGTGGTCCGTCGTCCGCCCATCCCGAAGAGCGCTAGAGCGCGAGGAAGCCATGGTGGGCAGTAGTGGTGTGGATAGGAGAATAGGAACAGATGGGGATGACTGCGGCTATGGCCGGCGCAGCAGTTTATATAGCAATGGTGGGCGGTGCAGGGACAAACGTGTGGTGCCGGAGTAGCCGCCTTGGCAACCGCATATCATTAATATGGGTGGCAGAAGGACGGACGGACGGCACTTGTGTCGTTTGAAGGCGGAGCAATCACATGCACCGGGAAGCGGGGCGGGCGACGCTGACCGTTTCGGGCAGAAAGCGTGCACAGGCGAGGGAGGCGGTCTAGGTGGGCCAGGGCAGTCAGACTCGTGCTTGGCAGCGGGTTGGTCCAGCAGCCGGACATGCTGGCTCGCCAGGTACTTCGCCGAGCTGAGCGACAACAATCAGACGATGGACGTAGCTTCCGACCAGGAGCCGACGCCACTGTCCAAGCCGGTTCATGCCGTGTTCACCATAGAGCAGGTGCGGCCGCACTTCGATGCCCTAATGGCGGAAGAGCTACCAGCACAGGAGGACCTGTGCTGCAACCTCCGTCTCCTCAACGAGCACCGGTGAAAAAGCGAACGACAATGCCATCGTCGACATGTGGCCCTATGATCCTGGCTTCCCGAATGAGCAGTAGGCGCTGTATCAGACCACCCCTAGGGCCCTCGAGGCCCTCTCCGTCGTCCTTCGAGTTGTTGCGCTCGCCGTGGCACCGTCGTCTTGCGTTGTCACCATGGTCAACAGACATGAGGATGAGGAGATGACTTGACTTGGAGAGGATGACAGTGGGGACCCACCAGGGCCATAGCCGCACGTATGCAAGTGCCTCCTTATTAGTATATAAAACATTAATTTTTTTTGCTTCCTCCTGGTTTCCAGACATCACGGTCCCACACCATTGTCAACCTATGTAGTCAATAAACGAGATAATTGCACAAGAAACGGCCGACAACTGGGACCAAGCAGCTCGAGCAGTATTTGTGTTTTTGAGGTGTGAGCACTGCAGAGTTTTTCTTGAGCGATGTTTAGCCCAGATATTAATTTTTCTCCTCTGAACCACAATGAAAACATCCCTGCAGCAATTAACTTGGCAGGCTGTGGCCCGTCTAGCCCAGGCCAGATATCTAGCCGAGATATTATTATTTTAGAAGCTGAAAATGGGTAGCCCAGCTATAATTTTTTTTAGGAATACCCAGGCAAGGTCAAGTTGTTATTCTCCGCCCCGCTGGGCTGCAAATCTTTCCTAGGAGGGATGCATTAGGCTTAAGAAGAAAATGGGCTTTAAGAAATAATAAATGGGATGTAATTATAGAAACTGGGCAGTAACTATAAAAAATGCACCAAACACGTAATTACTTTATAAAATCATATTTTTGGATATTGAAACTTTTAATTTCATTAATTGTTGCGAGCGCAATGTTTCGTTTGATTTTTGCGTAATATAAATTTATATTGAAATTGTATTTAATCTGACTAGAAATTTCAGGATAGAAATATTTCGGACCCATCAAAATGTGGGAAATTTTATTGAATTCTGTTTTGAACGGTTGGTTAAACTGGGCTGTACTTTTAACAAACTGTAAATGGGCTGTAGTAAATTCCATTATAATTCAAAAATTGGCTGCACATTCTTACAAATCTCAAATGGGCTATAAGTCCTCTGCCACACACTTGTGGCCTTACTAAGTTGTCGCGTCCCCTAAAAAAAGAGAGTTGACGCGTATGCAAGGCTTTGTCAACTTATAGTCAACACACGGTTCTAGCAGCAGTGGCCATCGGATGTCCATCCAACGGATGCCGTGCTTCTTAGGGTCTTGTCAGCGTCCTGGGAACGGGCGTACCCAGACATGCCTGCCTGCGGCCCAGGGCGTGGCTCACCAGGCGGCCTGGTACGGCCCATCATCTTCAACAACCACTCAAGACCCTCGCGAGGGGCCAAGCCTCGCGAGGCGGACGACGCAAGGCATCCCCTGGGGCGGCCTCACTAGGCCGGCTCGTGAGGGTCGGAGATATCAAGGCGAGGGACACCACGCGAGGTCCTCGTGACGTGAGCAGTGACGACCAAGGCCAGGCGAGCGCCAGCGGGCGAAGAGTACCAGTTTCCTCTTTGGTGGTAAAGGAGTAGGTGCAGGCAAAGAGACCCGAGGCGTTAGGCAAAGGTTTCCATATCGGTGCTACGAGACCGAGACCAGCAGGACGACAGAATGGAGGTCATCGTGGAGCCGACGGCGGCGTCACCACGAGAGCCTTTGGCAGGTGAAGACCACCTTTTGTCAGGATAGCTTGTACTAGCTGCCCCCCCCATTTAAATTTGGCCGTTGTGGGATCCCTTCCCGCTCAATATTTGGGAAGAGGACCCTGGACACTATAAATAGGACTAGCCACCACCATTGGGATCATCTCATCTGGAACTGATCAGATAGAAGGCCACACGCCACAAGCTCACCCGAGCACATGAACCCCTCTCCTCAGGAGGCAGTTCATCCATGTACTAGTTCTTCATCAGCCTACAAGGCAATCCACCACACCTCAATGGATTAGGGTATTACACCACAACGGTGGCCCGAAACAGTATAAACTTTGTGTCCCTTGTTCTACGGGTCTGACGAGCTAGGCCTAGGGTTGTTGAGTAGACGAGCTAGGGCGGAAGGAGAGATATTTGTGCACACCCTAGAGTTCGAACCTTAAGGGTTTGACCGCAACCCGAGATCCGACATTTGGCGCGCCAGGTAGTGATGAGGACATCACTAACAAGGTTACACCCACAGCTCCAACTGACACATATACATGACCAATTACTAGAGCTCGCGCACGCCAATTAAATTACCAAGTACTTTCGTTTCTTGGTAATGAATCTAATGTTCATGAGAATATGATGCTGCCTAAATTGGATACATTTGTCTTGCTTACAAATGAAGGGCCTAGCTTGGACAAGAAGGATGAACATTGGAGCAAGATCAAGCATGGAGATGATGGCATGCGCAAGGGGACCAAGAATGGAGTTTCAATTGATGATTTCAGGACTTTGAAGCCACCATAATGAGTGCGAGAAGCCTTGGACGAAATATACAAGATGCCACTTCATAAATTTCGTCCAGAGGCTATTATAGGTGATGCGTCACCTTATTATTGGGCCAGGCCCATGTAATTTCGAAATACTTGAGTATAGGCTGTTTTTAGAGTCCGTATGTGTGGGGAAACAAGAGTTAGGGTAGGTTTCGGACCCCTCCACCAAGGGCCACGAAATTCCCCCCTCTTTCCCCCATATATACAGCCCTTAGGGCGTCGTTTAGACTTTGGGTTTTGTTTAGATTAAAGTTCGCCATAGCTGCAACTTCGTGTACTTCGTTTGTGTTCAACGACCAGACCAAGACGTCACAGAACCCTACTTGATCAATAAAGATTTCCTCTTGAATTCGCAATATCCCGATTGCAATCTCAGTTTCTTGCTTGTTCTTCATTTGCCTGCAGGAAACAGACCTTCGTGGTCAAGTTGAAAGTGCTCCGGCGTGGTCAATAACCTCTCGGAGTTGGTTTAGCGATTGCTAAGGCGCGACGTCCTCGCACATTCGTAGTCGGATCGTCAAAGTTGACTTCCTCCAAAACGATAGCCACCATCTCATCGAAAGACGGGACACCTTAGCCTCTATCAAGTGGTATCAGATTTCCAGGTTGCTCGGTGAGATTTACAGTTTTTCGTAGATTAGATCGAGTCTGTTCTTCATACCTACAGCCCACAAAAAAGCCAAAAAAAATTAGGGTTAGTTCATCATATCCGAACCAGTCTGAGCCATTGCATAATCTTTTCCGTATTTGCTTAGTTGAATTTGCGGTTGCATCATCGTGTCAAGTTGCTGGTCTTAGCGTCTAGTCTTTTAGAGTTTCGAGTTCTGGTCATAAGTTGTCACGCCGCCGCCACAACATCTTCATCGCTACTGCCACATACCACCACCGATCCGTATCCATATACCACCACCAATCCGTATCCATATATCACCACCGCTGCCAAATACCACCACCGCTGCCATATTCTACAACCACATATCCACCACCAATACGAGTTCTTTTCGTTCTAGATTGGCTTTCGAGATCCATCTAGTTTCGGTTTCGTGTTTCCTTGCCTGAGTAGGTCTCGAAAAAAAAAGTCTGGAGACCCCGGGCAGTTTTTAGGCCAAAATTTCGACAGGTGAATTTTTTCCCTATCCTATTTTTGGGCTTTTCTGAATCTTTTGAGACACGTGCCACCATACTGTTTTTTTACCGTGCTTTTTCGTCGTCGCTGCCCTGATTCCGAAAAACAAATCGTCAAAAAAATTTCGTGCCTATCATCTTTGTTTGACTTGGGAAGTGTTTTGAGACACTCGCCATTATAGTGATTTTCGGCAAAAAAAAAGCGAAAAAAAAGCGCAAAAAAAAAGAGGCGGGAAAAAAATTTCAAAGTGTGCTTTCCCCTTGATTACGTGCAGCGCCGTGATTTTTTTATTGTTCTAGGCTCGCGTCTCTAGTATGGTCTAGCCTAGGACCAGCACAGTACCGTCGTTGAGCGTTTATTCACCTTTGCATCTCTGAATTGATTATTGCTGACCCTTTTTGCTACCATATTATACGCCTTCCCAGCTCCACATACATCTACAGCGTGCGTTTGACTCTCCCTGGTAATCGCTCTATCCAAGCTTTGAGAGTTTTGACTACATCGGTTGCCGATCACCGCCTGCTGCTGGGTAAGAACTGGTAATAATTTGAGATTTGCTTGACGGATATGTGACACCCGCCACCACCACCACTTGTTAGTAGCCTGTAGGATCATATTCTTGTGTGTTTCTATTGCTGCTAACCATGCCAGGATCACAAGTCGACGAGACTGACTGGGAGAACTTGACGAACAAGGAGCTTCATGATAAGTTTCAGCAAATGATGAGTGTACATGTGCAAGATGTGCTAAACACATTGGACGAGGCCACGGAGAAGATAGATGGCATGGAGAAGACGTTTGAAACAAAGCTGGATAACAAGTTTGCTGAATTGCTTTCGCATTTTCCACCACCACTGGCTGCTGCAGCTGTCCCACCTCTACAACAACAACAACAACATCGCCTTCCAAATCAAGTGGGATGAGCACAGCGCGTTCCCCTTGAGCCTGGTCAAGCTTCTAGTGCTGCTGTTGATGTTTCTGTAGCTCTTGCTGCTACTGCAGAGGTGGAGGACCATTACGAGGATGAGGTTGACCAAAATCATAACTACGTGCAACAACCAGCACCACCACCACCATGTCGTCCTCATGCATATCATCGCAACGGTAGGGCTGCACCACCACTTGAGGTACATGACCATCTTCCTAAACTGAAATTGAATATTCCACCATTTTAGAGAAGATATGTTCCTGATATATATCTTACTTGGGAGTTAGAAACTGAATAATGTTTTACATGTTTACATTATCCCGAGGAGAGACGTGTTCCTGCTGCTGTTTGTGCTTTCACTAGTTTTGCATGTGTTTGGTGGTCTGAACATTGTAGATTATATCCTATTCCAGCTACTTGGGCTGCTTTGAAAACTGCTATGCGTACTCGTTGGGTTCCACCATATTATCAACGTGAATTACTTCAAAAATTGCAGCGCTTAAGACAAGGAAAAAATTCTGTAGAAGAATATTATCAGCAATTACAAACTGGCCTGATTAGATGTGGTATTGTTGAGGAGAATGAAGCTATGCTTGCACATTTTATGGGTGGATTAAATAGAGAGATTCAGACCATTCTAGAGTATAAGGATTATAATAATATCACTCGTTTATTCCATCTTGCTTGTAAAGATGAACGTGAAGTGAAGGATCGACATGCATTGGCGCGGACTAACTTTTCTACAGGTCGACCTTCATCATGGACACCGCGTGCATCCTCTACTTCCACACATTCTACTGCACCGACACCTCCATCAGCTGTTACCGCTACCCGTGATACAAGGAAGCAGGCACAACCACCATTATCTGCCAAGAGCACACCTATTGGGCCTGCACAGAGTTCCTCTTCTTCCAAGGCATCAACAGGGCACACCAGTGATATTATTTGTCGTCGTTGTAAGGGAAGAGGACATTTTGCGAGAGAATGCAAATCTCAGCGTGTGATGATTGCTACTGAGGATGGTGGATATGAGCCCGCTAGGGACTATGATGAGGAGACTTTGGCTCTTATTACACGTGAAGAACACGGCGAAGACGATTCTGATCATGAGACGCAATACATGGCTCCTGAAGATGCTGACAGGTATGAATGTTTAGTTGCTCAACGTGTTTTGAGTGTGCAGGTTACACAAGCTGAGCAAAATCAGAGGCATAATTTGTTCCATACAAAGGGAGTTGTAAAGGAACGTTCTGTTCGCGTGATCATAGATGGAGGGAGTTGCAACAACTTGGCTAGCATGGAGATGGTGGAGAAGCTATCTCTCACCACAAGACCACATCCACATCCTTACTACATCCAATGGTTCAACAACAGCGGCAAGGTTAAGGTAACACGTACTGTTCGTGTGCATTTTAGTATCTCTACATATGCTGATTATGTTGATTGTGATGTGGTACCTATGCAAGCATGTTCCTTATTACTTGGTAGACCATGGCAATTTGATAAAAATTCTGTACACCATGGTAGAAACAATTAGTATACTCTTGTTCATAAGGATAAAAATATTACTTTGCTTCCTATGACTCCTGATTCCATTTTGAAAGATGATATTAATAGAGCTAATAAAGCAAAACAGGAGAAAAATAAGAGTGAAAATCAGATTGTGGCAAAATAATTTGAGCAACAAATGAAGCCTAATAATAAACCATCTAATGTTGCTTCTGAAATTAAATTGAAAAGTGCATGTTTATTTGCCACCAAATCTGATATTGCTGAGCTAGATTTTCACAAATCTGTTTGCTATGCTTTTGTGTGCAAAGAGGCATTATTTTCATTCGGGGACGTGCCTTCCTCTTTGCCTCTTGCTGTCACTAACATTTTGCAGGAGTTCGCCGACGTCTTTCCACAAGACGTGCCACCGGGATTACCACCTATTCGAGGGATTGAGCATCAGATTGGCTTAATTCCCGGTGCATCGCTACCCAACTGCGCACCATACCGTACCAATCCAGAAGAGACGAAGGAGATTATGCGTCAAGTACAGGAGCTACTCGACAAAGGTTATATACGCGAATCCCTTAGTCCTTGTGCTGTTCCTATTATTCTAGTGCCGAAAAAGGATGGTACATTGCGTATGTGTGTTGATTGTAGAGGCATTAATAATATTACTATTCGTTATCGTCATCCTATTCCTAGGCTAGATGATATGCTTGATGAATTGAGTGGCTCTACAATTTTCTCCAAAGTTGATTTGCGTAGTGGATACCATCAAATTCGTATGAAATTGGGAGATGAATGGAAAACAGCATTTAAAACTAAGTTTGGATTATATGAGTGGTTAGTCATGCCTTTTGGGTTAACTAATGCACCTAGTACTTTCATGAGATTAATGAATGAAGTTTTACGTGCTTTCATTGGATGATTTGTGGTAGTATACTTTGATGATATATTGATTTTTAGCAGATCTTTGGAGGAACATTTGGAACATTTACGTGCTGTTTTTATTGCTCTACGTGATGCACGTTTATTTGGTAACCTTGGAAAGTGCACCTTTTGCACCGACCGAGTCTCTTTTCTTGGCTATGTTGTTACTCCACAGGGAATTGAGGTTGATAAAGCCAAGACTGAAGCTATTGAGAGTTGGCCGCAGCCCAAAACGGTCACACACGTGAGGAGTTTCCTTGGCCTCGCTGGATTCTATCGGCATTTGATGAGGACATCACTAACAAGGTTACACCCACAGCTCCAACTGACACATATACAGGACCAATTACTAGAGCTCGCGCACGCCAATTAAATTACCAGGTACTTTCGTTTCTTGGTAATGAATCTAATGTTCATGAGAATATGATGCTGCCTAAATTGGATACATTTGTCTTGCTTACAAATGAAGGGCCTAGCTTGGACAAGAAGGATGAACATTGGAGCAAGATCAAGCATGGAGATGATGGCATGCGCAAGGGGAACAAGAATGGAGTTTCAATTGATGATTTCAGGACTTTGAAGCCACCATAATGAGTGTGAGAAGCCTTGGACGAAATATACAAGACGCCACTTCATAAATTTCGTCCAGAGGCTATTATAGGTGCTGCGTCACCTTATTATTGGGCCAGGCCCATGTAATTTCGAAATACTTGAGTATAGGCTGTTTTTAGAGTCCGTATGTGTGGGGAAACAAGAGTTAGGGTTTGTTTCGGACCCCTCCACCAAGGGCCACGAAATTCCCCCCTCTTTCCCTCATATATACAGCCCTTAGGGCGTCGTTTAGACTTTGGGTTTTGTTTAGATTAAAAGTTCGCCATAGCTGCAACTTCGCGTACTTCGTTTGTGTTCAACGACCAGACCAAGGCGTCACAGAACCCCACCTTGATCAATAAAGTTTTCCTCTTATATTCGCAATATCCAGATTGCAATCTTAGTTTCTTGCTTGTTCTTCGTTTGCCTGCAGGAAACAGACCTTCGTGGTCAGGTTGATCGTGCTCCGGCGTGGTCAACAACCTCTCGGAGTTGGTTTAGCGATTGCTAAGGCGCGACGTCCTCGCACGTTCGTAGTCGGATCGTCAAAGTCGACTTCCTCCAAAACGATAGCCACCATCTCATCGAAAGACGGGACAACTTTGCTTCTATCAAAGATGATATTAATAGAGCTAATAAAGCAAAACAGGAGAAAAATAAGAGTGAAAATCAGATTGTGGCAAAAGAATTTGAGCAACAAATGAAGCCTACTAATAAACCATCTACTGTTGCTTCTGAAATTAAATTGAAAAATGCATGTTTATTTGCCACCAAATCTGATATTGATGAGCTAGATTTTAGCAAATCTGTTTGCTATGCTGTTGTATGCAAAGAGGCCTTGTTTTCATTCGAGGACGTGCCTTCCTCTTTGCCTCCTGCTGTCACTAACATTTTACAGGAGTTCGCCGACGTCTTTCCACAAGACGTGCCACCGGGATTACCACCTATTCGAGGGATTGAGCATCAGATTGACTTAATTCCCGGTGCATCGCTACCCAACCGCGCACCATACCGTACCAATCCAGAAGAGACGAAGGAGATTATGTGTCAAGTACAGGAGCTACTCGACAAAGGTTATATACGCGAATCCCTTAGTCCTTGTGCTGTTCCTATTATTCTAGTGCCGAAAAAGGATGGTACATCGCGTATGTGTGTTGATTGTAGAGCCATTAATAATATTACTATTCGTTATCGTCATCTTATTCCTAGGCTAGATGATATGCTTGATGAATTGAGTGGCTCTACAATATTCTCCAAAGTTGATTTGCGTAGTGGATACCATCAAATTCGTATGAAATTGGGAGATGAATGGAAAACAGCATTTAAAACTAAGTTTGGATTATATGAGTGGTTAGTCATGCCTTTTGGGTTAACTAATGCACCTAGTACTTTCATGAGATTAATGAATGAAGTTTTACGTGCTTTCATTGGACGATTTGTGGTAGTATACTTTGATGATATATTGATTTTTAGCAGATCTTTGGAGGAACATTTGGAACATTTACGTGCTGTTTTTATTGCTCTACGTGATGCACGTTTGTTTGGTAACCTTGGAAAGTGCACCTTTTGCACCGACCGAGTCTCTTTTCTTGGCTATGTTGTTACTCCACAGGGAATTGAGGTTGATAAAGCCAAGATTGAAGCTATTGAGAGTTGGCCGCAGCCCAAAACGGTCACACACGTGAGGAGTTTCCTTGGCCTCGCTGGATTCTATTGGCGTTTTGAGTGAGATTTCAGCACCATTGCTGCACCTCTCAATGAGCTTACAAAGAAGGATGTGCCTTTTGTTTGGGGTACTACACAGGAAGAAGCATTCACGGTATTGAAAGATAAGTTGACACATGCTCCTTTACTCCAACTTCCTGATTTTAATAAGACTTTTGAGCTTGAATGTGATGCTAGTGGAATTGGGTTAGGAGGTGTGTTATTACAAGATGGTAAACCTGTTGCATACTTTTCTGAAAAATTGAGTGGGCCTAGTCTGAATTATTCTACTTATGATAAGGAATTATATGCTCTTGTTCGGACTTTGGAAACATGGCAACATTATTTATGGCCCAAAGAATTTGTTATACATTCTGATCATGAATCTTTGAAGCACATTAAAAGTCAAGCAAAACTGCACCGTAGACATGCTAAATGGGTTGAATTCATAGAGACTTTCCCTTATGTTATTAAACACAAGAAGGGAAAAGAAAATGTTATTGTTGATGCATTGTCTCGTCGTTATACTATGCTTTCACAACTTGACTTTAAATTATTTGGTTTGGAGACCATCAAAGATCAATATGTGCATGATGCTGAATTTAAAGATGTATTGCAGAATTGTAAAGATGGGAGAACATGGAACAAGTTCGTCGTTAATGATGGATTTGTGTTTCGTGCTAACAAGCTATGCATTCCAGCTAGCTCTGTTCGTCTTTTGTTGTTGCAGGAGGTGCATGGAGGAGGATTAATGGGACACTTTGGCGTCAAGAAGACGGAGGACGTACTTGCTACACATTTCTTTTGGCCAAAGATGCGACGGGATGTTGAGCGTTTTGTTGGTCGCTGCACTACATGTCAAAAAGCTAAGTCATGACTCAATCCTGATGGTTTATATATGCCTTTGACTGTCCCTAGTGTTCCTTGGGAAGATATATCTATTGACTTTGTTTTGGGTTTACCTCAAACAAAGAAGGGGAGGGATAGCATATTTGTTGTCGTGGATAGGTTTTCGAAGATGGCACACTTTATACCATGTCATAAAAGCGATGCTGCTGCTAATGTTGCTGATTTGTTCTTTCGTGAAATTATTCGCTTGCATGGTGTGCCAAATACTATTGTTTCAGATCGTGATACTAAATTTCTTAGCCACTTTTGGAGATGTTTATGGGCTAAGTTGGGGACTAAACTGCTTTTTAGTACTACTTGTCACCCCCAAACTCATGGACAAACTGAAGTAGTCAACAGAACTTTGTCTACTATGCTTAGGGCTGTTTTGAAGAATAATAAGAAAATGTGGGAAGAATGCTTGCCTCATATTGAATTTGCTTATAATCTTTCGTTGCATTCTACTACTAAGATGTGCCCTTTTGAAATTGTCTATGGTTTCCTACCTCGTGCACCTATTGATTTGTTGCCTCTTCCATCTTCGGAGAAGGTTAATTTTGATGCTAAACAACGTGCTGAATTGATCTTAAAAATGCATGAGTTAACTAAGGAAAATATTGAGCGCATGAATGCTAAATATAAACTTGTTGGAGATAACGGTGGAAAATGTGTTGTCTTTGCACCTGGAGGTCATGTTTGGTTACATTTGCGTAAGGATAGGTTTCCTAATTTGTGCAAGTCAAAGCTAATGCTACGTGCTGATGGTCCTTTCAAGGTGTTAGAGAAAATAAATGATAATGCATATAAACTTGAGCTGCCTGCAGATTTTGGGGTTAGTCCCACATTTAACATTGCAGATTTGAAGCCTTACTTGGGTGAGGAAGATGAGCTTCCGTCGAGGACGAGTTCAATTCAAGAAGGGGAGGATGATGAGGACATCACTAACAAGGTTACACCCACAGCTCCAACTGACACATATACAAGACCAATTACTAGAGCTCGCGCCCACCAATTAAATTACCAGGTACTTTCATTTCTTGGTAATGAATCTAACGTTCATGAGAATATGATGCTGCCTAAATTGGATACATTTGTCTTGCTTACAAATGAAGGGCCTAGCTTTGACAAGAAGGATGAACATTGGAGCAAGATCAAGCATGGAGATGATGGCATGCGCAAGGGGACCCAGAATGGAGTTTCAATTGATGATATCAGGACTTTGAAGCCACCATAATGAGTGTGAGAAGCCTTGGACGAAATATACAAGATGCCACTTCATAAATTTCGTCCAGAGGCTATTATAGGTGCTGCGTCACCTTATTATTGGGCCAGGCCCATGTAATTTCGAAATACTTGAGTATAGGCTGTTTTTAGAGTCCGTATGTGTGGGGAAACAAGAGTTAGGGTTGGTTTCGGACCCCTCCACCAAGGGCCACGAAATTCCACCCTCTTTCCCCCATATATACAGCCCTTAGGGCGTCGTTTAGACTTTGGGTTTTGTTTAGATTAAAGTTCGCCATAGCTGCAACTTCGCGTACTTCGTTTGTGTTCAACGACCAGACCAAGACGTCACAGAACCCCACTTGATCAATAAAGCTTCCCTCTTGAATTCGCAATATCCCGATTGCAATCTTAGTTTCTTGCTTGTTCTTCGTTTGCCTGCAGGAAACAGACCTTCGTGGTCAGGTTGATCGTGCTCTGGCGTGGTCAATAACCTCTCGGAGTTGGTTTAGCGATTGCTAAGGCGCGACGTCCTCACACGTTTGTAGTCGGATCGTCAAAGTCGACTTCCTCCAAAACGATAGCCACCATCTCATCGAAAGACGGGACACCTTAGCCTCTATCAGGTAGGGGTGTGCCGAAATTTCTCCCCTGTCCGTCCCGCTCTCCATCCGCCAAGCTCCCATGGAAGGTGTCCCTCCTCCGGCCGGCTTGGCGGCCGTGCGCGGCGGCGCCCCGGGCCACCGGGCCTTCTCCCCCGCCTTCCGACGAGTGCAGTGGCCACCCAGGTTCAGGCCAGATCTGTCGCCCTGTTACAACGGAGCAGACGACCCGGTCGTCTTTCTCCAGGCTTACGAAGAGGCCGTCTTAGCGGCCGGCGGTGACAACAAGGTCATGGCCAGCTGGCTCCCCATGGCGCTCACCAGCGTGCCGCGCGCTTGGTTCTTCAACTTGCCAGAATCGTCTGTGGCGTTCTGGGAGGAGTTGCACGACCTCTTCGTCGCACGCTTCGGGGTGCCGGCGCCCCACGTCATCGTGGCCCTCCTCGGCGGCTCTCAAGCGCCACCCTCTGACCGCCACATCAAGTAGATCTTTTGCCAGGCGAGCGTCGCCTCCATACACCAGGGGGCTCCTCATGGACGGGTTGCGCCCGAGTCCGACCTCACCTTCGACTCAGGGGACCAACCTGCTTCCACCGCGGGCTCAGGCGCTCTCCCGATGCTCTGCACCCCCACCATCTGCAACGTGGCAGTCACCAAGACCCTCATCGATGGTGGGGCTGGCTTCAACGTCCTCTCAGTGGAGGCTTTCAGCTTGCTTCAAGTGCCACTCGAGCGGTTGCGCCCCACCAAACCCTTCTGAGGAGTCAGCAGCGGTTCCACCAGCCCTCTTGGGCAGATCTGCCTCCCGGTCACCTTCGGCACCCGAAACAACTACCGCCCCGAGCTGATCGACATCGACATCACCCAAATCGGCCTCCTGTACAGCGCCATCCTTGGGTACCCCGCGCTGGCTCAGCTCATGGCTGCGACCCAGCCGGCCTATAACCTCATGAAGATGCCAGGGAGCAACGGTGTCCTCACCGTGGCGGGGGACACCAAGGAAGCTCTAGCGGTCCTCAAGCGCGTTTTCTGGACCGCTGCGGTGGCACAACCGTCCAGTGAAGCCGCCCCTGGAACCGAGGGAGCTGCACCAGCCAAGCAGAAGAAACTTTTCTCTCAAGACCGAGCTCAGACCAAGCAGGTGCCCGTAGATGAAGATGAGCCGTTGGGTGTCACCTTCACCATAGGCGTTGGTCTCCCGCAAGCTCAAGAAGAGGTGCTGGTTGGTTTCCTGCGTGCGAACAGGGATGTGTTCGCGTGGGAACCCAAGGAGCTGGCGGGAGTCCCGAGGGAGGTGATCGAGCATCACATGAACGTATGCCCCAATATGCGCCCCATGAAGCAGAAGGCCAGGCGCCAATCTACGGAGAAACAATCCTTCATAGTGCAGGAGACTCGCAAGCTGGAGGCGGTTAGTGTCATCCGCGAGGTCCGGTACCTAGAGTGGCTGGCGAACCCCGTCGTCGTGCCCAAGAAAGGAGGAAAAGAGCACATGTGTGTCGACTTCACAAACCTCAATAAAGCTTGTCCGCAAGACCCGTTTCATCTACCACGCATCGATCAGATCGTCGACTCCACCGCCGAGTGCGACTTGTTGTGCTTCCTGGACGCCTTCTCAGGTTACCACCAGATCAAGATGGCGCTGCAAGACTTCGAGAAGACTGCCTTCCTCACCCCGTGTGGAGTATACTGCTACACTTGCACGCCGTTTGGGTTACGGAATGTAGGAGACACCTTTCAGCGGTTAATGCACATCGCGCTGGGAAAACAGCTCGGGAGGAACGCTGAGGCGTACGTAGAAGACATCATGGTGAAATCTCAAGAAGCCGCAACCCTTATCACGGATCTGGAAGAAAACTTCGCAAACCCGCGCAAGGTAGACCTGCGGCTCAACCCGAAAAAGTGTGTGTTCGGTGTCCTGTCAGGCAAGCTTTTGGGCTTCCTGGTGTTGCACCAAGGGATCGAGGCAAACCCCGAGAAGGTCAAGGCCATAGAAAAAATGAGTCCACCTAAGAACCTCAAGGAGATGCAGAAACTGGCCGGTTGTGTAATGTCGCTCGGGCGTTTCATCTCCAAGCTGGGGGAGAGAGCCCTCCCTTTCTTCAAACTGATGAAGAGGAAGGGCCCGTTCGAGTGGACCCCTAAGGCTGATGCGGCGTTCAAAGACCTCAAGAGACACCTCACCAGTCCACCGGTAATGGTGGCACCCAAGCCCCAAGAACCGTTGGTGCTTTACCTGGTCGCAACACTGCATTCAGCTAGTGCAGCACTGGTGGCTATTCAAGAGGAGCATCAAGACGAGACCTTGCAACCTAGGGACGACACTCCCAAGGCCCCATCAGGGCCGGAGGGCGACGGTGTCCTGCAAGATGACTCCCCTAAGGCCGCAGCTACCCTAGCTGACGACCAAGCCCCTGGAGCACCTTTACCTAGTCAGGCCACACAGCCACAGGCGAGTCCGGACTTCACCCCCGTCGAGCACCCAGTATACTTCGTCAGCACGGTGCTCCGTGATGCCCGGGCATGATACCCCATGCCGCAGAAGCTCTTGATTGCGCTCCTCGTCGCTTCGCGCAAGCTGCACCATTACTTCCAAGGCCACCCCATCAAGGTCATCTCAGCTTACCCTCTGGAAAGGGTACTCCGGAGCCCAAACATAGTAGGAAGGGTCGCGGAATGGAATATAGAGCTGGATGCATTCCATCCAAAGTTTAGCACCACCAGAGTCATCAAAGGGGCCGCACTCACTGACTTTGTGGCAGAATGAACCATCGCCCCGGGACTCGAAGCAAGTCAGAACCAGTCCCTCTCGCCTGGGAGTGAAGCGACAGATGGCTGGGTCATGTACTTCGACGGCGCATTCGCCCGCCAGGGCACGTGGGCTGGGGCTGTGCTCATATCGCCCACTGAAGACAAGCTCTACTACACCGTGTAGTTCTGCTTTCAGCCAAGCGATAAGGTCTCCAACAACATCACGGAGTATGAGGGCCTCATTGCCGGTCTCAAGGCGGCGAAGGCTGTGGGGGTGAAGCGCCTCGTCGTCAGGGGTGACTCCCATCTCCTCGTCAACTTCTCCAACAAGGTATACGAGCCTAAGGACGAGCATATGGAGGCATAACTCGCGGAGGTACGCAAAATGGAGAAGCAGTTCCTGGGCCTGGAGCTGGAGCATGTGCCCCGCAGCATAAATAAGGAGGCCGACGACATCGCCAAGAGAGCGTCCAGACACCTGCCACAACTGTCGGGTGTCTTCGAGGAGAGGCTCCGCAGGCCCTCGGCGTCACCCCCGCAAGAAGGGCCAGCGAAGCCTTAGGAGGAACTCCCCCAGCCACGAGCCTCGGGATCCCCCGCCTATGGCCCGGCCTCGGGAGCCCGTTTACTCCTGGTGCTCGAGCCTCAGGAGGAATGCTGGACCGAGGAACCCAAGTCATACTTGGTGCGAGGAGCTCTGCCAGAAAATGAGGAGGACGCCGAACGCATGGCCCGACAGGCTACGACATACTGCATCCATGACGGTGAGCTTTATAGGAAGCGACCAAATGATGTTTCTTTACGATGCATCTCTAGGAAATAGGGAGGCGAGCTACTAGCATACATCCATGCCGGGGACTGCGGACATCACTCATCATCGTGCACCTTGGTCGGCAAGGCGTTCCGCGGTGGTTTTTACTGGCCCACGGCACTCAACGATGGCGCCGAACTGGTAAAGCCTTGCGAGGCTTGCCAGTTTCATGCCAAGCAGATCCACCAACTGGCTCAGGGCCTCCAAACCATCCCATTCTCCTGGCCGTTCACGGTCTGGGGGCTGGACATCCTGGGCCCTTTCCCTAGAGCGCCCGGGGGCTACCGATACCTCTACTTCGCCGTCGACAAGTTTACCAGATGGGCTGTGGTGGAAGCTGTCCAAACCATCCCAGCCAGCTCTACAGTCAAGTTCATAAAGGGCCTCTTAAACCGGTTCGGGGTCCCTAACCGCATCATCACCGACAACAGCTCACAGTTCACTAGCAAACTTTTCAAGACATATTGTGCTAACCTTGGAACACAGATTTGCTACGCCTCTGTAGCACACCCCAGAAGGAATGGCCAGGCCAAATGCGCCAATGCGGGGGTCCTGAGGGGCCTCAAGACCAGGACCTTCAAGAAGAAGCTTGAAGCTTATAGAAGGGGTTGGCACACGAGCTCCCATCTGTGCTATGGTCAATCCTTACCACTGCCACCAAGCCAACAGGTGAGACCCCATTCTTCCTCGTCTACGGAGCTGAAGCAATCCTCCCTCACGAGGTCAGGCACCGGTCCTCACGAGTCGTAGCTTTCAATGAGGTGCGACAGGGCGCCGTGCAAAGGGCGGACCACGTGCTGGGGGAGGAGCGGCGGCGAGGCACCTCACTCCGAGCGGCAAGATACCAGTAGGCGTTGCAGCAGTACCATTGCCGTAGCATCCGCCCCAGGACGCTCGAGGTAGGTGACCTCGTCTTAAGGAGAGCCCTCTCCATGGATGGGATGCACAAGCTCTCACCCATGTGGGAAGGCCCATTCAAGATCACCCACATCTCCAGACCTGGCGCCGTGTGCCTGGAAACAGGGGACGGTGTCCCCGTCCCGAACACGTGGAACAATCGGCACCTCCGGAGGTTCTATGCAAGGAACAAGGCCCTTGCGCCTGAGAAGACTAGGCTCCGTGCCTGCGAGGAACAAGGCCCTTGCGCCTGAGAAGACTAGGCTCCGTGCCTGCGAGGAACAGGGCCCTGCGCCTGAGAAGCCAAGGCCCCGTTCCTGTGAAACAAGGCTCACCCCTGTGAAGATCTCCGCCCGGGACACTCTCACGTAATAATGAGTGGGGCTGTACATGCCCCGGAGTCTCCGAAGAGCCGCCCTCGGGCCTCAGGGGCTCCCTCCCACGTCCTAGTGGCAGCACTTAGCTCCGCGCTGGTGAGAAGACTAGATTAGGTGCCGGACGCAGCCGTTCATTTGCTTTCTGGAGTTGGCATGCCCCTATCTTCTCTTTTTAATGGATTATGATGGTTCGGGCATTCTTCAATTGCTTGGTTTTGATTTCCCTCTGTGGCCCTTCTCTCAGTTTTCGGGCTAGCTCAGGGAGAGCGGCAGTTGCACGACACTCTCCCCAACGCTCCCCCTTTTGATGAGGACATCACTAACAAGGTTACACCCACAGCCCCAACTGACACATATACAGGACCAATTACTAGATCTCACGCACGCCAATTAAATTACCAGGTACTTTCGTTTCTTGGTAATGATTCTAATGTTCATGAGAATATGATGCTGCCTAAATTGGATACATTTGTCTTGCTTACAAATGAAGGGCCCAGCTTGGACAAGAAGGATGAACATTGGAGCAAGATCAAGCATGGAGATGATGGCATGCACAAGGGGAACAAGAACAGAGTTACAAGTGATGATTTCAGGACTTTGAAGCCACCATAATGAGTGTGTGAAGCCTTGGACGAAATATACAAGATGCCACTATATAAATTTCGCCTAGAGGCTATTCTAGGTGCTGCGTCACCTTATTATTGGGCCAGGCCCATGTATTTTCGAAATACTTAAGTATAGGCTGTTTTTAGAGTCCGGATGTGTGGGGAAACAAGAGTTAGGGTTGGTTTCGGACCCCTCCACCAAGGGCCACGAAATTCCCCCCTCTTCCTCCATATATACAGCCCTTAGGACGTCGTTTAGACTTTGGGTTTTGTTTAGATTAAAGTTCGCCATAGCTGCAACTTCGCGTACTTCGTTTGTGTACAACGACCAGACAAAGACGTCACATAACCCCACTTGATCAATAAAGCTTTCCTCATGAATTCGCAATATCCAGATTGCAATCTCAGTTTCTTGCTGGTTCTTCATTTGCCTGCAGGAAATAGACCCTCGTGGTCAGGTTGATCGTGCACCGGCGTGGTCAATAACCTCTCGGAGTTGGTTTAGCAATTGCTAAGGCACGACGTCCTCGCACGTTCGTGGTCGGATTGTCAAAGTCGACTTCCTCCAAAATGATAGCCACCATCTCATCGAAAGACGGGACACCTTTGCCTCTATCAAGTGGTATCAGATTTCTAGGTTGCTCGGTGAGATTTTATAGTTTTTCGTAGATTAGATCGAGTCTGTTCTTCATACCTACAGTCGATGAAAAAGCCAAAAAAATAGGGTTAGTTCATCATATCCGAACCAGTCTGAGCCATTGCATAATCTTTTGTGTGTTTGCTTAGTTGAATTTGCGGTTGCATCGTCGTGTCAAGTTGCTGGTCTTAGCATCTAGGCTTTTAGAGTTTCGAGTTCTGGTCATAAGTTGTCACGCCGCCGCCGCAACATCTTCATCGCTACTGCCATATACCACCACCGATCCGTATCCATATACCACCACCAATCCGTATCCATATACCACCATCGCCGCCATATACCACCACCGCTGCCATATTCTACCACCACATATCCACCACCAATCCGAGTTCTTTTCATTTTAGATTGGCTTTCGAGATCCATATTGTTTCGGTTTCGTGCTTCCTTGCCTGAGTAGGTCTCGAAAAAAAAAGTCTGGAGACCCCCGGGCAGTGTTTAGGCCAAAATTTTGGCAGGTGAAAATAAATTTTCCCTATCCTATTTTTGGGCTTTTCAGAGTCTTTTGAGACACGTGCCACCATACTATTTTTTACCGCACTTTTTCGCCGTCGCTGCCCTGATTCCGAAAAAAATTCGTCAAAAAACATTTCGTGCCTATTATCTTAGTTTGACTTGGGAAGTGTTTTGAGACACTCGCCATTATAGTGATTTTCGGCAAAAAAAAAGGGAGCGCAAAAAAAGAGGCGATTTTTTTTCAGAGTGTGCTTTCCCCTTTATTACGTGCAGCGCCGTGATTTTGTTAGTGTTCTAGGATCGCGTCTCTAGTATGCTCTAGCCTAGGACCAGCACAGTACCGTCGTTGAGCGTTTATTCAACTTTGCATCTCTGAATTGATCATTGCTGACCCTTTTTCCTACCATCTTATAAGCCTTCCCAGCTCCACATACATCTACGTCGTGTGTTTTGGCTCTCCCTTGTAATTGCTTTATCCAACCTTTGAGAGTTTTGACTACCACGGTTGCCGATCACCACCTACTGCTGGGTAAGAACTGGTAAGAATTTGAGATTTGCTTGACGGATTTGTGATGCCCGACCACCACCATTTTCTAGTAGTCTGTAGGATCATATTCTTGTGTGTTTTTATTGCTGCTAACCATGCCAGGATCACAAGCCAACGAGACTGACTGGGAGAAGTTGACGAACAAGGAGCTTCATGATAAGTTTCAGCAAATGATGAGTGGACAGGTGCAAGATGTGCTAAACAGATTTGACGAGGCCATGGAGAAGATAGATGGCATGGAGAAGACATTTGAAACAAAGCTCGATAACAAGTTTGCTGAATTGCATTCGCGTTTTCCACCACCACCGGCTGCTGCAGCTGTCGCACCTCTACTACAACAACAACAACAACATCGCCTTCCAAATCAAGTGGGACGAGCACATCACGTTCCCCTTGAGCCTGATCAAACTTCTGGTGCCGCTGTTGATGTTTCTGTAGCTCCTGCTGCTACTGCAGAGGTGGAGGACCATTACAAGGATGAGGTTGACCAAAATCAGAACTACGTGCAACCACCAGCACCACCACCACCAGGTCGTCCTCATGCATATCATCGCAACGGTAGGGCTGCACCACCACCTGAGGGACATGACCATCTTCCTAAACTAAAATTGAATATTCCACCATTTGAGGGTAGATATGTTCCTAATATATATCTTACTTGGGAGTTAGAAACTGAACAGCGTTTTACATGTTTACACTATCCCGAGGAGAGACGTGTTCCTGCTGCTGTTTGTGCTTTCACTAGTTTTGCATGTGTTTGGTGGTCTGAACATTGTAGATTATATCCTATTCCAGCTACTTGGGCTGGTTTGGAAACTGCTATGCATACTCGTTGGGTTCCACCATATTATCAACGTGAATTACTTCAAAAATTGCAGCGCTTAAGACAAGGAAAAAATTCTGTAGAAGAATATTATCAGCAATTACAAACTGGCCTGATTAGATGTGGTATTGTTGAGGAGAATGAAGCTATGCTTGCACGTTTTATGGGTGGATTAAATAGAGAGATTCAGACCATTCTAGAGTATAAGGATTATAATAATATCACTAGTTTATTCCATCTTTCTTGTAAAGTTGAACGTGAAGTGCAGGATCGACAGGCATTGGCACGGACTAACTTTTCTGCAGGTCGACTTTCATCATGGACACCGCGTGCATCCTCTACTTCCACACATTCTACTGCACCGACACCTCCATCAGCTGTTACCTCCAACCGTGATTCATGGAAGCAGGCACAACCACCATTATCTGCCAAGAGCACACCTATTGGGCCTGCACAAAGTTCTTCTTCTTCCATGGCATCAACAGGGCACACCAGTGATATTATTTGTCGTCGTTGTAAGGGAAGAGGACATTTTGCGAGAGAACGCAAATCTCAGCGTGTGATGATTGCTACTGAGGATGGTGGATATGAGTCCGCTAGTGACTATGATGAGGAGACTTTGGCTCTTATTACACGTGAAGAACACGGTGGAAACGATTCTGATCATGAGACGCAATACATGGCTCCTGAAGATGCTGACAGGTATGAATGTTTAGTTGCTCAACGTGTTCTGAGTGTGCAGGTTACACAAGCTGAGCAAAATCAGAGGCATAATTTGTTCCATACAAAGGGAGTTGTGCAGGAACGTTCTGTTCGCGTGATCATAGATGGAGGGAGTTGCAACAACTTGGCTAGCATAGAGATGGTGGAGAAGCTATATCTCACCACAAGACCACATCCACATCCTTACTACATCCAATGGTTCAACAATAGCGGCAAGGTTAAGGTAACACGTACTGTTCGTGTGCATTTTAGTATCTCTACATATGCTGATTATATTGATTGTGATGTGGTACCTATGCGAGCATGTTCCTTATAACTTGGTAGACCATGGCAATTTGATAAAAATTCTGTACACCATGGTAGAAACAATCAGTATACTCTTGTTCATAAGGATAAAAATATTACTTTGCTTCCTATGACTCCTGATTCCATTTTGAAAGATGATATTAATAGAGCTAATAAAGCAAAACAGGAGAAAAATAAGAGTGAAAATCAGATTGTGGCAAAAGAATTTGAGCAACAAATGAAGCCTAATAATAAACCATCTACTGTTGCTTCTGAAATTAAATTGAAAAGTGCATGTTTACTTGCCACCAAATCTTATATTGATGAGCTAGATTTTAGCAAATCTATTTGCTATGCTTTTGTCTGCAAAGAGGTATTATTTTCATTCGAGGACGTGCCTTCCTCTTTGCCTCCTTCTGTCACTAACATTTTGCAGGAGTTCGCCGACGTCTTTCCACAAGACGTGCCACCGGGATTACCACCTATTCGAGGGATTGAGCATCAGATTGACTTAATTCCCGGTGCATCGCTACCCAACCATGTATCATACCATACCAATCCAGAAGAGACGAAGGAGATTATGCGCCAAGTACAGGAGCAACTCGACAAAGGTTGTATACATGAATCCCTTAGTCCTTCTGCTGTTCCTATTATTCTAGTGCCGAAAAAGGATGGTACATCCCGTATGTGTGTTGATTGTAGAGGCATTAATAATATTACTATTCGTTATCGTCATCCTATCCCAAGGCTAGATGATATGCTTGATGAATTGAGTGGTTCTACAATATTCTCCAAAGTTGATTTGCGTAGTGGATACCATCAAATTCGTATGAAATTGGGAGATGAATGGAAAACAACATTTAAAACTAAGTTTGGATTATATGAGTGGTTAGTCATGCCTTTTGGGTTAACTAATACACCTAGTACTTTCACGAGATTAATGAATGAAGTTTTACGTTCTTTCATTGGATGATTTGTGGTAGTATACTTTGATGATATATTGATTTATAGCAGATCTTTGGAGGAACATTTGGAACATTTACGTGCTGTTTTTATTGCTCTACGTGATGCACGTTTGTTTGGTAATCTTGGAAAGTGCACCTTTTGCACCGACCGAGTATCTTTTCTTGGCTATGTTGTTACTCCACAGGGAATTGAGGTTGATAAAGCCAAGATTGAAGCTATTGAGAGTTGGCCGCAGCCCAAAACGGTCACACACGTGAGGAGTTTCCTTGGCCTCACTGGATTCTTAGGCGTTTTGTGAGAGATTTCAGCACCATTGCTGCACCTCTCAATGAGCTTACAAAGAAGGATGTGCCTTTTGTTTGGGGTACTACACAGAAAGAAGCATTCACGGTATTGAAAGATAAGTTGACACATGGTCCTTTACTCCAACTTCCTGATTTTAATAAGACTTTTGAGCTTGAATGTGATGCTAGTGGAATTGGGTTAGGAGGTGTGTTATTACAAGATGGTAAACCTGTTGCATACTTTTCTGAAAAATTGAGTGGGCCTAGTCTGAATTATTCTAATTATGATAAGGAATTATATGCTCTTGTTCGGACTTTGGAAACATGGCAACATTATTTATGGCCCAAAGAATTTGTTATACATTTTGATCATGAATCTTTGAAGCACATTAAAAGTCAAGCAAAACTTAACTGTAGACATGCTAAATGGGTTGAATCCATAGAGACTTTCCCTTATGTTATTAAACACAAGAAGGGAAAATAAAATGTTATTGCTGATGCATTGTCTCGTCGCTATACTATGCTTTCACAACTTGACTTTAAAATCTTTGGTTTGGGGACCATCAAAGATCAATATGTGCATGATGTTGTATTTAAAGATGTATTGCAGAATTGCAAAGAAGGGAGAACATGGAACACGTTCGTCGTTAATGATGGATTTGTGTTTCGTGCTAACAAGCTATGCATTCTAGCTAGCTCTGTTCGTCTTTTGTTGTTGCAGGAGGCGCATGGAGGAGGATTAATGGGACACTTTGGCGTGAAGAAGATGGAGGACGTACTTGCTACACATTTCTTTTGGCCAAAGATGACACGGGATGTTAAGCGTTTTTTTCCTCGCTGCACTACATGTCAAAAAGCTAAGTCACGACTCAATCCTCATGGTTTATATATGCCTTTGCCTGTCCCTAGTGTTCCTTGGGAAGATATATCTATGGACTTTGTTTTGGGTTTACCTCGAACAAAGAAGGGGACGGATAGCATATTTGTTGTCGTGGATAGGTTCTCGAAGATGTCACACTTTATACCATGTCATAAAAGCGATGATGCTGCTAATGTTGCTGATTTGTTCTTTCGTGAAATTATTCGCTTGCATGGTGTGCCAAATACTATTGTGTCAGATCGTGATACTAAATTTCTTAGCCACTTTTGGAGATGTTTATGGGCTAAGTTGGGGACTAAATTGCTTTTTAGTACTACTTGTCACCCCCAAACTGATGGACAAACTGAAGTAGTCAATAGAACTTTGTCTACTATGCTTAGGGCTGTTTTGAAGAATAATAAGAAAATGTGGGAAGAATGCTTGCCTCATATTGAATTTGCTTATTATCGTTCGTTGTATTCTACTACTAAGATGTGCCCTTTTGAAAATGTCTATGGTTGCCTACCTCGTGCACCTTTTGATTTGTTGCCTCTTCCATCTTCGGAGAAGGTTAATTTTGATGCTAAACAACGTGTTGAATTGATCTTAAAAATGCATGAGTTAAGTAAGGAAAATATTGAGCGCATGAATGCTAAATATAAACTTGTTGGAGATAAGGGTAGAAAACGTGTTGTCTTTGCACCTAGAGATCTTGTGTGGTTACATTTGCATAAGGATAGGTTTCCTAATTTGCGCAAGTCAAATCTAATGCCACATGCTGATGGTCCTTTCAAGGTGTTAGAGAAAATAAATGATAATGCATATAAACTTTAGTTGCGTGCAGATTTTGGGGTTAGTCCCACATTTAACATTGCAGATTTGAAGCCTTACTTGGGTGAGGAAGATGAGCTTCCGTCGAGGACGACTTCAATTCAAGAAGGGGAGGATGATGAGGACATCACTAACAAGGTTACACCCACAGCCCCAATTGACACATATATAGGACCAATTACTAGAGCTCGCGCACGCCAATTAAATTACCAGGTACTTTTGTTTCTTGGTAATGATTCTAATATGATGCTGCCTAAATTGGATACATTTATCTTGCTTACAAATGAAGGGCCTAGCTTGGACAAGAAGGATGAACATTGGAGCAAGATCAAGCATGGAGATGATGGCATGCGCAAGGGGAACAAGAACGGAGTTACAAGTGATGATTTCAGGACTTTGAGGGCACCATAATGAGTGTGTGAAGCCTTGGACGAAATATACAAGATGCCACTTTATAAATTTCGTCTAGAGGCTATTCTAGGTACCGCGTCACCTTATTATTGGTCCAGGCCCATGTATTTTTGAAATACTTAAGTATAGGCTATTTTTAGAGTCCGTATGTGTGTGGAAACAAGAGTTAGGGTTGGTTTCGTACCCCTCCTCCAATGGCCACGAAATTCCACCCCTCTTCCTCCATATATACAGCCCTTAGGGCGTCGTTTAGACTTTGGGTTTTGTTTAGATTAAAGTTCGCCATAGCTGCAACTTCGCGTACTTCGTTTGTGTTCAACGACTAGACAAAGACGTCACAGAAACCCCCTTGATCGATAAAGCTTTCCTCTTGAATTCACAATATCTAGATTGCAATCTCAGTTTCTTCCTTGTTCTTTGTTTGCCTGCAGGAAATAGACCCTCGTGGTCAGGTTGACCATGCTCCGGCGTGGTCAATAACCTCTCGGAGTTGGTTTAGCGATTGTTAAGGCGCGACATCCTCGCACGTTCGTAGTCGGATCGTCAAAGTCAACTTCCTCCAAAACGATAGCCACCATCTCATCGAAAGACGGGACACTTTTGCCTCTATCACCTTTAGCCTTCACGAGGGGCCCAAACCAGGCTTGTGATTGGCACGCACCCCATCCTTATGGCTGTGCCCCACGGGTACTGCGACAAGGGGCGGCCGACCATGCTCAGCCCACGTCAACGGCCTCGGGCAGTAAAGGATAATAACCAGCTAACGAGTTTTTGCAGCCTCACGAAGGGTCAAACGTCATGAGATGAAGGCAATCCCGAGTGCGTCAAGATAGGTCTCCTCGCCCTAAAAGCGTGTAACACACAGATCGCACAACAATGGACAGAGACACTAAGCATGGTGCTGAATATCGTAAAGTCACGGTTCATTACATGCCCTTCCAGGGCTCCATACTTGCTTGTTCGAGTAATGCAGGAAGAAAGAAAAAACAAGAACGGCAGACGATGACCCTCGAGGCGCGACTACTCCCGAGGACCTACACCCCGAGCTCAGCCGGAGTCCTTCTCGCGCTTCACCTGAGCGTGACGGTGAGATGACCCAGCGCCGTCTTCCAGGCAGGCATGGAGGTGGGGCGGCTGGTCGTAGCTGCCGCTGATGGAGGATCCGCCGTAGCTGGATGAGCTGCGTCCATCGCCCAGGCCAAGCACCTCGATGCCACCGTTGTCCTCGGGGCAGCACTCGGCGCGGCGCCCATCTTCCCCAAACACCCTCACGAAGAGGGTCGAGTTGTCGCCATATCTGAAATGAAGGGTGCACCGTCCGTCCAAGCCACGCGCGTGGGCAAACATCTGCCAGGCACGAGCCAAAGTCATGGCGCCCGAGGTGGAGCCCTCCACTGTGACTCATGAAGCCTTACTGCAACAACCATCCGCTTGCGGCCAGAAGCCTCCGAAGCTCGCGGCGAGAAGTTCGTCGGCTAGGGAGCGCGGGAGCTGGAGCCGGGTGCCGACTGGCCTCTTCGACCACACGATAAACTCCAATGTCACCTCCGCCAAGTGGGGGCACGGCTGAGGAGGCCTGGCGACCCCAGAGCTCCTCCCTTCATTCACGGGACTGCCGGCGCCATGACGGCCCCCGCCGCTCGAAGGGCCGCTGCCACGGTTACCAGGAGCGACTGCCGGAACCGTGGGGGCCCACCCACGCCCGCTAGCTGCTCCGACAGGAGTCGCGGCATGCTTGCGAGGACGGCCCCGTCCCCTCTTAGCCGGTGGTGAGCCGGGCCCCTCTTGGCGGGCCTTCCCCTTCTCCACGAATGAGAACTTCCTGAGCGGCACCATGAGCGGCTCGGCCAGGCGAAGGGCAAGAGAGAAGAAGGAGCGAGAGGAGCGAAGGAAGAAGATAGGCAGCAAGGACTCTGCCTGCCGCCTTATTTATAGCGAGTAGAAGGTCAACCACCGGCCTCCATAATCGCAGGTAATGATGATCCTTTATGCATGCAGGGACTTGTCAAGTCGTGCATTCATCGAGGCTGCGTGGGGAAGTGGAGATGCCCATGTCCCGTCAATCGCCACGCGTCAGTCAAGGCCGCAGGCTTTTGGGGCCCGCGGCGCTCCGCACTTGACCCTTGGCTTCGCCGTGAAGCCAAGCCCGAGCGTACCTTGGGTCCAGGGGCTACTATCGGCGTCCTGGGAACGGGGGTACCCAGATTTGCTTGCCTGCGGCCGAGGGCGTGGCTCACCAGGTGGCCTGGTACGGCCCAGCATCTTCAGGAACCACTCAAGACCCTTGCGAGGGGCCAAGCCTCGTGATCCGGACATCGCAAGGCATCCCCTGGGGTGGCCTCACTAGGCCGGCTCGTGAGGATCGGAGATATCGAGGCGAGGGACACCTCGTGAGGTCCTCATGACGTGAGCAGTGACTACCAAGGCCAGGCGGGCGCCAGCGGGCGCGGAGTACTAGTTTCCTCTTTGGTGCTAAAGGAGTAGGTGCAGGCGAAGAGTACCGAGGCATCAGGAAAAGGTTTCCATATCGGTGCTACGAGACTGAGACCAGCAGGATGGCAGAACGGAGGTCATCGCGGAGCTCATGACGGCGTCACCACCAGAGCCTTTGGCAGGCGAAGACCACCTTTTCTCAAGATAGCTTGTACTAGCTGCCCCCATTCAAATTTGGCTGTTGTGGGATCCCTTCCCACTCAATATTTGGGAAGAGGACCCTGGCCACTATAAATAGGACTAGCCACCACCATTGGGATCATCTCATCTGGAGCTGAACAGATAGAAGGCCACACACCACATGCTCACCCGAGCACATGAACCCCTCTCCTCAGGAGGCAGTTCATCCATGTACTAGTTCTTCATCAGCCTACAACCGAGTCCACCACACCACACTGGATTAGGGTATTACACCACAACTGTCTCCCGAACCAGTATAAACTTTGTGTCCCTTGTTCTACGGATCTGACGAGCTAGGCCTAGGATTGTTGAGTAGACGAACTAGGGCGGAAGGCGAGATCTTCGTGCGCACCCCAGAGTTTGAACCTTAAGGGTTTTGCCGGAACCCGGGATCCGACAGGTCTCCACCCTACATCATCTTGGTATCATGAGCCTTGGTTTATCACGAATTTGGAGCCTCCCCACCGTTTTCTAGCTTGATTTTGTTGTGTTCTTCCCCCAATTTCGAAAATCCCCACCAAAAATAGCCCCAATTATTTTTTGTGATTTGTTGGTTTGATGATGTTTTATTGATTTTGATCCACAGATTTGCTTGGTTTCAAGTGGATCTAGCATTTCCCCAAATTTCCCCACTTTCCTCCACAAAATCACATAAATTTTGACCCCAAAATCATCATTTTTCGCCCAAAATCGTGTCCCGTATCTCGGATTTCGAGTTGACCCCAATACACCGGACGACTGACCTTTATTGGACGTCCGGCGCCCCAGGAAGCACCGAACGACCGACACCTTCCGAACAACCGGTTCCATCCAATAGAACGGAAATTATCGGATTTCTGGACCGACCGGACGTTCGACGACTGGACATCCGACACTTTCCGGACGTCCGATACCTATAGATTTTGACTACGACCGATTTTTCTTTTGTCCATAACTAATTCATCCGAACTCCGATTTTAACGTTCTTTAGCTCGTTTTGAAGCTATTGACATCCCCCGTACCATAGAAATACTACCATCATCATTTGAATCCATCAAAGTTTCCAAAATTTGGCAAGTTTTCCTAGCCCTTCAACCATATCTTCCGCATACCCATTGCCCACTATACATTTCTGGCAACTAGGAATGGTTCTACATCAAGAACTCCGCATCTCATCATCGCCGTGAGGTCGTCATCCACATTTACCTCTTCACCATTGATACCACCATAAACAAGGGACGGTAACTTTGACGACATCATTGTACATTCTCCCTTGCCATTGCATTGTTAACCCCTAGCCCATTTTTGCGTCACTTGACTATCGAGAATAGCCTTTGAGTATTGTCGGCAATGTTACTTGTGCGCATTAGTGATCATCGGTCCGCACTTCGTTTGCATGCATACAATATTATATTGGTATCATCATATTATCCCTTGTGTCACAAGATTATTCCCGCATATAAACAATTGCTATCTTGGTTTGTGCATTTCGCATCATGGCCATATCAAAAGAAAACAGGCTTTTAAGCAAAAGAGCCACAAAGAAGCTTGTAAGCAAGAGCCATAGCATCACAAAATATCATATCATACTTGATCATGTTGGATCATCTTGTGGTAAAGCACCGGAATATCATAAATACATAGCATACTTGTGATAGTAAGTCGCAACATTTTGTCTCATATAGGTAGTGCACAAGTTCGTATCCACCTATTGACCAATCGGCTAGCGTCTCTAGCGTTGTGCAACAAGAGCATTTTCCGTGGATTCCACATTTTACGCCCAATCCTTGATTGCACAACCACATTTATCTATACGTGCGTGTGTTTCCGTGTGCCATTCATCGCTATTGGTCTACTTGTTTCAATTTCGAATTTGTGAATCTCTTTCAACATTATTGAATCTTGCTAACATTTGCATCAAAAAAATTGTGCCACTATCCTCACCAAGCAACTCCATAAGCCTTATTGTGTAGGTGTGAGAATTGACGAGAATTGGTACCAATTGTGCGATTTCCTTGATACATTATTGAGTGATCATTGATCCATTCTAAACATCTGGTAAGGTACATTGGTCTAGTTCTTCTATTTCTCCCACTCACCACTACTCGAGTCTTGTGATGGATAGGTAAAGCATTTCAGCTCCGTTCTTCGACATCGACAACGCGAAAAACTACATCCACACTCAAACCATCAGACTACAATGAGCAATGCAAGAGCGCATCGACATACGACACTCTGAGGCAAGGAGAAGGGCTTACGTCGATGACATGTATGACTCCGTCGAGAAACGTATGGCGGAGATCTGACACATGGTGGTTGACTACAAGTCTTCGTCCCCTTCGTCATCTTCTCGGTCGTGACATTCAAGTCACAAGTCTTCGGAGCACAAACATGATGCAAGCGCCAGTCGTACACGTCCACACTGCCATGGCTACCATCAACATCGTCATGAAGGGCAAGTCACCTCCAAGCATCATGTGCACAACGACGATGAACGACATCTTCTAGGAGCTCAAGCACGACAACGACACCAGCATCATGAAGATGATCGACATGCGCATACCTATAAGTCCGAACAAGATCTACTTCATGCCAAGGCCAAGCTTCAAGAGCACATAAGAAGACCACGAGACAAGCACAACCAAGAAAGAGCTACGGCTACAACCACCACTTCGGCATCTTCGCCAAGTGTTCTCAAGGAATCTTTTCCTTCGGACGTACGACATCTTCGCCTAATTCCCATGACTTCGCCTCCATCGAAATCATCAACATCAAGGCGATCACCTACAAGTGAAGGCGACACTTCCATCTTCGGAAGGTACCCACAACACGACGACGGCAAGACAGTCGAGCATGGGCCATCCCCTTTGATTAAGGTGACGAGCATGAACCACTTCGACACCATGAAGACGACGCCCATATTGGAATCCTACTCCGGGTCAAGCTACGTGAGCTAACATGAGACCTTCAGTTTGATCTCGGAGGAGAGTGATGTCTTGCCATATCCTACGGCATTCATCATTGGAGGCGTTACGGATGAGGAAGTTGAGCATGGAGACAATTGCACCTACACCTCTTCGACATCCACATATGACGAGATGCCCCAATTTCCATGTGAGGAGAGACACTACCACATGAGAGATAAGAGTGACTCCACCATATGTGACACTGAGAGCATTTCCTTTGAGAGAATGAGAGTGACCACCACTAACCCCACACATGAGAGCATGCCACATCTCCTATGTGAGGTTGAGATCCATTTGAGTGACTCCACCAACCATACGAGTGAGAACATCCAAGAGGGAGTGAGTGAGCCACAACACCTGGCGAGTGAGGTAGTTGATAGGGCACGTGAGGCCACTATGATTTCTAGCGACTTAACCTCTACTCTGAGTGTGTTTTCTTCTTTGGTGTTAGATCTCCAACAAGACGACGCACCAATCCTCGACGAGTCCTTCCCTCCAATGGGAAAACCGATGGCCATGGTGGAAGAATATGCACCACCCACATGGTTCCATCAAGATGAAGATGAGAACGATTGAATCTTCAACACCTCATGTACAACACATGAGCGACGCTCCAAAGGTAACATAGGTGATGGTGGTTCTCTTGTCCCACTAGTGGATTATATCAACAATGATTGCTTGCATGATGTTAACACACCTATCACCATGCTTCATGCTAGTGCGACTTCTTCATGTCATGACTTGCCAATTTATGATGAATATGATGATGATCATGTTGAGTTACCTAGTTGTGATGCTATCCTCCATAGGATATCATGTGAAAATTCTTTTGGTCACATCATGTTCGACAACCCTTTAAACTTGTCATATGCTATGAGTGAGATCTCCCATATTGCAACATTTCAATCTCAACATAGTAACTATGCATGCCAAATTAAAGTAAATCCCATTTGCACTTGTGGCATAGATGACAAGGTCATGGTTATTGGAATGTGTTTTTCTTGTGATGATATTGCTAATCTTCCTTTACATGATTTGCGCACTTCACCTACTATGCCATGCCATGATCACATTGTTACGGATATGCATTGTTTTGGATGTTGTCAATATTCTCCATGTGATGTTTCCACTCATGCTCATGAGGAGACCCCCATAGTTTCCCCATACATACTAGGATATCTTGATGCATTCCATACCTTGCATGATTATCATAATTGTGTGCAACACATGCACTCCATGAATAACAATGCTCTAGATATTTCTCATGATGCATTACACAATTTGAGTCACCATTATGCTATACATAACAACAAACCTCTCATGATGGATGACATGATTCTATATCACGCATCTAATTTATTTGAGCATTTGCTATTTTGTGCTAACCAACACATGCACGTGCGCATCATGATGGATGATGTGTACATATACCACGCACACACAATTTTTCCTTTGTCTTTGATTTGTATTGGTACTCACCAATACTTGTCAAACTCACAATCCCATGAGTTGACAAGACGAGCTCTTGAGTGCAACGACCATTTAGTATCCCGTGGATTGTCCTTACCACATTTCTCTTCGCGCAACCACTACACGCATCTCTTTTACTTGGCTCTCACATGTCTACGGGCTATTTACCACTTGTGATCTTATGCATATTCTATCATGTTCAGTTTGCATGTTATGCCTCTTTACATGATTTTGCCAAGCAATTGTGACCTTTGCTTGCATTTACCCATGCTTCACCATTCTACTACTACTATGTGTATTTACATGATTGGTGGAGATACTAGTAGCTATTGCCATGATTACTTTGTGCCCCATGCTATTGATGCTTGTTGTGTTGGGAGAGTCATGATGTCCCATTGCTATTTACATTTGACCTCTCGCCAATACATTGATCCTATTTTCCTCATATCTTGCTTTCATGCTTGTGCTATGCCATGTGCATTATTCATGCCTACTATATGCACATATGACATGCTTGCCATGATTACCTCTAGTATGTTGCATCTTCGCACTACTAGCTTGTTCGACTTGATCACTATGATTGCTTGCTATGTTGCATCACCCATGTTCCATTATTATTTGCTTTCTTGGGTTGATGACATATATGTTCATGCATGTCACATGATATATCTTGATCATTGTCGCTTGCCTCTAATAGTTACATCTCTCATCACTTGTAGTGAGTTCAACCAATGTTATGCTTATAGATATTAGATACTTGGACACCTTACTTACGATGCATGCTTGTTTCATTGAGCCTATTGCATTTGGTTGTTATCGCATATATGCTTACATACCATGCAACATTCCCTTGTACCTTCATATGATTAGCATGATGAATACAATTGTTGGGTATTTCACCATTCGAATGATAGGTTTTGCATTCACGCTAACCTCGTTTGTTTTTCCGAGTGTTTGTCATGTTCTTTCATTTTGGAGGATTCACAAGGCGGTGTTGTCATGAGACATATTGCTTATGCAAAGGCATACATGATGTGCAACACCAAAATTTGCGATAATCTCCTAAAGGTGAACTACTTCCTTTTCAGCCATCCTCAATTATCCATATGGGATGGGTCATTCTTTCATTCTCTTCTTCTTCTTATCTACATGATACATCTATTGGATGGAGAACCGGCATTGGAGATGGACCCTATGGACCTTCAAGTTGAGGAGTGATTGGACTTACTGGATGCACCTCCGGACCACCACTCATGCCATGACATTGAGCATTGGTACATCTACACCCCTTTGACACATTGCACCAAAAAGTCTATATTTGTTGATTGTGTGTCCACATGTCATGCTCGACGGACATATCATACTCACCACAAGTTTTCACCATATGCATGGATTGAATCACATTATGATTGCCTTATTGCATCTTGTATTCCCATGTCATCCATGATATATGAGCTGGTGCATTTCCTTAGCAAATTTGTTGTGTTCTTTCTTGATGGCATATTCATAAATCTTGATCACATTACCAAACATCAATTGCATTATAACATACACATATTGAGCATCACTTGCCATGTTCTTGCTCTTGATAAACCATCACACTATGACATCGTTTTGCACAATGGTAGAATTTGTAGCTTTGTGCACCATGCCAATTACCATACCTTTGTGTGCAGAACAAAGGAATTTGCTCCCATAATTGCTTTACTTGTCATTCCACATCTTTTGTATAAGCATCATGTGTTTTGCCACCCACAACCTTGTCATACGGACTCATTCTTACATGATGGACACTTTGTGTGAGCTAACCATTGTATTTCAGAGTGTCGTTTGTGTTCGCTCTTCTTGCATGTATACCACTCCCGCGACACCTTGTACTACTTGGATTGTGCCATGTCTTCAAATCCGTCCAACTACAAGTCCGTCCATGACAACCGTTTCCATGGTGATAAGATTTTTGATCCGAGGTCGGATCTTTACTAAGGAGGGGGGAGAGATGATGCAAAGCATCCCACGATCATCCCCATGTCCACTTCGACTGCTCCCCATGACCCAAGAAGACATAAGACGAGACCTCAAGTATACACCATTGGACACAAGGTTTACTCGCTCCTCTCCAAACCTTCACTTCCCACATGTGAGACATGGCTACTACCTCAAACATATGTGCTATGTATGACCAGGAACCAAGAGGGAGGCCATCGAACAGCAAGGAGCACTGGACAAGACGACAAGGACACCAAGCACGAGGAAGAAGAGGAGGAGCTGCCAGGAACGCTACAGCAGCCGGACATCTGACAAGTACCGGACGTCCGACGACCTCCAGCCTCCGGATGACCATGACCCATCGGACGACCAGCGACCAGACGACCGAGCCCCTCCGGATATCTGGTGCCACATTATAGAAGGAAATTAGCGGAAGTCCGAGATCCACCGGACGACCGACGACCGAATGTCCAGTAGTTGTCGGACATCCGACACCTGTGTGCACAAAATGTGTTGGGCCGAGGCCCATGTACCCTTTCGTCCACTTAAACTATAAATACTCCTCCTACCCCCCTTTCTAGGGTTAGCAATGTGTTAGCTCATTTCAAAGATAGATCTTTGCTCATCCATTGTGGTTCTACTCCACAGAGAGACCGCGACTTCTACAGAGAAGATCCACACCGGTTTCAAGACCCCTCACGGGAACATCCCTCATGGATTCAAGACCTCCTGACGGAGATGAACTAGCTAACTTGTATCTTTCCTTTGTTGGATTTGGACCTTGTATCTCATTGTGTTGAGGATCTAGCACATGTGTGATCGTTTCTTGTTGATTTGAGTGTTTCCTCTCGTTCCCCTTGTGATTTCCCTCTCATGCTCTTCGTGTTCTTCCTGGGATTTGCCTCCAATCGTGAAAGGTCAGCCTTAGGGTCTCCGCCATGCATCACCTTTGTCTGGTCGTTGAACACAAACGAAGTACACGAAGTTGCAGCTATGGCGAACTTTAATCTAAACAAAACCAAAAGTCTAAACGATGCCGTAAGGGCTATATATATGGAGGAAGTGGGGGAAATTTTGTGGCCCTTGGAGGAGGGGTCCGAAACCAACCCTAACTCTTATTTCCCCACACATATAGACTCTAAAAATAGCCTATACTCAAGTATTTCTAAATTACATGGGCCTGACCCAATAATAGGGTGACGCAGCACCTATAATAGCCTTTGGACGGAATTTATGAAGTGGCATCTTGTATATTTCATCCAAAGCTTCATGCACTCATTATGGTGGCTTCAAAGTCCTGAAATCATCACTTGTAACTCCGTTCTTGTTCCCCTTGCGCATGCCATCATCTCCATGCTTGATCTTGCTCCAATGTCCATCCTGTCCAAGCTAGGCCTTCACTTCGTAAGCAAGACAAATATATCCAATTTAGGCAGCATCGTATTCTCATGAACATTAGAATCATTACCAAAAACGAAAGTACCTAGTAAATTAATTGGCGTGCACGAGCTCTAGTAATAGGTCAAGTATGTATAGCAGGAGGGGATGTGGGTGTAACAATGGTATTGATGTCCTCATCGGTGGAACCCTATGGGATGATCTTTTCACACTTGGAGGGGGAAATAGGAAGAACACAAAGAGAAATCACTGAAACAAACCACAAATCACACATCCACTAGGATAGCATACATGAGATCCACAAGTATACAAGGTCAATCCAAAGAAACAATCACACAAAGGTAAAGTTCTTCCCAAATCCCTAGAGAGAGGAGGTGTTGATGATCCTATGATGGGGATCCTTCTCTTGATGAAGAGGTCTTGTAACCCACAAGGATTCTTCTCCTATGAGGTCTTGACTCTCCTATATGGAGTGGATACAAGGATAAGAGCTCTCAAATGTTCTCAACACTTTCCTAACCCTAACACATGTCCTACATGCCAAATATAAAGCCTTGGGGAGGTAGGAGATGAAGAGGGACAAAGAGGAGGCCCAACAGCCCAGCTCCAGCTGGCCATCTTGAAGGGCCCATGCGCATGGGGTGAGTTGGGCCCGTGCGCACGGGGGTCCCGTGGGCACGGTACACCTCCATGCACACGGGGTGCTACATCGTAGCATTCTGTGGAGCCCGTGGGCACGCGGTCTCAGGGGCTCATGTGCACGGGGTCGCCTGGGACCTTCTGTCCAGGAGCATTTGACCTTCTTCTTCACGTTCCCAGCCTTGGGGTTCTTCTCCTCCTTCTTGGTGAAGATCCTCTTTGTACGTAATGACACGTAGAGCAATTTTGTGAGGTAGCAACCAAGTTCCATTCGAGTGTATGGATGTGTCAAGTAGGAAGGAATTCATGTCAGTTTCCATTGCATGTGTCCTAGCTCTTGTCATGGGTCCTTTTGGAGCTTGCATGGTTGAAGTAGAGTCCATGAGGATAGATGGTTGCTGCTCCGCATCATCTCCCCCCCCCCCCCGGAGCCGTCCACAGATCGTGTTCTTCATCCCCATGGTAAGTAGACAAATCCTTGATGTTGAAGATGTCGCTTACATTGTACTTGGCATGTGGGATGTCGATCTTGTATGTATTGTTGTTGTAGCACTCTACATTGTGCGTGACATGCGTTCTTGAGGAAACTGGTCCTTGCGAAGATGTAGCCATAGTAGGTCACCCGAATTGAATACCATTGGGGTATTGTTAGCATTGAGCTTGGTCACGTGGCGCTGTACTCTGAGCTCGATTGCTTGACGTGTATCCTAATGCATCTTCTTGAGGTAGCTTGTGCATTCGCTTGCGTCCAATTTTTGCACTCTTGTAGTGGAAGTGGGAGAATATCCAATAGGGACAATGGGTTGAAGCCATAGACAACCTCGAAGGGGGACTTGTCTGTAGTTGAGTGTCTTGCATGATTGTAGGCGTACTCGGCGATGGGTAAGCATTCCTCCCATTCCTTGAGGTTCTACTTGATCAAGACTCGAAGAAGTGTAGAGAGTGTCCGGTTGGTGACCTTCGTTTGACCATCGGTTTGCAGATGATAGGACGATGAGAAGAGTAACTTGATGCCGAGCATGGCGCATAGAGTCTTCCAAAAGTAGCTCAAGAACTTGACATCTTGGTCTGACACGATCGTCTTGGTGACTCCATGTAGACGTAGAATTTCCCTACCAAAGGGATTATTAACATGTGAACCATCGTCTATCTTGTTGCAAGGAATAAAGTGTGCCATTTTAGAAAATCGGTCCACAAAAACAAATACCGAATCTTTGCCATTTCTAGTTCTAGGTAAGCTAAGCATAAAATCCATGCTAATGTCCTCCTATGGGTGGTATGGAATTGTAAGTGGCATATATAAACCATGAGATTGAGCTTTGGACTTAGCTTTGCGACATATTGAGCATCGGTTGGTGAAGACGTCACGAAACATCTTGGGCCAAAAGTAGTTCTTAGAGAGCATACCTAAAGTCTTGTCACATCCAAAGTGTTCCATAAGTCCTCCTCCATGAGCCTCTTGCAAAGGTAACAAACGAAGTGAAGACTCGGGGATTCATAGTTTGTTAGCTCGCATAAGATAACCATTTGTAATATGATAATGCTCCCAAGATGTATGCTTCAAACATTTAGCATATGGAATAGCAAAGGTAGGATCATGCTCATATAAATCTTTGATGTGCTTGAAGCCAATTACATACAATTCAAGGTTTGTAACAAGCATGCATTTGCGGGAAAGGGCATCCACTACAACATTTTCCTTTCCTTTGATATACTTGATGAGATAAGGAAAAGACTCAATAAACTCACTCCATTTTGCATGCCTTTTGTTCATTTTAGTTTGGCCCTTAAGATATTTCAAAGTTTCATGATCGGTATGTAGAATGAACTCATGAGGGCGGAGATAGTGCTCCCAAATGCAAAACTGTCACTAAGGCATAAAGCTCTTTATCATCACTACAAGAAATATGTCAACTAGTGACCTTCTGGCAGTGACCCTGGAAGAATTGGTCGTAGATCTATGACCATTTGAGACCAATTGGTCAAAAGCTGTTCGGGGGGCTCCAAACCCTAAACCATTGCGACCATTTTGGTCAGAAAGGTCGTAATTTCCTTGCACGAAATGGTCATAAAGCAAACAGCGCTAGTCCGCTGCCTTATTTCTAGCTGATCACGACCAATATAGATGGTCATAACCTTGTAAATTGTGGTGGGTTTCTATGACTAGGCGCCACCTCATCAGTTTTGCCTATGTGTCATGTCCATGTGGCATTTTTTGCCCCAGGTTGTGAAGCAACCTATATTTCTGTCATTCCCAAAATTCCCAAAAAAAACTCATAAATTCTTTGGGTCATATCTTCGTCAAATATGTAAAAACCCTTCCTTGCCTAGTTCAAAAATAATTCAACAATATTCATTTTCCTTTTTTGTTCAGAACAACACTTTGTGAAGGAAGTACCACTTTGGCATGTCCAAATAGTATCCATTTTCTATAGTGCTTTCCTATGCCCAAATAACCATCCTCCACTAAATGCGAGCTCAATCCATTCATTATTTTGAGCCCAGCTTCAACATTCGTATTTATGTCCAGTGTGGTACTTTGCAAAGCAAGTACCACCTAGGCTCCTCCTTTTGAGCTGAAAATTTGTGAAGACGTTCTTCTTAGTATCTGATCATCCTTAGCCAAAACTCACGCCCATTAGCCATGTACATTTCCCGTACCGCTAATCATACACTTGGCTGCTAATTCATGTTTGAGCATCGATCGGTCTCCTCGTGAGAATCTTTTGTTGTAATTTTCTTCCTAGCACCTACCTGGGGAGTGCCCAACGCACTAGACATGCCTAGGCCGCCCAGAACACATGTCAACGCCACGGTCACGTGGTGACCACGCGGCGGGCATGCGAGTTTACGCGCTCTAGAGTTGGGGTATCGCCACCAAACCATGTATCGCCACCAAACCATGTATTTATGGTTAAATAGGTACTTATGTAACTAGAAATGATTTTTGGAAAAAATAAATAACAAACTATGAGGCAGCCGTAGTTCAAATTTGACCCGCTTCCTACTGAATCGGTGGAAATTTGTCTTTTTCACGAGAGGTGGATATTTTTTTTACACCCAACCATTTTGTCAATTGTGCATTAAATATATCCTAGTATTTTAGAAAATTGATTTGGTCCAATTTTGCAACAATTATTTGGGAGGTCCTTCACAAAAAACCTCCTTTTGGGCACACGAAAATGGAAAATGGTTTTTTTGTCCAAAGAAAATGAAAACTTCTTAGGCAACATTGTTTGCCATTCCAATATGCACCCTTGTGCACAATATGAGATCATTTGAACAAACTATGCCATGAATGTGGCCATAAGATTGATCATTTGGCTTGAAAGCCATTGATCTCCACACGTGATAGCTCGTTTCCGAGAACAATTTTTTAAAATATTTGTCGTATTACAAGTTTGTTATTTTTCCTGGGAACTTGGCCACATATAATGACACAATGCGAAGGTTTCCAAATTTTTTAATTTTTTTTGAATTTTGTATGCCTGTTTCAAAATGCGGTCAAAATGGCGGGAATGACCATTCCTAGCTAGTGGTTGAATCTTGGAAAACTTTTGATGTTTCTCTGATTAAATAGATACTTATGTACCTAGAAATGATTTTTAGAAAAAATAAATAGCAAACTATGAGGCAGCCGCAGTTCAAATTTGACCCGCTTCCAACTGAATCGACGGAAATTTGTCTTTTTCACGAGAGGTGGATCAAAACTTTTTACACCCAACCATTTGGTAAATTGTGCATCAAATATGTCCTAGTATTTTAAAAATTGATTTGGTACAATTTTGCAACAATTATTTGGGAGTTCCTTCACAAAAAAAACCTCCTTTTAAGCACTCGAAAAATGGAAAATGAATTTTCCGTGCAAAGAAAATGAAAACTCCCTTAGGCAACATTGTTTGGAATTCTAATATGCACCCTTGTGCACAATATGAGATCATTTGAACAAACTATGCCATGAATATGGCCATAAGATTGATCATTTGGCTTGAAAGCCATGAATCTTCACGCATGATAGCTCATTTATGAGAACACTTTTTTTTTAATAATTGTTGTATTACAAGTTTATTATTTTTCCTGGTAACTTGGTCACATATAATGACACAATGCGAAGGTTTTCCATTTTTTTATTTTTTTATGCCCGTTTCAAAATGCGGTCAAAACGGCAGGAATGACCATTCCTAGATAGTGGTTGAATCTTGGAATTATTTTGGTGTTTCTCTGATTAAATAGATACTTTTGTACCTATAAATGATTTTTGGAAAAAATAAATAGCAAACTATGAGGCAGCCACAGTTCAAATTTGACCCGCTTCGAGTTGAATCGGCGAAAATTTGTCTTTTTCACCAGAGGTGGATCAAAACTTTTTACACCCAAACATTTGGTCAATTATGAATTAAATGCGGCCTAGTATTTTAGAAAAATGGTTTGGTCCAAATTGGCAACAATTATTTGGTAGGTTCTTCAAAAAAAAAACCTCATTTGGGGCACTCGGAAAATGGAAAATGATTTTTTTCGTCAACAGAAAATGAAAGCTTTTTTAGGCAACATTGTTTGCCATTCCAATATGCACACTTTTGCACAATATGAGATCATTTGAACAAACTATGCCATGAATGTGGCCATAAGATTCATCATTTGGCTTGAAAGCCATTGATCTCCACACATGATAGCTTGTTCTGAGAACACTTTTTAAAAAAATTATCGTATTACAAGTTTATTATTTTTCCTGGTAGCTTGGTCACATATAATGACACAATGCGAAGGTTTTCCAATTTTTTGTTTTTTATTTTATTTTTGTATGCCCGTTTCAAAATGCGGTCAAAACAGCGGGCTTGACCGTTCATATCTAGTGGCTGAATCTTAATTTTTTTTGTGTTTCTCTGATTAAATAGATACTTTTGTACCTAAAAATGATTTTTGGGAAAAATAAATAGCAAACTATGAGGCAGCTGTAGTTCAAATTTGACCCGCTTTCAACTGAATTGGCAGAAATTTGTCTTTTCATGAGAGGTGGATCAAAGCTTTTGACACCCAACTATTTGGTCGACTGTGCATTAAATATGGCCTACTATTTTAGAAAATTGATGTGGTCCAATTTTGCAACAAACATTTGGTAGGTCATTCACAAAAAAACTCATTTCTGCTACTCCGAAAATGAAAAATGGTTTTTTCGTCCAAAGAAAATTGAAACTTTCTTGGGCAACATTGTTTGCCAATCTAAGATGTAAACTTGTGCAAAATATTATATCATTTAAACAAATATTTGGTACGTCTTTTACAATAAAACTCATTTTGAGCAATGAAATATGAAAAAAGGTTTTTTCGTGAAAAACTTATCTTTGATTACGACCAATTTAGATGGTCACAAGGTCTTCAAATTGTTTGCCGCGTTCTGATTGGTCCATGGTCATATCACGCAGATCATGGATCATACACCATCGGATGCTCGAGGATCCAACGACAGTCATCAACCATTCCACACCAACCCTAGCTCTGTCCTCGTGGTCATTTTGCATCCCCCCCCGCCTCCTTTTTCCCACATCCATCCATCGATCCCACCGAACTCTTCTAGATCAAGAGAGAGCTCGCCTCCCCCCTTCCAGATCCCCGCTGCCACCTCCCTCCAGCGGAGCTCGCCGCCTTCCATGGCCTCCCCCACGCCCTCCTGCTCTCGCCCCTCCCCTTCCCTTCCCACAGCACGCGGAATGCTTTCCTTCCTTGATCCCCTTCCTTACCGAGAACACGCGTCACCACCTCGTTCTCCCTGATCCAAATCGACGAGCCTGGCTCTCACACCTCGCCAGCCCCGCTCGCCCAGACTACCCCTCCTCAGCCTCCCGTCCCCGGTGGCGCCCTCCTCTCTACGCCCTCGCGTCCTCTCCCCTGCCTCGGCCCGCGCGAGGGTTGGCCTTGCCGACGCGTAGGGATCGGACGACAAGTGCGAGGGGGACGCTGGTGGGGCGGGAAGCCTCGTTGGGGAGGACTCAGCCGTGTTCCTGCTGGCCTACCAGCGGGTGGCGTCCTGGGCCTATTTCGCCGGGATACTCTCCGTGGTGCTCTACAGGCTCAACGTGCTCTGCATCGACCCTCCACCGGGGCCGGGACCAGGTTCCTCGATGCCGTTGCCACCGTCTCTGACAGCCCCGAGGTATGTCTCCCCAGGAACCACTCCCTGCTACTCTTTGCCTGCCCCACTATCCTCTCCTCTTTGATTTCTTCTTCTCCCCTCGATCCAGTTCCTTCCTTCCTTCCATGGATGACCACCAAGATCCCCTTTTCATTTGCTGCAGGCGACCTCGGATGACCACGAAGACCTCCTCGTGTTGTGCTGCTGTTGCTGCTCGTCGTGGTTGCTTTGCCACCACCATCACCACCAGCAGCAGCATCAGCTGGGTGGAGGAGGAGGTAGGCCATGAGCACTAGGGGTGACGCCATGGACCGCTGGGTGGAGGAGGAGGCAATCCATCTCGTCCCCTTCCCTTCCATTCCCTGATGCTATTTCTGCTGCTTGGTTGTTTTCCTAGCTCACCAACTACTGTAGATGCTATCTGTCTTATGATTTGAACTCAATATTTCTTATTTCTATTGTCCTTGTGCAGCAGGTAAGATTTCATCCGTACAATAGAGTAGAGGAGAAGGGCTTCACTTCATCATGATGGCCAGGCAAGGTGCGCGGTGGTCACAACCGACGGAGGGGAGGCGGTGCTGTTCGGCATCGGCTACACAAACCGCCACGGTGAGCTCCTCTTCTTCCTCTTCTATATGTACCATGCTCTATTTCATGGATGATGATCTAAAGTCAGTTATGATTTGCTATTGTTTTGGCTTATTAGTTGGCTTGATTGCCTGCTGTTATCAAGTGAATTAATATAGGCAACATATATTATATATACTCATGCACCTCTTTGTGGTGTTAATATACTGTTGGTACATGCTTTATTTATTATGTGTACAGATATAATCACCTCTGTGTGGTCTTGCCGTCAATATTTATTTTGGAGATAAGCACAACTCCAATTCAGTATCTAGTTACCTACAAAGTAAAGCTCATAATTACTATGTGTGTACAATTGGTTCCATGCCTGATCCATGTAAAAATACTTCAAAAAGATCAATTGAGAAAGTATCATCGCTTCCTTGCTTATTTACTAAAACTGAATCTCTTTCAGTTTGTTTAGGGCAACAATATGAATTCTGATTATCATTTTCAGTTTGAGATGTTTCTGTTTTCAAATGCTTCTTTTAAAGGACCATATTTAAATGACTAACCTGTGTTTTGTGCCCAGGCTGTTTAACTTGTTTCTTGATTAAGATGTTGATGGGTTGTAAGTATTGTGCCATTCTCCATTTGCAAAGTTGTAACTCTGAGTGGATTGCGCGTGTAGGTTATGATCATCGACTACGGGTTGAGCTATCCAAGCGGCACCGTGACAGCGACCCTCATCAATGGGTTCCACCCTACTCAGGGTGCCAAGGAAGCAAAGTGCGGGCAGTTAGTGTGATCTTTGTTCTGTACATTTCGACTGACAGAGAGATAGTAGGACATTGTATTGTTGTGCCATTGGATCAGAAATTTCTTGGGTTGCTTTGTTCCAGAGAGTAGGTGAAGACTCATGGCAGCTGGCGTTCATCTACACCACGGCGTCATTGCCATCGCTGCATCGTCATCGCGTCGGGGAAGGCGCCGACGCCGGCGTTCGTCCGCGGGACTAGAGATGCAGAGGCCGCTTCTTCCTCCGTACAGCCAGGGGCGATGCAAGCACCTAACGCCCGCAACAGTTCAGTAGGTATTGTTCTGTCCCTCGCCATCTGTACTTGAAATCCCTTGCATCCATCTCATTACACTAGCTAATATATTACACCGGAATGAATCAACAACTCTCATGGTTGATCCCATCCCATCTAGTATTATCTACCGTCTATCTGTCTGTATGTATTTACTCTGAACAAAATTCAATCTGCACATCTGCATCTGCATTGCACAAGTACAGATACATCCACCCCTGCTATTTTCTTGTTATACATTACATAGATGCATACATATGCCAGACTATTTTTGTGTCTGTCTGTGTGACCTCTCAAGGATGCATATCTCTTTCGTATGTACTGAATTCTATAACAATTTCGTTTTCCTCATACTTACAGGATGCTGCGCTCGCTACTCACATGTTTTCTGATGCCGCAACAAAGGACTATATGTGGTTTCTTCAGTGGGGCTGTCGCTGTCGCTCCTCATGTTCAATAACATTTCACCATTGGACCTGCAAGTCACCCAGGCCAAGCCTTGCATCACTTCAACAAAGCGATACTTCTTCCAATCCACCCCTCCTTTGACTCTGCTCTTTTTTTCCATCTTCTCTTATTTAAGCTAAGAAAGATTCTGAGTTTGCATCCATCTCATTACACTAGCTAGCACAATATATTAGTTAAGGCAACTCTACAACATATCAGTACCTATGGTACCTAATCTGGATACAAGTAATAGACAAACTAGTTTCAATAGATTACACTAGCTTCATGGAATTTTTATTTTTAGCTTTGTTTGTCTGATCCTCACAAGTTAATGCTTCGCTCGTCTGGGTGTGTGATAATGCCATGTGTCTTGTGCAATCAGATTACATTTCTATTTGTTATGGTAATATAAAAAATATTCGTGCTCTCAAATTTTTCATAGTGCGTGTGATGCGGAGCATCCCAAGGTCATCCCCATGGACCCTCCATCGCCTCACCAAGTGCCTCAAGGACTAATGACGCGTGCTTGTGCTAGAGCTCTCGAGACCGAGGTGACATCACTCCTAGCCCAACTTCCATATGAATCTTGCGAGACATGGTTACTACCTCAGACGAATGTGTTTTCTGTGCTCAGGTGTGAAGAAGACCACACTGGAGAGGTGCGTGAAGATGGACAAGTCCCCAAGATCACGGACGAGGCTTTGCATCGAGAAGTGCTTGGAACAAGAAGAAGGACGGTTGAAGACTCTACAGGCTCAGGACGTCCGTCCCCTACCGGACGACCGGACACTTCTAGGCACCGGACGTCCGACGTTCACCGGACGACTGGCGACTCCCAGATGACTGGACGACTGGAGGCCACCGGACGTCCGTGACACCCTTCACAGAACCGAAATCGCGGAAAATACCAGAAATCCGGGAGTTACCGGACGTCCGGCCTTTCCCGAGCGACCGGACGTCCGGTAACCCTCGGACGTCCGACCCGACGGCGTCACCCCGTGTAATATATACTCGTTGACTTCCATCCTTTGGAGGCAGCTTTTGGATAGCTCATCATAGACCTTAGTGGTTCCTCTCCTACGAGACCGCGGCCTCTTCGGAGAAGATCCACCTCGGATTCAAGATCTCCTTCGTGGAGAAGATCCCAAGGGATAATTAAAGACCTCCTCCGAGAGAAGACTATCTTTGTACCACCGTTGTTGACTATGGATCGTGTATCTTGATTTGTATCGTGGATCTAGCACCTGTGTGACCATATTTGTGTTGATTTGAGTGTTTACTCTCGTGTTTTCCTCCGTGATTTCCTTGTGTTCTCCGTGTTCATCGTGGGGTACCCTCCTTTCGTGAAAGATCTGCCGATTAGGGTTCCACCCTACGTCATATTATGGTATCATGAGCATAGGTTGATCACGAATTTGGAGCCCCACACCCTGTTTTCTAGCTTGTTTTTGTTGTGTTCTTCCCAATTCCGAAAATTCCCCACGAAAATAGCTCAATTTTTTTTGTGATATGTTGATTTGGCGAGATTTTGTTGAATTTGTTCCATAGATTTGCTGTGCCACGAGTGGATCTAGCTTTTCCCCACCTTTTCACCGATTTCCTCCGCAAATTTGGGCAAGTTTGACCAACTTATCCAGGGATCCTAGAACCCTGGCCCAAACCTACCGGACGACCGACGAATTACCGGACGTCTGGATCCCCGCGACGCACCGGACGTCCGTTAAACACCGGACGACCGGCACCTCATCTACAGAAACTATCACCGGATTTCCGAGACTTACCGGACGTCCGGCGACCGGATGACCGGCGTACCTCCGGACGTCCGATGAACCCTGACGCAGCTGAATTTTCAGTTCTCGTCCCACCTTCCGCAACCACCTATCATTTCATACACCCACTTACCTTTCCACCACCACCATTGCCTAACCCAAATCACTACGGTATTACCTCTTGTGTCTTGGATCATTTGAGTTGTGGTTTTCCTGTTTCCTTGCGTGTTTCGGCTATCTCGGAATGGAGCAACATCGACAAGACCACCTCTCAACCTCGACAAGGACGGTAACATCGACGACGCTTTGTCATTCTACCTTGCAATTGCATTGTCACCCTATGGACCATCTTTGCGTAGCTTTCCCATTGAGACTAGCCATTTGAGTATTGACGGGCCACAACACTTGTGCACATTATGATAGTCATAGATATTGAATACTACATCATCATATCTACGTGTGCCACAAGAGTGATCCGCATACACAATAGCTACCTTGATCCGAAAAGCATGCATAAGTGCCCAAAGAAAGAGCTCGCGAGCTTTTAAGCAAAAGAGCCACCCAAAGCTTATAAGCAAAAGGAAAATAACATCATACGCCTTGCATCAAAAGAGATCATATGAGATAGCAATACTTCATCTTGTGCTCAAGCATCGGCACATCATACACTCATAGCATACTTGTGATAGGAAGTCGTTACGTTTGCCTCTTATAGATCTTGCACAAGTGCGTATCCGCCTATTAAGCAATCGGTTAGCGTCTCTCTAGTGTTGTGCAACACGAGCATTTTCCGTGGATTCCACATTTTCACTCACCCTTGGTTGCACAACCACATTTATCTATTCGTGCGTGTGTTCCATGTGCTACTTATTGCTTGTGATCTACGTGTTGCATGAGCAAATTGCGAACCATTTTCAACATCTTTGAGTCACTTTGACAATGCATTGAATTTGTGCCACCATCCTAACCAAGATCCTCTCAAAGCTTTACTTGTGTAGGTGTGAGAATCGACACGAAGTGGTACCAATAGTGCTATTTCCGGGTTACATTATTGAGTGATCATTGATCCATTTTCAACTTCGGTTAAGGTACATTTGATATTGTCTTCTCCTTTCTCCCACTCACATACTTGCTTGTGATGATGGATAGACCAAGTACATCTTCGAACCCGATCTTCGACGATCCTCAAGAATCGAACAACTACGTCACCAAACTACATCTCTTCGGTGTCCAACGAGCTCTCCATCAAGAAAGTGAAGCAATGCGAGAGTACATTGAGCAAGTCACCGCCGACGCATGAAAATTTGAAGCAAGAACAAGAGATCAATTAGACATCATCAACACCAACATGTCTACCCAATTCGATGAGCTACGAACTTTGATAGTCAACCGACGTTCTTCTTCCACATCTTCTCAAAGACGAAGCCGCTCAAGTCGACATACCGACTCCACGGAAGGCTCAAGTACCCCTACATCAAACACTCTTCGTCAAGCCGCACGTCAAGCTCGACATGACAACCGAAATCCACTTCATGACAAGAGTTCACAAGAGCTATTTGAAGAGCAAGAAAGTCGACATTGTCAAAACCAAGCTACACTTGAGCAAGCGCAAGAACGACAACGGCTACGCCAACAACAACAAGAGCGAGCACGATAATACCAAGAAGAACAAGATGCCAAGGCTAATCCTCAAGCACAACAACACAGAGAAGCTCAAGCTCTTGAGGCGCAGCGAGCATTACGTGAGTCACATCGCAATATGGCAGCTCGCACTCGTCACACTCGTCAAGAAGAGGATTTCATTCGCGATAAGATACAAGAGAGGCGCCATAAAGCAAGAATGCAAGAAGAAGTTCCCCCTCAAGCGCTACAAGAGAACCAACCTCAACAAGAACCTCAAGCTCGACAGGTACACCACGACAATGGACATCTACTTCGACAAGAGCAACGTGATATTACTAATCGTCCCAATCAAGACGGCCCTCCCAATAGGCAAGGAAACAATGAAGAGCATCGCTATGGCAAGCTTAAGTTCACCATGCCAAAGTTTTCTGGAAGCATTGATCCCGAAGACTACCTCTCATGGGCATTGAAGGTTGACAAGATCTTTCGCCTTCACAACTTTGAAGAAGAGAAGAAGATTGCAATGGCATCCCTTGAGTTCCAATACTATGTTCTCATTTGGTGGGAGCAAATCATAGAGCGAAGAGAAGCAAAAGGCGAACCTACTATCACTACTTGGGCTCAAATGAAGGAAGTCATGAGAGCACGCTTTGTGCCAACACACTACAACCATGACTTGTTCAAGAAGCTACAACTCCTCAAGCAAGGTACTAAGTCCGTTGAAGAGTACTACAATGAGATGGAGATTGCCATGATAAGAGCCAACATCACGGAAGATGAAGAGCAAACAATGGCAAGATTCTTGAATGGACTCAACTATCCTATCAAGAAGATTGCAGACTTTCAACCATACACCAATCGCCTTGAGCTAGTACATCAAGCAACCAAAGCAGAGCGACAAGTTCAAGAGGACTACAAATACTCCAAGTTCAACTCCAAGAACTTCGGCTCCTACAATCAAGCTTCAACGACTTCGGCTCCTCCTACATCTACCAAGCCATCTACAAACTTAAGTGACAAGTCAAGCTACAAGAATGCGACCACATCGAGTCGTCCACCTACTGCGAGCAACTTCAAGCCAAGAGCTTCATCATCTACAACTCCAACCGAGGACAACTCCAAGACGAGTTCCATCAAATGTTTCAAGTGCCAAGGGCGAGGCCACATATCATTTGAGTGCAAGACCGTTCGCACCATGATCATCAATGATGATGGATCTTATGACTCAATGAGCGACGATGAGATGGAAGCCATTGAGCATGTAGCTATACATCGACAAGTGAATGAGGATGAAGACCATCAAGCATTTTGCGACAATGACTCAAGTCCCAATCTTGTTGTCTCCAAGGTCTTGACACTCCAACACCAACAAGATGACGACCAACGATGTCATATCTTCCATACCAAGGCCGGCATCAATGGACGCTCCGTCAAGGTTATCATCGATGGAGGAAGTTGTCATAACTTGGAAAGCAAAGAGCTTTGCGACAAGCTCAACTTGGTGAAGTCAAAGCACCCTCATCCCTACAATGTCCAATGGCTTAACGACGAAGGAATTCTTCGAGTCGAGCACACCGTGCAAGTCTCAAGATCAGTGCCTACGAGGGCACACTTGAGTGTGATGTGATCCCCATGTCTGTGTGCCAACTACTACTTGGACGACCATGGCAATATGATCGTGGAGTCACACACAATGGACGGACCAATCACTATAGCTTCAAGATGAAGGGCAAGGAATTCGTGCTATGTCCCATGTCACCAAGTCAAGTAGCCGCCGACAAACACTTACCTACCAACCATCATGGAGAGAATGGTGAAAGAGTGAGCCACCAAAAGGAGAGTGAGAGCCACAAGCCAAATATGAGCGACTCCACGATGAGCGACAAGAAGCAACTAGTGCTATTTGCCACCAAAAGTGAGATGAGAGAAGTGTGTGAGAACCCATCGAGTGTCTTTCACCTTGTGCTTTTATGCAAAGGGGAAGCCAAACCTACTAACACCTCACCACCCCTACCTTTAGTGTTGTCTCAATTGTTGCAGGAATTCTCGGACGTCTTTCCCGATGAGCTACCTCCGGGTCTACCTCCACTTCGCGGAATCGAACACCGCATCAACCTCATACCCAGCGCACCACTTCCAAACAAGGCTCCTTACCGCGTCAACCCCGAGGAAACCAAGGAGATAGAACATTAAGTGCAACAACTCATCGATAAAGGTCATGTACGTGAAAGCTTAAGCCCTTGTCCGTTCCGGTTATTCTCGTGCCTAAGAAAGATGGAAGTTTTCTCATGTGCTCCGATTGTCGCCCGATAAATGCTATCACCGTTAGATATAGTTATCCTATCCCATGCTTAGACGACATGCTTGATGAATTATGTGGTGCCACCATCTTTTCGAAAATTGATCTTAAAAGTGGTTACTACCAAATTTCCATTCAAGAGAGTGATGAGTGGAAAACGGCTTTCAAAACCAAATTTGGGTTATATGAGTGGCTTGTTATGAAAATGGGGTTATCGGAAGCACCCAGTTCATTCATGCGTCTTATGCATTTTGTTCTACGACCCTACATAGGCGTCTTTGTAGTGGTTTACCTTGATGACATCCTTGTTTTTAGCAAGTCGCTTGAGGACCATGTGACACGCATGCGTATGGTTTTACAAACCCTTCGGAAAGAGCGCTTATATGCTAACATGGAAAAATGCACATTTGGCGTTGACAAGGTCGTCTTCCTAGGATTTGTCGTTTCTTCACAAGGTGTTCACGTTGATGAAACTAAAATTGAAGCAATTAAAACTTGGCCTCAAACAACTAATCTCATGCAAGTGCGTAGTTTCCTTGGTCTAGCCGGTTTCTACCGATGTTTCGTGAAGGACTTTAGCACTATTGCTATGCCTCTACACGCCTTGATCAAGAAGAATGCACCCTTCATTTGGGGTCCTTCGCAAGATACCGCGTTCAATGAGCTAAAAAGCTTGCTTACACACGCACCACTTCTAGCCCTACCAAACTTTCATAAACCTTTTGAGATTCATTGTGACGCTAGCGGTCCCGGCATAGGTGGCATGCTCATGCAAGAAAAGCGCAATTGCATACTTTAGCGAGAAGCTATCCGGAGCGCAACTAAACTACCCCATCTATGATAAAGAGTTCTATTCCTTGGTGAGAGTTTTACGTGTTTGGGAACATTATCTTAGACCTCATGAATTCATTCTTCATACGGACCATGAGACTCTCAAGTATCTCAAGGGTCAAACTAAGTTGAACAAGTGTCATGCTAAGTGGAGTGAGTTCATTGAGTCTTTTCCCTATGTCATCAAGTACATCAAAGGCAAAGAGAATGTTGTGGCGGATGCGCTTTCCCACAAATGCATGCTTGTTACACAACTTGAGTTGAATGTTATTGGCTTTGAGCACATAAAAGACTTATATGAGCATGATCCTTTCTTTGCACACCCGTATGCTAAGTGTTTCACTCTCACTTCTTGGGAACGCTACTACATAAAGGATGGATATCTTATGAGAGCTAACAAACTTTGCATTCCCGAGTCTTCACTTCGTTTGCTCCTTTTGCAGGAATCTCATGGAGGAGGACTCATGGGACACTTTGGACGCAACTAGACATTTTCTACGCTCTCAAAGAACTACTTTTGGCCCAAGAAGCTAAGTGACGTCTCACGCCTCACCAACCGATGTTCTACATGCCGCAAAGCTAAGTCAAAAGCTCAATCTCATGGTCTTTACATGCCACTTCCTATTCCATCCCATCCATGGGAAGACATAAGCATGGACTTTATCCTTGGTTTGCCTAGAACTCAAAATGGAATGGATTCCGTGTTTCTTGTCGTGGATAGATTTTCTAAGATGGCTCACTTCATTCCTTGTAACAAGATCGACGATGCTTCACATGTGGCAACTCTCTTTTGTAGGGAAATCATTCGTCTACATGGAGTGCCCAAGACTATTGTATCGGATCAGGACGTCAAGTTCTTGAGCTACTTTTGGAAGACTCTATGCGCCAAACTCGGCATCAAGCTCCTCTTCTCTTCGGCATATCATCCACAAACCGGCGGCCAAACAGAGGTGACGAACCACACACTTTTGACGCTTCTTTGCGTGTTGATCAAGAAAAATATCAAGGAATGGGAGCAATGCTTGCCCATCGCCGAGTACGCCTACAACCGCGCAAGACATTCCACTGCCAGCAAGTCCCCTTTCGAGGTCGTCTACGGCTTCAATCCCTTGTCCCCATTGGACATCCTACCTCTACCTCTACAAGAGCGCACGAAAATGGACGCAAGTGCACGAGCGACCTATCTCAAGAAGGTGCATGAAGATACAAGGGCAACGATCAAGCGACAAGTCCATCGTCTCACCACCATGCTCAACGTCAACAACGCACCAATGGTGTTCCAACCGGGAGATCTTGTTTGGCTTCATCTTCGCAAGGACCGTTTCCCACACGAGCGCAATTTGAAACTACTACCTCGCGTCGACGGACCCTTCAAGGTGCTAGCACGCTACAACAACAACGCCTACAAGATCGACATCCCACAAGACAAATACAACGTGAGCGATGCCTTCAACGTCAAGGATCTATCCCCTTACCATGGTGATGAAGATTTTGATCCGAGGTCGGATCTTTCCCAAGGGAGGGGAGATGATGCGGAGCATCCCAAGGCCATCCCCATGGAGCCTCCATCGCCTCACCAAGTGCCTCAAGGACCAATGACATGTGCTCGTGCTAGAGCTCTCGAGACCGAGGTGACATCACTCCTAGCCCAACTTCCATAGGAATCTTGCGAGACATGGTTACTACCTCAGACGGATGTGCTTTGTGTGCTCAGGTGTGAAGAAGACCACATTGGAGAGGTGCGTCAAGATGGACAAGTCCCCAAGCTCACGGACGAGGCTTTGCATCGAGAAGTGCTTGGAACAAGAAGAAGGACGGCTGAAGCTCTACAGGCTCAGGACGTCTGTCCCCTACCGGACGACCGAAAACTTCCAGGCACTGGACGTCCGATGTTCACCGGATGACCGGCGACTCCCAGACGACCGGACGACCGGAGGCCACCGGACGTCCGTGACACCCTTCACAGAACCAAAATCGCGGTAAATACCGGAAATCCAGGAGTTACCGGACGTCCGGCCTTTCCCGAGCGACCGGACGTCCGGTAACCCGCGGACGTCCGACCCGACGGCGTCACCCCGTGTAATATATACTCGTTGACTTCCATCCTTTGGAGGCAGCTTTTGGATAGCTCATCATAGACCTTAGTGGTTCCTCTCCTACGAGACCGCGACCTCTTCGGAGAAGATCCACCTTGGATTCAAGACCTCCTTCGTGGAGAAGATCCCAAGGGATAATTCAAGACCTCCTCCGGGAGAAGACTATCTTTGTACCACCGTTGTTGACTGTGGATCGTGTATCTTGATTTGTATCGTGGATCTAGCACCTGTGTGACCATATTTGTGTTGATTTGAGTGTTTCCTCTCGTGTTTTCCTCCGTGATTTCCTTGTGTTCTCCGTGTTCATCGTGGGATACCCTCCTTTCGTGAAAGATCTGCCGATTAGGGTTCCACCCTACATCAGCGTGCCTTTCATTTCTTTAGTTTGATTGTTTCCCTTGTATTCAATATGCTTCTAGTGGATGATCCTTCCATTTTTGTTGTGGCATCTTTATTTTCATAGGTGTTGTGTGTTCTGGAAGATGGAAGAGGAAGAAAACCTATTTTTGTTGAACTAAATTTTCTGTATGTTGGTTTGTTGTACGTATCATTTGATAGTTTTGTATAGGAACAAGTGATACTATTTTGTAGGGCTTTATGGCCTGTGATGTAAACATATTTAGTGCTAAAATATGAAATTATTTGCAACATTTGTCGAAAAGGTGGATCATATGTATGAATATGTGAATTGGATGAAAAGAGTTTATACTAAATGGGTTGAATTAACAGAAATAATATACTAAATGGGTTGTATTAATGGGCTCATCCCATGTAGAAAACTGAATTGGACCGGGCTGATTCTTATGCCACGTCAGCTTGCCACGCTGGATGCCTACGTGGTCTGGGGAGGCTGCTAGTGACCAAAATTTTGGTCGAAGAACCAACGATCTTTTACATAAGGTCGTTAATTTCAGATTACGACCGCCAGCTTTTGACCTTCTGTTTTTGGTCAAAAAAAAGTCGCAAATGAAAAACAATGACCTTTCAGCGGCCAATAGTGAGGGTCACAAGTTGACATATTTCTTGTAGTGCATATATGGGGTAATTAAGTTCCGCTCCGGATAGTTTTTCACTAAAGTAAGCAATCAGACGCTTTTCTTGCTTTAATACGCCATCTATGCCGTTACTGCTAGCATCACAATGTATCTTGACAGGTTTGTCGAAGTTTGGTAAGGCAAGCAACGGTGCATGCGTAAGCAAGTTGTTAAGTTCATTGAAAGCGGTGTCTTGAGATGGTCACCAAACAAAAGCTTTGTTTTTCTTGCTCAAAGCGCGTAAAGGAGATGCAATGGTGCTAAAATCCTTCACAAATCGGCGATAAAATCCTGCTAGGCCTAGAAAACTACACACTTGTTGCAATTTTGTGGGTTGGTGCCAAGTTTTAATGGCTTCAATTTTAGTTTCATCTACATGCACACCCTTAGAAGACACGACAAATCCTAGAATCACTAGCTTGTCAACACCAAATTTGCATTTTTCTATGTTAGCATAAAGCCTTCCTTTGCGAAGAGTTTGCAAAACGGTGCGAAGGTGTGTGCCATGTTCTTAAGCGATTTGCTAAACACAAGGATGTCATCAAAATATACCACAACAAATATGTCGATTATGATCTAAGTACATGATGCATGACATGCATGAAGGTTCCGAGTGCTTCCGATAAACTGATGAGGACATCAACACCATTGTTACACCCACTGCCCCTGCTATTGAACATTGATATAGGCAAAGGTGTCCCATCTTCCGATGAGATGGTGGTTATCGTTTTCGGTGGAGTAGAGTTCGACGATACGACTACGAACGTGCGAGGACGTCACGCCTTAGCAATCGCTAAACCAACTTCGAGAGGTTATTGACCACGCCGGAGCACGATCAACCTGACCACGAGGGTCTATTTCCTGCAGGCAAACGAAGAACAAGCAAGAAACTGAGATTGCAATCTGGATATTGCGAATTCAAGAGGAAAGCTTTATTGATCAAGTGGGGTTCTGTGACGTCTTTGTCTGGTCGTTGAACACAAACGACGTACGCGAAGTTGCAGCTATGGCGAACTTTAATCGGAACAAAACCCAAAGTCTAAACGACGCCCTAGGGGCTTATATATGGAGGAAGGGCGGGATTTGGTGGCCCTTAGAGGAGTGGTCCGAAACAAACCCTAACTCTTGTTTCCCCACACATACGAACCCTAAAAACAACTTATACTCAAGTATTTCGAAATTACATGGGTCTGGCCCAATAATAAGGTGACGCAACACCTATACTAGCCTCTGGACGAAATTTATGAAGTGGCATCTTGTATATTTCGTCCAAGGCTTCACACAATCATTATGGTGACTTCAAAGTCCTGAAATCATCACTTGTAACTCCGTTCTTGTTCCCCTTGCGCACGCCATCATCTCCATGCTTGATCTTGCTCCAATGTTCATCCTTCTTGTCCAAGCTAGGCCCTTCATTTGTAAGCAAGACAAATGTATCCAAGTTAGGCAGCATCATATTATCAGGAACATTAGAATCATTACCAAGAAACGAAAGTACCTGGTAATTTAATTGGCGTGCGCAAGCTCTAGTAATTGGTCCAGTATATGTATCAGTTGGGGCTGTGGGTGTAACTTTGTTAGTGATGTCCTCATCATCCTCCCCTTCTTGAATTGAAGTCGTCCACGATAGAAACTCATCTTCCTCACCCAAGTAAGGCTTCAAATCTGCAATGTTAAATGTGGGACTTACCCCAAAATCTGTAGGCAGCTCAAGTTTATATGCATTTTCATTTATTTTCTCTAACACCTTAAAAGGACCGTCAGCACGTGGCATTAGCTTTGACTTGCGCAAATTAGGAAACCTATCCTTACGCAAATGTAACCAAACAAGATCTCCAGGTGCAAAGACAACACATTTTCTACCCTTATCTCCAGCCAGTTTATATTTAGCATTCATGCACTCATTATTTTCCTTAGTTAACTCAAGTATTTTTAAGATCAAATCAGCATGTTGTTTAGCATCAAAATTAACCTTCTCCGAAGATGGAAGATGCAACAAATCAATAGGTGCACGAGGTAGGAAACCATAGACAATTTCAAAAGGGCACATCTTAGTAGTAGAATGCAACGAACGATTATAAGCAAATTCAATATGAGGCAAGAATTCTTCCCACATTTTCTTGTTATTCTTCAAAATAGCCCTAAGCATAGTCGACAAAGTTCTATTGACTACTTCAGTTTGTCCATCAGTTTGGGGCTGACAAATAGTACTAAAAAGCAGTTTAGTCCCCAACTTAGCCCATAAACATCTCCAAAAGTGGCTAAGAAATTAGTATCACGATCAGAAACAATAGTATTTGGCACACCATGCAAGTGAATAATTTCACGAAAAAACAAATCAGCAACATTAGCAGCATCATCGCTTTTATGACATGGTATAAAGTGTGCCATTTTCGAGAACCTATCCACGACAACAAATATGCTATCTCTCCCCTTTTTTGTTCAAGGTAAACCCAAAACAAAGTCCATAGATATATCTTCCCAAGGGACACTAGGGACAGGCAAGGGCATATATAAACCACGATGATTGAGTCATGACTTAGCTTTTTTACATGTAGTGCAGCGAGCAACAAAACGCTCAACATCCCATTTCATCTTTGGCCAAAACAAATGTGTAGCAAGTACGTCCTCCGTTTTCTACATGCCAAAGTGTCCCATTAATCCTCCTCCATGCGCCTCCTGCAACAACAAAAGACGAACATAGCTAGCTGGAATGCATAGCTTGTTAGCACAAAACACAAATCCATCATTAACAACGAACTTGTTCCATGTTTTTCCTTCTTTACAATTCTGCAATACATCTTTAAATTCAGCATCATGCTCATATTGATCTTTGATGGTCTCCAAACCAAATATTTTGAAGTCAAGTTGTGAAAGCATAGTATAACGATGAGACAATGCATTAGCAATAACATTATCTTTTCCCTTCTTGTGTTTAATAATGTAAGGAAAAGTCTCTATGAATTCAACCCATTTAGCATGTCTACGGTTCAGTTTTGCTTCAGTTTTAATGTGCTTCAAAGATTCATGTCAGAATGTATAACAAATTCTTTGGGCCATTAATAATGTTGCCATGTTTCCAAAGTCCGAATAAGAGCAAATAATTCCTTATCATAAGTAGAATAATTCAGACTAGGCCCACTCAATTTTTCAGAAAAGTATGCAACAGGTTTACCATCTTGTAATAACACACCTCCTGACCCAATTCCACTAGCATCACACTCAAGCTCAAAAGTCTTATTAAAATCTAGAAGTTGGAGTAAAGGAGCATGTGTCAACTTATCTTTCAATACCGTGAATGCTTCTTCCTGTGCGGTACCCCAAACAAAAGGCACATCCTTCTTCGTAAGCTCATTGAGAGGTGCAGCAATGGTGCTAAAATCTCTCACAAAACGCCTATAGAATCCAGCGAGGCCAAGGAAACACCTCACGTGTGTGACTGTTTTGGGCTGCAGCCAACTCTCAATAGCTTCAATCTTGGATTTATCAACCTCAATTCCCTATGGAGTAACAACATAGCCAAGAAAAGATACTCGGTCGGTGCAAAACGTGCACTTTCCAAGGTTACTAAACAAACGTGCATCACATAGAGCAATAAAAACAACACATAAATGTTCCAAATGTTCCTCCAAAGATCTGCTATAAATCAATATATCATCAAAGTAAACTACCACAAATCGTCCAATGAAAGCACGTAAAACTTCATTCATTAATCTCATGAAAGTACTAGGTGCATTAGTTAACCCAAAAGGCATGACTAACCACTCATATAATCCAAACTTAGTTTGGAATGCTGTTTTCCATTCATCTCCCAATTTCATACGGATTTGATGGTATCCACTACGCAAATCAACTTTGGAGAATATGTAGAGCCACTCAATTCATCAAGCATATCATGTAGCCTAGGAATAGGATGACAGTAACGAATAGTAATATTATTAATGCCTCTACAATCAACACACATATGCGATGTGCCATCCTTTTTTGGCTCTAGAATAATAGGAACAACACAAGGACTAAGGGATTCACATATATAACCTTTGTCGAGTAGCTCCTTTACTTGAACCATAATCTCCTTCGTCTCCTCTAGATTGGTACGGTATGGTGCGCGGTTGGGTAGCGATGCACCGGGAATTAAGTAACTATGATGTTCAATTCCTCGAATAGGTGGTAATCCCGGTGGCACGTCTTGTGGAAAGACGTCAGCGAACTCCTGCAAAATGTTAGTGACGGCAAGAGGAAAAGATGAAGGCACGTCCTCGAATGAAAATAATGCCTCTTTGCACACAAAAGCATAGCAAACAGATTTGCTAAAATCTAGATCATGAATATCAGATTTGGTGGCAAGTAAACATCCACTTTTTAATTTAATTTCAGATGCAACATGAGATGATGGTGTGTTATTAGGCTTCATTTGTTGCTCAAATTCTTTTGCCACAATCTGATTTCCACTCTTATTTTGCTCCTGTTTCGCTTTATTAGTTCTATTAATATCATATTTTAAAATGGAATCAGGAGACATAGGAAGCAAAGTCATATGTTTATCCTTATGAACAAGAGTATACTGATTGTTTCTACCATGGTGTACAGAATTTTTATCAAATTGCCATGGTCTACCAAGTAATAAAGAACATGCTTGCATGGGTACCACATCACAATCAACATAATCAGCATATGTAGAGATACTAAAATGCACACGAACAATACGTGTTACCTTAACCTTGCCGCTGTTGTTGAACCATTGGATATAGTAAGGATGTGGATGTGGTCTTGTGGTGAGAGATAACTTCTCCACCATCTCCATGCTAGCCAAGCTGTTGCAGCTCCCTCCATCTATGATGACGCAAAAAGAATGTTCCTTCACAACTCCCTTTGTATGGAACAAATTATGACTCTGATTTTGCTCCGCTTATATGACCTGCACACTCAAAACACGTTGAGCAACTAAACATTCATACCGGTCAGCGTCTTCAGGAGCCATGTATTGTTTCTCATTTTCAGAATCATCCCCACCGTGTTCTTCAGGTGTAATAAGAGCCAAACTCTCCTCATCATAGTCACTAGCGGACTCATAACCACCATCCTCAGTAGTAATCATGACACGCTGAGATGGGCATTTGCTCGCATAGTTACCACGACCAGTGCAACGACCACATATAACATCATGTGTTGGCCCTGTGGATGCCATGGGCGAAGAAGAGCTCTGCGCAGTACCGAAAGGTGTACTCCTAGCTGATGGTGGTGGTGTATGTTTGCCTTTATCACGGCTAGAAGTGACTGATGAAGTAGGCGGTGGTGCACCCGGACGTGTCGAAGTAGAGGATGCACGCAGTGTCCATGATGAAGGTCGATCTGCCGAAAAATTAGTTCGCGCCAAGGCCTGTCGATCCTGCACTTCATGTTCAGCTTTGCAAGCAAGATGGAATAAACGAGTGATATTATTATACTCCTTGTACTCTAGAATTGTCTGAATCTCTCTATTTAAGCAACCCATAAAACATGCAAGCATAGCCTCATTATCCTCAACAATACCACATCTAATCAGGCCAATTTGTAATTCCGGATAATATACATCTACATAATTTTTTCCTTCTCTTAAATGCTGCAATTTTTGAAGTAATTCACGTTGATAACATGGTGGAACCCAACAAGTACGCAAAGCAGTTTTCAAAGCAGCCCAAGTAGTTGGAATATTATTCGAATATAATCTACAATGTTCAGACCATCACACACAAGGAAAAGTCTGAATATCGTGTGCAGCCAAATAATATCATAGATTATATCCAAATAATATTCCAACTACTTGGGCTGCTTTGAAAACTAATATGCGTACTCGCTAGGTTCCACCATATTATCAACGTGAATTACTTCGAAAATTGCAGCGTTTAAGACAAGGGAAACAATCTGTAGAGGAATATTACCAGGAATTACAAACTGGCCTGATTAGATGTCATATTGTTGAGGAAAATGAGGCTATGCTTGCATGTTTTATGGGTGGCTTAAATAGAGAGATTCAGACAATTCTAGAGTATAAGGAGTATAATAATATCACTCGTTTATATCTTGCTTGCAAAGCTGAACGTGAAGTGCAGGATTGACAGGCCTTGGCGCGAACTAATTTTTCTGCAGGTCGACCTTCATCACGGACACCGCGTGCATCCTCTACTCGACAAGTCCGGCTGCATCACCACCTACTTCATCTGTCACTTCTAGCTGTCATAAAGGCAAACATGCACCACCACCATCAGCCAGGAGTACACCTTCCGGTCCTGTGCAGAGCTCTTCTTCATCCATGGCAACCACAGGGCCAACACATGATGTCATACGTCGTTGTTGCACTGGTCGTGGTCACTATGCGAGCAAATACCCATCTCAGCGTGCCATGATTGCTACTGAGGATGGTGGTTATGAGTCCACTAGTGACTATGATGAGGAGACTTTGGCTCTTATTACACGTGAAGAACACGGTGGGGATGATTCTGAAAATGAGACAAAATACATGGCTCCTCAAGACGCTGACCGATATGAATGTTTAGTTGCTCAACGTGTTTTGAGTGTGCAGGTCATATAAGCGGAGCAAAATCAGAGGCATAATTTGTTCCATAAATGGGAGTTGTGAAGGAACATTCTGTTCGCGTCATCATAGATGGAGGGAGCTGCAACAACTTGGCTACCATGGAGATGGTGGAGAAGCTATCTCTCACCACAAGACCACATCCACATCCTTACTACATCCAATGGTTCAACAACAGCGGCAATGTTAAGGTAACAGGAACTGTTCGTGTGCATTTTAGTATCTCTACATATGCTGATTATGTTGATTGGTATGTGGTACCCATGCAAGCATGTTCCTTATTACTTGGTAGACCATGGCAATTTGATAAAAATTATGTACACCATGGTAGAAACAATCAATATACTCTTGTTCATAAGGATAAACGTATTACTTTGCTTCCTATGTCTCCTGATTCCATTTTGAAAGACGATATTATTAGAGCTAATAAAGTGAAACAGGGGCAAAATAAGACTGAAAATCAGATTGTGGCAAAAGAATTTGAGCAACAAATGAAGCCTAATAACACACCATCATCTCATGTTGCTTCTTAAATTAAATTAAAAAGTGGATGTTTACTTGCCACCAAATCTGATATTGATGATCTAGATTTCAGCAAATCTGTTTGCTATGCTTTTGTGTGCAAAGAGACATTATTTTCATTTGAGGACATGCCTTCCTTTTTGCCTCCTGTTGTCACTAACATTTTGCAGGAGTTCGCGTATGTCTTTCCACAAGACGTGCCACCGGGATTACCACCTATTCGAGGGATCGAGCATCAGATTGTCTTAATTCCTGGTGCATCGCTACCCAACCGTGCACCATACCATACCAATCTAGAGGAGACGAAGGAGATTATGCGTCAAGTACAGGACTTACTCGACAAAGGTTACATACGCGAATCCCTTAGTCCTTGTGCCGTTCCTGGTATTCTAGTGCCGAAAAAAGGATGATACATCGCGTATGTGTGTTTATTGTAGAGGCATTAATAATATAACTATTCGTTATCATCATCCTATTCGTAGGCTAGATGATATGATTGATGAATTGAGTGGCTCTATAATATTCTCCTAATTTGATTTGCGTAGTGGATACCATCAAATTCGTATGAAATTGGGAGATGAATGGAAAACAACATTTAAAACTAAGTTTGGATTATATGAGTGGTTAGTCATGCGTTTTGGGTTAACTAATGCACCTAGTACTTTCATGAGATTAGTGAATGAAGTTTTACGTGCTTTCATTGGACGATTTGGGGTACTTTACTTTGATGATATATTGATTTATAGTAGATCTTTGGAGGAACATTTGGAACATTTATGTGTTGTTTTTATTGCTCTACGTGATGCACGTTTGTTTGGTAACCTTGGAAAGTGCACCTTTTGTATTGACCGACTATCTTTTCTTGGTTATGTTGTTACTCCACAAGGAATTGAGGTTGATAAAGCCAAGATTGAAGCTATTGAGAGTTGGCCGCAACCCAAAACGGTCACACACATGAGGAGTTACCTTGGCCTCGCAGGATTCTATAGGCATTTTGTGAGAGATTTCAGGACCATTGCTGCACCTCTCAATGAGCATACAAAGAAGGATGTGCCTTTTGTTTGGGGTACTGCACTAGAAGAAGCATTCACGGTATTGAAAGATATGTTGACACATGCTCCTTTACTTCAACTTCCTGATTTTAATAAGACTTTTGAGCTTGAATGTGATGCTAGTGGAATTGGGTTAGGAGGTGTGTTATTATAAGATGGTAAACCTATTGCATTCTTCTCTGAAAAATTGAGTGGGCCTACTCTGAATTATTCTACTTATGATAAGGAATTATATGCTCTCGTTTGGACTTTGGAAACATGGCAACATTATTTATGGCCCAAAGATTTTGTTATACATTCCGATCATGAATCTTTGAAGCACATTAAAAGTCAAGCAAAACTGAACCGGAGACATGCTAAATGGGTTGAATTCATAGACTTTCCCTTATGTTATTACACACAAGAAGGAAAAAGAAAATGTCATTGCTGATGCATTGTCTCGTCGTTATACTATGCTTTCACAACTTGACTTTGAAATATTTGGTTTGGAAACCATCAAAGATCAATATGTGCATGATGCTTAATTTATAGATGTATTGGAGAATTGGATAGAATGGAGAACATGGAACAAGTTCGTCGTTAATGATGGATTTGGGTTTCGTGCCAACAAGCTATGCATTCTAGCTAGCTCTGTTCATCTCTTGTTGTTGAAGGAGGCGCATGGAGGAGGATTAATGGGACACTTTGGCATGAAGAAGATGAAGGATGTACATGCTACTCATTTCTTTTGGCCAAAGATGATACAAGATGTTGAGAGTTTTGTTGCTCGCTACACTACTCTCAATCCTCATGGTTTATATATGCCTTTGCCTGTCCCTAGTATTCATTGGGAAGATATATCTATGGACTTTGTTTTGGGTTTACCTCGAACAAAGAAGGGGAGGGATAGCATATTTGTTGTCGTGGATAGGTTCTCGAAAATGCCACACTTTATACCATGTTATGAAAGCAATGATGCTGCTAATGTTGCTGATTTGTTCCTTTGTGAAATTAATCGCTTGCATGGTGTGCCAAATACTATTGTTTCAGATCATGATACTAATTTCTTAGCCACTTTTGGAGATGTTTATGGGCTAAGTTGGGGACTAAACAGCTTTTTAGTACTACATGTGACCCCCAAACTGATGGACATACTAAAGTAGTCAATAGAACTTTATCTACTATGCTTAGGGCTGTTTTGAAGAATAACAAGAAAATGTGGGAACAATGCTTGCCTCATATCGAATTTGCTTATAATCGTTTGTTGCATTCTACTACTAAGATGTGCCCTTTTGAAATTGTGTATGGCTTCTTACCTCATGCACCTATTGATTTGTTGCCTCTTCCATCTTCGAAGAAGGTTAATTTTGATGCTAAACAACGTGTTGAATTGATCTTAAAAATGCATGAGTTAACTAAGGAAAATATTGAGCGCATGAATGCTAAATATAAACTTGTTGGAGATAAGGGTAGAAAACGTGTTCTCTTTGCACCTGGAGATCTTGTTTGGTTACATTTGCGTAAGGATAGGTTTCGTCATCTGATCAAGTCAAAGCTAATGCCACGTGATGATGGTCCTTTTAAGGTGTTAGAGAAAATAAATGATAATGCATATAAACTTGAGTTGCCTGCAATTTTTGGGGTTAGTCCACTTTTAACATTGCAGATTTGTGTCGGTGGAGAACAACACCTATGGGATCACTGGAATCCCTTCTACAGTTGGCGGGCGTGAGGTTGTGCAAAGAGCGGGTCTAAGAGTCGGTACAAGGATCGTTTACCTAGGTTCGGGCCGCTTGAATGCTTAATACCCTAGTCCTGCTTTGGTGTATTTGAGTGTTCTTGAGTTCTTGAACTAGCTACGGTGCATGTCTCGCTCCAATGATCCGAATCCTTCTCAAGTATGCGTCGGGCCTCCTTTTATAGTCAAAAGGGGCTGCCCATGCACAAGTAAGGGGTATAAAGGAGCGCCCCTACTTTTGTACACCGACAGGAGCCCCCGGGCCTAGGCCATACATAAGCGCGTCGCGTTGTTGGGCTAGGCCCTGCACGGTGCGTAGGCAGTGGGGTTGGATCCCTTTTTACTACAGTAACTCCTGCGATGGTTGCGCTTCCCCACGATCTGCGCTGACGCGGGGGTCGTGCGTGGGGTGATTGCAGCATGCTTGCATCATCTCGTGGTTTATGAATAGTAAAGAGGCGGTTCGCGTTCTCCCCATAAAAGATAGGGGAAGTTGCGGGAGCGTGGCTCATTTACTAAGTGGACTCGGGTCGCCCCACGATCACGGGGTGCGAAGAACGGTCGTACCACGTGCCATTTGAATCCCTATCTGCCCGCCACGTGCCCCTCATGCATCGGGGAGGGCAGGTAGGGGATGCAGAGGGTGCGGGCTTTAGCGCCAGGGTGGGGGGCCGGGCGCCGCTGATTGGAGCAGCGATTCGGTCTTGTTTTCCTGTGCCTCCAGCGCTTGGACCGGTTGATTCGGGCGGTCGCCCTTCTATAAAGAGGAGAGGGACGATGCTCCCATCCTCTCCACTCATCCTCTTCCAGTTCGATTCCTTCCCTTCCCTAGCTATACCGAGAGGGCGTGGCCGTGGCCATGCCCCTGCAGAGGCGACCAGGTCGTCCTCTCATCAGAGGGCGGCGATGGTCAAAGAAGAGTCGGATGCCCAAGACGAGGGTCATGCTGGAGGTAGAGGCGCCGACCAGGGTCGTGGTCGGCGAGGCGGTCGAAGCAGAGGCCGGCGAGGTCAGGGGACACCCGCGCCGTCATCATCTCCGTCTCCATCTCCTTCGCCGTCTCCTCTTGCCTCCCCACGCGGCCATGTCAGGGACACGGCGCTGGAGTTCATCTTGCAACTGCGTGAGCCGCCGCGTAGTCGCCTCTGTCTTCTTGAAGCATTCGCAAGGGTGTTGGAGGTCGACCAACCATTGAGGTTGAGGCTTCACATGGAGGGGTGTTGCCATGGGGCCATGTGGGTGAACACCAAGTTCCCCGCTCTTCATGTAATGCTCTTCCGTCGGAGGTGGAAGACCTTCGCGCGTGCCCACTGCTTGATGAAGGGGCACGTCCTCTGCTTTAGGTTAGCGGAGAGCGATCTGCTCTCCGTCAAGGTCTTCAGGCGCTCGGGACACAGGCTAGGGTGCTCTGTGGAGAGCTTGACTAATGACGAAAACTCCTCCCCGAGCGATAGTGATGGGGAGTACAGCGACAGCGACGATGAGGGCAGCGGGCGGGAGGATTACGGGTCTGACTAGGCGGCGGGCACGCCGTCCCTGGGCGATGCCGGCAGCACCATCATCTGCATCGCCATCCCCTCGAACTTCTTGGGGTCGCCTTCTTGGGCGGCTGTCGTTGGGAGGCTGGAGAAGAAGAAGAAGGTGGGCGGCGGCCATCATGTCGGAGTATGCGGGCATCAACTCGCGCATTGCCGGCCCGCTGCCCCATCTTTCGGCTCTTGTCCCGGCACCATCATCGCCGGCCTTCTTCGGGACGGCCACCGGGATGTTCTCTTGTTGCTTTCTACTACTCGCGCTTCGCCTAGGCGCTCCCTTTGCCCTTTGCCATGTTGCTCCATTTCCTGAGGAGAGGGACAAGAAAGGGATTACGAGCATCTTATCTCTTTTTAGTTTTTAAGCCCATGGGCCTTTGTAAGATTTAAATCTTGTAGCCCCCTCGCTCGTGTATGCATTCTGTATGAATTGTACTTGTTTACAACATGTTAATGAAGAGGAGGGTGTTTTCCGGGTTTGTTTTGTGTGTGGGAAGGACCCACACCAAGGAACAGATCCTTGTTATCTTAAGATAAACATCGTGCCCCGGCAACAGGCCTTGCCGCCCCCCTGCTCCATAGCTCGACCGTATTCACGCCCTTGGCAGAAGTAGGAGCAGAGTAGGATTAGGCCTTTCGTCTGCTCCCTTCCCATCACACTACTACCAAGTTCCGGTCCAAAACAAAGTTTGTTGGACACATGGAAAAAGGGACCATGATGGCATAAGAGCGAACGAAGTCTCGTATGTTCAAGTTTCATACGGAAGTAAGGAGTGGGGGATGAAAGACTTATCTGGTCTTGTAGCCCTAGGCAACCTTGTCTTGCTGTGGCCTGACCCTTGGATCTGTAGCCCCCGTCAACCTTGGTTTTGTCAGGGTCGGAGCATCGACTCGTCCTCTTTCTTCCAAACAGCTCAGCAGAAATGTCCACGCATCTTGCGAACAAGAGGACGGAAAGGAAACAGAGAGACACATACTCGACCTCTATGCTAGGGGTTAGCCGCCGTCAAGCACTATCAACCCTAATAGAGAAAGAGACTCAACCTAGCATGCATGCTAAAACTTAGGGCGCCAGCGCTTCATTTATTTATGGTCAGAGTCTGTGCCTAGCTTTGTACGAAGGGTTACATGCCTTGCCGACAAAGCTTGAACAAAAGAGTGGCTTGCCGGGAAGCCCGGCAACCGTGCCTTACAGGTAAAACTTGCGAAGATGTTCGATGTTGCAGGAGTTTCTCACTGGAATACCATCTTCGGTCTCTAGGCGGACTGCGCCAGGCCTGGTGACTCGTATTACCCAATAAGGGCCTTCCCACTTCGGCGTCAGCTTGTTGGAATTCTTGGCCGACTGAACGTGCCGAAGAACAAGGTCGACTTCCTCAAAGCTTCGGGCATGAACCTTACGGCTATGATAGCGGTGCAAGGCTTGCTGGTAGTGCGCTGCTCGCACAGCCGCCCGAAGACGATCTTCGTCGAGGAGCGTTGCGCCATCTTGCGCAGCCGGTCTTGCTCAAGCTCATCATAAGCGAGCACTTGGGGTGACCCGTATGTGAGTTCTATGGGGAGAACTGCTTCCGCCCAATAAACGAGGGAGAAAGGTGTCTGGCCGATGGCTCGATTTGGTGTCGTTCTGATTGACCAAAGAACCGCCGGTAATTCATCACTCCAACGCCTTCCGCACTTGTGCAGTCTGTCAAAATTTCTTGTCCGGAGGCCTCGCTGTACTTCAGCATTTTCCCTCTCCGCCTGGCCGTAGCTTGAAGGATGCGCAACCGAAGCAAAACAGACCTTCCTGCCGAGGTCTTGAATATACTGCATGAAGGTGTGGCTTGTGAACTGCGTGCCGTTGTCGGTGATGATTCTGTTTGGTATCCCAAATCGGCAGACTAGGCCCTTGAAGAACTTGATGGCTGATTGTGCTGTCACCTTCCTCACTACTTCCACCTCCGGCCACTTTGTGGACTTGTCGATTGCTACATACAAGTACTAAAAGCCCCCGATAGCACGGGGAAAGGGGCCCAGTATGTCGATCCCCCAGACCGAGAATGTCCAGGAAAGAGGGATTGTTTGGAGAGCTTGAGCTGGTTGATGAAGCTTCTTTGAATGGAACTGACACGCTTCACACTTGGTTACTAGTGCCGTTGCATCCTGGAGGGCAGTGGGCCAAAAGAAACCTTGCTGGAATGCCTTGCAGGCAAGGGCCCTCGACCCTATGTGAGAGCCACATATGCGTGTGTGTATTTCTGCCAACAACTCCAGTCCTTCCTTCCGGGGAATGCACTTCAATTTCACACCATTCGGCCTTTTTCTGTACAAGACGTCATCGATGAACTAGTACATGGCAGACCGACGAGCTAATTTTTTCGCTTCCACCTGCTCCTCAGAAGCTCCCCGGTTTGGAGAAATTGGACAGTATGTTGTGCCCATGCCGGAGCCTGAGGCTCGACGGCAAGGACAAAAGGCATCTTCTCTGCCATAGGAGCAATTGTCTCCATGGTCAGGGCTTGACGCCCTGCCAGAGTCTATTGCCCTACGGCAGGCTCAGTGTCCCCGGCAACATCTTTGCCGGCGACTGTCGGCGTCCTGGGAACTATGGTACCCAGACTTGCATGTCTACGGGCCGCGACGCGCTCCTACAGCGGCCTGGTACGGCCCAGTTGATCAACCAGCTGCCCAAGATCCTCGCGAGGGAGCTAAACTTCGCGAAGAGAACGACGTCAAGACCTCCTCAGGAGCGGCCTCAGCAAGGCGCTTCGGTGGGGCGAAGAATCCAAGGCCAAGCCTGCCTCAGGAGGAGGCAGTTATGTCAGGAGTGATGCACCGCGCCAGTGGGTGCTAGCGCTTGCTAGTAGCGCACTTGCCATTTCGGTGCAAGGGGGACAGCGCAGCCGTAGGTTCTCGAGGAGCGGGGCAAAGGTTCCCCATTGGTGCAACAAGACTGATGACCGCAATGACGATAAGGAGGATGTCACCGTCGAGCCCACCACCGCGTCACCGCCTGGTCCTTCTGCAGGCAAAGACTGCTTTTGTTAGGGTAGGAACATCCATGTGTTCCCGCTCAAAAATGGCCTAAACATTTCGGGGGAAGAGGACCGTGGCCGCCTATATAAGTAGCTAGGATCCCCACTATGAGAGGGAGATCGACACACTCTGCCACCTTGCAAGGAGCAAGAACACTTGCCTCCTGACCCTCCTGAGCTTACCTCCTGAGCTCAGGAACATTGTACTAGCTCATATTCCAGCCCTCCTGAGGCTAATCCACGAAAGCAGGAAGTAGGGTCTTACACCACATGGTGGCCCGAACCTGGGTAAACTCTTGCATGTTCTATCTGTTGTTTGCTTGAATCTCTTCACCGACGAGGTCGAGGCGCTAAGTAGACACGAGTGGGAGAGATCTTCGTTCACACCCCTGTGTTCGAACTTCTTGGGTATTGCGGAGCCCTGAATCCGACATTTGGCGCGCCAGGTAGGGGGCGTGTCAAGATCTCGCCTCTCCGACGACCTCGTCCCGCTCTCGTCCATCGACCCCGCATCGCCCAGCTTCAACAAACCGTGACCACGATGGCAGAGGCGCATCAGACGCGTGCGGAAGCCCATGGCGTCCGCGTCGCTCAGGCATCGCCCTTCGGCCGCGGGACTCGCCGTCACCCGGCCTTGATCGGGGCCGACGACACGATGAGCAACACCGACCCGCCGCCGGGGGACCGGCCGCACCAACCGCCCACTCGACGCCAAAGCCGCGCGGCGTCACGGGCCGCCGAGCACGCAGCAGCAAGCTCACGGGACCGGCGCGAAATGGCGAACATGAGGGCCGCACCGCTGGTGGCAAGGGAACTGCTAAGGTGCCGGTTGCTCGATAGCGGCCACGACGCGCTACTCCTCAGGGTGGCCGAGCTCCTCGACACCGCCAGCAACGGAGCCGAGCCATTCTGCTTCCACACGACGACATCGGGGAGCGGGTGCTGCCCTGGCCACACCTGGTCGCCCATATGGTCAAGACCCGCGGCAACCTACGAGGGCGACATGGGGTATGATCCGCTGAACCCTGTGTATGACGCCGCCCCTCTTCCTCGAAGCCCTTTGTACTCAGGAACCGCTCCCGTCGAGGAGCCTTCAGGAGGCGACCCCAGGACTACGCCGAACGTCGGGTGCAATCAGGCGCCGGCACTGGGGGGCTCAGGAGCAGAAGGTCAGGAGGCCGACCCCACGCTCCTAGCCCTCGACCCTCCGCCGTCACCACCGACAGCCATGGAGCACGAATGAAAATGCGCGCTGGTGCCTGCGGAGGCCGACACTAGCAACACTAGTCGTAGACCTCGGGCCAACGGTGTCTCTCGCCCTGAGCCTCGGCAGGCCAGGGAAATACTCTGGTTGCCGCGGCAAGACGGAAAGAGAAGGGAAGGCCCGGGTCAGGCCCTTGTCCCCCCGCGCGTGACCCGTCGCGCATGAGCCCGCCCTGGAGTTCACCAGGGGCTCGCTGGCGGCGGGCATGATGCGCGCGGGGAGGGGCCTTCTCCCCGTCCATTCAGCCTCAAGACGCCGCGCATCCAGGCGTACCATCCCCCGGGCTGCGGAGGGTGCGTCTAGAGGCGGTACGGCAGCCTGTCCTGCGCGCACTAGGAGGGCCCAAGACCGCGGCTCAGTCCCCCTGCTCACGAAATCTTGTACCTGCTGGGCTCAACCCTGACCAGGAGGGGCTCAGGGGCCATTAGGAGCGTGAGCAGGGCGGGGTCCTCCTCGCACTTCAGGACGCCGCGTCTCTGGACGACATTAGCCCCCAGGGGCGAAGCGCGCTCGGAGATCGTGTGAGCGGTGCGCCTGGTGCTCGGCAGGGGGGCCTATGGCCAAGGTCCCATCCACCCATCATGCGCAGTGTCCCACCTCATGAATACCGCCTTCGGGTGAGTTCATGACGGGAGTGGACTAGTGCGGGGCGGGGCCCTCAAAGCGAAGGGGCGGGCACGTCAGAAGATCTCTGCTCGTGACACTCTCATGTAATAATGAGTGGGGTTGTACACGCCCCGGAGTCTTTGGAGCGTCGCCCTAGGACCTCGGGGGCTCCCTCCCACGCCCTAGTGGACGCACCATGCTCCGCGCTGGCCGTCGACACTGCCCTCCAATGGCTATGCCCACACCCGCCGGTGGTAGCCCTATGCTCCGCGCGGTGGAGAAGACCGAAGACCTGCTCAGGGGCCGGACGCGGCCCCTCCTTTTTGCCATTCGCATTTGCCCCCTCTGTATCTGCTTTTTCAAGCTGATTCTGCAACCATGCAACTCGTTTCTTGAATAAAGGGGGATAATTTTTGTCTGTGTTTTGCGATTTCTTGGCACGGGGCTCCGAGACCACGCGCCATAGGAGGTGGTGGCACCAACGCCCCAAGAACCAGCTCCACAGGCCTAGGGGGCGCCTGTGATCATGAGCATGGCTGGAAGTCGCACCCTAGCCCCAGAGCTACGACGCCACATCTGGACCGGCAAGTTCAAGCCGGACTTGCCTCCACGCTACGACGGCACCACCGACCCCATGGAGTTCCTCCAACTTTAGGAGTTGAGCATCGAGGCGTCCAACAGTACTGGGCAGGTCATTGCGAACTGGTTCCCCATGGCACTCGAAGATGGCGCATGCTCCTGGCTCCTAAGCCTCCCCGCGGAATCCATCTCCTCCTGGGGGGAGCTTCGTGAGCGTTTCGTCGCCAACTTCCAAGGCACCCGCGGTCGAGCCCCAGACGGATGGGTGGTATACTTCGACGGCGCCTTCTTGCGCCTTGGTGCGGGGGCTAGTGCCATGTTAGTATCTCCCACTCAGGACAAGTTGTACAACGCTGTGCAGCTTTGCTTCCTGCAAGGCGAGAAGGTCTCCAACAACATCGTGGGGTGCGAGGGCCTAATCGCTGGGCTCAAGGCCGCTGCTGCACTGAGGTTCAGGCGTCTCACCATTAGAGGTGATTCGCAACTCCTCGTCGACTTCTTTAACGTGAGATACAAGCCCAAGGACGAGTGCATGGAGGCATATCTGAAAGAGGTACGCAAGATGGAGCGATGGTTCCAAAGGCTGGAGATGCAGCGCATACCCAGAGGCGCCAACAAAGAAGCAGACGATATGCCAAACGAGCCTCCATACGAGAGCCTCAGAGGTTGGGGATTTTCGAGAAGCGGCTGCTCAAACCATCGGTAACATCGCCCATTCCCGAGCAAGTGTCCTCCTAACGGGGGCTACCTGCGGCGCCTCCGGACGGTGCCCCGTCCTGAGGACCACCCTCCGGAGCTTGCCTGCTGCTCGCCACGGAGCCCGAGGAGGGTTGCTGGACCCAAGAACTCAAGATGTACGTGCAACACGACACCCTGCCGAACAGGGAAGAAGACACAAAGCGCGTGGTCTGACAGGCCACAGCTTAGTGCATCCAAGACGGTGAACTCTACAGGAGGCGCCCCAACGACGTCTCGCTAAAATGCATCTCGAGGAAGCAAGGGCGCGAGCTGCTGGCTGATATCCATGGTGGAGACTGCGGCCATCACTCGTCGTCCCGCACCCTCGTGGGCAATGCCTTCCGCAGCGGCTTCTACTGGCCCACGGCGCTCAACGACGCCATGGAGCTCGTGTGGGCTTGCGAGGCGTGCCAGTTTCATGCCAAGCAGATCCACCAGCCGGCGCAGGGCCTCTAGACGATTCCGCTCTCCCGGCCCTTCGCGGTCTGGGGATTGGACATCCTGGGTCCATTTCCTCGGGCAGCAGGGGGCTACCGCTTCCTGTTCGTCGCCATCGACAAATTCACCAAGTGGGCGGAGGTGGAGCCTGTTCGTGCGATACCAGTCGGGTCGGCTGTCAAGTTAATCCAGGGCCTCGTGAGGCGATTCGGGGTCCCCAGCCGCATCATCACGGACAACGGTTCACAGTTCACAAGTAATCTCTTCAGATCATATTGTGCTAACCTTGGAACACAGATCTGCTACGCTTCGGTAGCTCACCCCAGGAGCAACGGCCAAGCCGAACGCGCTAACGCGGAAGACTTGTGTGGCCTCAAGACGCACAGCTTTAAAAAGAAGCTAGAGGCTTGCGGCAGGGGCTCGATCGACGAACTCCAGTCCGTGCTGTGGTCAATCCGAATCACTGCCACCAAACCTATGGGGGAAACTCCTTTCTTTCTTGTCTATGGGGCGGAGGCGGTCCTCCCTCACGAGGTCAAGCATCGCTCCCCACGGGTCTTGGCCTTCAATGAGGAATGCCAGGATGCCGCCTGGCAGATGGACCTCGTGCTCGGCGAGAAGGGCCGCCACCGAGCTGCCCTCAGGTCGGCACGTTATCAATTGGCGCTGCGGCGGTACCACTGTCGCGGCGTCCACACAAGAACACTTGAAGTTGGTGACTTGGTCCTGAGGCGGGTCCTCTCCCGTGAGGGGTTGCACAAGCTCTCGCCCATGTGGGAGGGTCCATTTAGAATCGCCCGTGTCTCTAGGCCTAGTGTTGTGCGCCTGGAGACGCAGGATGGGATACCCATCCAGAATTCCTGGAACATCAAACACCTCAGGAGGTTCTATCCGTAATCAAGGCTCCGTGCCCGTGAAGGTCTCCGCCCGTGACATTCTCACGTAATAATGAGTTGGGGATGTACATGCCTTGGAGTCTCCTGTGCGTTGCCTACGGGCCCTCAGACGGGGCTCCCACCCACGCCCAAGTGGCTGTCCTTAGCTCCGCGCTAGGAAGAAGACGTAGTGTAGGGGTCAAACGCGAGCTTTTTTCCTTTTTTGGCTTGGTGTTTGGCTGTCAGCCTTTTCTACTTCCTTGGCTATCAGCCCTTGCTCTACCCCATGCTATGAAGTTCTCATGTTTCTCGCGCTTCCTGCATTTGGTTGAAAGTTTTTGTTTGGGATCTTTCTCGCCAGTTTTAAGTTCAGCTGTGCCACTCGCTCTTCTTCGCGTGCCTCGCGCTTGGGGGTTGGCGTACGGTTGGTCACCGGCCCTCGTCTGCCGTGGCCCTATGACCTCGCCTGGCCAAGCCTGCTCAGGCTCTGACGCCGGGCTTCTCAGTCCGCGCAACCTATCCTACTGAGCCGACTCAGGCTTTGGTGCTCTAACCCGCGCTCGGCGCTCTCAGCAGATCTCAGCGGCTCACCCCCGCTCGGGGGCTGTACGAGCCCTTCAGATTCGGCCACCTCGTCACGACCCGATGGGGCTCATGATGCCGGAGTCAGGAGGACTCTGTCTCAGGACGACGCGATGCATAAAAGCTAAGTCATTTCACCCACGCAACAAAAAAACATGACATCGAGTTCTCGCTTCTTACATATGTCATAGCCCATTACACGCCTCCTCGAGGCAACTTGAAATTTTGATGCAGAAAGGACATGAAGGAAAGGAAAGGAGAAGAAGCAGAGGCTGCTCCCGCTCAGTCAGAGTCTTCCAGTTCCTCCGGCTTCACCGAGCCACAGCGGCGCGACAACCCCCTCCCTTCGCCAGGCCGAGCTCGGCGGCGTGGTGGTTCGTCGCGGCCGCCACTGCTGGAGGAGCTGCTGCTGCCACAGAGGGGGGACCCACGGCGCACCCCAGGACTGAGATCGTCTTCGGAGGAGGAGATGCTCCTTCGGATGCCATCCCCGTCGTCCTCTTTGTCATCAATCTCGGGACAACACCCAAGGCGCCTCCCTTCCTCCGAGAAGACCCTGACGAACAGTGTGGAGACGCCATCGTACCTGAAGTGGAGCGCACACCTCCCCTGCAGCCGGCGTGCGCGAGCAAACGACTGCCAGCCGCACTCCAGGAACACATCGCCCGAAGGAGCCACATCAACCTTCACCCAGGATGCACCACTGCAGCAATCGTCAGCCTGTAGCCAGATGCCGCCGAGGCCTCCGGCTGGTAACACGTCGCCAAACGAGAGGGGAAGCCGGAGCCACGGGCCACCGGGCTTCTCCGCCCACACCATGAACTCCGACGACACGTCGAAGGAATGGAGTTGCGGGCGTGGAGGACGCGCGACCGACAGGCACCATTGCGCGCCTCTGCTAACTCTTGAGCTTGCGTTGTATTCCCTCGAAGAGGAAAGGGAGATGCAGCACAGTAGCGTAAGTATTTCCCTCAGTTTTTGAGAACCAAGGTATCAATCCAGTAGGAGACCACGCGCCAGTACCTCGCACCTGCACAAACAAATAAGAACTTCGCAGCCAACGCGATAAGGGGTTGTCAATCCCTTTACGGTCACTTACGAGAGTGAGATCTGATAGAGATGATAGTTTATATTTTTGGTATTTTTGGTTTAATAAAACAGCAAATAAAAGCGGTAAAAGTAAAGTAGATGTAGATTGATATGTTTAGAATAGACCCGGGGGCCGTAGTTTTCTGTAGTGGCTTCTCTCATGATAGCGATATTCTATGGCGGGTAAACAAATTACTGTTAAGCAATTGATAGAAAAGCGAATAATTATGAGACTATCTAGGCATGGTCATTGTATATAGGCATCACGTCCGAGACAAATAGACCGAAACGATTCTGCATCTACTACTATTACTCCACACATCGACCGCTATCCAGCATGCATCTAGTGTATTGAGTTCATACGAATAGAGTAACGTCTTAAGCAAGATGACATGATGTAGAGGGATAAACTCAAGCAATATGATGTAAACCCCATCTTTTTATCCTCGATGGCAACAACACAATACGTGCCTTGTTGCCCCTACTGTCATTGGGAAAGGACACCGCAAGATTGAACCCAAAGCCAAGCACTTCTCCCATTGCAAGAACTATAGATCTAGTAGGCCAAACCAAACCGACAATTCAAAGATACTTGCAAGGATATTATGAGCACACATAAAAAGTTCAGAGAAGAACCAAATATCTTTCATAGATAACCTTGATCATAAACTCACAATTCATCGGATCTCGACAAACACGCCACAAAAAGAGATTACATCGAATAGATCTCCTCGAAGACCGAGGAGAACTTTGTATTGAGATCCAGAGAGAGAGAAGAAGCCATCTAGATACTAGCTATGGACCCGAAGGTCTGTGGTAAACTACTCACAAATCATGGTGTGGGCGATGATGATGATGTTCAAGGCCTCCATGATGGATCCCCCTCCGGTGGAGCTCCGGAACAGGCTCCAAGATGGGATCTCCACGAGAATAGAAGCTACGGCAGTGGAATTAGGTTTTTCTATCTGCGTATGGAGTTTTTGGGGTACTAGATATATGTTGGAAGAAGGATGGCACCGGGCCCACACGAGGGAGCCTCGAGGCAGGGGGCGCGCCCTGGGAAGGAGGGCGTGCCCCCCACCCTCGAGGGCAGCCCCTCTGTCCCCTGACTTGGTCCTGAAGTTTCTTGTGCGTGATTTTCTCCAAAAATATCTCTCGTGAAGGTTTCATTCCATTTGGACTCCGTTTGATATTCCTTTTCTGCAAAACCCTGAAATAAGCAAAAAACAGCAATCTGAACTGGGCCTTTGGGTTAGTAGGTTAGTCCCAAAAATGATATAAAAGTGAATGATAAAGCCCATTAAACATCCAAGACTTCATAAATAATAGCATGGAACAATAAAAAAATTATAGATACGTTGGAGACGTATCAAGCATCCCCAAGCTTAATTCCTGCTCGTCCTCGAGTAGGTAAATGATAAAGAAAGAATTTTTGATGTGGAATGCTAAACAATATAGTTTTACAATGTAATTCTCTTAACTGTGGCATGAATGTTCAGATCTGAAAGATTCAAGATAAAAGTCTATATTGACATAAGAAATAACAATACTTCAAGCAATACTAACAAAGCAATGATGTCAGCCAAGCATTTGTTTTCATACTCTATCTTTTCAAACCTTTCAATTTTCACGCAATACATGAGCGTGAGCCATTAATATAGCACTATGGGTGGAATAGAGGTGGTTGTGGAGAAGACAAAAAGGAGATAGATAGTCTCACATCGACTAGCCGTATCAATGGTCTATGGAGATGCCCATTAATAGATATCAATGTAGTGAGTAGGGATTGCCATGCAATGGATGCACTAGAGCTAAATATGAATGAAAGCTCAACAAAAGAAACTAGTGGGTGTGCATCCAACTTGCTTGCTCACGAAGACCTAGGGTATTTGAGGAAGCCCATCGTTGGAATATACAAGCCAAGTTCTATAATGAAAATCCTCACTAGCATATGAAAGTGACTAAGCATGAGACTCTCTACAATGAAGAACATGGTGCTACTTTGAAGCACAAGTGTGGAAAAAGATAGTAGCAATTGTCCCTTCTCTCTTTTCTCTCATTTTTTTGGAGGGGCTTTCTCCTTTTTTTATTAGCCCCTCTCTATATTTTTTTGGGCCATCTCCCTTTTTTTATTGGCCTTTGTTTTTTGTTTCCTCACACGGGACAATGCTCTAATAATGATGATCATCACACTTTTTGTTACAACTCGAAATTACAACTCGATACTACAACAAGTATGAACATGAATGCCTCCGGCGGTGTACCGACATGAGCAATGAATGAAGAGCAACATATATGAAAAATTATGCATGGTGGCTTTGCCACAACTACGATGTCAACTACATGATCATGCATGGCACTATGACAATATGATGTGTTTCATATAAGCGGAACGATGGAAAGTTGCATGGCAATATATCTCGGAATGGATGGAAATGCCATGATAGGTAGGTATGGTGGCTGTTTTGAGGAACAATATGGTGGTTGGTTTGAGGAAGGATATATAGTCGGTTTATGGCACCGGCGAAAGTTGTGCAGTACAAGAGAGGCTAGCAATGGTGGAAGGGTGAGAGTGCGTATAATCCATGGACTCAACATTAGTCATAAGAAATCATATACTTATTGCAAAAATCTACGAGTCATCAAAACAAAGCAATCAACGCATGCTCCTAGGGGGAGGTTGGTAGGAGTTAATCATCGCGCACCCCCGACCTCCACAAAAAGGTTGGCACTCTACAAATACATCATGCTCTAACTTCGTCACATAGCGGTTCACCATACGTGCATGATACGGGAATCACTAACCTTAACACAAGTATTTCTCAATTTCATAATAAGTCCACTAGAATGACTCTAATATCACTATCCTCATGTCTCAAAACAATTATCAAGTATCCAACATCTCATTCTATTCAATGCACTTGATGTGAATTTTTTACTACATTGACATTGGATGTTTATCATGTGAAGACTAGTTTTTTAGCCTAAACACATTACCATGTTGTTTTAGTAGACTCTCAAATAGATATAAGTGAAGCATGAGAGTTCAACAATTTCTACAAAATATTACCACCACCATGCTCTAAAAGATATAAGTGAAGCACTAGAGCAAAAGCTATTCGACTCAAAATATATAAGTGAAGCACATAGAGTGTTCTAACAATTCCTAGGCCATGTTTAACTCTCTCAAATAGGTGTTTCCAGCAAGGATGATTGTGGCAAACTAACAATCAAAGACTCAAATTATACAAGATGCTCCAAGCAAAACACATATCATGTTGCGAATAAAAATATAGCTCCAAGTATAGTTACCGATGGATGAAGACGAAAGAGGGGATGCCTTCCCGGGGCATCCCCAAGCTTAGGCTTTTGATTATCTTGAGTTTACTTGTGGTGAAATGGGCATCCCCAATCTTAGGACTTTGCTACTCCTTGTTCCATAGTCCATCAAAGCAATACTTAAAACTTGAAAACTTCACAACACAAAACTTAGACAAAAGTTCTCGTGAGCTCCGTTAGTATGAGAAAGCAAACCACTAATCAAAGGAACAGCAATGAATTCATTCTTTGTTTATATTGGTGTTAAAACTACTGTAATAAAACTTCTCTATGGTTCATATCCTCCAATATTACTCATAGATGCATCGGAATAAGCAAACAACACACGAAAAACAGAATCTGTCAAAGACAGAACAGTCTGTAGTAATCTGCAGGGTTCACCTACTTCTGGAACTCTAAAAAAAATCAAAGTAAATTGATAAATTTGCGAAATTTGTATAACAATCAGCATCAAAAATAATCAACTAAAAATCACACTCCAGTAAAATCCCACGACTACTTTAGCTAGCGCTAACGATTCTGTTTTTCACAGCAAGATCATATAAACTTCGCACAAGTCTTCCCAAAAGTTCTACTTGGAACAAACACTAAAAAAACATGAAACCACATCTAATCAGAGGCTAGATGCAATATTTATTCCTTAACATCAACAAAAACAAAAACATAAAATTGGGTTGCCTCCCAACAAGCGCTATCGTTTTACGCCCCTAGCTAGGCACGATACAAGATAGATCTAGGTATTGCCATCTTTGGAAGGCAATCCATAAGTGGCTCTCATGATAGATTCATATGGTAATTTGATTTTATTTCTAGGAAAGTGTTCCATGCCTTTCCTTAATGGAAATTGGAATCTAATATTTCCTTCCTTCATATCAATAATAGCACCAATCGTTCTAAGGAAAGGTCTACCAAGAATAATATGACATGAAGGATTGCAATCTATATCAAGAACAATGAAATCTACGGGCACATAATTCCTATTGGCAACAATAAGAACATCATTAATTCTTCCCATAGGTTTCTTAATAGTGGAATCCGCAAGATGCAAATTTAAAGAATAGTCATCAAGCTCATGGAACCCTAGCAAATCACACAAAGTTTTCGGGATAGTGGAGACACTTGCACCCAAATCACACAAAGCATAGCATTCATGATCTTTTATTTTTAATTTTATAGTAGGTTCCCACTCATCATAAAGCTTTCTAGGTATTGAAACTTCCAACTCAAGTTTTTCTTCATAAGATTGCATCAAAGCATCAACTATATGTTTAGTGAAAGCTTTATTTTGACTATAAGCATGCGGAGAATTTAGCACGGATTGCAACAAGGAAATACAATCAATCAGATAGAAATTATCATAATTGAATCCCTTGAAATCCAAGGTAGTGGGTTCATCACTATGCAAAGTTTTAATCTCTTTGTTCCCACTTTTAGCAATTTTAGCATCAAGATCTAAAAACCCCGAATCATTGGGACACCTTAAAGCAAAATCATCTCCAGTCCTATTCTCATCCAGATTAATACTAGAAAACAAGGATCTAATACGAGACACATCAATAACTTTCAGATCTTCATCTTTATTTTCATGATAACTAGAAGAACACGATTTAATATAATATTTTCTTTTAGCACGCATTCTAGCGGTTCTTTCTTTGCATTCATCAATGGAAATTCTCATGGCTTTGAGAGACTCATTGATATCATGCTTAGGTGGGATAGATCTAAGTTTCAAAGAATCAACATCAAGAGTAATTCCATCCACACTTCTAGCCAATTCATCAACCTTAAGCAATTTCTCTTCAAGCAAAGCATTGAAATTATTTTGCGAGACCATAGACTCTTTAACACTAGTTTCAAATTCAGAATGCATCTTTCCATAAGAGTTGTTGTAGGAATTACCATAATTATTAGAGGAATTACTAGGAAAAGGCCTAGGATTAAAATTACCTCTGTAAGAATTGTTACCAAAATTATTCCTACCAACAAAGTTCACATCCAAAGAATCATTGTTATTCTCAATCAAAGTGGACAAGGGCATATCATTAGGATCGGAAGAAGCACTCTTAGCAGCAAACAATTTCATAAGTTCATCCATCTTTCCACTCAAAACACTAATTTCTTTGATAGCATGCACTTTTTTTCTAGTAGATCTTTCGGTGTGCCATTGAGAATAATTAACCGTAATATTATCTAGGAGTTTGGTAGCTTCTCCTAAGGTGGTTTCCATGAAAGTGCCTCCGGTGGCCGAATCTAAAAGATTTCTAGAAGAAAAATTCAAGCCAGCATAAAAGTTCTAAATAATCGTCCAAAGATTCAAACCATGTGTAGGGTAATTACGTATCATCAATTTCATTCTTTCTCAAGCTTGTGCAACATGCTCATGATCTAGTCGCTTAAAATTCATAATATCATTTCTAACAAAGATGATCTTAGCAGGTGGGAAATACTTAGAGATAAAAGCATCTTTGCACTTATTCCATGAATCAATACTATTTCTAGGCAAAGAGGAGAACCAAGTTTTAGCACGATCTCTAAGTGAAAACGGAAATAACTTCATTTAACAATATCGTTATCTGTATCCCTTTTCTTTTGCATATCACACAAATCAACCAAGTTGTTTAGATGGGTAGCGGCATCTTCACTAGGAAGGCCAGAGAATTGATCTTTCATGACAAGATTCAACAAAGCAGCATTGATCTCACAAGATTCAGCATTGGTAATAGGAGCAATCGGAGTGCTAATAAAGTCATTGTTGTTGGTATTGGAGAAGTCACACAATTTGGTATTGTTCTGAGCCATAGCGACAAGCAAGCAATCCAACACACACACACGCAAACAAGAGGCAAGCGAACGATAAACACACGGCGAAAAAAGGGCGAATAAAATGGCAAGGGTGAAGTGGGGGAGAGGAAAACGAGAGGCAAATAAATGGAATGCGAAGGATAAGGGTTTGTGATAGGTACATGGTATATGACTTTTGCGTAAGCCTCCCCGGCAACGGCGCCAGAAATTCTTCTTGCTACCTCTTGAGCTTGCGTTGTATTCCCTCGAAGAGGAAAGGGAGATGCAGCACAGTAGCGTAAGTATTTCCCTCAGTTTTTGAGAACCAAGGTATCAATCCAGTAGGAGACCACGCGCCAGTCCCTCGCACCTGCACAAACAAATAAGAACTTCGCAGCCAACGCGATAAGGGGTTTTCAATCCCTTTATGGTCACTTACGAGAGTGAGATCTGATAGAGATGATAGTTTATATTTTTGGTATTTTTGATTTAATAAAATAGCAAATAAAAGCGGTAAAAGTAAAGTAGATGTAGATTGACATGTTGAGAATAGACCCGGGGGCCATAGTTTTCCCTAGTGGCTCTCTCATGATAGCAATATTCTACGGCGGGTAAACAAATTACTGTCGAGCAATTGATAGAAAAGCGAATAATTATGAGACTATTTAGGCATGATCATTGTATGTAGGCATCACATCCGAGACAAGTAGACCGAAACGATTATGCATCTACTACTATTACTCCACACATCGACCGCTATCCAGCATGCATCTAGTGTATCAAGTTCATACGAACAGAGTAACGCCTTAAGCAAGATGACATGATGTAGAGGGATAAACTCAAGCAATATGATGTAAACCCCATCTTTTAATCCTCGATGGCAACAATACAATATGTGCCTTGCTGCCCCTACTGTCACTGGGAAAGCACACCGCAAGATTGAACCCAAAGCCAAGCACTTCTCCCATTGCAAGAACTATAGATCTAGTAGGCCAAACCAAACCGATAACTCAAAGAGACTTGCAAGGATATTATGAGCACACATAAAAAGTTCAGAGAAGAACCAAATATCTTTCATAGATAACCATGATCATAAACTCACAATTCATCGGATCTCGACAGACACAACGCAAAAAGAGATTACATCGAAAAGATCTCCTCGAAGACCGAGGGGAACTTTGTATTTAGATCCATAGAGAGAGAATAAGCCATCTAGATACTAGCTATGGACCCGAAGGTCTGTGGTAAACTACTCACAACTCATGGTGAGGGCGATGATGATGATGATGAAGGCCGCTGTGATGGATCCCCCTCCGATGGAGCTCCAGAACAGGCTCCAAGATGGGATCTCCACGGGAACAGAAGCTACGGCGGTGGAATTAGGGTTTTCTCTCTGCGTATGGAGTTTCTGTGGTACGTGGATATATATAAGAAGAAGGAGGGCACCAGGGGCCACACGAGGGAGCCTCGAGGCAGGGGGCGCGCCCTGGGAAGGGGGGCATGCCCCCACCCTTGAGGGCAGCTCCTCTGTCCCCTGACTTGGCCCTGAAGTTTCCTGTACGTGATTTTCTCCAAAAATATCTCTCGCGAAGGTTTCATTCCGTTTGGACTCCGTTTGATATTCCTTTTTCTACAAAACCCTGAAATAGGAAAAAAAACCAGCATTCTGGACTGGGCCTTTGGGTTAGTAGGTTAGTCCCAAAAATGATATAAAAGTGAATGATAAAGCCCATTAAACATCCAAGACTTCATAAATAATAGCATGGAACAATAAAATATTATAGATACGTTGAAGACGTATCACCACGGGAGGACGTCCCGCGCCTTTCACTAGCGATCGCGGCAAAACTCAGAAGGCCGCGCCCGCCTCCCCGAGAAGTTGCTGCAGGCGCAGCGACATGCTTGCGCGGACGACCGCGGCCCCTCTTCGGCGGCAGCGGGGCCAGATCCTTCGGGGCCATCCCCTTCTCCACGGCGGACGGCTTCCTCGACGGCGCCATGGAGATCTCGTAACAGGAGAGAGAGCAAGGAACAAGCAAGGGGAAGATGGCGCTGGCTTGAAAACGGCTTGGGGGCTCCCCCCTATTCCCTTCTATAGGGTGGAGGAGCCCAACCGCCAGCCACTAGCGTCGCAGCCATAACGCCCCTGTCATCTGCGCCAAGGAGTTGTCAACTCGCACGATCACCAAGACTGCATGGGGAGTGGAGCCGCCACGTCCCATCCAACAGTCGCAAGCCGGCCTGGCCCGCCGCCTTTTAGTGCCCGCAGCGCTTCGTCCTCGACTAAGGCTTCGCCCCGAAGCCAACTCCGTGCGCGCCTTGGGCCCGGGGGCTACTTCGGCGTCTTGGGAACCAGGGTATCCAGACTTGCCTGTCTGCGGGCCGCGACGCGCACCTACAGCGCCCTGGTACGGCCCAGCTGATCAACCAGCTGCCCAAGACCCCCGCGAGGGAGCTAAACCTCGCGAGGATAACGACGTCAAGACCTCCTCAAGAGCGGCCTCAGCAAGGCACTCCGGAGGGGCGGAGAATCTTAGGCCAAGCCTGCCTCAGGAGGAGGCAGTGATGTCAGCACTGACGCACCACAGTAGCGGGTGCCAGCGCTCGCTAGTATCGCAGTTGCCATTTCGGTGCAAGGGGGACAGCGCAGCCGTAGGTTTCCGAGGAGCGGGGCAAAGGTTTCCCCATTGGTGCAACCAGACCGAAGACCGCAAGGATGATAAGGAGGATGTCACCGTTGAGCCCACCACCACGTCACCGCCTGGTCCTTTTGCAGGTGAAGACTGCTTTTGTCAGGGTAGGAACGTCCTTGTGTTCCTGCTCAAAAATGGCCGTTGTGGGATCCCTTCCCGCCTAAACATTTCGGGGGAAGAGGACCGTGGCTGCTTATATAAGTAGCTAGGATTCCCACTATGAGAGGGAGATCGACACACTGTGCCACCATGCAAGGAGCAAGAACACTTGCCTCCTGACCCTCCTGAGCTTACCTCCTGAGCTCATGAACATTGTACAAGCTCATATTCCAGCCCTCCTGAGGCTAATCCACGAAAGCAGGATGTAGGGTCTTACACCACACGGTGGCCCGAACCTGGGTAAACTCTTGCGTGTTCTATCTGTTGTTTGCTTGAATCTCTTCACCGACGAGGGCGAGGCGCTAGGTAGACGCGAGTGGGAGAGATCTTCGTTCACGCCCCTGTGTTCGAAATTCTTGGGTCTTGTGGATCCCTAAATCCGACATTTGGCGCGCCAGGTAGGGGGGCGTGTCAATATCTCGCCTCTCCAACGACCTCGTCCGGCTCTCGTCCATCGACCCCGTATCGCCCAGCTTCAACAAACCGCGACCATGATGGCAGAGGAGCATCAAATGCGTGCGGAAGCCCGTGGTGTCCGCGCCGCTCAGGCATCGCCCTTCGGCCGCGAGACTCGCCGTCACCCGGCCTTGATCGGGGCCGACGGCATGATGAGCATCACCGACCCGCCGCCGGGGGACCGGCAGCACCCACCGCCCAGTCGACGCCAAAGCCGCACGGCAGCGCGGGCTGCCGAGCACGCAACAGCGAGCTCACGGGCCCGGTGCGAAATGGCGAACATGAGGGCCGCACTGTCGGTGGCAAGGGAACTGCTAAGGTGCCGGTTGCTCAATAGAGGACACGACGCGCTACTCCTCAGGGTGGCCGAGATCCTCGACACCGCCAGCACCAGAGCCGAGCCATTCTGCTTCCACACGACGACGTCGGGGAGCGGGTGCCGCCCCGGCAGCACCCAGTCGCCCGTATGGTCAAGACTCGCGGCGACCTACGAGGGCGACATGGGGTATAATCCGCTGAGCCCTGCGTATGATGCCGCCCCTCTGCCTCGAAGCCCTTTGTACTCAGGAACCGCTCCCGCCGAGGAGCCATCAGGAGGCGACCTCAGCACTACGCCGAACGCCGGGTGCAATCAGGCGACGGCACCGGGGGGCTCACGAGCAGAAGGTCGGGAGGCCGACCCCACACTCCTAGCCCTCGACCTCCCGGGTCTTGCAGAGCCCTATATCCGACAGCGACTCCTGGGGGCTCGGCGGGAAAGTACTTGCCTGGGCCTGATTGACTTCGCTTGTTCTGCTCGGTCGATGGTTCAACGGATGGCTGAGTTAATCGAAGCACAAAGGTATGTGGTTCCTGTTTGCACACGAACACGTCACCGTGTACCTCCGACGCCGAGGGTGATGCACCGCAGCTCACGTCGAAGGAGACCCGTCCGGAAGCGCGGTACGCAAGCAATCCGGCGGGCGCTTTTGAGGACCCGAAACCCCACACGCCCGGGAGGGACCCCGTCAGGGCGCGCGGCGGCTATGGGCTGCCCTAGGTCGACCTGATCGCCCCTAGGGCCTCGAGGTTCGCCGCCCTGCAATGAAGAAGAACGTACGAAGAACGAGGAAGAAGATACACGGGTAGGGGATAGATGAACACGAAAAAGTAGTAGATGTGTTTGTTCGATTGTGTGTTGTTGTTCAATCGGCCATCACCCCTTGAGTATATAAGAGGCGGCTGGACTTCCCGTGCAAGGAAAAGGCTTGGATTCACGTCCAAAACCCTAGCCAAATTCGGATTGGTTTTATCCGAACTTTCCAAAACTGTTCGGTTTAAATTGGCTGTACCTTGCGGGTAATTTTTGAGGTGGTAAACGACCTCGGATGGAAAAGAGCCCAAAAGAAATCTTGACCGTTTCGACGAGACGAACAACTTTCATGTTGAACGTTTTCCGATTTGAAGCCATCTTCTAGGTCAAACGGTCACGCAATACAGGCTGTTATTCGCGCTACCCATCAGACACATGGCTGGTGGGGCGCGCCACTTATGGCTCTGTGACAGGGCTGTGTTCGGATGGCTGTAACTTTTGCATACGAACACGGATTGGGACGATTTTCATATCAAAATCGATCGTTTCGACGATACGCACAACTTTCATGTTGAAACTTTTTCCATTTGAAGTCATCTTAATTGTATTTCAAGCCATTCTTTAATCTGGTGTCACCATGAGCATCTCTGAACTTGTCATAACTTTTGCATCCGGACTCCGTTTTAGACCACTTTCATATCCATCTTGATCTTCTCAAAGAAAGCCATCTCATGGTGACTTCCAATCATAAGTTTGAAGTAATCTTGACATAGATTAAAGCAACTTTACAATTGTGCCACTTTTGAGCGTCAACACATGCCCCCCTGTTTTTCGGCAAAGCAAGCGTGCCGAAAAATAATTTATACCATGTTGGTTCTAAGGACGATGTCAACACCCCATCGGCCATTTATATGCTTAGGACGATAATTATATATCGGCCATGTTTATGCTAAGGGCGATAGTTATATATCGGCCGTTTGCCTATCTAGGCTTCTTGCCACACACTTGGGTGATACTTCTTTAAATATTTGCCATTGAGAGCTCGAGGTAATAATGTGCCTTGTACGGATTCCACCAAGTATGAGTTTCCGGGAACCACTCTTGTAATCTTAAAAGGACCTTCCCAACTTGGAGACCACTTCCCGAACTTTCTATCTCTTGAACCAATTGGTAGAATCACCTTCCACACGAGATCGCCAACTTGAAAATTCTTCAACTTGACCTTCTTATTGTAAGCTCTTGCCACCCTCAACTTATCCCTCTCTATGGCCTTTAAAGCAACCAAACGTTTATCGGCAACTTCATCAATATTGTCCATCATCAAGTTATAGAAGTCCATAGTCGATAAATCATTTTGTTTCGCTATTCTCAAAGAATTCAAATTCACTTCCACTGGTAGAACGGCCTCCTGACCATATACGAGCTCATATGGAGTCACCTTTGTAGCACCATGCCTTGAGATCCTATGTGCCCACAAAGCTTCGGACAATAGCTCATGTTATCTCCTTGGATTATCCTCAATCTTCTTCTTGATGAGCTTGATTAATATTTTATTACTAGACTCGGCTTGTCCATTGGCTTGGGCATAATATGGAGAGGAATTGAGCAACTTTATCTTATATGATTCAGCAAATTCTCTGACTTGATGTGACATAAAGGATGAACCTTGGTCCGTAGTTAATGTTTGAGGAATGCCGAATCTATGAATAATATGCTCAGTTATGAATTGAATTACCTCTGTATGCGTCATATTTTTGAGTGGTATTGCTTCAGACCATTTAGTGAAATAATCAGTCGCCACCAACACGAACCGATGCCCCTTTGAAGAAGAAGGATGAATCTCTCCAATAAAGTCTAATCCCCAACCTCTAAAAGGCCACGGCTTGATAATAGGATGTAACATAGCAGCGGGAGCCAACTGAATATCACCAAACTTTTGACAAGCTTCACATCCTTTATAATACCGGAAGCAATCATTAACCATCGTCGGCCAATAAAACCCAGCACGTCGTAATAGCCATTTCATCTTGTGAGCCGACTGATGAGTGCCACAAATACCTTCATGGACCTCTCCCATAGCAACTCTCGCTTGGTCCTCGTCCAAGCACTTTAAAAGAACATCATCAACCATTCGGCGATAGAGACCATCATCTCTCATTGTGTATTTGAAAGCCATACGCCGAACAGTCCTGTCGACCCTTTTACTAGGATCACACAATAAATCAATAATGGGTTTCCTCCAGTCTTGATTTTCTCCTGCATTAAATTTTTCATTAGTGGACGAAACGGTGGGCTCTGGTTCGGCCTCCCCTATGTTGGCAAGACTAGACATCGGCCTTTGAGAAATATGAAACATGCCACGATTAACATGATAGCCTGATGCTTGTTGTGCCAACTCATTTGCTCTCCAATTGTCATGTCTAGATATATGAGCAATGCTAAAATAATCCAAATCTGAAATTATATCTAGACATTTATCGAGATAAACATTAAGTGATTCGTCAAAACATTGAAAGACTCTGGATATTTGTTGCACTACTAATAACGAATCACGTAAAGCCTCAATATGTGTGGCACCTATGGCAAGCAACATCTCTAAGCCGAATAACAACGCTTCATATTCGGCTTGATTATTTGTGCAAAAGTATTCTAAGCGGCATGAGGCTTCAAAAACAGCACCATGAGGAGATATATAAACAATACCAACACCTTGGCCATTGCTACACACTGAACCCTCAAAATATAATCTCCATGGTGCTAATGAGAGAACGTTTATATCAATATCATGCTTATCATCAATACGATGCTCAACAATAAAATTAGCAAAAATTTGGCCTTTCATGGATTTCAGAGATTCATAAGCCAAATCATATTCAATTAAAGCATAAGCCCACTTGCCAATTCTACCACTAAGAATTGGCCTATGCAACATGTATTTGATGACATTAGTTTGACAAACTATAATGCAAGTACTAGGCACTAGATAATGTCTCAATTTTGTGCAAGCATAATATAAGCATAAGCATAGTTTCTCAATAAATGTATACCTTGTCTCGGCGTCCAATAACCGTCGGCTCAAATAAGTAATAGCATGCTCCTTTCCTTCGGTCTCTTGAGTCAAAACAGCACCAATAACACCTTCCTCCGCTGCAACGTAAAGTCTAAATGGCTCCCTGTGCCTGGGCGCTTTCATAATCGGAGGAGTGCACAAATATTTCTTAATCATATCAAATGCCTCTTGCTGTTTTGCCCCCCAAGTAAAATCAACATCATTCTTTAACCGAAGGATAGGAGTAAATGCATCAACCTTCCCTGATAGATTGGCTATGAACCTCCTCAAATAATTGACCTTGCCAAGGAATTTTTGCATATCTCTTTTGCATGTTGGAGCCCCTACTTTCTGTATAGCTTCTATCTTTTTGGGATCAATTTCCACGCCATCTTCATGAATAATGAAACCCAGAAACCTCCCAGCCGATACACCAAAGGCACACTTCAAAGGATTCATTTTCAGCCCATATTTCTTCATTCTTTCAAAAGCCAAACGCAAATCGGCTAAGTGAGATTCAAAAGCATCCGATTTGACAACAATATCATCAATATAAACCTCGAGTATAACACCAAGTAAATCATGAAAAATTAAATTCATAGCCATTTGATACGTGGCACCGGCATTTTTTAATCCAAAGGTCATCACTGTCCACTCAAATAAACCAAGAAAACCGGGACATCGAAAAGCCGTTTTGGACATGTCTTCTTCGGCCATAAAAATCTGGTTATACCCCGCATTACCATCAAGAAAGCTAATGACCTTATGTCCAGAAGCATCATTAATAAGCATATCAGCTATTGGCATGGGATACTCATCTTTAGGTGTAGCTCTATTCAAATCTCTGAAATCAATGCACACCCTCAACTTGCCAGAGCCTTTCTTCTCTACTGGTACAATGTTAGAAATCCACTCGGCATACCTGCAAGGTCTAATAAAATTAGCTTTAAGCAAACGACCGATCTCTTCCTTGATCCGGTCATACGTTTTTGGATTAAACTTTCTGGCCGATTGCTTGTATGGTCTAAAACCGGCCTTTATAGGTAACCGATGCTCCACTAGCTCTCGGCTTAAACCTGGCATCTCATGATATTCCCATGCAAAGCAACAAACATATTCTTTCAATAGCTCGATCAACTTAGCCTTATGATCAGCTCTTAAATTTTTGATTACAAATGTCGGCCTAGGAATTGAACCATCTTCTATATCTATCTCTTCTAATGGATCGGCCGATGTAAAACCTTGTCCTAACTTATCCATATCATCTAACTCTTCTATGGACTCATACATATCGTTCTCATTGGACCGATATTCTACAAGACGCTTTTGTAACCACTCTGAGTTAGGATCCATTTAAATACATCATACCTTGGAGCCGATTATCGCCAACCAGCTTTAAAGAAACGGGCACGAAACCACTTTTTGTGGCGCTAAGAAAATCATATTCTCATAAGTCGCGCCCCGTCAAGCAAGTAGCATTGGGATGTTGCCAATCCACCGATGCATCGGCCAAAGCAACACAAGCCGAATTATCCGCATGAATGACTTCTACTTCATCATCAACCCATTGAATCAAAAACTGGTGCATAGTAGATGGCACGCATTGGTTCGCATGAACCCAATCGCGGCCTAATATCACATTGTAGTTACCTTGCACCTCGGCGACAAAGAATGCGGTAGCCAAAGTTTTGCTTCCCACCGTAAGCTCCACATACATCACACCTTTGGCTTCAGTTTTCTCTTTGCCTTCAAATCCATTAAGCACCATGTTGGTCTTTATTAACTCTTCTTCACGCAGCCCCAATTTTTTGAAGACTGAATATGGCATAAGATTCACCACAACACCACCATCGACAAGCATTCTAGCAACCGGCGATCCATTAATATGACCTTTAAGGAACATTGGCTTCAAGTGCGTCACCGATTCTTTTGGCTTCTCGAATATAGCATTTTTAGGACCAAAATCTAGTTGAGCTACTTCCCCTTCTTCATCTATAGCACGAAATTCAGCGGGTAAGTAATACACCATATTAATATCCATACCTTCATGAACTGGTGTAGATTCATAATCAAGCATTTCATCTCCTTCCGCAAGCATGTCCACTGACTCTGAAATATCTTCAAGGGAAGGGGAAGTAGTAGGCAAAGTGGACGATGTAATAGTAGCTGCATCGTCCTCCGTTGGTGGTGCGGGTGTTGCTATGATCAATGCAGAAGCTGCAATGTTTTCCTTTTGCTTTGGCCTCCACACTTGTTTTGGGGGTACCATGGGACGACTTTCATTGAATAATTTATCCCTTGCTTTTCTCTTCTTGTTCCTCCTTCTCATGACTCCTCATGCGCTGCAATCTCCTTTTTTGCGCCTTGGCCAGACCGGAAGGACACCACTTTGGCTGAGTATATTTTGGATCCCTCGACTTGGCCTTGCTTATGCTAGCTTCATGATCATTAGCCATGGGGCCTTGCTGGACCGCAGCCACATCTTTATTAGAATCAGCCGGATTATCAACAATAATCGGCTCTTTGATTATTAATTCTTTAGTGCCTATCATAATAGTTTCACCACTAGCATTCTTCTCCTTTTGCTTGCTAGGCTCTGAAATTTCAGCACTTGGTGATTTGGCATGCCACACTTGCCGGTTGACCCTTTTTTCATTATCTTGCATTGGCCGATTGACACCATTGTTCAAATGGCCTCGTGTGGGATAAGAAAGCCTCTCATGAACGGGCCTCCTTGTTTCTGCCCAACCAGAATGAAAGGCATAAGGGGCCATTGGAGGCTGCCCCCATCCTCCATTGAAGCCTCCCATGTAGTATGGCGCATAGGGGGGCGGCGCCATCCATGGTCCTGGTGCCCATGACCCATATGACCTTGCGTGATGATGAGATTCTTCCCTCGGAGGTGATCTTGAGCGCTTCAAATTTGATGACCGGTTAGAGCTAGAACCGGCCGCTTGATTGGCATACTTGGACAGCAGCATATCAAAAGTTGGCTTGATTCTCTTGCGCTGCACTTTAGCTTCATTCGTCTTCCACTTGCCAACCTCTGGACTCTTGGGCTTAACAAATTTGACATGAGTGTTCTCTTGCACTTGTGATTGCCCCCCAAGTGTAGGATTCTTGATGGTGATCTTGATTACCTCCTTGCCATCGGGTTGCTTGTCAAGCACAACTTGTCTCCCCAAGACCTTGTTGCTCTCCTCATTTTTCCTGGGCTCACCAATGACAATATTATTTTTATTAGCTGATTCGGCTATGTTGGGCCGAATTAACATCTTCTTCCCCTCCAAATCCATGGTGTTCATTGGGAAAGGTTGATTATCAACTTGCATTTCAGAAAAATTCAATCGTCCGTCATTAATGGCCGATTGTATCTGTCGTCGAAAAACATTACAATCATTAGTAGCATGAGAAAAAGAATTATGATACTTGCAATAAGCACGCCGTTTCAGCTCTTCGAACGGCGGTAAAGTATGAGATATTCTAATAATCTTGGCTTGCAACAAAGCATCAAATATTCTATCACACTTAGTAATGTTGAAAGTAAATTTCATCTCTTCATCACGATTCTTATGAATCGGCTTTAAATCATTGCAAGTAAATGGTTTGGCCTTAGATGGCCAAACAAATTCAGCAGCATAAATATCACCCTCATCGTCCGAGTGGTCACTACCATACTCAACCATATTCATTTTAGAACGATTAGTTTTATATCTATGCACCTCTTTAAGATCTTTGCTTCGGCTTTCTTGAGCCAAAGCCCTTTGCAAGACTTGGTTGATATTTAAAAACTCGTATCCTTCTAGCCTTTCTCTAATGTGAGTTCTCAAACCACTAAGCACAAGATCAGCCAAATCTCTCTCGGTTATCACCAAACTATAGCACCGGTTTTTTGTATCCCTAAATCTTTTGACATAATCGGAGACCGATTCATCATACTTTTGCTTAACCGATGTAAGATGGGATAGCTTAAGCTCATTGTCACCACTGTAGAAGTGATCATGAAACTTTTGTTCCAAGTGAAACCATGTAGTAATAGAACCAGGTGGTAACGCAGAAAACCACGAGAAAGAAGTACCGGTTAAAGATAAAGGAAAATAACGTACTCTCCACTCATCTCGTGAACTTGCCTCACCTAATTGTGCCAAGTACTGACTAACATGCTCCCAGGTGGTTTTTGTGCCCTCTCCATTAAACTTAACAAAATCTGGAATTTTATATCCCGGAGGGCATTGAATTGCATCAAAGTATTCTGGATATGGCTTTTGATAAATACGGTTCCTTGGCAACTCAACTCCAAAATTCTCTCGGAGCATCTTAGCCATCTCCCCTCTAAGATTAGCTAGACCATCATCCATGGTGGACGATGAAGCTTGTGGCGGTAGCATAGGAGGAGTAGGGTTAGTAGTTGCAGGTGTGAATTATGGCATGCATGCCGAATTGTAATTCGGCAGTGATCTAATAGGGTTTGCTCTTGTAGGTAGGGTTTGGTTCGGCGTCACCACCGAACTTGGCATACTCATGATAGGATTAATGGGTGCAGCAACAATTTGATTTGTGGGGCTAGGATAAAAATTCATCGGCACGGGGGGCGCCGATGAAATAGGTAAAGTTGGACTAGGGATTTCTGCGGTAACAGGCACACCAACATTACCACTAGATGATTGACGCACACTATTTTTAGCATTACTATTTTCCAAGAAAATTTGGTATAAAAGATTATTGCTATCAGTAATGCGACTATCAATTTCAGCCCATACCTCAGGAGAGAAGGTATTACTTACAGAGGGTTTAACCTGTTCATCATGAAGAGTAGGAAACTTGATTTCTCCAACCGGAGTGATATTGCCTTGACGATCCTTTTTGAACTTAGCAAGGAACTCCTGCATCTCCTTCCCTACACGTGCCTTCTTGTACTCCTCATAAGCTTGGCGATGTTCCTCCGATAACTCCTCAAAATTGGGCTTGATTATGTTATCGGCGTCGATTTCCGAGGGTTTGGGGATCTTGTCGTTGCCAGACATGATGGATGATGATGATGATTGATCTTTTTCCCCAGCGGAGTCGCCAAAAAGTATGTTCGCACACGAACACGTCACCGTGTACCTCCGACGCCGAGGGTGATGCACCGCAGCTCATGTCGAAGGAGACCCGTCCGGAAGCGCGGTACGCAAGCAATCCGGCGGGCGCTTTTGAGGACCCGAAACCCCACACGCCCGGGAGGGACCCCGTCGGGGCGCGCGGCGGCTATGGGCTGCCCTAGGTCGGTCAAGCCGCCCCTAGAGCCTCGGTATTCGTAGCTCTCCAACACGAAGAACGAGGGAGCAAGAACGAGGGAGGAACAAAACGTAGATGAAAAAGTAGTAGATGTGTTTGTTCGATTGTGTATTGTTGTTCAATCGGCCATCACCCCTTGAGTATATAAAAGGCGGCTGGACTTCCCGTGCAAGGAAAAGGCTTGGATTCACGTCCAAAACCCTAGCCAAATTCGGATTGGTTTTATCCGAACTTTCCAAAACTGTTCGGTTTAAATTGGCTGTACCTTGCGGGTAACTTTTGAGGTGGTAAACGACCTCGGATGGAAAAGAGCACAAAAGCAATCTTGACCGTTTCGACGAGACGAACAACTTTCATGTTGAACGTTTTTCGATTTGAAGCCATCTTCTAGGCCAAAAGGGTCACGCCATACAGGCTGTTATTCGCGCTACCCATCAGACACATGGCTGGTGGGGCGCGCCACTAATGGCTCTGTGACAGGGCTGTGTTCGGATGGCTGTAACTTTTGCATACGAACTCAGATTGGGACGATTTTTATATCAAAATCGATCGTTTCGACGAGACGCACAACTTTAATGTTGAAACTTTTTCCATTTGAAGTCATCTTAATTGGGTTTCAAGCCATTATTTAATCTGGTGTCACCATGAGCATCTCTGAACTTGTCATAACTTTTGCATCCGGACTCCGTTTTAGACCACTTTCATATCCATCTTGATCTTCTCAAAGAAAGCCATCTCATGGTGACTTCCAATCATAAGTTTGAAGTAATATTAACATAGATTAAAGCAACTTTATGATTGTGCCACTTATGAGCGTCAACAGTTCCACAGGCAGTTTGAGGGCGGCGCGCTCTGACATGTACTCGACGATGTCGTTCTCCACTCGGGGAACATGCTCTGCTTGTATACCGTCAAAACACTCCTCTAGCTTCCTCACTTCATCTACGTAGGCCTCCATTAACGGGCTCTAGTAATCTTTGTTAACTTGCTTGACGACAAGCTGCAAATCACCTCTAACGATGAGCTTCTTGATTCCAAGGTTTGCCGCGATCCTGAGACCAGCAAGCAGTCCCTCGTACTCGGCATTGTTGTTCATCGAGATCTCCCTGGGGAAGTGCATCTGGACCACATACTTGAGGTGCTCTTCGGTGGGCGCAACGAGCAGCACACCAGCACCGGCACCTTGCAGCGAGAAAGCCCCGGCAAAGTACATAATCCAGTTGCGACTCGTTTCCTTGCCGGGGAGAGTAGTCTCCTGGATCTCTTCGTCGGGCGTTGAGGTCCATTATACAACGAACTCCACCAAGACTCTACTCTGAATCATTGAAGTGCTTTCAAACTTCAAACCAAAGATCGACAACTCCAAGGCCCATTGCACAATCCTCCTAGTCGCATCTGGGTTATGCAATATCCGCTGCAACAGGAGGCGGGTGACGATGGTAATTTCGTGTGCTTGGAAGTAATGACGCAGCTTCCTCGAGGCCATAAGGAGGCTGAAGAGCAATTTCTGCACACCGGAGTACCTCGACCTAGCCCCTGCAAGAGGGAGCTGAGAAAGTAAACTGGGTGCAGCATCATCTTCTTCTTCTGCACTACTTATTTTGATTGCGTCGCTTCGGCCCCAGTGGTATCAGATTCTGTCGTTGCTATTGCTTCTGTATTGACCTCCCTCTGGGCTACTAGTGCAACACTGACCACCTGATTTGTTGCCGCTAGGCACAGCAGCAGCGACTCTTGTGGTTTGGGCTCGACCAGTATCGGTGCAGAGGAGACGTATTTCTTAAAATCTTGCAGTGCTGCTTCGGCTTCTGGGGTCCACTCCATTGGGCCCGCCTTTTTCAAGATCGTGAAAAAGGGAAGGGCTCGCTCAGCAAATTTGGAGATGAACCTGCTCATGGCGGCAACGCAGCTAGCAAGCCGACGCACATCCTTGATCTGCCTGGGTGCTTCAATCTACTCGATGGTCTTGATCTTGTATGGATTCGCCTCAATCCCACGCTTTGACACAATGAAACTGAGAAGCTTGCCAGATGGAACGCCAAAGACACACTTTGTAGGGTTCAGCTTAAGGTTGATCTTGCGCAAATTTACGAATGTCTCTTCCAAATCTTGTATGAGCGTTGCTTTGTCCTTGGTTTTGACCACTATATCATCCATATAGGCTTCCATATTTCTATGTAGATGAGGCTCGAAACCAATTTGGACTGCTCTTGCAAATGTTGAGCCAGCACTCTTCAACCCGAAAGGCATCCGTATGAAACAATATGTACCACATGGGGTGATGAATGTTGTCTTCTCTTCATCTTCTCTTGTCATGAAGATTTGATGGTAGCCTGAGCAAGCGTCGGGGAATGATAACAAGTCACACCCGGCCGTGGAGTCTACAATCTGGTCAATGCACGGCAACGGGAAAGGGTCCTTTGGACAAGTCTTATTGATGCCTGTGTAATCAATACACAGTCTCCACTTCCCAATAGCCTTGCGCACCACCACCGGATTGGCCAACCATGTTGGATGGAGTACTCCTCTCACTAAGCCTGCCACCTCTAACTTCCTGGCTTCCTCTCTAATGAACTCTTGCCGCTCCAGAGCTTGCTTCCTGACCTTCTGCTTGATGGGTCGTGCATGAGGGCAGACAACAAGATGGTGCTCAATCACCTCCCTCGGAACGCTAGGGATGTCGGATTCTTGCCCCGTAAACACGTCGACATTCACCCGCAGGAAGGTGACGAGCGCGTCTTCCTATTTGCTGTCGAGGGCAGAGCTTATGGTGAAAGCCCCTCCCATACCATCCTCCTTGACGGACACCTTCTTGGTTTCTGGTGGTGCAGCTCTGGATTTATTTCTCTTGCCGGTGGAGCTCTCTGGCACGTTCTCGACGGGAGCACTGCACTCCAAAGAGGAGCGCTTACAGGAGTGAGTGCGAGAGGTCCTACCGATCTTCTTCCCTCCCGGGGCTTCAGCGGCAGGAGCAAGTGCTTTGGCGGCAGTTGCTGCAACTGCCTCCCGGTAAAGCTGCTCAGCGCAAATCAGCGCATCCTTCTTGTCGAAGGGGACGGTGATGATGGACATCGGCCCAGGCATCTTCAGTGTGTTGTAGGCGTAATTTGATGCTGCCATGAACTTGGCCAACACTGGGCGGCCGAGGATCCCGTTGTAAGGCAAGGGGATCTCGGCAACATAAAAACAACTCTCTCTGTCCTGTAGTTCAGTTCGCCTCCGAATGTCATGGGCAGTGTGACTTTACCCTTGGGCTGACCCCTTGAAACGTGCCCGTCTCCTCGAGGTCTCCATCAGGGATTTGCAGCCTTTTGATCACGATGGACGAGATCAAGTTTAGACCGGCCCCGCCATCAACTAGCATTTTCAACACCTTGAGGTTGCGTATTGACCAACAATGGTAAACACCCGACCGCAGTTGTGCGATCGGGGTGGTCCTCGGTGTCAAAGATGATAGGAGTGATGGACCACTTCAGCGGCTTCTTGTCATCGAACGATGGCTCCGCTGCTGTGATCTCATGCGCCCACTACTTGAGCTGGTGGTGAGAGGTGTGTAGGGAGGCACCACCGTCGATGCACATGGGCTCCGTAGCTTTCTGGAACTCTTGCTCACCGGACTTGTCGTCCTCATCACGATCATCATCTTCTCACTTCTTGTCGCGGCCCCGGGCAGGCCTTTCTTGTTGGTTATCTTTGCCGCGGCGGCCAGGCTGGCCGCCACGTTTCTTGCCGGATCCCTCAGCACCATCCTGGCCCTTCTCCTTGTCCCGCCTTTCATATTTGGCTTTTTGCTTCTCTGCGAGCTGATCGACTTCTCAGCAGTTCTGGAGGTCATGCCCTTTGGTGCGGTGGATCTTGCAGTATTGCTTGTCGGAGCTTTCTGGCTTGAAGGCAGCCGCGAAGGCCCGGCAGGCGACACACCCAACGATTTCCTTGCCAGGGTCATCTGCCTTCGGTTTCTTGGCAGCGTCGGCATCTTCAAATCCCATGACGGCAAGCACGACCTTGCCCTTGCGTTTCCTGTTGTGGCGTCGGCCCTTTTTCGCTGGGGCAACGGTGTCTTCGTCTGAGGAGTCGGTTTCCACACTGGCGTGTACGCCGGGGTACTTCCTTCCCTCTTTAACCCGAGCACATCTGTCGGCCAGAACATAGAGTTCGGCCACATCCTTGACTTTATTCATCGCTAGCTCCTCACGCATCTTGCGGTTGCACACATTCTGATGGAATGCGCTGATGATGGCGGCGGGATGAACGTTTAGGATGTTGTATTGCACTCGGCTGAATCTTTGTATGTACTTGCGCATGCTTTCACCTTCTTTCTGGGGGATGACATGCAAATCGCTTGCTTGGCCATGAGCCTGGTGGCCTCCCGTAAAGGCGCCAAAAATTCATGGCACAAATCCGACCAGGAAGAAATAGAATTTACTGGCAAGTGCATCAACCATGACATGACGTTGGGTTTAAGTGCCAACGAGAAGTAATTGGAAAGAACCTTGTCGTCACGTGCTCCGGCGGCCTGCATCGCGATGGTGTCGATGCTGAGGAACTCTGACGGGTGAGTCTTGCCATTGTACTTCTCGCCGACGTCTGGCTTGAAGGTGCGGTGAGTGGGCCATTGGAATAGCCGCAACTCGCGGGTAAAGGCTGGACAGCCTACCTCGTAAGGTAAGCCTCCAGAGCCTCCCGATGCCGGGTGGTCCGCAGTGGGCCCTGCTCGCCTATCTGACTGGTGGCGTGCCTCGCGCCAACGCTTGATGGTACTTCGAGCGTCTTCATGGGCACGCTCCGAAAGAACTTGGTGCTGATCGCGGTGGGTCCATGGATCGGACGACGCTATGGATATGTTATCACAAGCGTCATCCCGACGGACCGGTGCTCATGGTAGCTGGCGAGGAGGAGGAGAACGCACCGTGGCTGCAACGCCTCCGATCCTTCCACCACTGGCGTGCGGTGGCTCAACAGAGTGTCGGCCTAAGGGCCCCGCTGGCCGCGACTCGTCTTTGTTGGCGACGGCGACGAGGCTCCGGATGGTAGCTCTACAATCATCGAGCTTCTTCGCGGCAGGAGGGAAGTCGAGGAGCAACTCTGCGCGTGCTAAGGCCTCCGGCGGCGTAGGTGGCGGTGAAAGCTGCGTGGACCGTGATGCGCTCCGACTTCTAACCATGTTATAAGGAGCTCTATCATGGTCCTGCAGCTATACGCCATTTTCGCCAGGCGCCTCGGCTGATGTGCAAGGCTCTTTCTGTGGCGGCGCCAGCGTGGCGACGCTGCTCATTGCGCACGACCTCGGAGGAGTGCATCATGGGTGCCGCCGTGGGCGTCTTGGAAGTCGCCGTGTCACCCGTACACGGTACGACGCTGCTCTTGGAAGGCCCCGCACCGCCTGCTGGGGGCCCGGCTCCACCCTTGGACTTGGTGGCGTGCGTCTCGTCGTCTCGTGCATGAACGACGCCGCTTGCCAGGCTTCGACTGCTGGAACGACGCGGGTGTTCGCGGGTCGCGCCTCGGCTTCCATCCGTGACCACCCCGTCGCCAGCTCGCGCCGGCACGGGCCGTTCAGCTCCATATGAACCGATCACCATGATCGTCTTCTTCTTGGGATCCATAGCGATGAAGAGCTGCTAAACTAACTGCTAGACTGGATTTTCACAACTGTGCCCCCTACCTGGCTTGCCAAAGATGTCGGTGGAGAACGACACCTATGGGATCACTAGAATCCCTTCTACGGTTGGCGGGCGCGAAGTTGTGCAAGGAGCGGGTCTAAGAGTCAGTACAAGGATCGTTTACCTAGGTTCGGGCCGCTTGAATGCGTAATACCCTAGTCCTGCTTTGGTGTGTATTTGAGTGTTCTTGAGTTCTTGAACTAGCTACGGTGCATGTCTCACTCCAAAGATTCGAATCCTTCTCCAGTATGCCTCGGGCCTCCTTTTATAGTCAAAAGGGGCTGCCATAGTGGCACACAGGAGGTGGAAATGTGTACAGTGCATAGGCTTATCTCATGCCATTACGGGACAAGACGCATTAAATTTGCTACTTAGGTGTCCACTCGCTTTATCGGGGACGAAAATGAGGCCCGTCCCGTCCGTGGCCGCTCCATCTAGTTGCGACGCGCGTCCAGGCAAGCGGGGCAGGCAGCTGAGATGGCGCGGTGGTAGGGTCTTCACAAAGATCTGCATGCCACCACGCAGGTGCTTGACTAGCTAGACCAGGAACCACGTACCACCACGTGGGTACCTGCCTGGGCTAGTGTATCGGCCGCCGAGCTTAGGCGACGATGGGGCGGCAAGGGCTTGCCGCGGTCCCGCGTCTATTCCCGGCAAGGGTCTTGCCGGGGCCTCTGTGAGTGTCCGCGGCAAGAGGCTTGCCGGGGCTTTTGTGAGCGTCCTCGGCAAGAGGCTTGCCGGGGCTTCGGGTGACTTCGGCGAGGAGCCTTGTCGGGGCCTCGTGGGCATCCTTGGCAAGGAGCCTCGTGATCACCTTGTCTTCTGGTTCTCATCTTAGGAGCCATGGACCCTTGTCTTTACAAAGATCTGCATGCCATAACGTGGGCGCTTCCCGAGCCTTGGTTCCAACGCTGTTGATGATGTTGGAGCTCCTAGGCTCAAGGGTGGTTGTAATGGAGGCGTTTGGGTGAGTTGCCCCGGCAAGGGTTCCTGCTGGGGGTGTGGAGGCCGCCCTGGCAAGAGGCTTCTCGGGGGAGAGCATGTCTTCTTGCTTGGCCTCCTTGCGTCATTGTTTTGGTGCTGCTCTGGTAACCTTGTGTCTCTGGCTTCCCTCCTCTGCCTTGTTATGTGTGGTCGCAGGCGTAGCTCTGACTGCCCATGCACAAGTAAGGGGTATAAAGGCGCGCCCCTACTTTTATACACTGACAATTTGAAGCCTTACTTGGGTCAGGAAGATAGGCTTCCGTCAAGGACGACATCAATTCAAGAAGGGGAGGATGATGAGGACATCACTAACAAAGTTACACCCACAGCCCGTATTGATACTTATACATGACCAATTACTAGAGCGTGCGCACGCCAATTAAACTACCGGGTACTATCGTTTCTTGGTAATGATTCTAATGTTCATGAGAATATGATGCTGCCTAAATTGGATACATTTGTCTTGCTTACAAATGAAGGGCCTGGCTAGGACAAGAATAATGATCATTGGAGCAAGATCAAGCATGGAGATGAGGGCATGCGCAAGGGGAACAAGAACGGAGTTTTTTGGTGGAGATTACAACACTTTCGAGCCACCATGAGGACGTACAAGGACATGGACAAAATATTCAAGATGCCCTTTCATAAAATTCGTCCACAGCTTAATATATGTGTTGCGCCACCTTATTTCTGGTCAGGCCCATGTAATTTCGAAATACATCATTATAGCCTGTTTTTAGAGTCTGTATGTGCGGGGAAACAAGAGTTAGGGTTGGTTTCGGACCCCTTCCCGAAGGGCCATGAATTCCCCCCTCTTCCTCCATATATACAGCCCTTAGGTCATTGTTTGGACTTTGGGTTTTCATTAGATTAAAGTTCGCCATAGTTGCACCTTCGCGTACTTCGTTTGTGTTCAACGACCAGACAAAGACGTCATACAACCCGACTTGATCAATAAAGCATTCCTCTTCAATTCGCAATGTCTAGATTGCAATCTTAGTTTCTCGCTTGTTCTTTGTTTGCCTGCAGGAAACAGACCTTCGTGGTCAGGTTGATCGTGCTCCGGCGTGGTCAATAACCTCTCGGAGTTGGTTTAGCGATTACTAAGGCGCGACGTCCTCGCACGTTCGTAGTCAGATCGTCAAAGTTGACTTCGTCCAAAACGATAGCCACCATCTCATCAAAAGACGGGACACCTTTGCATCTATCACCTGTACCTAGTGTTACATGGGGGGATATATCTATGGACTTTGTTTTGGGTTTACCTCGAACAAAGAAGTGGAGGGATAACATATTTGTTGTCGTGGATAGGTTCTCGAAAATGGCACACTTTATACCATGTCATAAAAGTGATGATGATGCTAATGTTGTTGATTTATTCTTTCGTGAAATTATTAGCTTGCATGGTGTGCCAAATACTATTGTTTCAAATCGTTATACTAAATTTCTTAGCCACTTTTGGAGATGTTCATGGGCTAGGTTGGAGACTAAACTGCTTTTGAGTACTACTTATCACCCGCAAACTGACGGACAAACTGAAGTAGTCAATAGAACTTTGTCTACTATGCTTAGGCCTTTTTTGAAGAATAACAAGAAAATGTGGGAAGAATGCTTGCCTCATATTGAATTTTCTTATAATAGTTCATTGCGTTCTACTACTAAGATGTTGATGCGGGGTCAACCCGATCTAGGCCGATCTTTCACGAAAAGGAGGGAATCCCATGATGAAGACGAAGAACACAAAGGAGAAATCATGAGGGAAGTGGAAGAGGAACACTCAAATCAAGAAGAAAGTAATCACACAAATGCTAGATCCAGAAACATAAAGAGATACACGATCCACGGTCAACAACGGGCGATACAAGTAGCATTAGTCTTCTCCGTGAGGAGGTCTTGGTATCCTATGGGATCTTCTCCAAAAGAGGTCTTAAATCCATGTGGATCTTCTTCGTAGAGGGGCCGCAGTCACTTTCGAGGAGATGAACCACTAGTGGATGAGCAAAGCTCTAGGTTTTGAGCTATCACAATGCTGCCCTAAAAGAGGTAGGTGGAAGAGTATATATAGTCTAGAGGGGCGAAGGGGATACACGGGCCAAGGCTCTTTACTGTGCGCAGACAGTCGGGTCGGACGTCCGCTGGGTCACCGGACGTCCGGTCGCTCGGGAGGGGCCGAACGTCTGGTACCTCTGGGATTTCCGGTATTTTCCCCGATTTCGGTTCTGTGAAGGATGTCACGGACGTCCGGTGGCCTCTGGTCGTCCGGTCGCTTTGGAGTTGCCTGTCGTCCGGTACTCGTCGGATGTCCGGTGCATGGGGATGACTGGTCGTCCGGTAGGGGCCGGACGTCCGGTGCCTGTAGCGTGTTCAGCAACTCTTCGTCATGTTCCTTGTACTTGTCGATCCCGCCATCTTGCCCAATGTGTATAGCTGTTCCGTGGCCTTCATCCAAGTACCTAATCATGCATAGTGTCTCTGCGTTAGGTAGTAACCATGTCTCATGTGGTGAAAGTGGTATTTTGGAGAGGAGCAAGTTCACCTTATCTTCGATAGCCCTTGCACGAGCTCTTGTCATTGGTCCTTGAGGCACTTGGTGTGGCGATGGTAGGTCCATGGGGATGACCTTGGGATGCTCCGCATCATCTCCCCTCCCTTGGGAAAGATACGACCTCGGATCAAAATCTTCATCACCATGGAAAGGAGAGAGATCCTTGATGGTGAATGTATCGCTCACATAGTACTTGTCACGTGGAATGTCGATCTTGTTGGCATTGTTGTTGTAGCTTGCTAACACCTTGAAGGGTCCGTCGACGCGAGGTAGTAGTTTGGACTTGTGTTCATTGGGGAAGCGTTCCTTGCGAAGATGAAGGCATACAAGATCTCCCGGTTGGAACACCATTGGTGACTTGTTGGCGTTGAGCTTGGTTGCTAGGCGATGTACTTGTCGTGCGATCGTTGCCCTTGTATCTTCGTTCATCTTCTTGAGATAAGTTGCTCATGCACTTGCCTCCATGTTGATGAGCTCTTGTAGAGTTAGAGGGAGAATGTCCAATGGGGACAATGAGTTGAAGTCGTAGATGATCTTGAAGGGGGGCTTGCCGGTTGTGGACTGTCTTGCGCGGTTGCAGGCGTACTCGACGATGGGCAAGCATTGCTCCCATTCCTTGATGTTCTTCTTGATCAACACGCGAAGAAGCATCGATCACGTCCGGTTCGTCACCTCCATTTGGTCGTACGTTTGTGGATGATATGCCAAAGAGAATAGGAGCTTGATGCCGAGTTTGGCGCATAGAGTCTTCCAAAAGTAGCTCAAGAACTTGACGTCACGGTCCGAGACGATCGTCTTGGGCACACCATGTAGGCGCAAGATTTCCCTACAAAAGATATTCGCCACATGTGAAGCATCGTCGATCTTGTTACAAGGAATTAAATTAGCCATTTTGGAAAATCTATCGACAACAGCAAACACAAAATCCTTTTCATTTTGAGTTTTAGGCAATCCAAGTACAAAGTCCATGCTAAGGTCCTCCCAAGGTTGGTATCGAATAGGAAGTGGCATGTAAAGACCATTGGATTGAGCTTTGGACTTAGCTTTGCGGCATGTAGAGCACCGGTTTGTGAAACGTGAAACATCACAGAACATCTTGGGCCAAAAATAGTTTTTGGAGATCTTCGCAAATGTCTTGTCGCGTCCAAAGGGTCCCATAAGTCCTCCTCCATGAGATTCCTGCAATTGAAGCAAACGAAGAGACGATTCTGGGATGCAAAGTTTGTTAGCTCTCATGAGATATCCATCCTTGATATAGTATCGTTCCCAAGAAGTGTGCATCACACATTTGGCATAAGGGTTTGCAAAGAAATGATCACGCTTATACAAATCTTTGATATGCTCAAAGCCAATAACATTCAACTCAAGTTGGGTAACAAGCATGCATTTGCGGGAAAGCATGTCCGCCACAACATTCTCTTTGCCTTTGATGTACTTCATGACATAAGGAAAAGACTCTATGAACTCACTCCACTTAGCATGACGCTTGTTCAACTTAGTTTGACCCTTGAAATACTTAAGCGTCTCATAGTTCGTGTGAAGAATGAACTCATGAGGTCGAAGATAGTGTTCCCAAACACGCAAAACTCTCACTAAGGCATAGAGTTCTCTATCATAGATGGGGTAGTTAAGTTGTGCTCCAGAAAGTTTTTCGCTAAAATACGCGATCAGTCGCTTTTCTTGCATTAACATGTCTCCTATGCCGGTACCACAAGCGTCACAATGAATCTCAAATGGTTAGTCAAAGTTTGGCAAGGCAAGAATTGGTGCGTGAGTAAGCAAAGTTTGGAGCTCATTGAACGCGGTGTCTTGCGAAGGACCCCAAATAAAGGGTGCATTCTTTTTGCTCAAGGCGTGAATAGGCATAGAAATTGTGCTAATGTCCTTCACAAAAACGTCGACAAAAACTGGCTAAACCAATAAAGCTACGCACTTGTTGGAGATTCGTTGGTTGGGGCCAAGTTTTAATTGCTTCAATTTTAGTTTCATCAACATGAACACCTTGTGAAGAAACGACAAATCCTAGGAAAACAACCTTATCAACGCCAAAAGTGCATTTATCCATGTTAGCATATAAGCATTCTTTCCGAATGGTTTGCAAAACCATGCGGATGTGTGTGACATGATCCTCAAGCGACTTGCTAAAGACGAGGATGTCATCAAAGTAAACCACTACAAAGACGCCTATATAAGGTCGGAGAACCAAATGCATGAGACGCATGAATGAGCCGGGCGCTTTTGATATGCCCATCGGCATGACCAACCACTCATATACCCCAAACTTGGTTTAAAAAGATGTTTTCCACTCATCACCCTCTTGAATGCGAATTTGGTAATAATCACTTTTAAGATTGATTTTTGAAAAGATGGTAGCACCACATAATTCGTCAAGCATATCATCTAGGCGTGGAATAGGGTGATGGTATCTAACGGTGATATCATTTATTGGACAACAATCGGAGCACATGCGAAAACTTCCATCTTTCTTAGGCACGAGAATAACCGGAACGGACAAGGGCTTAAGCTTTCACGTACATGACCTTTGTCGATGAGTTGTTGCACTTGTCGTTGTATCTCCTTGGTTTCCTCGGGGTTGACGCGGTAAGGAGCTTTGTTTGGAAGTGGCACACCGGGTATGAGGTCGATGCGTTGTTCGATGCCGTGGAGTGGAGGTAGTCCCGGTGGTAGCTCATCGGGAAAGATGTCGGAGAATTCCTGCAACAATTGAGACAACACTAAATGTAGAGGTGGTGAAGTGTTAGTAGGTTTCTCTTCCCCTTTGCATAGAAGCACAAGGTGAAAGATGCTCCAAGGGTTCTCACACACTTCTCTCATCTCATGTTTTGTGGCGAATAGCACTAGTTGTTTCTTGTCGCTCATCATGGAGTCGCTCCTATATGGCTTGTGACTCTCACTCCCCTTTTGGTGGTTCACTCTCTCACCATTCTCTCCATGATGGTTGGTAGGTATTTGTTTGTCGGTGGCTACTTGACTTGGTGACATTGGGCATAGCACGAACTCTTTGCCCTTCATCTTGAAGCTATAGTGGTTGGTTCGTCCGTTGTGGGTGACTCCGCGATCATATTTCCATTGTCGTCCAAGAAGAAGGTGGCACACGGACATAGGTACTACATCACACTCAAGTGTGTCCTGGTAGGCGCCTATCTTGAAGGATACTTGCACGGTGTGCTCAACTTGAATAGTTTCAGCGTCGCTAAGCCATTGGACCTTGTATGGATGCGGGTGGTTCGTCTTAACCAATTTTAGCTTGTCGCATAGCTCTTCACTTGCCAAGTTATGACAACTTCCTCCATCGATGATAACCTTGACGGAATGTCCATTGATGTCGGCCTTGGTGTGGAAGATGTGACATCGTTGATCTTCATCTTGATGATGTTGAAGTGTTAAGACCTTGGAGACAACAAGATTAGGACTCGAGTCATTGTCGCAATACAGTTGATTGTCTTCATCTCCATTCACCTGGCGATGCATAGCTACATGCTCAAGGGCTTCCATCTCATCGTCGCTCATTCAGTTATAGGAGCCGTCGTCATTGATAATCATGGTGCGAATCGTCTTGCACTCAAATGACTTGTGGCCTCGCCCTTGGCATTTGAAACACTTGATGGAACTCGTCTTGGAGTTGTCCTTGGTTGGAGTTGTAGATGATGAAGTTCTTGGCTTGAAGTTGGTTGTAGGAGGAAGACGACTTGATGTAATTGAATTCTTGTAGCTTGACTTGTCACCTAAGCTCGTAGATGTCTTGGTAGAGGTAGGAGGTGCCTAATTCGTTGAAGCTTGGTTGTAAGAGTCGTAGTTCTTGGAGGTGAACTTGGAGTACTTGTAGTCCTCTTGAACTTGTCGCTCTGCTTTGGTTGCTTGGTGCGCTAGCTCAAGGAGATTCGTGTATGGTTGAAAGTCCGCAATCTTCTTGATATGATAGTTGAGTCCATTCAAGAATCTCGCCAGAGTTTGCTCTCCATCTTCTGTGATGTTGGCTCTTATCATGGCAATCTCCATTTCCTTGTAGTACTCTTCAACTAACTTGGTTCCTTGCTTGAGGAGTTGCAACTTCTTGAACAAGTCACGGTTGTAGTGTGTTGGCACGAAGCGCGCTCTCATGACTTCCTTCATTTGACTCCAAGTAGTGATAGGCGGTTCGCCTTTTGCTTCTCGTCTCTCTATGACTTGCTCCCACCAAATGAGAATGTTGTCTTGGAATTCAAGGGACGCCATTGCAATCTTCTTTTCTTCATCAAAGTTGTGGAGGCGAAAGATCTTGTCAACTTTCAACGCCCATGCGAGGTAGTCTTTGGGATCAATGCTTTCGGAGAACTTTCGCATGGCGAATTTAAGCTTGCCATAGCGATGCTCTTCATTGTTTGCTTGCCTATTGTTAGGGCGGTCTTGATTTGGATGATTGTCAACCTCATGTTGCTCTTGGCAAAGTTGATCCTCGTTGTCATGTTGTTCCTGCCGAGCTTGGTGTTCTTGTTGGGCTTGTTGCTCTTGTCGCGCTTGAGGAGGAACTTCTTGTTGCATTCATGCTTGGTAACGCCTTTCTTGAATCTCACCTCGAATTACTTCATCTTCGTGACAAATGTTTCGATTGCGAGTTGCAACATTGCGATGTGAGGCATGAAGGGAACATTGCGCCTCAAGAGCTTGAGCTTCTCGGCGTTGTTGTGCTTGATACTCGATCGGTGCAAAAGGTGCACTTCCCAAGGTTACCAAACAAACATGCATCACGTAGAGCAATAAATACAACACTTAAATGTTCCAAATGTTCCTCCAAAGATCTGCTATAAATCAGTATATCATCAAAGTAAACTATCACAGATCGTCCAATCAAAGCACGTAAAACTTCATTCATTGATCTTATGGAAGTAGTAGGTGCATTAGTTAACCCAAAAGGCATGACTAACCACTCGTATAATCCAACTTAGTTTTAAATGTTGTTTTCCATTCATCTCCCAATTTCGTACGAATTTTATGGTATTCAATACGCAAATCAACTTTGGATAAAATAGTAGAGCCACTTAATTCATTAAGCATATCAGCTAGCCTAGGAATTGGACTAGGGGATTCGCGTATATAACCTTTATCGAGTAGCTCCTGTACTTGACGCATAATATTCTTCGTCTCCTCTGGATTTGTACGGTGTCGGCGTCCTGGGAACCAGGGTACCCAGACATGCCTGTCTGCGGGCCACGACGCGCTCCTACAGCGGCCTGGTACGACCCAGCTGATCGACCAGCTGCCCAAGACCCTCGCGAGGGTGCTAAGCCTCGCGAGGAGAACAACGTCAAGACCTCCTCAGGAGCGGCCCCAGCAGGGCGCTCCGGAGGGGCGCATAATCCAAGGCCAAGTCTGCCTCAGGAGGAGGCAATGATGTCACCAGTGACGCATCGCGCCAGTGGGTGCCAGCGCTCGCCAGCAGCGTAGTTGCCATTTCGGTGCAAGGGGGATAGCGCAGCCGCATGTTCCCGAGGAGCGGGAAAAAGGTTCCCCCTTTGGTGCAACAAGACCGAAGACCGCAAGGATGGCAAGGAGGATGTCACCGTCGAGCCCACCACCGCGTCACCGCCTGATCCTTTTACCCACGAAGACCGCTTTTATCAGGATATGAACGTCCTTGTGTTCCCGCTCAAAAATGGCCGTTGTGGCATCCCTTCCCGCCTAAACATTCCAGGGGAAGAGGACCCTGACCGCCTATATATGTAGCTAGGATCCCCACTATGGAGGGCTGGTCTAACCAAGCCTAGACAAGTTGAGCAGATCCATACACTCTACCACCACGCAAGGAGCAACAACACTTGCCTCCTGACCCTCCTGAGCTCACCTCCTGAGCTCAGGAACACTTTACTAGCTCATATTCCGGCCCTCCCGAGGCTAATCCACCAAAGCAGGAAGTAGGGTCTTACACCACACGATGGCCCAAACCTGGGTAAACTCCTGTGTGTTCTATCTGTTGTTTGCTTGAATCCCTTCACCAAGACGAGAGCGAGATGCTAGGTAGACGAGAGTGGGAGAGATCTTCGTTCACGCCCCAGTGTTCGAACTTCTTTGGTTTTTCGGAGCCCTAAATCCGACATTTGGAGCACCAGGTAGGGGGCGTGACGAAATCTCGCCTCTCCGATGACCTCGTCGCATTCTCGTCGTCAACTCCGCTCCACAGCCATGGTGGACACACGCCGAGCTCATGCCGCCCGCCGCACTGCGAACGTCGCTTAGACGGCGCCCGCGGGCAACGGCGCACCGCTCTGCCCCAACTCGCCAGTCGCCAACGCCGCCACCGACCCGGCCGTCCACGAGCAGCAGGAGTCGTCGCTGCCCCCGTCTGTGCGGCGAGATGGCCGCACGGCGACTCCTTCACCCTCACCGGCCGCGGCGTCGTCCTCGCTGGCCCATCGTGGGCCGGTCTACCAGCAGCCTGCGCTGCTGATGGCACGGGAGCTCTTGCGCTACCGCCCGGCAGATGACCTCTACGACGAGTGGCTCCACCGCATCACCAAGATCGTCAACGCCGCTGTAGAAGAACCTGCACCAACGCACTCCTCACGTCCTCCGTCGCCCCCGGCGAGGAACGAAGGCCACGGAGTCCCGGCTCTGCCTCCGCTCCACGGCGCCGGCCAGGATGTCCGGCGCAAGGCTCCTCGACGCGACTAACCCCGCAGAGCCCACGCACATGACGAGGAGAGCTGCCAGGTGATTCTGCATCCCCATGCATAGGCTCGCGCCCCCCCTAGCCAGCAGCGCCAAGACTGCACGCCACAGGAGGTGGTGGTGCCTGCACCCCAAGAACCGGCACCGCAAACACAGGGGCGCTTGTGATCATGAGTGTGGCTGGGTGTCGCACCCTAGCTCCTGAGCTATGACGCCTCGTCTGGCCCGGCAAGTTCAAGCCGGACCTGCCTTCGCGTTACGACGGCACCACCGACCCCATGGAGTTCCTCCAACTCTACGAGCTGAGCATCGAGGTGTCCAACGGCACCGAGCAGGTCATGGCGAACTGGTTCCCCATGGCTCTAAAAGATGGCGCACGCTCCTGGCTCCTGAACCTCCCCATGGGATCCATCTCCTCCTGGGAAGAGCTTCGCAAGCGTTTCATCATCAACTTCCAAGGCACCCGCGACCGAGCCCCGGCAGCTGCTGATCTGCGCCGCATGAGGCAGCAGCCGGGAGAGACCCTGCAAAAGTACATCCAACGCTTCAACGCCATGCGCCTCCGGATCCCTAGGGTCTCCGACGAGGCCATCATCTCGGCGATCTCCGACGGCGTCCACGACATCAGGATGAGGGAGGAGCTCGCCATCCATGAGAACACATGCACAACTCTCGAGATGTTCAAGATCGCGGCAAAGTGCACCAGGACGGAAGAAGGACACCTCTCCCTCCAGAAGTTGCCCGAGGCGGAGGCGGACGACAAGAAGACCAAGGCCAAGGAATCAAAGCGCAAGGGACCCGCCGTGCTGGCTGCGGAGCCAGAAGTGAAGCGTGGCTGCAGCTACGATGACCTCCCCAGAGACAACAGACCGTACTGTGTCTTCCACAACATCCATAGCCACAACACTAACGACTGCCAGGAGCTCAGGGCGATGCGCGGCGGGCGCGTCGGGCAGTGCCCTGAGCGCGACAACCGCGGCTACGGCCGTGGAGGAGGCCGAGGAGGAGGACGTTGGGACGGCAGGAACTCATGCCAGGGATGGCGCGAACAGCCTCGTGAAGACCACTCGCAGGAGGCCACTCACCCCCTGTTTATAGACCAAGAAGATTAACCGGCGGCCACTCACGGGGAGCCATAATGGCTCCGCCGCCTGCGCCAAGGAGTTGTCAAGTCGCATGATTGCCAAGACTGCGTGGGAAGTGGAGTCGCCCACGTCCCATCCAACCGTCACGCGCCAGCCTGGCCCGCAGCCTTTTTGGGGCCCATGGCGCTTCGTCCTCGGCTAAGGCTTCGCCCCGAAGCCAACTCCGCGTGCGCCTTGGGCCCGGGGGCTACTGTCGGCGTCTTGGGAACCAGGGTACCCAAACTTGCCTGTCTGCGGGCCACGACGCGCTCCTACAGCGGCCTAGTACGGTCCAGCTGATCGACCAGCTGCCCAAGACCCTCGCGAGGAGAACGACATGAAGACATCCTCAGGAGCGGCCCCAGCAGGGCGCTCCGGAGGGGCGGAGAATCCAAGGCCAAGCCTACCTCAGGAGGAGGCAGTGATGTCAGCAGTGACGCACCACGCCAGCGGGTGCCAGCGCTCGCCAGCGGCGTAGTTGCCATTTCGGTGCAAGGGGGACAGCGCAGCCGCAAGTTCCCGAGGAGCGGGACAAAGGTTTCCCCTTTGGTGCAACAAGACCGAAGACCGCAAGGACGATAAGGAGGATGTCACTGTCAAGCCCACCACCGCGTCACCGCCTGATCCTTTTGCAGGCGAAGAGCGCTTTTGTCAGGATAGGAATGTCCTTGTGTTCCCGCTCAAAAATGGCCGTTGTGGGATCCCTTCCCGCCTAAACATTTCGGGGGAAAAGGACACTGCCGCCTATATAAGTAGCTAGGATTCCCACTATGGAGGGCAGGTCGAACCAAGCCTAGCCAAGTAGAGCAGACCCATACACTCTGCCACCACGCAAGGAGCAAGAACACTTGCCTCCTAACCTTCCTGAGCTCACCTCCTGAGCTCATGAACACTATACTAGCTCATATTCCAGCTCTCCCGTGGCCAATCCACCAAAGCAGGAAGTAGGGTCTTACACCACACGGTGGCCCGAACCTGGGTAAACTCTTGCGTGTTCTATCTGTTGTTTGCTTGAATCCCTTCACGAAGACGAGAGCGAGACGCTAGGTAGACGAGAGTGGGAGAGATCTTCGTTCACGCCCCTGTGTTCGAACTTTTTGGGGTTTTGCGGAGCCCTAAATCTGACATACGGTATGGTGCACAGTTGGGTAGCGATGCACCAGGAATTAAACCAATATGATGCTCAATGCCTCAAATAGGAGGTAATCTCGGTAGTACGTCTTGTGGAAAAACGTCAGTGAACTCCCGCAAAATGTTAGTGACAGCATGAGGCAAAGAGGAAGGCACGTCCTCAAATGCCGCTTTGCGCACAAAAGCATAGCAAACAGATTTGCTGAAATCTGGATCATAAATATCAGATTTGGTGGCAAGTTAACATCCACTTTTCAATTTAATTTCACATGCAACATGAGATGATGGTGTGTTATTAGGTTTCATTTGTTGCTCAATTTCTTTTGCCACAATCTAATCTTCACTCTTATTTTGCTCGTGTTTTGCTTTACTAGCTCTTTGAATATCATCTTTCAAAAATGAATCAGAAGTCATAGGAAGCAAAGTAATATGTTTATCCTTAAGAACAAGAGTATACTGATTTTTTCCACCATGGTGTACATATTTCTTATCAAGTTTCCATGGTCTACCAAGTAATAAGGAACATGCTTGCATGGGTACCACATCACAATCAACATAATCAGCATATGTAGCTATACTAAAATGCACATGAACAGTACGTGTTACCTTAACCTTGCCGCTGTTGTTGAACCATTGGATGTAGTAAGGATGTGGATGTAGTCTTGTGGTGAGAGAGAGCTTCTCCACCATCTCCATGCTAGCCAAATTGTTGCAGCTCCCTCCATCTATGATGAAGCGAACATAACTTACCTTCGCAACTACCTTTGCATGGAACAAATTGTTCCTCTAATTTTGCTCAGCTTGGGTGACCTACACACTCAAAACACGTTGAGCAACTAAACAATCATACATGTCAGCGTCTTTAGAAGCCATGTATTGTCTCTCATGTTTAGAATCATCTCATCCGTGTTCTTCACGTGTAATAAGAGCCAAAGTCTCCTCATCATAGTCACTAGCAGACTCATACCCATCATCCTCAGTAGCAATCATCACACGCTGAGATTTCCATTCCCTCGCAAAATGACCTCTTCCCTTACAACGACGACAAATAAAATCACTTGTGTGCCCTATTGATGCCATGGATGAAGAAGAGCTATGCGTAGGACTAGCAGGTGTACTCCTGGCTAATGGTGGCGGTGCCTGTTTGCCTGTATCACGGTTAGAAGTGGCGGATGATGTAGGCGGTGGTGCAGCTGGACGAGTGGAAGTAGATGATGCACGTGGTACCCATGATGAAGGTCGACCTGCAGAAAAATTAGTTCGTGCCAAGGCATGTCGAACCTGCACTTCACGTTCAGCTTTGCAAGCAAGATGGAATAAATGAGTGATATTGGTATACTCTTTATACTCTAAAATGGTTTGAATCTCTCTATTTAATCCACCCATAAAACATGCAAGTATAGCTTTATTATCCTCAACAATACCACATCTAATCATGCCAGTTCATAATTCCTGATAATATTCATCTACAGAATTTTTTCCTTCTCTTAAACGCTGCAATTTTTGTAGAAATGCACGTTGATAATATGGTGGAACCCAACGAGTACGCATAGCAATTTACAAAGCAGCCCAACTAGTTGGAATATTATTTGGATGAAATCAACGATGTTCAGACCACCACACACAAGCAAAACTAGTGAAACACAAAGAGTAGCGGCAACATGTCTCTCCTCGGGATATTCTAAACAAGTAAAACATTGCCCCATTTATAACTCCCAAGTAAGATCTATATCAAGAACATATCTACCTTCAAATGGTGGAATATTCAATTTTAGTTTAGCGAGATGGTCAGGATCTCATACCTGAGGTGGTGGCGGAGCCCTATGATTGCGATTATATACATGTGGATGACCTGGTGTTTGTGGTGCAGGTGGTTGCACGTAGTTCTGATTTTGATCAACCTCGTCCTCATAATCACCCTCATAAGTGTCATCCTCCTCGGCACCAGCAACAGCAGCAGCAAGAGCCAATGAAGCATAAACAGTAGGTACAATAGCAGCAAAAGTTTGGCCATGCTCAAGAGGAATACACTTCGCTCGTCCGAACTGATTTGGAAGTGGGCCTTGTTGTTGTCGTTGTAGAGGTGTGGCAGGTGCAGCACTTTGTTTTGAACGACTTCCCCATGTCATCTATCTTCTCCATGGCCTCTTCAAATCAGTTTCGCACGTCTCCCACCTGGTGACTCATCATTTGCTGAAATTTATCATGCAACTCCTTGTTCGTCAGGTTCTACCAGTCCAGCTCTTCAACTTGTGATCCTGGCATGGTTAGCAGAAATAAAACACAAAGGAATATGTCCTTCAGAACTACTAAAAAGTGGTGGTAGTGGGGTGTCTAATCACAAATCGGTCAAGCGAATCTCAACCTCTTACCAGTTCTTACCAAATAGTAGGCGGTGATCAGCAACCGTTGTAGTCAAAAATGCCTCAAGGCTTGGATAGAGCGATTGCCAGGTGTTGTCAAACGCACGAGAGAGATGTATGTGGAGCTGGGAAGGCTTATGATATGGTAGCAAAAATGTCAGCAACAATCAATTCAGAGATGCAAAGTTAAATAAAATGCTCAACGACGGTACTGTGCTGGTCCTAGGCTAGACCGTACAAGAGACGCGAGCCTAGAACACTAACAAAATCACGACGCTGCACGTAATCAAGGGAAAAGCACACTATGAATTTTTTTAGCGCCTCTTTGTTCTTGCGCTTTTTTCCCGACAAACCCTATAATGGCGAATGTCTGAGAACTCTTCCCAAATCAAAATAATAGGATATGCACTGATAGAGGAAAAGGTGTCCCGTCTTTCGATGAGATGGTGGCTATCGTTTTGGAGGAAGTCGACTTGGACGATCCGACTACGAACATGCATGGACGTCGTGCCTTAGCAATCGCTAAACCAACTCCGAGAGGTTATTGCCCACGCTGGAGCACGATCAACCTGACCACGAAGGTCTGTTTCCTGCAGGCAAACGAAGAACAAGCAAGAAACTGAGATTGAAATCTAGATATTGCGAATTCAAGAGGAAAGCTTTATTGATCAAGTGGGGTTCTGTGACGTCTTTGTCTGGTCGTTGAACACAAACGAAGTACGCGAAGTTGCAGCTATGGCGAACTTTAATCGAAACAAAACCCAAAGTCTAAACGATGCCCTAAGGGCAGTATATATGGGGGAAAGAGGGGGGAATTTCATGGCCCTTGGTGGAGGGGTCGAAAACCAACCCTAACTCTTGTTTCCCCACACATACGGACTCTAAAAACAGCCTATACTCAAGTATTTCAAAATTACATGGGCCTGACCCAATAATAAGGTGACGCAACACCTATAATAGCCTCTAGACGAAATTTATGAAGTGGCGTCTTGTATATTTCGTCCAAGGCTTCATGCGCTCATTATGGTGGCTTCAAAGTCCTGAAATCATCACTTGTAACTCCATTCTTGTTCCCCTTGCGCATGCCAATATCTCCATGCTTGATCTTGCTCCAATGTTCATCCTTCTTGTCCAAGCTAGGCCCTTCATTTGTAAGCAAAACAAATGTATCCAATTTAGGCAGCATCATATTCTCATGAACATTAGATTCATTACCAAGAAACGAAAGTACCTGGTAATTTAATTGGCGTGCGCGAGTTCTAGTAATTGGTCCTGTATATGTGTCAGTTGGAGCTGTGGGTGTAACCTTGTTAGTGATGTCCTCATCATCCTCCCCTTCTTGAATGGAAGTCGTCCTCGACGGAAGCTCATCTTCCTCACCCAAGTAAGTCTTCAAATATGCAATGTTAAATGTGGGACTAACCCCAAAATATGCAAGCAACTCAAGTTTATATGCATTATCATTTATTTTCTCTAACACCTTGAAAGGACCATCAGCACGTGGCATTAGCTTTGACTTGCGCAAATTAGGAAACCTATCCTTACGCAAATGTAACCAAACAAGATCTCCAGGTGCAAAGACAACACGTTTTCTGCCCTTATCTCCAACAAGTTTATATTTAGCATTCATGCGCTCAATATTTTCCTTAGTTAACTCATGCATTTTTAAGATCAATTCAGCACGTTGTTTAGCATCAAAATTAACCTTCTTCAAAGATGGAAGAGGCAACAAATCAATAGGTGCACGAGGTAGGAAACCATAGACAATTTCAAAAGGGCATATCTTAGTAGTAGAATGCAACGAACGATTATAAGCAAATTCAATATGAGGCAAGCATTCTTCCCACATTTTCTTATTATTCTTCAAAACAACCCTAAGCATAGTAGACAAAGTTCTGTTGACTACTTCAGTTTGACCATCAGTTTGGGGGTGACAAGTAGTACTAAAAAGCAGTTTAGTCCCCAACTTAGCCCATAAACATCTCCAAAAGTGGCTTAGAAATTTAGTATCACGATGTGAAACAATAGTATTTGGCACACCATGCAAGCAAATAATTTCATGAAAGAACAAGTCAGCAACATTAGCAGCATCATCGCTTATATGACATGGTATAAAGTGTGCCATCTTCGAGAACCTATCCACGACAACAAATATGCTATCCCTCCCCTTCTTTGTTCGAGGTAAACCCAAAACAAAGTCCATAGATATATCTTCCCAAGGAACACTAGGAACAGGCAAAGGAATATATAAACCAAGAGGATTGAGTCGTGACTTAGCTTTTTGACATGTAGTGCAGCGACCAACAAAACGCTCAACATCCCGTCGCATCTTTGGCCAAAAGAAATGTGTAGCAAGTACGTCCTCCGTCTTCTTCACGCCAAAGTGTCCCAATAATCCTCCTCCGTGCACCTCTTGCAACAACAAAAGACGAACAGAGCTAGCTGGAATGCATAGCTTGTTAGCACGAAACACAAATCCATCATTAACGGCGAACTTGTTCCATGTTCTCCCTTCTTTACAATTCTGCAATACATCTTTAAATTCAGCATCATGCACATATTGATCTTTGATGGTCTCCAAACCAAATATTTTAAAGTCAAGTTGTGAAAGCATAGTATAACGACGAGACAATGCATCAGCAATAACATGTTCCAAATATTCCTCCAAAGATCTGCTAAAAAACAATATATCATCAAAGTAAACTACCACAAATCGTCCAATGAAAGCACGTAAAACTTCATTCATTAATCTCATGAAAGTACTAGGTGCATTAGTTAACCCAAAAGGCATGACTAACCACTCATATAATCCAAACTTAGTTTTAAATGTTGTTTTCCATTCATCTCCCAATTTCATACGAATTTGATGGTATCCACTACGCAAATCAACTTTGGAGAATATTGTAGAGCCACTCAATTCATCAAGCATATCATCTAGCCTAGGAATAGGATGATGATAACGAATAGTAATATTATTAATGCCTCTACAATCAACACACATACGCGATGTACCATCCTTTTTCGGCACAAGAATAATAGGAATAGCACAAGGACTAAGGATTCGCGTATATAACCTTTGTCGAGTAGCTCCTGTACTTGACGCATAATATCCTTCATCTCTTCTGGATTGGTACGGTATGGTGCGCGGTTGGGTAGCGATGCACCGGGATTAAGTCAATCTGTTGCTCAATCCCTCGAATAGGTGGTAATCCCGGTGGCACATCTTGTGGAAAAACGTCGGCAAACTCCTGCAAAATGTTAGTGACAGCAGGAGGCAAAGAGGAAGGCACGTCCTCGAATATAAATAATGCCTCTTTGCACACAAAAGCATAGCAAACAGATTTGCCAAAATCTAGCTCATCAATATCAGATTTCGTGGCATGTAAACATGCACTTTTCAATTTAATTTCAGAAGCAACAGTAGATGGTTTATTATTAGGCTTCATTTGTTGCTCAAATTCTTTTCCCACAATCTGATTTTCACTCTTATTTTTATCCGGTTTTGCTTTATTAGCTCTATTAATATCATCTTTCAAAATGGAATCAGGAGTCATAGGAAGCAAAGTAATATTTTTATCCTTATGAACAAGAGTATACTGATTGTTTCTACCATGGTGTACATAATTTTTATCAAATTGCCATGGTCTACCAAGTAATAAGGAACATGCTTGCATAAGTACCACATCACAATTAACATAATCAGCATATGTAGAGAGACTAAAATGCACACGAACAGTACGTGTTACCTTAACATTGCTGCTGTTGTTGGATCATTGGATGTAGTAAGGATGTGGATGTGGTCTTGTGGTGAGAGATATATTCTCCACCATCTCCATGCTAGCCAAGTTGGTGCAACTCCCTCCATATATGATCATGCGAACAGAACGTTCCTTCACAACTCCCTTTGTATGGAACAAATTATGCCTCTGATTTTGCTCAACTTGTGTAACCTGCACACTCAAAACACATTGATCAACTAAACATTCATACCTGTCAGCATCTTCAGGAGCCATGTATCGCGTCTCATGATCAGAGTCGTCTCCACCGTGTTCTTCACGTGTAATAAGAGCCAAAGTCTCCTCATCATATTCACTAGCGGATTCATATCCACCATCCTCGGTAGCAATCATCACACGCTGAGATTTGCATTCTCTCGCAAAATGTCCTCTTCCCTTACAACGACGACAAATAATATCACTGGTGTGCCCTGTTGATGCCATGGAAGAAGAAGAACTCTGTGCAGGCCCAATAGGTGATAGAGGCTAAGGTGTCCCGTCTTTTGATGAGATGGTGGCTATCGTTTTGGAGGAAGTCGACTTTGACGATCCGACTACGAACGTGCGAGGACGTCGCGCCTTAGCAATCGCTAAACCAACTCCAAGAGGTTATTGACCACGCCAGAGCACGATCAACCTGACCACGAAGGTCTGTTTCCTGCAGGCAAACGAAGAACAAGCAAGAAACTGAGATTGCAATCGGGATATTGCAAATTCAAGAGGAAAGCTTTATTGATCAAGTGGGGTTCTGTGACGTCTTGGTCTGGTCGTTGAACACAAACGAAGTACGCGAAGTTGTAGCTATGGTGAACTTTAATCTAAACAAAACCCAAAGTCTAAACGACGCCCTAAGGGCTGTATATATGGGGGAAAGAGGGGGGAATTTCTTGGCCCTTGGTGGAGGGGTCCGAAACCAACACTAACTCTTGTTTCCCCACACATACGGACTCTAAAAGCAGCCTATACTCAAGTATTTCGAAATTACATGGGCCTGGCCCAATAATAAGGTGACGCAGCACCTATAATAGCATCTGGACGAAATTTACGAAGTGGCATCCTGTATATTTCGTCCAAGGCTTCTCGCACTCATTATGGTGGCTTCAAAGTCCTGAAATCATCAATTGAAACTCCATTCTTGCTCCCCTTGCGCATGCCATCATCTTCATGCTTGATCTTGCTCCAATGTTCATCCTTCTTGTCCAAGCTAGGCCCTTCATTTGTAAGCAAGACAAATGTATCCAATTTAGGCAGCATCATATTCTCATGAATATTAGATTCATTACCAAGAAACGAAAGTACCTGGTAATTTAATTGGCGTGCGCGAGCTCTAGTAATTGGTCCTGTATATGTGTAGTTGGAGCTGTGGGTGTAACCTTGTTAGTGATGTCCTCATCATCCTCCCCTTCTTGAATTGAAGTCGTTCTCGACGGAAGCTCATCTTCCTCACCCAAGTAAGGCTTCAAATCTGCAATGTTAAATGTGGGACTAACACCAAAATCTGCAGGCAGCTCAAGTTTATATATATTATCATTTATTTTCTCTAACACCTTGAAAGGACCATCAGCACGTGGCATTAGCTTTGACTTGCGCAAATTAGGAAACCTATCCTTACGCAAATGTAACCAAACAAGATCTCCAGGTGCAAAGACAACACGTTTTCTACCCTTATCTCCAACAAGTTTATATTTAGCATTCATGCGCTCAATATTTTCCTTAGTTAACTCATGCATTTTTAAGATCAATTCAGCACGTTGTTTAGCATGAAAATTAACCTTCTCCGAAGATGGAAGAGGCAACAAATCAATAGGTGCACGAGGTAGGAAACCATAGACAATTTCAAAAGGGCACATCTTAGTAGTAGAATGCAACGAACGATTATAAGCAAATTCAATATGAGGCAAGCATTCTTCTCACATTTTCTTATTATTCTTCAAAACAGCCCTAAGCATAGTAGACAAAGTTGTGTTGACTACTTCAGTTTGTCCATCAGTTTGGGGGTGACAAGTAGTACTAAAAAGCAGTTTAGTCCCCAACTTAGCCCATAAACATCTCCAAAAGTGGCTAAGAAATTTAGTATCACGATCTGAAACAATAGTATTTGGCACACCATGCAAGCAAATAATTTCACGAAAGAACAAATCAGCAACATTAGCAGCATCATCGCTTTTATGACATGGTATAAAGTGTGCCAACTTCGAGAACCTATCCACGACAACAAATATGCTATCCCTCCCCTTCTTTGTTCGAGGTAAACCCAAAACAAAGTCCATAGATATATCTCCCCAAGGAACACTGTGGAGAGGCAAAGGCATATATAAACCACGAGGATTGAGTCGTGACTTAGCTTTTTGACATGTAGTGCAGCGACCAACAAAACGCTCAACATCCCGTCGCATCTTTGGCCAAAAGAAATGTGTAGCAAGTACGTCCTCCGTCTTCTTCACGCCAAAGTGTCCCATTAATCCTCCTCCATGTGCCTCCTGCAACAACAAAATACGAACAGAGCTAGCTGGAATGCATAGCTTGTTAGCACGAAACACAAATCCATCATTAACAACGAACTTGTTCCATGTTCTCCCTTCTTTACAATTCTCCAATACATCTTTAAATTCAGCATCATGCACATATTGATCTTTGATGGTCTCCAAACCAAATATTTTAAAGTCAACTTGTGAAAGCATAGTATAACGACGAGACAATGCATCAGCAGTAACATTTTCTTTTCCCTTCTTGTGTTTAATAACATAAGGGAAAGTCTCTATGAATTCAACCCATTTAGCATGTCTACGATGCAGTTTTGCTTGACTTTTAATGTGCTTCAAAGATTCATGATCAGAATGTATAACAAATTATTTGGGCCATAAATAATGTTGCCATGTTTCCAAAGTCTGAACCAGAGCATATAATTCCTTATCATAAGTAGAATAATTCAGACTAGGCCCACTCAATTTTTCAGAAAAGTATGCAACAGGTTTACCATCTTGTAAGAACACACTTCCTAACCCAATTCCACTAGCATCACATTCAAGCTCAAAAGTCTTATTAAAATCAAGAAGTTGGAGTAAAGGAGCATGTGTCAACTTATCTTTCAATACCGTGAATGCTTCTTCCTGTGCAGTACCCCAAACAAAAGGCACATCCTTCTTTGTAAGCTCATTGAGAGGTGCAGCAATGGTGCTGAAATCTCTCACAAAACGCCGATAGAATCCAGCGAGGCCATGGAAACTCCTCACGTGAGTGACCGTTTTGGGCTGCGGCCAACTCTCAATAGCTTCAATCTTGGCTTTATCAACCTCAATTCCCTGTGGAGTAACAACATAGCCAAGAAAAGAGACTCGGGCGGTGCAAAAGGTGCACTTTCCAAGCTTACCAAACAAACGTGCATCACGTAGAGCAATAAAAATAGGACGTAAATGTTCCAAATGTTCCTCCAAAGATATGCTAAAAATCAATATATCATCAAAGTATACTACCACAAATCGTCCAATGAAAGCACGTAAAACTTCTTTCATTAATCTCATGAAAGTACTAGGTGCATTAGTTAACCCAAAAGGCATGACTAACCACTCATATATTCCAAACTTAGTTTTAAATGCTGTTTTCCATTCATCTCCCAATTTCATACGAATTTGATGGTATCCACTACGCAAATCAACTTTGGAGAAAATTGTAGAGCCACTCAATTCATCAAGCATATCATCTAGCCTAGGAATAGGATGACGATAACGAATAGTAATATTACTAATGCCTCTACAATCAACACACATACGCAATGTACCATCCTTTTTCGGTACTAGAATAATAGGAACATCACAAGGACTAAGGGATTCGCGTATATAACCTTTGTCGAGTAGCTCCTGTACTTGACGCATAATCTCCTTCGTCTCTTCTGAATTGGTATGGTATGGTGCGCGGTTGGGTAGCGATGCACCGGGAATTAAGTCAATATGATGCTCAATCCCTCGAAAAGGTGGTAATCCCGGTGGCACGTCTTGTGGAAAGACGTCGGCGAACTCCTGCAAAATGTTAGTGACAGCAGGAGGCAAAGAGGAAGGCACGTCCTCGAATGAAAATAATGCCTCTTTGCACACAAAAGCATAGCAAACAGATTTAATAAAATCTATCTCAGCAATATCAGATTTGGTGGCAAATAAACATGCACTTTTCAATTTAATTTCAGAAGCAACAGTAGATGGTTTATTATTAGGCTTCATTTGTTGCTCATAATCTTTTGCCACAATCTGATTTTCACTCTTATTTTTCTCCTGTTTTGCTTTATTAGCTCTATTAATATCATCTTTCAAAATGGAATCAGGAGTCATAGGAAGCAAAGTAATATTTTTATCCTTATGAACAAGAGTATACTGATTGTTTCTACCATGGTGTACAGAATTTTTATCAAATTGCCATGGTCTACCAAGTAATAAGGAACATGCTTGCATAGGTACCACATCACAATCAACATAATCAGCATATGTAGAGATACTAAAATGCACACGAACAGTACGTGATACCTTAACCTTGCCGTTGTTGTTGAACCATTGGATGTAGTAAGGATGTGGATGTGGTCTTGTGGTGAGAGATAGCTTCTCCACCATCTCCATGCTAGCCAAGTTGTTGCAACTCCCTCCATCTATGATCACGCGAACAGAACGTTCCTTCACAACTCCCTTTGTATGGAACAAATTATGCCTCTGATTTTGCTCAGCTTGTGTAACACACTCAAAACACGTTGACCAACTAAACATTCATACCTGTCAGCATCTTCAGGAGCCATGTATTGCGTCTCATGATCAGAATCGTCTTCGCCGTGTTCTTCACGTGTAATAAGAGCCAAAGTCTCCTCATCATAGTCACTAGCGGACTCATATCCACCATCCTTAGTAGCAATCATCACACGCTGAGATTTGCATTCTCTCGCAAAATGTCCTCTTCCCTTACAATGACGGCAAATAATATCACTGGTGTGCCCTGTTGATGCCATGGAAGAAGAGGAACTCTGTGCAGGCCCAATAGGTGTGCTCTTGGCAGATAATGGTGGTTGTGCCTGCTTCCTTGTATCACGGCTGGCGGTAACAGCTGATGGAGGTGTCGGTGCAGTAGAATGTGTGGAAGTAGAGGATGCACGCGGTTTCCATGATGAAGGTCGACCTGCAGAAAAGTTAGTCCGCGCCAATGCCTGTCGATCCTGCACTTCATGTTCAGCTTTACAAGCAAGATGGAATAAACGAGTGATATTATTATAATCCTTATACTCTAGAATGGTCTGAATCTCTCTATTTAATCCACCCATAAAACGTGCAAGCATAGCTTCATTCTCCTCAACAATAACACATCTAATCAGGCCAGTTTGTAATTGCTGATAATATTCTTCTACAGAATTTTTTCCTTGTCTCAAGCGCTGCAATTTTTGAAGTAATTCACGTTGATAATATGGTGGAACCCAACGAGTACGCATAGCAGTTTTCAAAGCAGCCCAAGTAGCTGGAATAGGATATAATCAACAATGTTCAGACCACCAAACACATGCAAAACTAGTGAAAGCACAAACAGCAGCAGGAACATGTCTCTCCTCGGGATAATGTAAACATGTAAAACGTTGTTCAGTTTCTAACTCCCAAGTAAGATATATATCAGGAACATATCTACCCTCAAATGGTGGAATATTCAATTTCAGTTTACGAAGATGGTCATGTACCGCAGGTGGTGGTGCAGCCCTACCGTTGCGATGATATGCATGAGGACGACCTGGTGGTGGTGGTGCTGGTTGTTGCACGTAGTTCTGATTTTGGTCAACCTCATCCTCGTAATGGTCCTCCACCTCTGCAGTAGCAGCAAGAGCTACAGAAACATCAACAGCAGCACCAGAAGCTTGACCAGGCTCAAGGGGAACGCGCTGTGCTCGTCCCACTTGATTTGGAAGGCGATGTTGTTGTTGTTGTTGTTGTTGTAGAGGTGGGACAGCTGCGGCAGCCGGTGGTGGTGGAAAACGCGAAAGCAATTCAGCAAACTTGTTATCCAGCTTTGTTTCAAACGTCTTCTCCATGCCATCTATCTTCTCCATGGCCTCGTCCAATGTGTTTAGCACATCTTGCACCTGTACACTCATCATTTGCTGAAACTTATCATGAAGCTCCTTGTTCGTCAAGTTCTCCCAGTCAGTCTCGTCGACTTGTGATCCTGGCATGGTTAGCAGCAATAGAAACACACAAGAATATGATCCTACAGACTACTAACAAGTGGTGGTGGTGGCGGGTGTCACAAATCCGTCAAGCAAATCTCAAATTCTTACCAGTTCTTACCCAGCAGCAGGCGGTGATCGGCAACCGATGTAGTCCAAACTCTCAAAGCTTGGATAGAGCGATTACCAGGGAGAGTCAAACGCACGATGTAGATGTATCTGGAGCTGGGAAGGCGTATAATATGGTAGCAAAAAGGGTCAGCAATAATCAATTCAGAGATGCAAAGGTGAATAAACGCTCAACGACGGTACTGTGCTGGTCCTAGGCTAGACCGTACTAGAGACGCGAGCCTAGAACACTAACAAAATCACGGCGCTGCACGTACTAGAGACGGCAACCGAAATTTTTTTTTTGCCTATTATTTTTGCGCTCTTTTTTTTTGCCGAAAATCACTATAATGGCGAGTGTCTCAAAACACTTCCCAAGTCAAACTAAGATGATAGGCACGAAATTTTTTTGACGAATTTTTTTTCGGAATCAGGGCAGCGACGACGAAAAAGCGCGGTAAAAAAACAGTATGGTGGCACGTGTCTCAAAAGACTCAGAAAAGCCCAAAAATAGGATAGGGAAAAAAATTCACCTGTCAATATTTTGGCCTAAAAACTGCCCGGGGGTCTCCAGACTTTTTTTTCGAAACCTACTCAGGCAAGGAAACACGAAACCGAAACTAGATGGATCTCGAAAGCCAATCTAGAAGGAAAAGAACTCGGATTGGTGGTGGATATGTGGTGGTAGAATATGGCAGCGGTGGTGGTATTTGGCAGCGGTGGTGATATATGGATACAGATTGGTGGTGGTATATGGATACGGATCGGTGGTGGTATGTGGCAGTAGCGATGAAGTTGTTGCGGCGACGGTGTGACAACTTATGACCAGAACTCGAAACTCTAAAAGACTAGACGCTAAGACCAGCAACTTGACATGACGATGCAACCGCAAATTTAACTAAGCAAACACGGAAAATATTATGCAACGGCTCAGACTGGTTCGGATATGATGAACTAACCCTAACTTTTTTTTTGCTTTTTCGTGGACTGTAGGTATGAAGAACAGACTCGATCTAATCTACGAAAAACTGTAAAATCTCACCGAGCAACCTGGAAATCTGATACCACTTGATAGAGGCTAAGGTGTCCCGTCTTTCGATGAGATGGTGGCTATCGTTTGGGAGGAAGTCGACTTTGACAATCCGACTACGAACGTGCGAGGACGTCGCGCCTTAGCAATCGCTAAACCAACTCCGAGAGGTTATTGACCACGCCGGAGCACGATCAACCTGACCACGAAGGTATGTTTTCTACAGGCAAACGAAGAGCAAGTAAGAAACTGAGATTGCAATCGGGATATTGCGAATTCAAGAGGAAAGCTCTATTGATCAAGTGGGGTTCTGTGACGTCTTGGTCTGGTCGTTGAACACAACCGAAGTACGCGAAGTTGCAGCTATGGCGAACTTTAATATAAACAAAACCCAAAGTCTAAACGACGCCCTAAGGGCTGTATATATGGGGGAAAGAGGGGGGAATTTCGTGGCCCTTGGTGGAGGGGTCTGAAACCAACCCTAACTCTTGTTTCCCCACACATACGGACTCTAAAAACAGCCTATACTCAAGTATTCGAAATTACATGGGCCTGGCCCAATAATAAGGTGACGCAGCACCTATAATAGCCTCTGGACGAAATTTATGAACTGGCATCTTGTATATTTCGTCCAAGGCTTCTCGCACTCATTATGGTGGCTTCAAAGTCCTGAAATCATCAATTGAAACTCCATTCTTGCTCCCCTTGCGCATGCCATCATCTCCATGCTTGATCTTGCTCCAATGTTCATCCTTCTTGTCCAAGCTAGGCCCTTCATTTGTAAGCAAGACAAATGTATCCAATTTAGGCAGCATCATATTCTCATGAACATTAGATTCATTACCAAGAAACAAAAGTACCTGGTAATTTAATTGGTGTGCGCGAGCTCTAGTAATTGGTCCTGTATATGTGTCAGTTGGAGCTGTGGGTGTAACCTTGTTAGTGATGTCCTCATCAATAGGTGTGCTCTTGGCAGATAATGGTGGTTGTGCCTACTTCCTTATATCACGGCTGGAGATAACAGCTGATGGAGGTGTCGGTGCAGTAGAATGTGTGGAAGTAGAGGATGCACGCGGTGCGCATGATGAAGGTCGACCTGCAGAAAAGTTAGTCCGCGCCAATGCCTGTCGATCCTGCACTTCACGTTCAGCTTTACAAGCAAGATGGAATAAACGAGTGATATTATTATAATCATTATATTCTAGAATGGTCTGAATCTCTTTATTTAATCCACCCATAAAACGTGCAAGCATAGCTTCATTCTCCTCAACAATACCACATCTAACCAGGCCAGTTTGTAATTGCTGATAATATTCTTCTACAGAATTTTTTCCTTGTCTTAAGCGCTGCAATTTTTGAAGTAATTCACGTTAATAATATGGTGGAACCCAACGAGTACGCATAGCAGTTTTCAAAGCAGCCCAAGTAGTTGGAATATTATCTAGATGTAATCTACAATATTCAGACCACCACACACAAGCAAAACTAGTGAAAGCACAAAGAGCAGCAGCAACACGTCTCTCCTCGGGATATTTTAAACATGTAAAACGATGTTCGGTTTCTAAATCCCAAGTAAGATATATATCAGGAACATATCTACCCTCAAATGGTGGAATATTCAATTTTAGTTTAGGAAGATGGTCATAATCGAGTACCTAAGGGTATGGTGCACCCCTACCATTGCGATTATATGCATGTGGACGACCTGGTTGTTGTGGTGCTGGTTGTTGCAGGTAGTTCTGATTTTGATTAACCTCTTCCTCATAATCCCCCGCGTAATCGTCCTCCTCCTCAGCAGCAGCAGGAGCCACAGAAGTATCAACAGCAGGACCAACAGGTTGGCTAGGCAGAAGAGGGACACGGCTCGCTTTGCGGTGGGTGATTTCGCGACGTGAAGGTGGTTGTTGTTGTTGTTGCAACGGTGCAGCAGGTGGAGGTAGACGCACAAGCACTTCAGCGAATTTGGCATCCAACTTGGTGTCAATTGACTTCTCAATGCCATCCATCCTCGCTAGTGCGTTGTCAAAACTGGTCATGACATCTACTACCTGTTGACCCATCATTTGCTGAAATTTATCATGCAACTCCTTGTTTGTCATGTTCTCCTAGTCAGTCTCGTCGACTTGTGATCCTGGCATGGTTAGCAGCAATAGAAACAAACAAAAATATGATCCTACAGACTACTAGAAAATGGTGGTGGTGGGGCGTCACAAATCCGTCAAGCAAAACTCAAATTCTTACCAGTTCTTACCCAGCAGCAGGAGGTGATCGGCAACCGTGGTAGTCAAAACTTTCAAATGTTGGATCGATTACCAGGGAGAGTCAAACGCACGACGTAGATGTATGTGGAGCTGGGAAGGCTTATAAGATGGTAGCAAAAAGGGTCAGCAATAATCAATTCAGAGATGCAAAGTTGAATAAACGCTCAACGACGGTACTATGCTGGTCCTAGGCTAGACCGTACTAGAGACGCGAGCCTAGAACACTAACAAAATCATGGCGCTACACGTAATCGAGGGGAAAGCACACTCTGAATTTTTTTCGCCTTTTTTTGCGCTGCTTTTTTTTTGCCGAAAATCACTATAATGGCGAGTGTCTCAAAACACTTACCAAGTCAAACTCAGATGATAGGCACGAAATTTTTTTGACGATTTTTTTTTTGTAATCAGGGCAGCGACGACGAAAAAGTGTGGTAAAAAAACAGTATGGTGGCACGTGTCTCAAAAGACTCAGAAAAGCCCAAAAATAGGATAGGGAAAAAATATTTTCACCTGTCGAAATTTTGGCATAAAAACTGCCCGGGGTCTCCGGACTCTTTTTCTTTCGGAGACCTACTCAGGCAAGGAAACACGAAACCGAAACTAGATGGATCTCGAAAGCCAATCTAAAACGAAAAGAACTCGGATTGGTGGTGGATATGTGGTGGTAGAATATGGCAGCGGTGGTGGTATATGGCAGCGCTGGTGGTATATAGATACGGATTGGTGGTGGTATATGGATACGGATCGGTGGTGGTATGTGGCAGTAGCGATGAAGATGTTGCAGCGGCGGCGTGACAACTTATGAACAAAACTCGAAACTCTAAAAGACTAGACGCTAAGACCAGCAACTTGACACGACGATGCAACCGCAAATTCAAGTAAGCAAACACGGAAAAGATTATGCAATGGCTTAGACTGGTTCGGATATGATGAACTAACCCAAATTTTTTTTGGCCTTTTCGTGGACTGTAGATATGAAGAACAGACTCGATCTAATCTACGAAAAACTGTAAAATCTCACCGAGCAACCTGGAAATCTGATACCACTTGATAGAGGCAAAGGTGTCCCGTCTTTCGATGAGATGGTGTCTATCGTTTTGGAGGAAGTTGACTTGGACGATCCTACTACGAACGTGCGTGGACGTCGCGCCTTAGCAATCGCTAAACGAACTCCTAGAGGTTATTGACCACGCCGGAGCATGATCAACCTAACCACAAAGGTCTGTTTCCTGCAGGCAAACGAAGAACAAGCAAGAAACTGAGATTGCAATCTAGATATTGTGAATTCAAGAGGAAAGCTTTATTGATCAAGTGGAGTTATGTGACGTCTTTGTCTAATCGTTGAACACAAATGAAGTACACAAAGTTGTAGCTATGGCGAACTTTAATCTAAACAAAACCCAAAGTCTAAACGACGCCCTAAGGGCTGTATATATGGAGGAAAGAGGGGGGAATTTTGTGGCCCTTGGTGGAGGGGTCTGAAACCAACCCTAAGTCTTGTTTCCCCACACATACGGACTTTAAAAACAGCCTATACTCAAGTATTTCGAAATTACATGGGCCTGACCCAATAATAAGGTGACGCAGCAACTATAATAGCCCCTGGACGAAATCTATGAAGTGGCATCTTGTAAATTTCGTCCAAGGCTTCACGCACTCATTATGGTGGCTTCAAAGTCCTGAAATTATCACTTGTAACTTCATTCTTGTTCCCCTTGGGCATGCCATCATCTCCATGCTTGATCTTGCGCTAATGTTCATCCTTCTTGCCCAAGCTAGGCCCTTCATTTGTAAGCAAGACAAATGTATCCAATTTAGGCAGCATCATATTCTCATGAACATTAGATTCATTACCAAGAAATGAAAGTACCTGGTAATTTAATTGGCATGCGCGAGCTCTAGTAATTGGTCCTGTATATGTGTCAGTTGGAGCTGTGGGTGTAACCTTGTTAGTGATGTCCTCATTAGGCACAAAAATTTTTGACTATATTTTTTTCGAAATCAGGGCAGCGATGACAAAAAAGTGTGACAAAAAATCACTATGATGGCAAGTATCTCAAAATGCTCCTAGGGACCTAAGATCAGGATATGGAAAAATAATTTCTCCTGCCAAAATTTTGGCCTAAAAACTGCCCGGGGGTCTCTAGACTATTTTTTTCCAAGACTTAAGCAGGCAAGGAAACACGAATCCAAAACTAGATGGATCTCGAAAACAAACCTAATATGAAAAGAACTCAGATTGGTGATGTATATATGGTGGTACGATATGGCAGCGGTGGTGGTATATGGCAGCGGTGGTGGGATATGTCAGCAGCGGTGGTCTGGCAGCATCGATGAATATGGTGCGGCAGCGGCGTGACAAACTGTGACAGAACTCGAAACTCTAAAGGACATGACACTAAGAGCAGCAACTAGACACGACGATTCAACCGCAAATTCAACAAAGATAAACCCTAAAAAGAGTATGCAGATGCTCAGATTGGTTTGGATATGATGAACTAACCCTAATAATGTTTTTTGGCTTTTCCATGGACTATAGGTATGAAGAAAAGACTCGATCTAACTATGAAAAACTAGAAAATTTCACAGAGCAGCCTGGAAATCTGATACCACTTGATAGAGGCAAAGGTGTCCCATCTTTCTATGAGATGGTGGCTATCGTTTTCCGTGGAGTAGACTTCGATGATCCGACTATGAACTGCGTGGGCGTCGCGCCTTAGCAATGAGTAAACGAACTCTGAGAGGTTATTGACCACGCCGGAGCACGGTCAACCTGACCACGAGGGTCTATTTCTTGCAAGCAAATGAAGAACAAACAAGAAACTAAGATTGCAATCTGGATATTGCAAAATTAAGAGGAAAGCTTTATTGACGAAAGTGGGGTTCTGTGACGTCTTTGTCTGGTCACTGAACACAAACAAAGTACGCAAAGTTGCAGCTATGGCGAACTTTAATCTAAACAAAACCCAAAGTCTAAATGACGCCCTAAGGGTTGTATATATGGAGGAAG
>LR738709.1:263354680-263546524 GCA_902687465.1 Secale cereale | reverse complement strand
GGGGGGGGGGGATTTCGTGGTCCTTGGAGGAGGGCTCTGAAACCAACCCTAACTCTTGTTTCCCCACACATACGGACACTAAAAATAACCTATACTCAAGTATTTCGAAATTACATGGGCCTGTGATACGAAGCATCCTAAGGACATCACCATGTCAAGAATCTATTTGGCAAGTGACACGTTCGACCTCTACTTCCCATACATAAAGGTGAATCATCTCCTTTACACGTGTTCACTTGACGCCTTTCGAGGACGGTATACTGCTAGACACTTCTCCCGTGTGCATTCATAGACATTGCCGGAGCTTCACGGATGACCATGAGGAGTGCAAGCGCCAAGGAACACCTAGACCATCCGCGAGGGAAGCTTGGAAGCGAAGATGGAAGAAGACGGAGTTGCATGAAAGCTACAGCTGTCGGACGTCCAACAGCCACCGAACGACCGGTCCTGACCAGATGTTCAACAACAGGAAGTTCAGCCCGCCAGAACAATTGCAGCCGAAGGAACCTACAGCGGCCACACGACCGAAGACCACCGGATGTCCGACAAGTACCAGCCACCGGACGAGCGACGTCCCTCGGACGTCCGACGCCGACTGAACGTCCGACATTGCCTGTGCGCAGCCGGGCCTTTGGCCTTGTATCCCTCTCCCACTTACCCCTTCGTGGCTTAGACTATAAATAGACCACTTCCACCTCCTTTCTAGGGTTAGCATTGTGTTATCTCATTTTAGACTAGAGCATTGCTCATCCCTAGTGGTTCTACTCCACTGAGAGACCGCGACCCCTACGAAGAAAATCCAATCCGGATTCAAGACCTTCTCATGGAGAAGATCCCTCGCGGAATCAAGACCTCCTCACGGAGATGAACTCTAACTTGTATCTTTCCCTTTGTTGTTCATGTATCTTGTGGATCTATGTGTTGTTAGTCTAGTGGATGTGTGAATGGACTTGTTCTTGAGTTTCCCTTGTGATTTCTCTCCGTTCTTCCCCGTGTTCATCACGTTCTTCGTGGGATCCCCTCCATTTCGTGAAAGATCGGCCTTAGGGTCTCCACCCTACATCATCTTGGAATCATGAGCCATGTTTATCACGAATTTGGAGTGTCCCCCACCGTTTTCTAGCCCTCTTGTGCTTGATTTCTTCCTAAAATTCAAAAATCTCCACCAAAAATAGCCCCAAATGTTTTTGTGATTTGTTGGTTTGGTGATGTTTTGCTGACATTGATCCATGGATTTGCTTGGTTTCAAGTGGATCTAGCATTTTCTCAAGTTTCCCCACTTTCCATCCACAAAATTTTATCAATTTTCACCCCCAAAATCATCATTTTCTACTCAAAATCGCGTTCCGGATCTCAAATCTCGCGTTGGCATACAAGGAGGATTCCACAAGACTTGGTGATCAAGACAATGACTCCTCTCCACCAACGTATCCGACTAGCACTCTTCTTATCCTAGGCCTCCGGTACATTATATACACCGAGCCCAGGCTAGTCGATAGGGATATGCTAGATCATTATGATATTATTCATCATACCCATAGGTTTTAAACCACAACATATGATCTCGAGGTAGATCAACTCTTGTAACCCTATATTCATCAAGATCAATCAAGCAGGAAGTTGGGTATTATCTCAATAGAGAGGGCCCGAACCTAGGTAAACATCATGTCCCCTATCTCATGTTACCCATCGATCCATGATCCACAGCTTGGGACCTACCCCGAGATCTGCCGGTTTTGACACTAATAATGGTGCTTTCATTGAGAATTCCACTGTGAGATCAACGAAGTTTCAATGGTTCGTTTGTAGATTAACTGCGACGTCGGCATGTTCGTCCCCAGCTCAATTGGTCACGTTGGCTCGACAGAGGATTGCACTCCGTCTAAGATCATCATATTTGGACGAGGGCCTCTATCAACATCAAATTCTGATCTCTATCAAGATCATGGATTAATCATCCATGGAGCTCAGGGTTCAACGTCAACATTGCCCTTGAGCGACCGCACCGTTTTTCTAGATGGAGAACTTGTATCCGCCGCCACCGCCACCTCGAGTGTCGCTTTAATGATTGCTTCGGTGGAATTGTGCGGAATTAAGTATATAACAACCCTGCAAAATTTTGTCGCTTTTCGATGGAGGAATCTCCGATGATCTACGATATAACAGAGCCCTGTCAAAGCTGGATGGGAATCTGGATGAGTTTAGGGGTGGTCTCCAGAGCCCAGCTCGGAGGTCCTTCGGAATATCCAACCGTTTATCTACTGCGGAATTCCCATATCTACCACCCCTAAAAATTTCAGCTCGATCCAACGATTCAAACTCTGGGAACCTTCCGATGAGTGCACCGATTTTCCAATCTGTTTTCTATGCGAATATAGATCCGACCCGAATTCATCTTTCTTCATGAACGGGGTATTGGACAACCATTTTAAAGGAATTTTCTTCTAGGGTATTGCGCGTTGTTCTTAAACATGTGTCCATAAAATTTTAAGCCTTGTCTGAGGTACTCTTCACCATCAAACTGGTGTCAAACCAGTCCGGCTATATTGATGTACGGCTGCAGACCTGCGCTAGACAAATCGTCACTTCATCGACCCGAGTTCAACTTCTTCGGATAATTAGCTCGGCACGATGAACAAGAGTTCGGAAGGATAAACCATCACCAACATCGCAGCCCCACGGATTACACGGAGCGGGCACACCGGCATCGCAGCATGGTCACTTCATCAAGCCGGCATTGACCGCGTCACAAGTTACGACTTGTGTCGGCATGGCCACACTGTTGCTTCTTCAAGCCGATGTCCATCACGCCGAACTGCTTCAACACCCCGACTGACATGGCAGCTGCAACGTCTCCTTACCATCCTATTTCGTCACCTCGACTAGACCGGGGGCTTCACCATATCTTCATCCAAACTACTCCGGTGACTTCAGCGTCACCAGCCGACCTACTTCGACTAGTCGGCTGACATGGAGGCTTCGACACCTCGGCTGGACCAGGGACTCTAGTATTTCTTCATCAACATGCTCCAGAGACTTCGGTGTCACCGGCAGACCAGCTTCGATACATCGGCTGGGATGGTGGCGGCAACATCACCTTACCGACCTGCTCCGTCACCTCGACATTTAGGACATATTTCTTTAATTATTTACTTCACTTAAATTAATTAAGTAGAAGATTTTTTAAAGCATATTATTGTCAATATTTCTGGCTTGCACTATTTTATGTGTACATGCGATTGGCTCAGACCGGGCCGCGCTGTCACCTTGGCGTGCCGATGTCGTCATTGTGTCATTGCCTTGGCGTGCTGCTCTGTGCTGGCAAACTCGCACCATTCGCTTCATCAACCTACTCAGCCGGACACTCCGACGTCATCCGCCAACACCTCGGCTAGACTGGGGCCTTCACCTCTTAGGATTGCCGTGCTCTTCGTTCGGACACCTCAGGATCGGCTTGGGGGTTGGGACCTCGTCCCGCCGTAAGCTCGGGCCGCATATCGACATTGAGCACATTAACCAGCTAAGTCGCTTCCATGCTCATTATTTTTATTGTTTGGTTCAACCAAACATTATATTTGTGTTAAAACTTAGTTTGTGAACAAACATTGTTTGTTAAAAACACTTCCTTTCCCATGTTAAGTAGGGGCTCTTAAATTTATATGAGTCCCTTTATAGTAAATGTGTTTCCTTCTTGGTCGTTGCAAAGTCTTTTTCTATCACTCCTTCTTTGACGCGAGTGTGCGGTCAATAGCCGGATAGCCTGGTTTATCTCTAAAGCCGCTCAAGTTTAGTTTGCTAAACTGGCCTTTGAGAAACACTCCGCCTTTGGGATAGGGAGGTTGAAGCCGAAGGCTAACCCGCCTGAGATCGAATGTGTCATATTAATGCACGACAGAAGCACATAAATTTTAAGACCAATTTTTGGATTGGCACCAAAGGACTTGATTTAATTCGGACGGCAAGCTTCTACATAAGTTTTATGGCTTTTCGAGCTTATGGCACTTTTTAGCTGTTTGTTTTTTTTGTCAGGAAGTGGGACATCCTCATGACCGAGGTGTCCTGCATAATAATTCAGCTTGGAAGATCTTTTTTGATCCACAGCTCGGCATCTTTCCCGCCGAACTACACCTCGGTGTTGACAAATATACATGCCACATCGGGACTAGTTCCCGAGCGGTGCAATGCGAGACACCTTTTAAGCATTGGCAATATTAACGGGGGGGCTGGACTACAGACGAACAAACCAAAAGCCAAGGTAGTCCGAGGAGCCTTCGGCAAAACGTTCTCGGATATTGCTTTATATGCATCGGTTGTGAATTGTGTCTTTGGTCAATAGTTGGGTCGCCCAGCTCCCGCGCTTACCCTTACGTTTCCGATTGTTCGGCTAAGGTTAAAGGGAGAACCACTACGATTGTGCATCCGGTTCAACTAGTCAAGTGCCTCAATGGAGAAAGCCAAAAATTGACTGTCACAATAAGCGTAAACTGGTCAGTGATCCGATGATTGTGTTAATCTTTAAGATCGATGGAGTTCACCCCGTGTTAAATGATGGGCCGTTCATAACATTGGCCGAAGGGTTTACGACTTGACCTCGGCTGTCGTCGAACACTAACCAGGGGCTAGTAACTATCCTCCCAGCTTTAAGCTCCTATGACTAAGTGAAAGTTATAAAGCCTGCATATCTGATTGCCTTGTTTCCGCTAACACAACCTCCTTCGGGCACCGAGACGTCGGCTAAGGGTTGTTTTATTATTACGGAAACACCCTGCGTAGCATCTACAAACGGGTGGAAGCCGATGATGGGCCACTTTCAAATGATAAACGGTCGCAACAGAGTCAAAATAAACATATCCTTAGTGTTTGTATTCAATATACGAGCGTTGCCTTCCGTGATTATCGTTATAAAGCCATAAATATGCATTAATGTGACTTAAGATTTTGGCCAAGCTGGGTTGCCTGGCTCTTGTGATTACCCCTACGTTCCCGATTGTTCGGCTAGGCGGTAAAGGAAGCACCTCTGTGATTGTTACTTCGGGGTCATCCGTGTTAGTACCTCAGACTGGGAGAAGCCGAAAGCTAGCCATCTTAAAGACTATAATTGGTCGGCAACGACGGAAGTGAAAATTTTGGTTCATTTAGACCACAGAGTTCGAAATCTTTCCCCGAACTATATCTTCAATATTTTTCTCCCACATTGATCGGAGGTGAGGTTTCATGATCATGGTCAGCATGACAACCCAAAGAAAGGAACCGATGGTGGGACTATTTTTTTCGAAGATGTTTCTTACGTTAATAGTAATATAACATACCTCTCCGTGTACCTATATTTATAAAACCATATGACCGGATTGCCTTGTTTGCCATAAATATTCTTCCACATAAAGGCTTTATAAAGTAGGACAGACACTCCTCAGCTACTGGCCGAGAAGGTTGAAGCCGATGGTCGGTCAACAAAGTTTGGTACAATGCGGATCTGAGCATTAAGGATGTAGAGTACTTGGATACATAGAATCATTACACACAAAAATTGTGAGTAAAATACATTTACCGCAACCCATCTTTTACAACCCTTGGGGCCGACATTGGCGAGCCTAGCTTTCGTTGGCTCTAGCTCCTTTAAGAGGTCTTTATTCTATTTTTGAGAAGTTTCTGTTAAACACAACAAATTTTTCTGTCAAACGGATATCGATCCTTAATTCGGACACCCGTGCCCACATTAAGGCTCGGGGGCTATTGGGCTTCGTGCTCATTATTTATAAAATTTAAAGGGCACATCGATCCCCTGATATGGTGTTGCCACCCAACCAGTGGCTCGGGGGCAACTGCATTGCATATTCAATGCAGAAAATTCATAGTGCTCAATGTTCGGCATGACCGAACCATGGACAAGCGCGTCTTCGGACAACAATAAGTACCATCTGGGACTTATCCGGCATCAAGTTGATATATCACGGCGACTTCTCACGACCCTCTCTCACGGGCCCATCCACCGATCACTATTACCTCTAATATATTACACTCCACATCTATTCCTATGTACGCTGCCGAGCTAGGAGTTGATCCTTAGGCCGATTTCACGACTTGAGTCTCAGGAGCTACTAGGATCAGCGGTTTCATATTTTCCTTCAGGTGCACCTCGGATTTTAGGCCGACAGACACCTTGAGGAGCAATACATCTCGTCAGCAAATAAATTTACACGCATCGGAAATAAAACCCGCAAACAATCAGCCCACGCCTGAGGTGATAAGCCACCTCGGAAGCAGTTCGGCATATAGCTCGGATGAAAGTGGCTGGCTCCTTAGAGGGCATTTCCGGCATTAAGCTTGGCCAAACTCCTCCAAATTTTTTGAACCAAGGTGATCTATGACACCTCGGATACAGTCTGGCGTTGGAGCTTGGACATAGTCTGGCATTGGAGCTTGGATACAGTCTGGTGTTGAAGCTTGGATACAGTCCGGCGTTGGAGCTTGGACATAGTCCAACGTTGGAGCTCGGACATGGTCCAACGTTAGAGCTCGGATACGGTTCGACATTGGAGCTCGACTGCCAAAAGACAACTTGAATACAATCCAGCATTGGAGCTCGGTCAAGAGAGGACACAGCCGCATGGGAAACACTTTGAACCCAAGGTGTGGCATAAAAATAACAAGGCATTGATAATGGCCGAAGACTTAAAGGGCTCCTCGGATACCCGACGTGTGAAATCTTCAAATTTAGCTCGGCAAACCTCAAGATAGAATATGGGAAGATTTTTTGAACCAGTTTTCAAGACCGACAACCGAAGACGGAGAACAGTTCAGAAGAACCGAGGAGCATCCCCAACTCGAAGACTAATTCAGGGGGCTACTGACGGTGTCATGGACTAGGGGGTACTGACCACGTTGTCTTCTAACAAACTGAATCGGGTTGAGGACCCCCATGGCGGTATATTCATCGACCACTTCTGGCAGGTCATGCCGCATACAAGGAGGATTCCACAAGACTTGGTGATCAAGACAAGGGCTCCTCTCCATTGACGTATTCGACTAGGACTCTTGTTATCCTAGGCCTACGGTACATTATATAAACCGAGGCCAGGCTAGTCGATAGGGATATGCTAGATCATTATGATATTATTCATCATACCCGTAGGTTTAGACCACAACATATGATATCGAGGTAGGTCAATTCTTGTAACTCTATATTCATCAAGATGAATCAAGCAGGAAGTAGGGTATTACCTCGGTAGAGAGGGCCCGAACCTGGGTAAACACCGTGCCCCCTGTCTCCTGTTACCCATCTTTCCATGATCCACAACTTGGGACCCCTACCCCGAGATCTGCCGGTTTTGACACCAACAAAGACCGACACCTTCCGGACGACCGGTGCCATCCAACAGAACAGAAATTAACGCATTTCCGAGCCTTCCAGACGTCTGACCACCGGACGTCAGGTACCTGTAGATTTTGACTTCGGCTGATTTTTGTTTTGTTCATAACTAATTCATCCAAACTCGGATTATGACGTTCTTTAGCTAGTTTTGAAGCTATTGACATCCCCATACCACAAAAATAGCACTATCATCATTTGACTCCATTAAAGTTTGTGAAATTTGGCAAGTTTGCCTAGGCCTTCCACCATATCATCCGCATGGCCACCATAGCCTTCTGCAACCTAACACATTTTGGTTCCCCATCGCATTTGTGGTTGCTTGAGTAGTGATTCGAGTCTCCTAAGGTCTTTAGGCTACTTAGGGATGATTGCTTCTTCATCAACCACCACCACCACTTCCGCATAACCACCATACACTTTTGCCACCCCAACTTAACCCAATTTTGTTTGAGCTTATTTGAGTTGTGGCTTGTGTCTCCTAAGGTGTTTCCGCTACTTAGGGGTCGTGCCTTCAACTCCGACACCGTGTATAGCCCATCTGATGCGGAGCATCCCATGGACATCACCATGTCAAGAGTCCGCTTGGCAAGTGACATGTGCAGCCTCTACTTCACATACATCAAGGCGAATCATCTCCCTTACACATGTTCACCTGACCCCTCCGAGGATGGTATACTACTTCACACTCCACTCGTGTCCATGCATAGGTATTGCTGGATCTTCATGGACGACAAGGAGGAGTGCAAGCGCCAAGGAACACCTACGCCATCCGCGAGGGAAGCTTGGAAGCAAAGACGGAAGAAGAAGAAGCTTCGGAGTCTACAACTTCCGGACGACTGGAAGCCACCAGACGTCCGACACTCTACAGCGACCGTCGACCGGCGAACACCGGACGTCCGACAACCTTCAGCTTTCGGACGACCGACTCCCCTCAGACGTCTGACGTCCTCTGGACGTCCGGCACCTGCGCGTGCATAGCTGGGACAGAGGCCCATGTATCCTCACCCCGCTTACCCCTTCGTGGCTAAGACTATATATACTCCTCCCCACCTCATTTCTAGGGTTAGCATTGAGTTAGCTCATTTTAAACTAGAGCATTGCTCATCCCTAGTGGTTCTACTCCATTGAGAGACCGCGGTCTCTACGGAGAAGATCCACACTGGATTCAAGACCTCCTCACGGAGAATATCCGTCGCGGATTCAAGGCCTCATTTGTTGTTCATCTACCTTGTGGATCTATGTGTTGTTAGTCTAGTTGATGTGTGATTGGACTTGTTCTGGAGTGTTTTTCCTTGTGATTTCTCTCTGTTCTTCCCCGTGTTCATCGTGTTCTTCGTGGGATCCCCCTCATTTCCTGAAAGATCGGCCTTAGGGTCTCCATCCTACATCATCTTGGTATCATGATCCACATTTATCATGAATTTGAAGTCTTCCCCACTGTTTTCTAGCCTTTTTGTGTGATTTCATCCTAAAATCTGAAAATCCCGACCAAAAATAGCTCAATTTTTTTCTGATTTGTTTGTTCGATGGTTTGGTTGATTTTGATCCATGGATTTGCTTCGTTTCAAGGTGATCTACCATTTCGCCAAGTTTCTCCACTTTCCGTCTATGAAATCTCATCAATTTTGACCCCATAAAAATCAATTCCCACCCAAAATCACGTCCTGAATCTCGGATTTCGAGTTGACCCCGATACACCAGACGACTGACACTTACCGGACGTCCGGACCGTCCCGAAGCACCAGACGATCGACACCTTCCGGACGACTGGTGCCACCCAACAAAACCGAAATTAATGAATTTCTGAGCCTTACGGACGTCCGACCACCGGGTGTCCGACACTTACCGGACTACTGGTACTAGTAGATTTTGAATTCGGCTAGTTTTTGTTTAGTCCATAACTAACTCATCGAAACACCAATTTCGACGTTCTTTAGCTCGTTTTGAAGCTATTAACATCCCCCATACCACAAAAATACTACCATCATCATTTGAATACATTAAAGTTTGTGAAATTTGGTAAGTTTTCCTAGGCCTTCCACCATATCATCCACATAGCCACCATATGATGAGGACATCACTAACAAGGTTACACCGACAGCTCCAACTGACACATATACAAGACCAATTACTAGAGCTCGCGCATGCCAATTAAATTACCAGGTACTTTCGTTTCTTGGTAATGAATCTAATGTTCATGAGAATATGATGCTGCCTAAATTGGATACATTTGTCTAGCTTACAAATGAAGGGCCAAGCTTCGACAAGAAGGATGAACATTGGAGCAAGATCAAGCATGGAGATGATGGCATGCGCAAGGGGAACAAGAATGGAGTTACAATTGATGATTTCAGGACTTTGAAGCCACCATAATGAGTGTGAGAAGCCTTGGACGAAATATACAAGATTCCACTTCATAAATTTCGTCCAGAGGCTATTATAGGTGTTGCGTCATCTTATTATTGGGCCAGGCCGATGTAATTTCGAAATACTTGACCATAGGCTGTTTTTAGAGTCCGTATGTGTGGGGAAACAAGAGTTAGGGTTGGTTTCGGACCCCTCCACCAAGGGCCACGAAATCCCCCCTCTTTCCCCCCATATATACAACCCTTAGGGCGCCGTTTAGACTTTGGGTTTTGTTTAGATTAAAGTTCGCCATAGCTGCAACTTCGCGTACTTCGTTTGTGTTCAACGACCAGACCAAGACGTCACAGAACCCCACTTGATCAATAAAGCTTTCCGCTTGAATTTGCAATATCCAGATTGCAATCTCAGTGATACGGTGTATCCCATGATCATCCCCATGTTCACTCGACGAGACCTCAACCACACACAATTGGACACAAGGTTCACTCGCTCCTCTCTGAACCCCCACTTTCTACATGTGAGACATGGCTACTACCTCAAATATATGTGCTATGCATGACCAGGAACCAAGAGGGAGGCCATGGAGCAGCTAGGAGCGTTGGACAAGACGGCGAGGACACCAAGTACAAGGAACAAGAGAAGCTGCTGGAAAAGCTTCAGGCTCCGGACGTCCGGCATCTACCGGACGACCGGCGACTCCCAGGCGACCGGACGACCGGAGGCCACCGGACGTCCGTGACTTCGACAACAGAAGGAAAATAGCGGAAGTCCGAAGACTTCCGGACGTCCGGACCCTCGCGAGCCACCGGACGTCCGGTAGCCGTCGGACGTCCGCTACCTGCTGTCTGCGCACAGTTATCGGGCCAGAGGCCCATGTATCCCTCTCCCACTTACCCCTTCGTGGCCCTAGACTATATATACTCCTCCACCTCCTCCTAATGAGGGTTAGCTTAGTGATAGCTCATTTGATACCTAGAGCTTTGCTCATCTAGTGGTTCATCTCCTTGTGAGTGACTGCGGCCCCTCTACGGAGAAGATCCACTACGGATTCAGGACCTCCTTCATCGGAGAAGATCCCCAGGGATATCAAGACCTCCTCACGGAGAAGAACCGGTTACCCTTTGTATCGTCCCTTGTTGACCTTGGATCTTGTATCTCTTTGTGTTTCGAGGATCTAGCATATGTGTGACTTGTTCTTGTTGGTTTGAGTGATTCTCTCGTGTTTTCCCTCGTGTTCCCTCTCGTGTTCTTCGTGTTCATCGTGGGATCCCCTCCATTTCGTGAAAGATCCGCTGATTAGGGTTCCACCCTGTATCATATGGTATCAAGAGCCACGGTTTCTCACAAATTTGGAGCCCCCTCCACCGTTTTCTACCCTTGTTTTGTGTGATTTCGTCCAAAATTCGAAAATCCCCACCAAAAATAGCCCCAAAAATTTTTGTGATCTGTTGGTTTGATGATATTTTGTTGATTTTGATCCATGGATTTGCTTGGTTTCAAGTGGATCTAGCATTTCCCCAAGTTTCCCCATCTTTCATCCACGAAATCTCATCAATTTTAACCCCAAAATCTCCATTTTCCGCCCAAAATCGCGTCCCGGATCTCAAATCTCGAGTTGACCCCGACCCACCGGACGACCGGCCTTTTACCGGACGTCCGGACCCTCTCGAAGCACCGGACGTCCGGAATTCACCGGACGACCGGAACCACCTATACAGCAAAAATTACCGGATTTCCGGTCTTTTCCGGACGTCCGGTACTCCCAGCTTTTGACTTCGGCTGATTTTTGTTTTGTCCATAACTAATTCATACGAACTCCGATTTGGACGTTCTTTAGCTCGTTTCGAAGCTCTTGACATTCCCCATACCAGAAAAATACCAACATATTCATTTGACTCCATCATATTTTGTGGATTTTGGCATCTTTGCCTAGGGCCCCCACCACATCATCCGCTACACCACCACCGACTTCCGCAACCTAACCATTTTTGTCCCCCATAGCATTTGTGGTTGCTTGAGTAGTGATTTGAGTCTCCTAAGGTGTTTAGGCTACTTAGGGACAATTGCTTCTTCATCAACCACCACCACCACTTCCGCATAGCATAGCCCACTATACATAGCCAACCCAACTTAACCAAATTTTGTGTGAGCTTGTTTGAGTTGTGGCTCGTGTCTCCTAAGGTGTTTCGGCTACTTAGGGACCGTGACTCCAACTACGACAACGTGTATAGCCCATCATTCCACTTCCGCAACCACCACGGCATTGCCGCTACCACCATTTGACATTTGTCCTTGAGATTTTGAGTTGTGGTTTTTCCGTTTCCTAAGGTGTTTCGGCTAATTAGGAACGGGTCTACATCAAGAACACCGCCTCTCATCATCGACTCGGACGGTAACCTCGACGACATCATTGTATATTCCCTTGCATTTGCATTGTTAACCCCTAGCCCATTTTTGCGTCACTTACCTATCGAGACTAGCCATTCGAGTATTGCCGGCAACGTACTTGTGCACATTAGTGATCATACTTCCCATATCATACATACCATATCACCGTGGTGCATATCTTGGTATCATCTCTTGTGACACAAGGTTGTCATAACATATACTCAATTGCTATCTTGGTTCGTGAAGTTTTGCATGAGAAAGAGCTCAAAAGAGAAAGAGCCAAACAAGCTTTTAAGCACAAAGGAAAAGATAAGCAAAGAGCTTTTAAGCAAGAACCATAGCATCATACTACATTAAGATTGTCATACTCGATCATTTTGGATCATATCACCGGAATACCATACATATAGCATACTTGGGATAGAAGTCGTTGCATTTTGCATAGTAGGTTGTGCACAAGTTCGTATCCGCCTATTGTGCAATCGCGCTAGCGTCTCTCTAGTGTTGTGCAACACGAGCATTTTCGTGGATTCCACATTTTGGCTCATTCCTTGGTTGCACGACCCCACTTATCTATCCGTGTGTGTGTTTCCGTGTGCCACCCATATTGCTATTGGTCTTCTTGTTTCACTTGCGAATTTGTGAATCTTTTTCAACATTATTGAGTCTTGCTAACTTTTTGCATCAAATTTTTGTGCCACTATCCTCACCGAGCTCCACCATAAGCTTTACTTGTGTAGGTGTGAGAAACCGACAAGAATTGGTACCAATTGTGCTATTTCCTTGTTCCACATTTGAGTGATCATTGATCCATCTTCAACATCGGTCAAGGTACATTTGGTCTAGTTCTTCTCTTTCTCCCACTCATACTTGCTAGCATCTTGTGATGGATAGGCAAGGCATTTCATCTCCGGTCTTCGACATCGACGGCGCGAACAAGGACATCCACGAGAAAACCATCGGACTACAACGAGAAATGCAAGAGTGCTTGGGCAACATCGCCATCGAACAACGACACTTCAAGACAAGGACAATGGCTTCCTTCGACGACATGTGCGACTCCTTCAACAAACAAATGGCGGAGCTCCGACACTTGGTGGTCGACTACAAGTCTTCTTCCCCTTCGTCATCCTCTCGGCGGCGACGTTCAAGTCACAAGTCTTCGGAGCGCAAACATGATGCAAGTGAAAGTCTTCCACGGCCACACCGCCATGGCGACCATCGACATCGTCATGAAGGGCAAGTCACCTCCAAGCATCATGTGCACGACGACGACGAACGACATCTTCCAAGAGCTCAAGCACGACAACGACATCATCATCATGAAGATGCTCGACAAGCGCATACCTACAAGTCCGAAGAAGCTCTACATCACGCCAAGGCCAAGCTTCAAGAGCAAAAGAGAAGACCGCGAGACAAGCACACCCAAGATGGAGCTACGGCTACAACCACCACTTCGGCATCTTCGCCAAGTGCTATCAAGGCATCTTCGCCTTCGGACGTACGGCATCTTCGCCTACTTCCCATGAGTTCGCCTACATCGACATCTCCAACTACAAGGCGAGCACCTACGAGCGAGGGTGACACTTCCATCTTCGGAAGCTCCCCACATCAAGACGGCGACAAGACGGTCGATCAAGGGCCATCCCCTGCGACTACGGCATTCACCTTTGGAGGCGTTATGGATGAGGCGGCGAAAGGAGTTGAGTTTGGAGACGTTTGCACCTACATCTCTCCGACACCCATATATCATGAGATGCCCCAATTTCCATGTGAGGAGAGCCACCACCACATGAGTGACATGAGTGACTCCACCATATGTGACATTGAGAGCATTTCCTATGAGAGGATGAGTGTGACCACCACTAGCCCCACACATGAGAGCATCCACGAGGGAGTGAGTGAGCCACAACACTTAGTGAGTGAGGTAGTTGACAGGGCATGTGATGCCACTATGATTTCTAACGACTTAACCTCTACTCCGAGTGTGTTTTCGTTGGTGCTAGGTCTCCTACATGACGACATGCCTACCCTCGATGAGCCCGTCCCTCCAATGGACAAAGCGATGGCCATGGTGGAAGAAGATGCACCACCCACATGGTTCCATCACAATGAAGATGACTACAATTGGATCATGAACACCTCACCTACAACGCATGAGCGATGCTCCAAAGGTAAAATAGGTGAAGGTGATGCTCTTGTCCCACTAGTGGACTATCTTACTAATGATTGCTTGCATGATGTTGACACACCTATTGCCATGCTTCATGCTAGTGCGACTTCATCATGTCATGACTTACCTATTTATGATGAATATGATGATGAGCATGTTGAGTTGCCTAGTTGTGATGCTATGCTCCATAGGATCTCTTGTGAAAATTCTTTTGGTCACATCATGTTCGACAACCCTCTAAACTTGTCATATGCTATGAGTGAGATTTCTCATATTGTTTCATATCAATCTCAACATAGTAACTATGCATGCACCATTAAAGTGAATCCTATTTGCACTTGTGGCATAGATGACAAGATGATGGTCATTGGCTTGTGTTTCTCTTGCGATGATATTGCCATGCTTCCTTTACATGACTTGCGCAATTCATCTACTATGCCATGCCATGATCACATTGTTCCAAATATGCTTTGTTTTGGATGTTATCAATATTCTCCATGTGATATTTCCATTGATGCTCACGAGGAGACCCCCATAGTTTCCTCATACATACTAGGAGATCTTGATGCATTCCATAACTTGCATGATTACCATGATTGTGTGCACCATATACATTCCATGAATAACAATGCTCATATTTCTTATCATCTACAAAATTTGAGTCTCCATTATGCTATACTTAACAACAAACCTATCATGATGGATGACATGTTTCTATATCACGCATCTCATTTCTTTGAGCATTGGCTATTATGTGCTAACCAACACACACACGTGCGCATCATGATGGATGATGTGTACATATACCACGCACATACAATTTTTCCTTTGCCTTTGTCTTGTGTAGGTACTTTTGCAAACTCGTCAACCTCACAATCCCATGAGTTGACGAAAAGAGCTCTTGAGAGCAACGATGACTTGGGATTCCGTGGAATCTCCTTACCACAATTCTCTTCGCGCAACCACTACGCGCCTCTCTTTTACTTGGCTCTCACACGGCTATGGGCTATTTGCCACTTCTCACATTATGCCCATACTATCGTGTTCACTTTGCATGTTATGCCTCTTGCTATGACTTTGCCATGCAATTGTGACCCTTGCTTGCCTTTACACATGATTCACCATTATGATAGTCCTATGTGTATTTGCATGCTTGGTGGAGATACTTGTAGCTACTACCATGATTTCTTTGTGCCCCATGCTATTGTTGATTCTTGTGTTGAGAGAGACATGATATCCCATTGCTATTTCCATATGGCCTCTCATCAACACATTGATGCTATTTTGCTCATATCTTGCTTTCATGCTTGTGCTATGCCATGTGCATCATGTATTCTCACTATTTGCACACATGCCATGATTGCCATGATTACTTCTAGTATGTTGCATCTTTGCACTACTAGCTTGCTTGACTTGATTGCTATACTTGCTTGCTATGTTGCATCACCCATGTTCCTCTCTTACTTGTTTTCTTGGGTTGATGACATATATGTTCCTTGCCATGCCCAAATTTGTCACACGGACCCATTCTTACATGATAGACACTTGTGTGCTAACCATTGTATTTCCGAGTGTCGTTTGTGTTTGCCCTTCTTGCATGTATACCACTCCGACGACACCTTGGACTACTTGGATTACGCCAAGTCTTCATCTCGGTCCAACTACAAGTCCGTCCACGACAACCGTTTCCATGGTGATGAGGTTTTTGATCCGAGGTCGGATCTTTCCCAAGGGAGGGGAGATGATACGGTGTATCCCATGATCATCCCCATGTTCACTCGACGAGACCTCAACCACACACAATTGGACACAAGGTTCACTCGCTCCTCTCTGAACCCCCACTTTCTACATGTGAGACATGGCTACTACCTCAAATATATGTGCTATGCATGACCAGGAACCAAGAGGGAGGCCATGGAGCAGCTAGGAGCGTTGGACAAGACGGCGAGGACACCAAGTACAAGGAACAAGAGAAGCTGCTGGAAAAGCTTCAGGCTCCGGACGTCCGGCATCTACCGGACGACCGGCGACTCCCAGGCGACCGGACGACCGGAGGCCACCGGACGTCCGTGACTTCGACAACAGAAGGAAAATAGCGGAAGTCCGAAGACTTCCGGACGTCCGGACCCTCGCGAGCCACCGGACGTCCGGTAGCCGTCGGACGTCCGCTACCTGCTGTCTGCGCACAGTTATCGGGCCAGAGGCCCATGTATCCCTCTCCCACTTACCCCTTCGTGGCCCTAGACTATATATACTCCTCCACCTCCTCCTAATGAGGGTTAGCTTAGTGATAGCTCATTTGATACCTAGAGCTTTGCTCATCTAGTGGTTCATCTCCTTGTGAGTGACTGCGGCCCCTCTACGGAGAAGATCCACTACGGATTCAGGACCTCCTTCATCGGAGAAGATCCCCAGGGATATCAAGACCTCCTCACGGAGAAGAACCGGTTACCCTTTGTATCGTCCCTTGTTGACCTTGGATCTTGTATCTCTTTGTGTTTCGAGGATCTAGCATATGTGTGACTTGTTCTTGTTGGTTTGAGTGATTCTCTCGTGTTTTCCCTCGTGTTCCCTCTCGTGTTCTTCGTGTTCATCGTGGGATCCCCTCCATTTCGTGAAAGATCCGCTGATTAGGGTTCCACCCTGTATCACTCAGTTTCTTGCTTGTTCTTCGTTTGCCTGCAGGAAACAGACCTTCGTGGTCAGGTTGATCGTCCTCCGGCGTGGTCAATAACCTCTCGGAGTTGGTTTAGCGATTGCTAAGGTGCGACGTCCTCGCACGTTCGTAGTCGGATCGTCAAAGTCGACTTCCTCCAAAACGATAGCCACCATCTCATCGAAAGACGGGACACCTTTGCTTCTATCAAGTGGTATTAGATTTCCAGGTTGCTCGGTGAGATTTTACAGTTTTTCATAGTTTAGATTGAGTCTGTTCTTCATACCTATAGTCCACGAAAAAGCCAAAAAAATTAGGGTTAGTTCATCCCATCCGAACCAATCTGAGCCTTTGCATAATCTTTTCTGTATTTGCTTTGTTGAATTTGCGGTTGCATCATCGTGTCAAGTTGCTGGTCTTAGCGTCTAGTTCTTTAGAGTTTCGAGTTCTGTTCACAGTTTGTCACGACGCCGCCGCACCATATTCATCGCCGCTGCCATACCATCACCGCTGCCATATCCCACCACCGCCACCACATACCACCACCGCTGCCATAACCTACCACCGCTGCCATATCCTACCACCATATATCCACCACCAATCCGAGTTCTTTTCATATTAGGTTTGTTCTCGAGATCCATCTAGGTTTCGGATCTGTGCTTCCTTGCGTGCGTAGGTCTCGGAAAAAAAAAAGTCTGGAGACCCCCGGGCAGTTTTTAGGCCGAAATTTTGGCAGGTGAAAATATGTTTTCCCTATCCTATTTTTAGGCTTTTCTGAGTCTTTTGAGACACGTGCCACCATACTGTATTTTTACCGCACTTTTCGTCGTCGCTGCCCTGTTTCCGAAAAACAAATTGTCAAAAAAAAAATCGTGCCTATCATCTTAGTTTGACTTGGGAAGTGTTTTGAGACACTCGCCATTATAGTGATTTTTGGCAAAAAAAAGAGCGCAAAAAAAGGCGAAAAAAAATTCAGAGTGTGCTTTCCCCTTGATTACGTGCAGCGCCGTGATTTTGTTAGTGTTCTAGGCTCGCGTCTCTAGTATGGTCTAGCCTAGAACCAGCACAGTACCGTCGTTGAGTGTTTATTCAACTTTGCATCTCTGAATTGATTATTGCTGACCCTTTTTCCTACCACCTTATAAGCCTTCCCAGCTCCACATACATCTACGTCATGCATTTTGACTCTCCCTGGTAATCTCTTTATCCAACCTTTGAGAGTTTTGACTACCACGGTTGCTGATCACCACCTGCTGCTGGGTAAGAACTGGTAAGAATTTGAGATTTGCTTGACGGATTTGTGACGCCCGACCACCACCATTTTCTAGTAGTCTGTAGGATGATATTCTTGTGTGTTTCTATTACTGCTAACCATGCCAGGATCACAAGCCGAAGAGACTGACTGGGAGAACTTGACGAACAAGGAGCTTCATGATAAGTTTTAGCAAATGATGAGTGAACAGGTGCAAGATGTGCTAAACCGATTTGACGAGGCCATGGAGAAGATAGATGGCATGGAGAAGACGTTTGAAACAAAGCCTGATAACAAGTTTGCTGAATTGCTTTCACGTTTTCCACCACCACCGGCTGCTGCAGCTGTCCCACCTCTACAACAACAATAACAACAACAACAACATCGCCTTCCAAATCAAGTGGGACGAGCACATCGCATTCCCCTTGAGCCTGGTCAAGCTTCTGGTGCCGCTGTTGATGTTTCTGTAGCCCCTACTGCTACTGCAGAGGTGGAGGACCATTACGAGGATGAGGTTGACCAAAATCAGAACTATGTGCAACCACCAGCACCCCCACCACCAGGTCGTCCTCATGCATATCATCGCAATGGTAGGGCTGCACCACCACCTGAGGTACACGACCATCTTCCTAAACTGAAATTGAATATTCCACCATTTGATGGTAGATATGTTCCTGATATATATCTTACTTGGGAGTTAGAAACTGAACAACGTTTTACTTGTTTAAACTATCGCGAGGAGAGACGTGTTCCTGCTGCTGTTTGTGCTTTCACTAGTTTTGCATGTGTTTGGTGGTCTGAACATTGTAGATTATATCCTATTCCAGCTACTTGGGCTGCTTTGAAAACTGCTATGCGTACTCGTTGGGTTCCACCATATTATCACCGTGAATTACTTCAAAAATTGCAGCGCTTAAGACAAGGAAAAAATTCTGTAGAAGAATATTATCAGCAATTACAAACTGGCTTGATTAGATGTGGTATAGTTGAGGAGAATGAAGCTATGCTTGCACGTATTATGGGTGGATTAAATAGAGAGATTCAGACCATTCTAGAGTATACGATTATAATAATATCATTCATTTATTCCATCTTGCTTGTAAAGCTGTCCGTGAAGTGCAGGATCGACAGGCATTGGCGCGGACTAACTTTTCTGCAGGTCGACCTTCATCATGGACACCGCGTGTATTCTCTACTTCCACACATCCTACTGCACCGACACCTCCATCAGCTGTTACCTCCAGCCGTGATACAAGGAAGCAGGCACAACCACCATTATCTGCCAAGAGCACACTTATTGGGCCTGCACAGAGTTCTTCTTCTTCCATGGCATCAACAGGGCACACCAGTGATATTATTTGTCGTTGTTGTAAGGGAAGAGGACATTTTGCAAGAGAATGCAAATCTTAGCGTGTGATGCTTGCAACCGAGGATGGTGGATATGAGTCCGCTAGTGACTATGATGAGGAGACTTTGGCTCTTATTACACGTGAAGAACACGGTGGAGACGATTCTGATCATGAGACGCAATACATGGCTCCTGAAGATGCTGACAGGTATGAATGTTTAGTTGCTCAACGTGTTTTGAGTGTGCAGGTTACACAAGCTGAGCAAAATCAGAGGCATAATTTGTTCCATACAAAGGGAGTTGTGAAGGAACGTTCTGCTCGCGTGATCATAGATGGAGGGAGTTGCAACAACTTGGCTAGCATGGAGATGGTGGAGAAGCTATCTCTCACCACAAGACCACATCCACATCCTTACTATATCCAATGGTTCAACAACAGTGGCAAGGTTAAGGTAACACGTACTGTTCGTGTGCATTTTAGTATCTCTACATATGCTGATTATGTTGATTGTGATGTGGTACCTATGCAAGCATGTTCCTTATTACTTGGTAGACCATGTCAATTTGATAAAAATCCTGTACACCATGGTAGAAACAATCAGTATACTCTTGTTCATAAGGATAAAAGTATTACTTTGCTTCCTATGACTCCTGATTCCATTTTGAAAGATGATATTAATAGAGCTAATAAAGCAAAACAGGAGAAAAATATGAGTGAAAATCATATTGTGGCAAAAGAATTTGAGCAACAAATGAAGCCTAATAATAAACCATCTACTGTTGCTTCTGAAATTAAATTGAAAACTGCATGTTTATTTGCCACCAAATCTGATATTGATGATCTAGATTTAAGCAAATCTGTTTGCTATGCTTTTGTGTGCAAAGAGGCATTATTTTCATTCGAGGACGTGCCTTCCTCTTTGCCTCCTGCTGTCACTAACATTTTGCAGGAGTTCGCCGACGTCTTTCCACAAGACGTGCCACCAGGATTACCACCTATTCGAGGGATTGAGCATCAGATTGACTTAATTCCCGGTGCACCGTTACCCAACCGCGCACCATACCGTACCAATCCAGAAGAGACAAAGGAGATTATGCGTCAAGTACAGGAGCTACTCGACAAAGGTTATATACGCGAATCCCTTAGTCCTTGTTCTGTTCCTATTATTCTAGTGCCGAAAAAGGATGGTACATCGCGTATGTGTGTTGATTGTAGACGCATTACTAATATTACTATTCGTTATCGTCATCCTATTCCTAGGCTAGATGATATGCTTGGTGAATTGAGTGGCTCTACAATATTCTCCAAAGTTGATTTGCATAGTGGATACCATCAAATTTGTATGAAATTGGGAGATGAATGGAAAACAACATTTAAAACTAAGTTTGGATTATATGAGTGGTTAGTCATGCCTTTTGGGTTAACTAATGCACCTAGTACTTTCATGAGATTATTGAATGAAGTTTTACGTGCTTTCATTGGACGATTTTTGGTAGTTTACTTTGATGATATATTGATTTTTAGCAGATCTTTGGAGGAACATTTGGAACATTTACGTGCTGTTTTTATTGCTCTACGTGATGCACGTTTGTTTCGTAACCTTGGAAAGTGCACCTTTTGCACCGACCGAGTATCTTTTCTTGGCTATGTTGTTACTCCATAGGGAATTGAGGTTGATAAAGCCAAGATTGAAGCTATTGAGAGTTGGCCGCAGCCCAAAACAGTCACACACGTGAGGAGTTTCCTTGGCCTCGCTGTATTCTATCGGCGTTTTGTGAGAGATTTCAGCACCATTGCTGCACCTCTCAATGAGCTTACAAAGAAGGATGTGCCATTTGTTTGGGGTACTGCACAGGAAGAAGCATTCACGGTATTGAAAGATAAGATGACACATGCTCCTTTACTCCAACTTCATGATTTTAATAAGACTTTTGAGCTTGAATGTGATGCTAGTGGAATTGGGTTAGGAGGTGTGTTATTACAAGATAGTAAACCTGTTGCATACTTTTCTGAAAAATTGAGTGGGCCTAGTCTGAATTATTCTACTTATGATAAGGAATTACATGCTCTTGTTCGGACTTTGGAGACATGGCAACATTATTTATGGCCCAAAGAATTTGTTATACATTCTGATCATGAATCTTTGAAGCACATTAAAAGTCAAGCAAAACTGAACCGTAGGCATGCTAAATGGGTTGAATTCATAGAGACTTTCCCTTATGTTATTAAACACAAGAAGGGAAAAGAAAATGTTATTGCTGATGCATTGTCTCGTCGTTATACTATGCTTTCACAACTTGACTTTAAAATATTTGGTTTGGAGACCATCAAAGATCAATATGTGCATGATGTTGAATTTAAAGATGTATTGCAGAATTGTAAAGAAGGGAGAACATGGAACAAGTTCGTCGTTAATGATGGATTTGTGTTTCGTGCTAACAAGCTATGCATTCCAGCTAGCTCTGTTCGTCTTTTGTTGTTGCGGGAGGCGCATGGAGGAGGATTAATGGGACACTTTGGCGTGAAGAAGACGGAGGACGTACTTGCTACACATTTCTTTTGGCCAAAGATGCGACGGGATGTTGAGCGTTTTGTTGGTCGCTGCACTACATGTCAAAAAGCTAAGTCACGACTCAATCCTCATGGTTTATATATGCCTTTGCTTGTCCCTAGTGTTCCTTGGGAAGATATATCTATGGACTTTGTTTTGGGTTTACCTCCAACAAAGAAGGGGAGGGATATCATATTTGTTGTCGTGGATAGGTTCTCGAAGATGGCACACTTTTTACCATGTCATAAAAGCGATGATGCTGCTAATGTTGCTGATTTGTTCTTTCGTGAAATTATTCGCTTGCATGGTGTGCCAAATACTATTGTTTCATATCGTGATACTAAATTTCTTAGCCACTTTTGGAGATGTTTATGGGCTAAGTTGGGGACTAAACTGCTTTTTAGTACTACTTGTCACCCCAAAACTGATGGACAAACTGAAGTAGTCAACAGAACTTTGTCTACTATGATTAGGGCCGTTTTGAAGAATAATAAGAAAATGTGGGAAGAATGCTTGCCTCATATTGAATTTGCTTATAATCGTTCGTTGCATTCTACTACTAAGATGTGCCCTTTTGAAATCGTCTATGGTTTCCTACCTCGTGCACCTATTGATTTGTTGCCTCTTCCATCTTCGGAGAAGGTTAATTTTGATGCTAAGCAACGTGCTGAATTGATCTTAAAAATGCATGAGTTAACTAAGGAAAATATTGAGCACATGAATGCTAAATATAAACTTGTTGGAGATAAGGGTAGAAAATGTGTTGTCTTTGCACCTCGAGATCTTGTTTGATTACATTTGCGTAAGGATAGGTTTCCTAATTTGCGCAAGTCAAAGCTAATGCCACGTGCTGATGGTCCTTTCAAGGTGTTAGAGAAAATAAATGATAATGCATATAAACTTGAGCTGCCTGCAGATTTTGGGGTTAGTCCCACATTTAACATTGCAGATTTGAAGCCTTACTTGGGTGAGGAAGATGAGCTTCCGTCGAGGACGACTTCAATTCAAGAAGGGGAGGATGATGAGGACATCACTAACAAGGTTACACCCACAGCTCCAACTGACACATATACATGACCAATTACTAGAGCTCGCGCAGGCGAATTAAATTACCAGGTACTTTCGTTTCTTGGTAATGAATCTAATGTTCATGAGAATATGATGCTACCTAAATTGGATACATTTGTCTTGCTTACAAATGAAGGGCCTAGCTTGGACAAGAAGGATGAACATTGGAGCAAGATCAAGCATGGAGATGATGCCATGCGCAAGGGGAACAAGAATGGAGTTACAATTGATGATTTCAGGACTTTGAAGCCACCATAATGAGTGCGAGAAGCCTTGGACGAAATATACAAGATGCCACTTCATAAATTTCGTCCAGAGGCTATTATAGGTGCTGCATCATCTTATTATTGGGCCAGGCCCATGTAATTTCGAAATACTTGACTATAGGCTGTTTTTAGAGTCCGTATGTGTGGGGAAACAAGAGTTAGGGTTGGTTTCGGACCCCTTCACCAAGGGCCACGAAATTCCCCCTCTTTCTCCCCCATATATACAGCCCTTAGGGCGTCGTTTAGAGTGTGGGTTTTGTTTAGATTAAAGTTCGCCATAGCTGCAACTTCGTGTACTTCGTTTGTGTTCAACGACCAGACCAAGACGTCACAGAACCCCACTTGATCAATAAATCTTTCCTCTTGAATTCGCAATATTCAGATTGCAATCTCAGTTTCTTGCTTGTTCTTCGTTTGCGTGCAGGAAACAGACCTTCGTGGTCAGGTTGATCGTGCTCCGGCGTGGTCAAGAACCTCTTGGAGTTGGTTTAGCGATTGCTAAGGCGCGACGTCCTCGCACGTTCGTAGTTGGATCATCAAAGTCGACTTCCTCCAAAACGATAGCCACCATCTGATCGAAAGACAGGACACCTTTGCTTCTATCACCATAGCCTACCGCAACCTAACCTATTTTGTTCCCCATCCCATTTGTGGTTGCTTGAGTAGGGATTCGAGTCTCCTAAGGTGTTTAGGATACTTATTGACAATTGCTTCTTCATCAACCACCATCGCCACTTCCGCATACCCATTGCACACTATACATTTCCGCCAACCCAACCTAACCCAATTTTGTGTGAGCTTGTTTAAGTTGTGGCATGTGTCTCCTAAGGTGTTTCAGCTACTTAGGGATCGTGCTTTCAACTCCGACACCGTGTATAGCCCATCATACCCATCCGCCACCATAACCCATTTTGACCAGGTTTCCACCAACAATTCTGCAACCACCACTGCATTTCCGCTACCACCATTTGGCATTTGTCCTTGAGATTTTGAGTTGTGCTTTTTCTGTTTCCTTAGGTTTTTTGGCTAATTAGGAATGGTTCTACATCAAGAGCACCACCTCTCATCATCGCCACGGATGGTAACTTCGACGACATCATTGTATATTCCCCCTTGCCATTGCATTTTAACCCCCTAGACCATTTGTGTCACTTGCCTATCGAGACTAGCCTTTGAGTATTGCCGGCAACGTTACTTGTGCACATTAGTGATCATCGATCCGCGCTTCCATGGCTTACATGCCATATCATCTTGGTATCATCATATCATCCCTTGTGTCACAAGATTGTTCCCGCATAGACACAATTTATATCGTGGTTTGTGCATTTCGCATCATGACCATACAAAAAAATAAGATTTTAAGCAAAAAGAGAAAGACAAAGAAGCTTGTAAGCAATAGTCATAGCATCATACCGCATTGCACATAAGATTGTCATATCCGGTCATCTTGAATCATCACTGGAACATCATACATAGATAGCATACTTGGGATAGATAGTTGATAAATTTTGCATCTCATAGGTTGTGCTGAAGTGTCGTATCTGCCTATAGAGAAATCGTGCTAGCCTCTCTCTTGAGTTGTGCAACACGAGCGTTTTTCGTGGATCCACTTTTTGTGCTCATTCCTTGGTTTCACGACCCCATTTATCTATCCTTGTGTGTGTTTCCATGTTCCTTATTGCTTGTCTACTTGTTGCACTTACAATTTGTGAATCTCTTTCAAAATTATTTGACTCTTGCTAACATTTCCATCAAATTTTTGTGCAACTTATCCTAACCAAGCCACTCGATAAGCTTTACTTGATAGGTGTGAATGAACTAGTCCGGTACCAATTCCACTATTCTTTCATTTCACATTGAGTGAAACGGGATACATCCTCAGCTTTGGGAAAAGGTAACTTGGTATTGTTTATCTCATCTCCTACTCACCTTTGCTCAAGTCTTGTGATGGATAGGCAAAGCATTTCATCTACTTTGGTCTACACCAACAATGACAAGTTCGATGCCATGAGGAACCACTTGTGCGCCAACATGGATGCTCAAATGGAGGAGCTCAAAGCCCTCATCAAGACCTCCAAGAGGTCTCCCACATCTTCGAGAAGGCGCTGGAGTGCACATCCTTCCGAGCTACCATCTCTGGCAAGATCACATCGGCATCGACACCATCAACAACAAGAACATGAAGGTCACAAGCTCAACACCAGCAACTGCTCAATGACTTCACCATGTACCTTGGCATCTTCGCCAAGCGACTTCAAGGCACACCTTTCAACATACGACATTTTCACAAACAAGCACCTCAAGCTTATGTTCACGAGTAGCTCCCCAAGCTCAAGTATGCGACTTCCACAAGCTACTACGACCTCGACAAGGACCACGAGATTCCTTTCTATGGAACTCAAGAACCCAAGGAGTATCATGAGTGGGAATGCTTGATGGACGACTACCTCATGATACATCAACTTCACTACGAAGATCAAGTGAAGTGCGCCACAAGAAACTTCCATGACTTTGCGTCAACATGGTGGTTTCACACACCTTCGGAGGGCTATGGCATGAGGTGGCCCAAGACGAAGAGAGCTATGCAGCGAGAGTTCGTGCCTCCCACCTACACGGAACAACTTCTACGCCAATTGGAGAACACCATCCAAGGATCCAAGTCCATCGATGAGTACTTCAAGGAAATGAAGAATGCCTTGCGATGAGCTGGCGTGGATGACCCAATTTTGATGAAGTACCACTTCATGATGGGATTGAACAATGACATCTCCAAGACTATCTTCCTCGGGAACTACAAGTCCCTCGACGACAACTACGTTGGTGCTCTCAAGGCGGACCAAGAACTCATGAAGGCCAAGGCTTCTTCACTGCAAGCACACTTCTCGAAAACCAAGCTTCAAGAAGGCGAGCATGAGGCTAGTACCACCATGTTGTCCAAGCCCAACGAGCTCCAAGACGACGCTCCCAAGTTCGACTACACCGCCATCCCTCTTTGTGGCATTGATGATGTCGAGTCTACTTCGACTCTTTTTCAAGACGGTGTGGTGACGACTACGACTACGAAGCCATTCGAGGACCAAGCTTTGGAGGCGAACGGCATGGTAATGAGCAAGGATGATGCTTCCATCTTTGGAGGAGAGAGTGATGATGTGCCATCTTCGGCCTTCATCCACGACGACGATTATGAGATGGTTGAGCATGGGATTTTCCCTTCGACCACGGTGACGTATGATGACTTTAGTGACTTTTTCCACCATATTGAAAGTGAGAGCGAGTTCAACACTAGGCCCATATATGATGAGCTGCTGCAATTCCCATGTGAGGTGAGCCAGAACACCCACCACTTGAGTGAGATGAGTGACTCCACCATATGTGACTTTGAGTGCACCTACATTGAGGGAGTGAGTGAGCCACCACATAGAGAGAGTGAGGTAGTTGATAGGTCACGTGAGGCCACTTTCAACACTAATGACTTGACCTCTACCTCTATTGTGTCTTCTCATTTGGTGCTAGGTCCCATATATGGTGACGTGCCGATCGACCACTTCGCCCTTCCTTTGGACCACACGATGGCCATGGTGGAATATGATGCACCCCCCATATGGTTCCATCAAGATGAAGATGATGACCACCATTTGGTCTTTACCACCTCACCTACACCACATGAGTGGAATGAAAAAGGTAATAAAGGTGAAGGTGATGCTCCAATCCCACTAGTGGACTATGTTGACATTCATTGCTTGCATGATGTTGATCCACCTATTGTCGGGCTTCATTCTAGTATGATTTCCCCATGCGATGATTTACCCATTTATGTTGAGTTTGATGATTGCCATGCGGAGTCTATTAGTTGTGATGCCATTTTGCATAGGATTTCTTGTGATAATTCTCTTGGTCACATCATGTTTGACAACCCACTTGACTTGTCGTATGCTATGCATGAGATCAATAATATGTCCAATTTGCAGTCTCATCTTAGTAACTATGAAGATGCCATTAAGATAAACCCAATTTGCACATATGGCATAGATGACAAGCCTATGGTTATTGGCATTTGTTTTTATTGTTATTATAATAACATGATCCCTTTGCATCGTTTATCTCATATGTTTAGCCATGATTACCTAGCTTTGGACATGCATTGTTATGGATGTTGTTCCACTTCTCCACATTATGCTCTCGATATTGCTCATGAGGAGACCCCCACAGCTTCCTCATACATTTTAGGAGATATTGATCAATCCCATACATTGCATGATTCCCATAATTGTGTGCACTATATGCTCCCCTTGAATGAAAATGCTATTGATGTGCCATATACTTCTATGCTCAATTTGCGTCCCCGTCGTGTTATACATAACAACTATTCCTTCATGATGGATGACATATTTCTCTATCGTGCCTCAAATTTATTTGAGCGATGCTTATCTTGTGCTAACTCACACGTGCACATACACATCATGATGGATGATGTGTATATTTACCACACGCATAATTTCTTTGGTTTGTGTCTCTTTTGTGTAGGTCCCCATACTTACTCGTCAACCTCGCAAGAGCACGACTTGGAGAAACGATCTCTAGAGAGCAATGATGACCTGGGATCATGTGGATTGTCTTTCCTGCCATTCCCATTGCGCAAACACTTCGCACATTTCTTCTACATGGCCCTCACATGGTTATGGGTTATTGTCCATTATATCTCTTATGCCCATCTTGCCATGTTTACTTTGCATGATATGCTCATTCCTATGCCTTTGACATGCATTTGTGACCCATGCTTTGAATTTCACATGATCCATGATTCTACTACTTGTATGTGTATTTGCAAGCTTGGTGGAGATATCACTTGCTATTACCATGTTTGCTTTTTACCCCATGCCTATTATTATACTTTGATCTTGATTTGCTTTCATGCTTGCGATATGTCATGTGCATTGCATATATCGACTATTTGCTCACATGACATGATTGCCATGATTTCCTATAGTGTGTTGCATCTTTGCGCCAGTAGTTTGCACGACATGATTTCTATGCTTGACTATGTTGCATCACCAATGATTCACACTTGCTCATTTCATGCGGTTGTTGACAACCATTGCCTGCTTTGCACTTCATTGCTATTGTTTCTTGTCATATATCTCCACATGTTGCCTCTCTCATGCTAGATAATTTTCCATGTATTGAGTGCAACAATGATTTTAGTCTTGCTAATGAGTTTGCCACCATAGCATTCTCCGATTTATTTGGAGATTTTGACAGAATTCTTGTGAAGCATGCTTGTCTTACCTCTTTTCACCATATGCCTAGTGCCATGAATATAGCCATTGTTGCACCATATCATTCATGCACTTTTCCTTCTAATGGTTATGTGCAAGAGAAGAGAACCATCATGATGGATGATGTGTTTATCTACCATGCGCACATGTTTTTCCTTTTGTTGTGTGCATGTCTAGCATACTTGGACTTCATGTCGACTTCCACTTCACGTGAGTTAATCATTCGAGCTCTTGAGAGCGAACCGCCTTCTACCAAGACGCTTCTAGATCGCATTTGCTTGTGCTTCGGCATTGTCAAGAATGCACAAGGACACGCTTTCGAGGTGTTATCATTCTCTTTTGAGAACCACAAAACCATGAACATGCATATTGTGGATCATACTACTTGTGTTGCTTGCACCATGACACTTTGCACACATGCTAGAGATCATTATTCGACTTGCCATTGCCACATTGCCATGCTTGATGATATATATGCCTTGTGTGTTGCATCCGACATGTGTATTACTTGTGCCTATCATATGCTTGGTTGCAACAATGTCATCTCTTGACATATGCCATGTCCCATTATTTTTCACATGATTGACTAGATTTCCTCACACATGATGAACAATTGCTCTTTCTATTGTGTTGAGTGTCATACTATCTTCACTACACCCTATGCACGTTATGCTTGGATTGTCTTGCACTTGACCCATGTGTTTAGACACTTCATTTTATTTGGTGTTGTGAATGATTCATATGCCTACAATACACATTTCCTTGAGCGCTTTATGCATGCTTCCTATGACTTTGAGGTAGATGCTTATTTTGTTCTCACACCTATGTGCATCTCTACCTCACATTTACATGCTTGTTTCCATGATGACCTTGATTGTGATCAGTTCATATGCTTCCATGCCATGTCACAATCCTTTGTCACACCATATGCTATGCTTGATGACCACACTTGTTGGGTGAATCACCTCTTGATGCTTGGTTTTGCACTAACGCTAACCACATTTGATTTTCCAAGTGTTTGTTGTCCTTTCTCGTTTTGAAGGACTCACTAGACTGTGCCACATTAGAGAGTTCCCATTTAGAGCTTCAAGATCATGAGTGCTTGTTGATCGACCACTTCAACATGGCGACGCCCTCTATTTCCCATGGTGATTTGGCTTTCGATCCGAGGTCGGATCTTTTCCGAGGGGGAGGGATGATGCAGATCATCCTATGGACATGACCATGTCAAGAATCCGCTTCGCAAGTGACACGTGCGACCTCTACTTGTCATACATAAAGGTGAATCATCTCCTTTACACGTGTTCACTTGAACCCTTCAAGGATGGTATACTACTTGAAACTCCACTTGTGCGCATGCATAGGTATTGCCGGAGCTTCACGGACGACGAGGAGTGCAAGCGCCAAGGAACACCTACACCATCCGCAAGGGAAGCTGATGCGGAACATCCTAAGGACATCACCATGTCAAGAGTCCATTTGGCAAGTGACACGTGCGACCTCTACTTCTCATACATAAAGGTGAATCATCTCCTTTACACGTGTTCACTTGACCCCTTTGAGGATGGTATACTACTTGACACTCCACTCGTGTGCATGCATAGGTATTGTCGGAGCTTCACGGACGAGGAGGAGGAGTGCAAGCGCCGAGGAACACCTACACCATCCGTGAGGGAAGCTTGTAAGCGACAATGGAAGAAGACGGAGCTGCTGGCGCAAGCAGCTGGACATCCGGCATTTGAGTAGAGGCCGTACATCCAGCATCACCCCGGAAATCCGGCGAGGACAACAGAAGGTACATGAAGAATGGCCACCGCCAGGCCGGACATCCTGCCCGTGCCCCGGACATCCTGCCTCCCACAAATGGCCGGACATCCGGCCCCCAGCCCGGACATCCGGTGCCTGCCTGTGCACAGAGGGGCTAGAGGCCCATGTATCCTCTCACACTTACCCCTTCGTGGCTAAGACTATATATACTCCTCCGCCACCTCATTTCTAGGGTTACCTTTGTGTTGGCTCATTTGAGACCTAGAGCATTGCTCATCCATAGTGGTTCTACTCTGTCAGAACCCCGATCCTAAGTCACACCGATCTAGCTGTAACACGTCATATCACTTTGCGGCCTCACGCACGGTAACCCCACGGGTGCCACCTTACCTGGCCCGGGACCGTTTGCGCATTTTGGCACACGTATATGACAGTGTCGCTAGCATCCATATGACAGAGAACCCGGGACGACATGGCTAGTTATAAACCAAAAGTGGCACTAAATTACAGAGACAGGCATCCATGACCCAGCAACGAACGTGTCGGTCATCAACGTATGAACCCAAGTCGTAGCAAGCTACATGGACTTAAAGGAACAACGCGTGACATTTCCCCTAAGGGACAGACACAGGAACGAAGAAGGACACATGCTGGCCAGCCTACGTGTTCTGAGCAGTATCAAGCTACCAAGGCTCATTGGAGACACTAGGAGGCATTTCCCTGTAAGATAGGCTACCAAAGGAAAACAACTAGGTGTCGGATCCCACACATACCAAGCATTTCAATCATACACACAATATGCTCAATATGTGCAAATACAACATTGCATCACAACAGAACTCTATGACTCAAAGTACTTTATTTAAGAGGCTCCAAGAGCCATACATAACATATCCATACAGGTAGGGGTCACATGACCCAACACTCAAGTCATACAGTCATACAAGCACAAGCGGAAGCTACATGTCTGAGTACAGACAACTTAGAAAATAAAACAGGCTTGATGTAGCCTGACTATCTACAAGGCCCTTCACAAGCTCCAGATCTCCGTCTGGGTGTCAAGCTACTCGTCGACGTCAACGTCTATGTAGAACCCATCAGAAGGGGCAGGGTTCTCCTCTGCAACAGTTATTAAGCAAACATGAGTACAAAGGTATTCAGCAAGTCTTACAACATAACCTATCATACATGCAACATTATCAACAGGGGGCAGTGGAGCTTATAGCAGAAAGCCAGCTTTGACTCTTGGCTAACCTATACTACAACTCTCAACAGATTGCAAGATGTTACTACGAACACGAGTCCTCTACTCACCACAACAATACACTACCGAGGATCCTCTTCCGTCATCCTACGGAAGGGCCATCCACGGCACTCACACTTATCTTGAGGCTTTTAATAGTATCCATCAACTTGTCTATGAACTGTAAGAGTAACCAAGTAGTCCGTACCGCGAACAACGGCTATTCGAATAGATTGATAACCCTGCAGGGGTGTACCTCTTCACACACGCTCCCACCACTTATCGTCGTTTACTCGACATGTACTCGGCAACCTTCAAGCGGAAGCCCAGCGAGGGTGTCGGCCATGACCTGACTTACTACACAAGTCTCTCGTCCAGGTTTATCGCCTATTTGGGTTCCATCCGTGGGGAGATCCGGCCGGGGTGTCGCTCACGGCCCCAAACGATGTGTATAGGGTTCCCGAGTCACCAAACGGGCAACCGGTACACCGTGCCACGTACCTGCCGCATCACAACCCACCCCGAGGGTCAGCATTGTGCACGACCTCCAGTAATCTATAAACACCAGAAACTAGTTGCAACTCCTGGACAGAGATCAAGGGTAATTAATAAGCTGAGAGGGTCAATTAATGATCCCAATGTGTGGTAGTAGCTGAAACTTGAACCTCACATACAGATCTCGGGTCCTATGGACGATTCCAACGAAACAACCCACCATGTACTCCTACATGGCCTTTCATCGATACCTTTACCAAGCGTATTCCACACTTCCTTCTCTTTATCGGTATGATCATTTCACTCTAGTACATCACCCAGATGAACCAGACCTGACACAACTCTAAGCATAGCAGGCAACATAAACAAATAGCATGGTGGATCACACATCACATGGCTCAATCAACTCCTACACATGCTAGTGGGTTTCAACTATTTACTGTGGCAATGACAGATCATGCAAGGGAATAGGGTTCAACTACCGCAGCAAGTAGCAGTTCACACGCTGTTGCCTTAATGCAGTAAAAGAGAGCAGGAGCGAGAAGATTGGGTTTGTATCGGAATGATCAATGATTGCTTGCCTGACAAAGTGGCTGTCGGATACTGCTCTTCAGCTGGATACGCAGGAGTATCCTCGGGAGCAGGACCTAACACGGAGAATACCGGCGATACAATCATTAAACAAACAAATGCAACAATATGATGCATGCTCATGACATGGCAAGATCGATGTGTTTTGGGCTAATGCAGCTATAACCAGAAGGGTTTGAGCCTATTTGAATCAAAGATTCGAATTGGAATTCAAACTATTATTTAATTAAGTGCATTATCATGTTTTAATTTATACAGCAAGGTTAACTTGCTCAAGCATGCATGAAACCGGTGCCATTGGAAAGATTGGATTTTTCTGATCATTTTTCATATATAAATTATTTCCATCTGAGCTACGGTTGAATTTATATGATTTTTTGAAGTTTTGAGTATTTTCTGAAATTCATAAATCATTTAAGATTTATTTTACTTTCCAGAAACACTTTACTGCGTCAGCATGACCTCATGCTGACGTCAGCGGGTCAACAGGAGCTGGTCCAGGTCAAACATGACATGTGGGCCCGGCATGTCAGTGTCATAGCTAAAAGCAAAGTTGATTAGTGTTAAGCTAGAGACTAATTAGCTGTCAGTGGGGTCTGGGCCCACGGGTCAGTGACTAAACTAACTAACTGATTTAATTAGCATTTACTTAATTAAACTAGCTAATTAGGGGAGGGGTGGCCCACACGTCAGTGACCCAAGGGTGGTCAAGCCCCCGGTCAAACGAGTCAAACTCGCCAGCGAAGTGACGCCTGCGAGGCCATACACGGCGGCGAGCTTCGGAAATCGTCTACAGGGCACGGTTCGAGCTGCGGTTGGGCGCGTTGGAGTGCCCTCGCCGATGCGCGTCGAATGGTGGTGGTCGCCGGGCCTGTGGTGGCCGGAGGCGACGGCTACGAGCTCGGCAGCGGCGGCCGGCGTTCGGGCGTGTGTGGAGACGCGGCTGCGGTGGCCTAGGCGATGCGTGCGTGGCACCTAGCTCATCTACGTGCTGCGGTGAGCGAGATGGACGTGCGTCCGTGACCAAATGGTCACCGGAGCGTCACCGGCGGCAAGCACGGCGGCGGCGGGTTTCGGTGATCAGCGGAGCAGCGGCTACGCGACGCAAACGAAGCGGAGGAGGGAGGGATTCGGCGTAGGGGCTCACAGTGGTGCTAGCGAGCTCGACGGAGAGGTCGGGGACGCTCTGCAGCTCCTTAATCGATGGCGAGAGCTCCGGCGATCCGAGGAGGCGGACGACGGCGTGAAGGCGTTGCAGGGCTCCCGGCGATCCGTGGCTCGGCGAGGAGGAAGAGGGCATCGCGGCGATCCTTCTGGACACTCTCACGGGACGAGGGGGAGGCTCTAAGTGCGGCAACAGCGAACGGCGGCGACGGGCGGCCTCGATGATGAGAGGGAGAGAGCCAGGGGATGGAGATGAGGACGAGGGGAAGTGAGAGAGAGGTCGGGGCAGCTGCGTGGCGACGCATGGAGGCGTCCAGGCCGTCGGGGATGCAGGCAAGCAGGCTGGAGGTGGCCGGGCGTGTGCCGGCGCGCGGTGGCCACGCGCGCTGCCTACTGGCGCGAGGTGGAAGGCGACAGGAGCGGCGCTGGTGGGCTGGGCCGGCCTGCAACAGTGCTAGGCTCAAGGTAAGTTCTTTCTCTCTTTCTTTTCTTTCCTATTTCTTTTTTGTTTCATTTCTTTTGCAACTTTGTTTAATTAATAGAAATGCCAGAACATTTGTATAACTCATAAAACTAGTCATGCCCACTGTATATAATATGAACAGTATGGAACATTATAGTTTATGATTATTTGAGCATTTAAAATATTTTATAGCATTTAAATGCCCAAATACAAATACCATATGATTTAATCCAAAGACCTTAGAGGTCCTAGAAAATTGTGCACCATTTTTGGCAGAGGTTTAGGACTAAGGCAGAAATGATGAACATTTTTGAAGGGCATTTTGGGTACATTGGAAAAGATTTTATCAAACCCTAGTTGTTAGAAGAGGGGTGCTGGGGTTTCTGTCATTCCCATTTCAAGTTTCTTTGATAAGTAAACATGATGCACACTCTAGCTAGTCCTAATGCAAGTGCTAACTAGGGATGTGACAACTCACCCCCTCTTAAAAGAATCACGTCCCGAGATTCGGGTTCCTCCGGAAAGAGGGTGGGGTACTCAAGTCGAAGACGATCCTCCCTTTCCCAAGTAGCTTCACTCTCGGAATGATGTGACCATTGAACCTTGAGAAACTTGATATTGTGGCGTCGAGTGGTGCGCTCAGTTTGATCAAGAATACGAACGGGGTATTCTCGATATGTGAGATTGTCCTGGAGATCAAGCGTTTCGTGGTCCACTCCGCGGATAGAATCCGAGAAGCAACGCCTGAGTTGAGAAACATGGAAGACATCATGAACTCTGGATAGGTGCGGAGGTAGTTCCAATTGGTAGGCAACTTCTCCTCGTTTGGCAAGAATGCGAAAAGGACCGATGTAACGAGGGGCCAATTTGCCTTTGATACCGAAGCGATGGGTTCCCTTAAGAGGAGTAACCCGAAGGTAAGCCTTATCGCCGACTTCAAAAGTCACAGCCTTATGATGACTATCATATTGGCTCTTCTGGCGAGACTGGGCTGTTTTCAATTTCTCACGAACGATGCGAACTTGCTCTTCTGCTTCCTGGATCATATCTGGGCCAAAGGATTGTCTTTCCCCGGTTTCTGACCAGTTAAGAGGTGTTCGACACCTTCATCCATACAGAACTTCGAAGGGGGCTTTACCCAGGCTGGCTTGATAACTATTGTTATAAGAAAATTCAGCAAATGGAAGACACTTCTCCCAATCCATACCGAAAGAGATGACAGAGGCTCGAAGCATGTCTTCTAGAATTTGATTGACTCGTTCCACTTGATCACTTGACTGGGGATGGAAGGCGGTACTGAAGGAGAGATGAGTTCCCATAGCATTATGGAAACTTTCCCAAAACCGTGAAATGAAAAGACTTCCACGGTCTGAGTTAATCTCCAACGGCACACCATGAAGTGATACTAATGGAGAGACATACAAGTCTGCTAGCTGGCTAGCGGTAATACTCTCTCGAACAGGCAGGAAATGAGCTACTTTAGAGAGGCGGTCTATAACGACGAAGATAGCATTATTCCCTTTCCTTGTCCTGGGAAACCCGGTAATGAAATCCATACCGACCTTGTCCCATTTCCATTCAGGAATAGCTAAAGGTTGAAGGGTGCCAGCAGGCCGTTGATGCTCTGCTTTGAGTCGACGACAAACATCGCAGTTAGCAATGAATTGAGCGATTTCTCTCTTCATCCTAGTCCACCAGAATCTCTGACGTAGATCCTGATACATTTTGGTACTACCGGGATGAATTGTGAGAGGAGATTCATGAGCCTCCTTAAGAATCATTTGTCGTAGTTGTTGTTTCTTGGGTACCACCAAGCGGTTCTCGAAGTACACAACACCTTGATTATTCATAGAGAAACTTCTAGCAACTCCGCTAGCAATGTTCTCCTTGATCCGAGATATGCCTTTATCATACCGCTGGGCAACTATGATTTGATCCATAAGGGTAGGTTTCGCCACCAAGGTGGAAAGGAATCCTCGAGGAACAATGTGAAGGTTAAGCTTACGAAATTCCTCGTGGAGAAGTGGTTGCCCTTGTTGTAGCATTAAGTTGTTACAATAAGATTTACGACTTAGTGCATCAGCCATGACATTGGCCTTTCCAGGGGTATAAGTGATTCCTAAGTCGTAGTCTGTGAGCAACTCAACCCAACGTCTTTGCCTGATATTTAGATCCGGTTGGGTGAAGATGTACTTCAAACTTTGATGATCAGTCAAGATTTCACAACGATTACCAAGGAGGTAATGTCGCCATGTTTTGAGTGCGTGGACTACAGCTGCAAGCTCTAGATCATGAGTAGGATAGTTATCCTCATGTGGTCGCAACTGTCGAGATGCGTATGCAATCACTTGACGATCTTGCATGAGTATGCAACCTAGTCCTTGTCGCGAGGCGTCGCAATAGATTATAAAATCCTTGGAAAAGTCTGGTGGTACCAGTATAGGTGCAGATGTTAGGCGTCTTTTCAGTTCCTGAAAACTGGACTCGCATTGTGGGGTCCACTCAAACTTCTTATCTTTCTTGAGGAGTTCAGTTAGAGGTTTAGCAACCTTGGAGAAATTCTCGATGAAGCGTCGGCAATAGCTCGCTAAGCCAAGAAAACTCCTAACTTGCTTGACCGATTCAGGGGGAGTCCAATCAAGGACGGCTTGAACTCGCTCGGGATTGACAGCAATACCCTTGCCAGAGATCACATGACCTAGATAGGTTACTTCCGGCAACCAAAATTCACATTTGGAGAATTTGGCATAAAGGCGGTGCTATCGAAGTTTCGTCAATACCAGCCTTAAATGCTCGGCATGATCTTCCTTGTTCTTGGAGTAAATGAGTATATCATCGAGGTATACCACAACGAATTTATCCAAGTACTCCATGAATATAGAATTCATTAGCCGGGAAAAGGTGGCTGGGGCATTGGTTAATCCGAAGGACATGACGGTGTACTCATATTGGCCATAACGAGTAACAAAAGCCGTTTTAGGAATGTCCCCGTTCTTGATTTTGATTTGATGGTAACCCAACCTCAAATCCATCTTAGAGAAGACTGAGGATCCAGCGAGCCGATCATACAGGTCGTTGATCCTGGGGAGCGGATACTTGTTCTTTATGGTGACCAGATTGACAGGTCGGTAATCTACAACCATCCGCTCTGTTCCATCCTTCTTCTTGACGAAGAGGACGGGGCAAGCCCAAGGGGAAGAACTAGGACGGATGAAACCTTTCTGCAAGGACTCATCGAGTTGTTTCTTAAGCTCAGCTAATTCTAGGGGTGCCATCTTATAAGGTCTCCTAGAGATCGGGACAGTTCCAGGGATAAGATCTATCACGAACTCGACATCTCTATCAGGTGGAATTCCTGGCAGTTCTTCTGGAAAAACATCCGGGAAGTCACGGACTACCGGGATATCTTCGAGTTCTGGTAGAGGGCTGGCATTAAGAGAGTAGAGCTGACGCTCAGCCATTCGGGTCAAGACATTGACTATCTTGCCGGATGGGTGTGTAAATTGAACGGTCCTAGTATAGCAATCAATCTTGGCGTAATGAGTTGTCATCCAATCCATTCCCAAAATGATGTTTATGTCCGAGGACTTGAGAGCGATTAAAGATGCTAGGAAAACAAGTCTATTGACAAGGATTTCATTTCCATGGCTTACCCTAGAGGTTTGCCACTTTGAACCAGGAGTTTGAATAACCATGGAAGTAGGCATGTCACAAAAAGTCATGTTGTGCATTCGAGCATAGCTCTCAGATATGAACGAATGTGATGCTCCAGTATCGAAAAGAACAGATGCCGGGTGGCAGTTTACGAGAAGCATACCAAGGACGACGTTAGGATCCTCATAAGCTTCCTCAGTAGAGACATAGTTGACATGACCACGTGCAGTGGGGATTGGCTTGACATAATTCACCTTGCCGGTTAGCTTACCACAGCCAACGGGTTTTCCTGGTTGGTTCTGAGGACACTCACGCATATAGTGTCCCGGTTCTCCACACTTGAAGCATGTCACAGTGCTAGTGCGTGGAGCAAAGTTGGAAGGTGGTCCTCCATTGGTCTTAGCAGGTGCATACTGTTGAGTTGGGCGAGGTGCCTCATAGGATGGCCTCTGTGTGTACTTGGGTGGCAGAGCAGTGTTAGGAACCCACACACGGCGCTTGTGAGAGCCAGAGCCGGATGAGGAACCAAAGTCTCGAGGATGCTTGCGTGTGGCCTCGAAGTCGGTCTGGCCCGTCTCAGCACTGATAGCCTTGTTTACCAGCTTCTGGAAGGAAGTGCACTTGTGCAGACGTAGATCTCGGCGGAGTTCAGGGCTGAGTCCCTTGCGGAACCTCGGCTGTTTCTTGGCATCGGTGGATACTTCCTCAGGTGCATAGTGTGCCAAGTTCCCAAACTCGCGACTATAGCCATCCACAGTTAACCGGCCCTGGGTAAAATTGCAGAATTCCTCCCGCTTGCGATCCATGAGACCTTCCGGAATGTGATGTTCACGGAATGCCTCACTGAACTCAACCCAAGTAGTGATTTGGTCAGCAGGACGCATAGCTTCAAAGTTTTCCCACCAAAGACTGGCAGGGCCCTCAAGATGGTAGGCAGCGTAGGTAACCTTGTCAGCTTCGGCCACACGGGCAGAGTGTAGCTTGTGGGTGATACTACGTAGCCAGTCATCCGCATCCAGAGGTTCAGTGGAGTGATGGAACTTCGGTGGGCGCATCTTGATAAAGTCATTGATTGACACCACGTCATTCCTCTGGCGGAACCCAGTGTTCTGCTCTATGCGTTCCAGCAGACGGTTGGTCTCTCTCTTGTTCCGTTCTGCCTCGAGCATAACTTCCGCTAAGGAGGGTGGCTGGGGCAGATTCCCATCTCTAGCCCCACTAGCCTCACCCTGCTCCTGAGCAGCAGGAGTGTTGCGAGTGTTGACCATCCTAAGAAAACAAAACAACGGTTTAGACAAGGATGGCAAAATTTTTGACATAGGAGTGCAGAATGTAATGGATGACACGGAATGCAGAGATGCTCATCCGTACGACATGGTAATATAGAAACTACTATATATACACCAGTGGTCATACACACCATACATAGTTAAGTACAAGCCAAGGCTAAAGTACAACTGCGGTGAAAGACAACACATCCCATCAGAGGCATTCCAAGCTCCTATACATTATTTAACTACACCTCCGGAACTCAGTACACACTAAGTCATATTCCACCAGACGCGCAGGACTGTGGAAATACAACTACTACAATACTACTACTACCACGGTCTAGCTCAGACATTCCCGTAGTAATCTTCGTAAAGATTACCACCGTAGCCTCGAAGTGGAACAGACGGATCATGAAACTCGCGAGCGCTCGAAGGCTGTGGACCATAGGGACATGGATGTGGCCTCGGTCCCGATGCTGGTGGTAACCGACGCCCACGTGGAGGTGTAATACCCCCAACGTCACGCCAATCCATGCGATTAGGCAGACGAGTCCGCACGGGGTACAAATCCCGCATGTCCAGATATCTGGCGTGCACAGCAGGTGCAAGCCGTGTCAAAGTAGTCCAGTGGGCGGCTCGAGTGTTATATAGTTCCATTCGGAGGGCACGGACCTCACGGTCCCTATCCTCCAGCATCTGAACAGTAGTCTGAAGCAGTGGCTCTTCATGAGCAGCATCAGTATACAGACCAGTGTAGTAGCCTTCTTCTCCGGGAAGTGAGGCTGGCATGTAACAGAACTCAGTGTTCAGCAACAGGGCATGCCTAGCCCGGAGAATGGTCATCATCGAATAGGCGGCGTCCTGTACTGCCATCTCGATGGTAACCCCGAGTCCATAAGACCAATGGATGGGGTCATTAGCTCCGGGATATGAGGGGTATATCCGGACTGTGCAGAAATACTGACTCTGATTGAAATCCCGGTACTGTTCCTCCACGGTGTACTCAGGATACCAGCGATGACCGGTCTCAGTCAGCACACGGACCAGCATGGCCGTGTGACCGGGCACATTAATGCACCGAGTCAAACAAACCACTTGGTGAGGGGTGCGGCCAGACATCTGAAACACGAGGTAATGCAAAGGCATTAGTGTTTCTGGAAGAAATCGGGCAGCATAACAACTGTAAATGCTCAAACAAAGATTTGAGACATCATACAAATGATAGCATAGCCACTCAACAATTCCATATCAAGGTTCCGGGTCCAAAAATCATCATACTAAAAGGATAGAAACTGAACTGAGGCTTGAAACCAACAATCCTAAGGGTCTACGGATAAGTAACACGTGAACCTAGTAAGGATAAGAGGCCTAGTCCTAAATCCCCGTAGAAAGAATAGACTGACTCAGATCAGAAGGGCATAAGGTAAAGGAGTAAAAATAGCCTTACGTTCCCTTCCACAATCAATTCCCCTACATATAACTAAGAATTTTTCTAGACTCAACATCGACCAGTTTGGCTTGAGAAACCTACAGGGAGTCCAGCTCTGATGCCAACGCTGTCAGGACCACGATCCTAAGTCACACCGATCTAGCTTTAACACGTCATATCACTTTGCGGCCTCACGCACGGTAACCCCACGGGTGCCACCTTACCTGGCCCGGGACCGTTTGCGCATTTTGGCACATGTATATGACAGTGTCGCTAGCATCCATATGACAGAGAACCCGGGCCGACATGGCTAGTTATAAACCAAAAGTGGCACTAAATTACAGAGACAGGCATCCATGACCCAGCAACGAACGTGTCGGTCATCAACGTATGAACCCAAGTCGTAGCAAGCTACATGGACTTAAAGGAACAACAGATGACATTTCCCCTAAGGGACAGACACAGGAACGAAGAAGGACACATGCCGGCCAGCCTACGTGTTCCGAGCAGTAGCAAGCTACCAAGGCTCATTGGAGACACTAGGAGGCATTTCCCTGTAAGATAGGCTACCAAAGGAAAACAACTAGGTGTCGGATCCCACACATACCAAGCATTTCAATCATACACACAATATGCTCAATATGTGCAAATACAACATTGCATCACAACAGAACTCTATGACTCAAAGTACTTTATTTAAGAGGCTCCAAGAGCCATACATAACATATCCATACAGGTAGGGGTCACATGACCCAACACTCAAGTCATACAATCATACAAGCACAAGCGGAAGCTACATGTCTGAGTACAGACAACTTAGAAAATAAAACAGGCTTGGTGTAGCCTGACTATCTACAAGGCCCTTCACAAGCTCCAGATCTCCGTCTGGGTGTCAAGCTACTCGTCGATGTCAACGTCTATGTAGAACCAATCAGAAGGGGCAGGGTTCTCCTATGCAACAGTTATTAAGCAAACATGAGTACAAAGGTACTAAGAAGTCTTACAACAGAACCTATCGTACATGCAACATTATCAACAGGGGGCAGTGGAGCTTATAGCAGAAAGCCAGCTTTGTCTCTTGGCTAACCTATACTACAACTCTCAACAGATTGCAAGATGTTACTACGAACACGAGTCCTCTACTCACCACAACAATACACTACCGAGGATCCACTTCCGTCATCCTACGGAAGGGCCATCCACGACACTCACACTTATCTTGAGGCTTTTAATAGTATCCATCAACTTGTCTATGAACTGTAAGAGTAACCAAGTAGTCCGTACCGCGAACAACGGCTATTCGAATAGATTGATAACCCTGCAGGGGTGTACCTCTTCACACACGCTCCCACCACTTATCGCCGTTTACTCGACATGTACTCGGAAACCTTCAAGCGGAAGCCCAGCGAGGGTGTCGGCCACGACCTGACTAACTTCACAAGTCTCTCGTCCAGGTTTATCGCCTATTTGGGTTCCATCCGTGGGGAGATCCGGCCGGGGTGTCGCTCACGGCCCCAAACGATGTGTACAGGGTTCCCGAGTCACCAAACGGGCAACCGGTACACCGTGCCACGTACCTGTCGCATCACAACCCACCCCGAGGGTCAGCGTTGTGCACGACCTCCAGTAATATATAAACACCAGAAACTAGTTGCAACTCCTGGACAGAGATCAAGGGTAATTAATAAGCCGAGAGGGTCAATTAAGGATCCCAATGTGTGGTAGTAGCTGAAACTTGAACCACACATACAGATCTCGGGTCCTATGGACGATTCCAACGAAACAACCCACCATGTACTCCTACATGGCCTTTCATCGATACCTTTACCAAGCGTATTCCACACTTCCTTCTCTTTATCGGTATGATCATTTCACTCTGATCCATCACCCAGATGAACCAGACCTGACACAACTCTAAGCATAGCAGGCAACATAAACAAATAGCATGGTCGATCACACATCACATGGCTCAATCAACTCCTACAAATGCTAGTGGGTTTCAACTATTTACTGTGGCAATGACAGGTCATGCAAGGGAATAGGGTTCAACTACCGCAACAAGTAGCAGTTCACACGTTGTTGCCTTAATGCAGTAAAAGAGAGCAGGAGCGAGAAGATTGGGTTTGTATCGGAATGATCAATGATTGCTTGCGTGACAAAGTGGCTGTCGGATACTGCTCTTCAGCTGGATACGCAGGAGTATCCTCGGGAGCAGGACCTAACACGGAGAATACCGGCGATACAATCATTAAACAAACAAATGCAACAATATGATGCATGCTCATGACATGGCAAGATGCATGTGTTTTGGGCTAATGCAGCTATAACCAGAAGGGTTTGAGCCTATTTGAATCAAAGATTCAAATTGGAATTCAAACTATTATTTAATTAAGTGCATTATCATGTTTTAATGTATACAGCAAGGTTAACTTGCTCAAACATGCATGAAACCAGTGCCATTGGAAAGATTGGATTTTTCTGATCATTTTTCATATATAAATTATTTCCATCTAAGCTACGGTTGAATTTATATGATTTTTTGAAGTTTTGAGTATTTTCTAAAATTCATAAATCATTTAAGATTTATTTTACTTTCCAGAAACACTTTACTGCGTCAGGATGACCTCATGCTGACGTCAGCGGGTCAACAAGAGCTGGTCCAAGTCAAACATGACATGTGGGCCCGGCATGTCAGTGTCATAGCTAAAAGCAAAGTTGATTAGTGTTAAGCTAGAGACTAATTAGCTGTCAGTGGGGTCTGGGCCCACGGGTCAGTGACTAAACTAACTAACTGATTTAATTAGCATTTACTTAATTAAACTAGCTAATTAGGGGAGGGGTGGCCCACACGTCAGTGACCCAGGGGTGTTCAACCCCCCGGTCAAACGAGTCAAACTCGCCGGCGAAGTGACGCCGGCGAGGCCAAACACGGCGGCGAGCTTCGGAACTCGTCTACAGGGCACGGTTCGAGCTGCGGTTGGGCGCGTTGGAGTGCCCTCGCCGATGCGCGTCGAATGGTGGTGGTCGCCGGGCCTGTGGTGGTCGGAGGCGACGGCTACGAGCTCGGCAGCGGCGGCCGGCGTTCGGGCGTGTGTGGAGACGCGGCTGCGGTGGCCTAGGCGATGCGTGCGTGGCACCTAGCTCATCTACGTGCTGCGGCGAGCGAGATGGACGTGCGTCCGTGACCAAATGGTCATCGGAGCGTCACCGGCGGCAAGCACGGCGGCGGCGGGTTTCGGTGATCAGCGGAGGAGCAACTACGCGGCGCAAACGAAGCGGAGGAGGGAGGGATTCGGCGTAGGGGCTCACAGTGGTGCTAGCGGGCTCGACGGAGAGGTCGGGGACGCTCTGCAGCTCCTTAATCGACGGCGAGAGCTCCGGCGATCCGAGGAGGGGGACGACGGCGTGAAGGCGTTGCAGGGCTCCCGGCGATCCGTGGCTCAGCGAGAAGGAAGAGGGCGTCGCGGCGATCCTTCTAGACACTCTCACGGGACGAGGGGGAGGCTCTAAGTGCGGCAACGGCGAACGGCGGCGACGGGCGGCCTCGGTGATGAGAGGGAGAGAGCCAGGGGAAGGAGATGAGGACGAGGGGAAGTGAGAGAGAGGTCGGGGCAGCTGTGTGGCGACGCATGGAGGCGTCCAGGCCGTCGAGGATGCAGGCAAGCAGGCTGGAGTTGGCCGGGCGCGTGCCGGCGCGCGGTGGCCACGCGCGCTGCCTACTGGCGCGAGGTGGAAGGCGACAGGAGCGGCGCTGGTGGGCTGGGCCGGCCTGCAACAGTGCTGGGCTCAAGGTAAGTTCTTTCTCTCTTTCTTTTCTTTCCTATTTCTTTTCTGTTTCATTTCTTTTGCAACTTTGTTTAATTAATAAAAATGCCAGAACATTTTTATAACTCATAAAACTAGTCATGCCCACTGTATATAATATGAACAGTATGGAACATTATAGTTTATGATTATTTGAGCATTTAAAATATTTTATAGCATTTAAATGCACAAATACAAATACCATATGATTTAATCCAAAGACCTTAGAGGTCCTAGAAAATTGTGCACCATTTTTGGCAGAGGTTTAGGACCAAGGCAGAAATGATGAACATTTTTGAAGGGCATTTTGGGTACATTGGAAAAGATTTTATCAAACCCTAGTTGTTAGAAGAGGGGTGCTGGGGTTTCTGTCATTCCCATTTCAAGTTTCTTTGATAAGTAAACATGATGCACACTCTAGCTAGTCCTAATGTAAGTGCTAACTAGGGATGTGACATACTTCACGAGAGAGACCGCGGCCTCTACGGAGAAGATCCACGCCGGATTCAAGACCCCTAAGGGGAAGATCCCTCGCGGATTCAAGACCTCCTCACAGAGATGAACTAGCTACCGTGTATCCGCCTTTGTTGGATTTGGATAGTGTATCTCGTTGTGTTGAGGATCTAGTACATCTGTGATTGTTTCTTGTTGATTTGAGCGTTTCCCCTCGTTTCCCTCATAATTTCCCCTCGTGTTCTTCGTATTCATCCTCAGGGATCCCTCCAATCGTGAAAGATCGGGTTAGCCCCGCATCATATGGTATCATGATCCACGGTTTCTCACGAATTTCGAGCCTCCCCATTGTTTTCTAGCCTTGTTTTGTTCTGTTCTTCCCCAAATTCGAAAATTCTCCACCAAAAATTGCCCCAAATTTTTTATGTGATCTGTTGGTTTGATGATGTTTTGTTGGTTTTCATCCATGGATTCGCTGTGTTTCGAGTGGATCTAGCATCTTCACAAGTTTCCCCACTTTTCATCCACGAAATCTCTCAAATTTTGGCATCAAAATCATCAATTTCCGCCCCCAAACAAGTTTGGAAGTCCCAATCCCCATCTGGAATCGTCGGGCCGGACATCCGGGCCACCGGCCGGACATCCGGGCCATCGGGCTGTAAATTTGGGCCCGCGGCCGGACATTTGGCTCCTAGAGCTCAAAATCGGTCAAGTTTCTGTAAACAGACCCCGGATTTCCGCACATAACCCCGGATGTCCGGACCCTGTAGTTTCAGCCTTCCTCGTTTCACCGTTTTGTCCATAACTAATTCATCTGGAGTCGGTTTTTGACGTTATTTAGCTCGTTTTGAAGCTCTTGACAACCCCCTTAACACAAAAATACCACCATAATCATTTGACTCCATCATATTTTGTGAATTTTTGCATCTTTGCCTAGGGCATCCACCCTATCAGCCACATAACCACCACCGACTTCCGCAACCTAACCCATTTTGATCACCATAGAATTTGTGGTTGCTTGAGTAGTGATTTGAGTCTCCTAAGGTGTTTCGGCTACTTAGGGAACGTTGCCTCTTCATCAACCACCACCACCAATTCCGCATAACCTTGTCCACTATACATTGCCACCTTATGTCTACTACGCAACCTTCTTCTTGTAGACGTTGTTGGGCCTCCAAATGCAGAGGTTTGTAGGACAGTAGCAAATTTCCCTCAAGTGGATGACCTAAGGTTTATAAATCTGTGGGAGGCGTAGGATGAAGACGGTCTCTCACAAACAACCCCGCAACCAAATAACAAAGAGTCTCTTGTGTCCCCAACACACCCAATACAATGGTAAATTGTATAGGTGCACTAGTTCGGCGAAGAGATGGTGATACAAGTGTAATATGGATGGTAGATATAGGAGTTTGTAATCTAAAAATATAAAAACAGCAAGGTAGCAAGTGGTAAAAGTGAGCATAAACGGTGTTGCAATGATAGGAAAGAAGGCCTAGGGTTCATACTTTCACTAGTGCAAGTTCTCTCAACAATAATAACATAAGTGGATCATATAACTATCCCTCAACATGCAACAAAGAGTCACTCCAAAGTAACTAATAGCGGAGAACAAACGAAGAGATTATGGTAGGGTACGAAACCACCTCAAAGTTATTATTTCTGATCGATCTATTCAAGAGTCCGTAGTAAAATAACATGAAGCTATTCTTTCCGTTCGATCTATCATAGAGTTCGTACAAGAATAACACCTTAAGATACAAATTAACCAAAACCCTAATGTCACCTAGATACTCCATTGTCACCTCAAGTATCCGTGGGCATGATTATACGATATGCATCACACAATCTCAGATTCATCTATTCAACCAACACAAAGAACTTCAAAGAGTGCCCCAAAGTTTCTACCGAAGAGTCAAGACGAAAACATGTGCCAACCCATATGCATAGATTCCCAAGGTCACGGAAACCGCAAGTTGACCACCCAAACATACATCAAGTGAATCAATAGAATACCCCATTGTCACCACGGGTATCCCACGCAAGACATACATCAAGTGTTCTCAAATCCTTAAAGACTCAATCCGATAAGATAACTTCAAAGGGAAAACTCAATCCATCACAAGAGAGTAGAGGGGCAGAAATCATCATAAGATCCAACTATAATAGGAAAGCTCGCGATACATCAAGACCGTGCCATCTCAAGAACACGAGAGAGAGATATCAAATACATAGCTACTGATACATACCCTCAGCCCCGATGGTGAACTACTCCTCCCTCGTCATGGAGAGCGCCGGGATGATGAAGATGGCCATCGGAGAGGGATTCCCCCCTCCGGCAGGGTGCCAGAACGGGGTCTAGATTGGTTTTCGGTGGCAACAGAGGCTTTCAGCGGCGGAACACCTGATCTAGGTTATTTTCCGGAGGTTTCAGTATATATAAGAGGTGTTGGAGTCGAGGGCAAGTAAAGGAGGTCTCTGGGCTGTCCACGAGGCACGGGGGCGCGCCCAGTAGGGGGCGCACCCCCTACCCTCGTGGGCAGCCCGTGGATCTTCTGGGCCCCCTCCGGTACTTTTTGGGCTTCTTCTGGTCCAAAAACAGCCTCCGTTGAATTTCAGGTCAATTGGGCTCCGTTTGATATTCCTTTTCTGCGATACCCTAAAACATGAGAAAAACAGAAACTGGCAATGGGCTCTGGGTTAATAGGTTAGTCCCAAAAATCATATAAAAGTGTATATAAAAGCCCATAAAAGATCCTAGAAGGATAATATAATAGCATGGAATAATAAAAAATTATAGATACGTTGGAGACATATCAAGCATCCCCAAGCTTAATTCCTGCTCGTCCTCGAGTAGGTAAATGATAAAAACAGAATTTTTGATGTGGAATGCTACCCAACATAATTCTCAATGCAATTTACTTTATTCTGGCATGAATGTTCAGATCCATAAGATTCAAGACAAAAGTTTAATATTGACATAAGAATAATAATACTTCAAGCATACTAACAAAGCAATCATGTCTTCTCAAAATAACATAGCCAAAGAAAGTTATCCCTACAAAATCATATAGTCTGTCTATGCTCCCTCTTCATCACACAAAATATTCATATCATGCACAACCCCGGTTTCAGCCAAGCAATTGTTTTTATACTCAATCTTTTTAAACCTTTCAACTTTCACGCAATACATGAGCGTGAGCCATGGATATAGCACTAAAGGTGGAATAGAGTGGTGGTTGTGGAGAAGACAAAAAGGAGGAAGATAGTCTCACAACAACTAGGCGTATCAATGGCTATGGAGATGCCCATCAACAGATATCAATGTGAGTCAGTAGGGATTGCCATGAAATGGATGCACTAGAACTATAAATGTATGAAAGCTCAACAAAAGAAACTAAGTGGGTGTGCATCCAACTTGCTTGCTCACGAACACCTAGGGCATTTGAGGAAGCCCATCGTTGGAATATACAAGCCAAGTTACATAATGAAAATTCCCACTAGTATATGAAAGTGACTAAACAAGAGACTCTCTATCATGAAGTTCATGGTGCTACTTCGAAGCACAAGTGTGGAAAAAGATAGTAGCATTGTCCCTTTTTTTATTTTTTTTATTTTTCTTTTCTTTTTTGGGCCTTTCTTTTTTCTTTGGCCTTTCCTTCTTTTTTTTTGTTTTTTGTTTTTTTGGGACAATGCTCTAATAATGATGATCATCACACTTATTTTGCTTTACAACTCGATATTACAACTCGATATTAGAACAAAGTATGACTCTATATGAATGCCTCTGGCGGTGTACCGGGATGTGCAATGAATCAAGAGTGACATGTATGAAAAATTATGCATGGTGGCCTAGCCACAAATACGATGTCAACTACATGATCATGCATGGCAATATGATAATATGAAGTGTGTCATATGAATGGAACGGTGGAAAGTTGCATGGCAATATATCTCGGAATGACTATGGAAATGCCATGATAGGTAGGTATGGTGGCTGTTTTGAGGAAGGTATAAGGTGGGTGTATGGTCCCGGCGAGAGTTGCGTGGTACAAGAGAGCCTAGCAATGGTGGAAGGGTGAGAGTGTGTATAATCCATGGACTCAACATTAGTCATAAAGAACTCATATACTTATTGCAAAAATTTACGAGTCATCAAAACAAAGCAATCAACGCATGCTCCTAGGGGGAGGTTGGTAGGAGTTAACCATCGCGCGCCCCCGACCTCCACACAAAGGATGACACTCAATAAATACCTCATGCTCTAACTTCGTCACATAGCGGTTCACCATACGTGCATGCTACGGGAATCACAAACTTTAACACAAGTATTTCTCAAATTCATAGTTACTCCACTAGCATGACTATAATATCACCATCCTCATATCTCAAAACAATCATCAAGTATCAAACTTCTCTTAGTATTCAATGCACTTGATATGAAAGTTTTTACTATACCCAACTTGGATGCCTATCATATTGGGACTAGTTTTATAACCAAAGCACATTACCATGCTGTTCTAAAAGACTCTCAAAAGGATATAATTGAAGCATGAGAGATCAATAATTTCTACAAAATAAAACCACCGCCGTGCTCTAGAAGGATATAAGTGAAGAACTAGGGCAAACAACAAACTACTCCAAAAGAAATAAGTGAAGATCAATGAGTAGTTGAATAATTATGTAACTATGTGAAGACTCTCTAACATTTAAGTATTTGATATCTTGGGACATTATTCAAACAGCAAGCAAAACAAAACAAATTGACGCTCCAAGCAAAACACATATCAGGTGGTGAATAAAAATATAGCCTCAAGTAAAGTTACCGATGAACGAAGACGAAAGAGGGGATGCCTTCCCGGGGCATCCCCAAGCTTAGGCTTTTGGTTGTCCTTGAATTTTACGTTGGGGTGCCTTGGGCATCCCCAAGCTTAGGCTCTTGCCACTCTTTATTCCATAGTCCATCGAATCTTTACCCAAAACTTGAAAACTTCACAACACAAGACTTAACAGAAAACTCGTAAGCTCCGTTAGTATAAGAAAATAAAACCACCACTTAGTTACTGTTATGAACTCATTCTAAATTCATACCCTATGATACTACTCATAGATTCATCAAAATAAGCAAACAACACATAGAAAACAGAATCTGTCAAAAATAGAACAGTCTGTAGCAATTTGTAACTTTCGAATACTTTTGTAACTCTAAAACTTCTCAAATAAATTGGTAAACTTGAGGAATTTGTCTATTAATTATCTAAAAAAAGAAACAACTAAAAGCACTCTCCAGTAAAAAATGGTAGCTAATCTCGTGAGCGCTAAAATTTCTGTTTTTACAGCATGATCATATAAACTTCACCCAAGTCTTCCCAAAGGTTCTACTTGGCACAAACACTAATTAAAACACAAAATCACATCTAAACAGAAGCTAGATGCAATATTTATTCCTAAATAGAAGCAAAAAGCAAAGAACAAAAATAAAGTTGGGTTGCCTCCCACCAAGCGCTATCGTTTAACGCCCCTAACTAGGCATGATGATTTCAATGATGCTCTCATAAAAGACAAGAATTGAAACATAAATGGAGCATCATGAAGATTATAACTAGCACATTTAAGTATAAGCCACTTCCTATGCATAGGGATTTTGTGGGCAAACAACTTATGGGAACAATGATCAACTAGCATAGGAAAGCATAACAAGCATAGCTTCAAAACTTTAAGCACATAGAGAGGAAACTTGATATTATTGCAATTCCTACAAGCATATGATCCTCTTTCATAATAATTTTTAGTAGCATCATGAATGAATTCAACAATATAACTATCACATGAAGCATTCTTGTCATGATACCCAAGCATATAAATCTTATTACTCTCCACATAAGCAAAATTCTTCTCATTCGGAATAGTGGGAGTATCATAAGAGACTTGAATACTATAGATTGTATCCACATCAAAAGAGTAATGTTCAGAAAAGGGGTAATCATAACCATGACAAGTTTGAGAAATATAATCATCACTACTTTTTATGGCATAAGTGTCATCACAATAATCATCATAAATAGGAGGCATGCTATCATCATAACAGATTTGCATATGAAAACATGGTGGACTAAAGATATCATCTTCATTAAATGTAACATCCCCAAGCTTGGGACAAACATCAAATGAAGCAAATATATTCTCAAACATGTCATCCTCATAAAACATAGCATCCCCAAGCTTCAGCCTTTTCATATCATAAGCATAATCACTCTCATCATTAATAGTATGGATAGCACCGATAGTATAGCAATTATCATCATCACAATGAGTAATAGGAGCAAAATCATTTGGGAGGGATACCTTTTTTATCTTTTCTTCTCCATCTTTTCTTTTTCTTCTTCACATCATGTGTGGGTTTAATCTTCTTTTTGGAGCTCCTTATTAATGATATTAGTTGAATAGAAGACTCCTCCTCGATACCTGATTCATCATAAGAAATAATAGGAAGATATTGGGAAATCTCTTCCCTTTCATTAGTATTCTCTTCATCTCCTATTTGTTTTCTTGTCTTAAGGTAATTGGAAATATAAGGATTTTCAATGCAATTCACCGCACAATACATATATATTTCTTCTAGATCAAAATCAAGAAGTTTATCAAGGGCAAATCCTGGAAGATGCTTAGTTCTACATTTGATTTCTTCATAACCCAAAAGCAAGCTAAGTTCATTATGATGTGCAAGGGAAATCAAGTCATCACAATTTTTGGACACGATTCGATCATGAAACAATTTGCATTGGAGAATGAAATGACCACGTTCATTGCAAAGTTCACAAGTACGGCTAAGACATATTAAATTTTCAGCACAATCATCTAGCCTTTCTTGCAACCATTCAGTTTCTAAATACTTATGTCTCTTGCAAAATATATCTTCCCTATTTGGTACGTACTTGCAAACTCTATGCACTCCACAAAAATCGACATGCTTATAAGAGATATTTTCATCATGACTAGTGCAATCATCATTAGTACCATAGATATTCAAAGGATTCACACTAACAACATTGCAATCATGCTCATGATTTAAAGATTTATTGCCAAACATTTTAATGCATTCTTCTTCTAGTACTTAAGCACAATTTTCCTTTCCATCATTTTCACGAAAGATATTAAAAAGATGAAGCATATGAGGTAACCTTAATTCCATTTTTTGTAGTTTTCTTTTGTAAACTAAACTAGTGATAAAACAAGAAACTAAAAGATTCGATTGCAAGATCTAAAGATATACCTTCAAGCACTCACCTCTCCGCCAACGGTGCCAGAAAAGAGCTTGATGTCTACTACGCATCCTTCTTCTTGTAGACGTTGTTGGGCCTCCAAGTGCAGAGGTTTGTAGGACAGTAGCAAATTTCCCTCAAGTGGATGACCTAAGGTTTATCAATCTGTGGGAGGCGAAGGATGAAGATGGTCTCTCTCGAACAACCCTGCAACCAAATAACAAAGAGTCTCTTGTGTCCCCAACACACCCAATACAATGGTAAATTGTATAGGTGCACTAGTTCAGCGAAGAGATGGTGATACAAGTGCAATATGGATGGTAGATATAGGTTTTTGTAATATGAAAATATAAAAACAGCAAAGTAGCAAGTGGTAAAAGTGAGCATAAAAGGTGTTGCAATGATAGGAAACAAGGCCGAGGGTTCATACTTTCACTAGTGCAAGTTCTCTCAACAATAATAACATAACTGGATCATATAACTATCCCTCAACATGCAACAAAGAGTCACTCCAAAGTAACTAATAGCGGAGAACAAACGAAGAGATTATGGTAGGGTACGATACCACCTCAAAGTTAGTCTTTCTGATCGATCTATTCAAGAGTCTGCAGTAAAATAACATGAAGCTATTCTTTCTGTTCGATCTGTCATAGAGTTCGTACTATAATAACACCTTAAGATACAAATCAAACAAAACCCTAATGTCACCTAGATACTCCATTGTCACCTCAAGTATCTGTGGGCATGATTATACGATATGCATCAGACAATCTCAAATTCATCTATTCAACCAACACAAAGAACTTCAAAGAGTGCCCCAAAGTTTCTACCAGAGAGTCAAGACGAAAATGTGTGCCAACCCCTATGCATAGATTCCCAAGGTCACGGAACCCGCAAGATGATCACCAAAACATATGTCAAGTGAATCAATAGAATACCCCATTGTCACCACGGGTATCCCACGCAAGACATACATCAAGTGTTCTCAAATCCTTAAAGACTCAATCCGATAAGATAACTTCAAAGGGAAAACTCAATCCATCACAAGAGAGTAGAGGGGGAGAAAACATCATAAGATCCAACTATAATAGCAAAGCTCGCGATACATCAAGATCATGCCATCTCAAGAACACGAGAGAGAGAGAGAGAGAGAGAGAGAGAGAGATCAAATACATAGCTACTGGTACATACCCTCAGCCCCGAGGGTGAAATACTCCTCCCTCATCATGGAGAGCGTCGGGATGATGAAGATGGCCACCGGAGAGGGATTCCCCCCTCCGGCAGGGTGCCAGAACGGGGTCTAGATTGGTTTTCGGTGGCAACAGAGGCTTTTGGCGGCGAAACTCCCGATCTAGGGTATTTTCCGGAGGTTTCAGTATAGATAGGAGGAGTTGGAGTCGGGGGCAAGTAAAGGAGGTCTCTGTGCTGTCGAGAGGGGGGCGCGCCCCCTACCCTCGTGGGAAGCCCGTGGATCTTCTGGCCCCCCTCCGGTACTTTCTAGGCTTCTTCTGGTCCAAAAACAGCCTCCGTTGAATTTCACGTCAATTGGGCTACGTTTGATATTCATTTTCTGTGATACCCTAAAACAGGAGAAAAACTGAAACTGGCACTTGGCTCTGGGTTAATAGGTTAGTCCCAAAAATCATATAAAAGTGTATATAAAAGCCCATAAAACATTCTAGAAGAATAATATAATAGCATGGAACAATCAAAAATTATAGATACGTTGGAGACGTATCACCACCCAACGTAACCCAATTTTGTTTGAGCTTGTTTGAGTTATGGCTTGTGTCTCCTAAGGTTTTTCGGCTACTTAGGGACCGAGAGTCCAACTCCGACAACGTGTATCGACCCATCATTCCACTTGCCGAGTGCAAACCACCACCTCTTTCTGCTACAACAATTTGACATTTGTCCTTGAGATTGTGAGTTGTGGTTTTTCTGTTTCTTAAGGTGTTTCGGCTAATTAGGAACGGGTAGTCATCGACAACACTGCCTCTCATCATTGCCACGGACAGTAACCTCGATGACATCTTTGTATATCCCCTTCGCCATTGCATTGTTAACCCCTAGCCCATTTTGCATCACTTGCCTATCGAGACTAGCCATTTGAGTATTGCCGGCAATGTTACTTGTGCACATTAGTGATCCGCCATTCCATTGTATACATACCATATCATCTTGGTATCATCATATCATCCCTTGTGTCACAACATTGTTCCTGCATATACACAGTTGATATCTTGGTTTGTGCATTTCGCATAGTGGTCATATCAAAAAAAGGATAAGCTTTAAAGCAAAGAAAAAGAGAGCAAAGAGCTTGTAAGCAATAGCCATAGCATCATACCACATTGCATATAAGATTGTCATATCCGATCATCTTAGATCATCTTGTGGTAATAGCACTGGAACATCGTACACATAGCATACTTGGGATAGAATGTTCATACATTTTGCATCTTATAGGTTGTGCACAAGTGGCGTATCCTCCTATAGAGCAATCGTGCTAGCGTCTGTCTTGAGTTGTGCAACACGAGCGTTTTCCGTGGATTCCACATTTTGTGCTCCTTCCTTGGTTGCATGACCCCATCTATCTATCCGTGTGTGTGTTTCCGTGTGCCACCCATATTGCTATTGGTCTACTTGTTTCACTTGCGAATTTGTGAATCTCTTCCAACATCATTGACTCTTGCTAACTTTTTGCATCAAATTTTTGTGCCACTATCCTCACCAAGCTACTCCATAAGCCTTATTGTGTAGGTGTGAGAATTGACAAGAATCGGTACCAATTGTGCTATTTCCTTGATACATATTGAGTGATCATTGATCCATTCTGAACATTGGGTGAGGTACATTGGTCTAGTTCTTATCTTTTTCCCACTCACCACTACTTGAGTCTTGTGATGGATAGGCAAAGCATTTCATCTCCGGTCTACACGAATAACGACGAATTCGATGCCATGAACCCCTTCTTCAATGCCAAGGTGTGTGCTCAAATGGAGGAGCTCAAAGCCCTCATCAAGAACGGCACGAGGTCTCCCTCATCTTCGAGAAGACACTCAAGTGCACATCCTTCGGAGCTACCATCTTCGGCAACATCACATCGGCATCGACACCATCAACGACAAGAATGTGAAAGTCAAGAGCTCAACACCAACAAATGCTCTACGATTTCACCATCTACCTTGGCATCTTCGCCAAGCGACTTCAATGCATGTTCACCTTTGGATATGCGGCATCTTCGCCCACACGCACCTCAAGCTTAGGCTCAAGAGAAGCTCCACAAGCTCAAGTCCGCGACTTCCACGAGCTACTACGACCTCGACAACGACCATGCTATTCCTTTATATGGGACTCAAGAACCCGAGGAGTATCTTGAGTGGGAGCGCTTGATGGACGACTACCTCACGCTACTTCAAGTTCCCTACGGAGATCAAGTGAAGTGCGCCACAAGGAACTTGCATGACTACGCGTTGACATGGTGGCTTCACACACCTTCGGAGGACTATGGCATGAGTTGGCCCAAGACGAAGAGATCTTTGCGGCGAGAGTTTGTGCCTCCCACCTACACGGAACAACTTCTACGCCAATTGGAGAACACCATCCAAGGATCCAAGTCCATCGATGAGTATTTCAAGGAGATGAAGAATACCTTGCGACGAGCTGGCATGGACGACCCCATGTCAATGAAGTTCCACTTCATGATTGGATTGAACAACGACATCTCCAAGACTATCTTCCTCGAGAACTACAAGTCCCTCGACGACAACTACATTGGTGCTCTCAAGGCGGCACAAGAACTCATGAAGGCCAAGGCTTCTCCACTGCAAGCACCCTTCTCGAAGACCAAGCCCCAAGACGGCGAGCATGAGGATAGTACCACCATAATGTCCAAGGCCAACGAGCTCCAAGACGACGTTCCCAAGTTCAACTTCATCGCCATCCCTCTTTGTGGCATTGATGATGCCGAGTCTACTTTGACTCTTTTTCAAGATGGCGCAGCAACGACTACGACTACAGAGCCATTCGATGACCAAGCTTTGGAGGCGAGCGACAAGGTGGCCATCAAGGATGATGCTTCCATCTTTGGTGGCGAGTGTGGTGATGTGCCATCTTCGACCTTCATCCACGGTGACGATGACGAGATGGTTGAGCATGGGATTTTCCCATCGACCAAGGCGACATATGATGACTTGAGTGACTTTTGCCACCATATTGAGAGTGAGAGTGACTTCATCACTAGCCCCATATATGATGAGTTGTCCAAATTCTCATGTGAGGAGAGTGAGGGAGTCCTGGATTCGGGGGTCCTCAAGCGTCCGGGTCACTGAAGCTGGGCCGTATTGATGGGCCACGAAGATGGAAGCAGAAGACTCTCCCCCGTATTCGATCAGGACTCCTATGTACGTAAGAAGGCGGGCATGATGTCCGGATGTGGCTATTACTTCCTCCCCCAGTCACTTTTGTAACCACTACACCACAACACTACAACCACGATAGTCAGGTTCGTTGGAAAAACAACTTCCCATGACAGACAGACGGTTGGGAAAAACTATTACTGACCGATCTTGTTTGTTGGGGGAAAGTCTAGACGGGAAAAGCCTTTCCTGACCGACATATTTTTGTCGACCAATCGCTTGTTGGCTATGGGGTACTTTTCCAGACCGACATTCTGCTGGGCTTGTCATGGTCTTTTTCCTACCAACAATCTATTGGGCCTGCCACAAAGCTTTCCCGACCGACTGTTTGACAGAATTTGTTCTCCCAACCAACAGTCTATTGGGCCCTCCAAGAGGCTTTCCCAACTTACTGTGTGACAGGGTTTATTTTCCCGACCAACATTTCGTTGACCCTTGCATTAGCTTTCTTCGACCGACTATGAGACGGTTTTTTCGTTTTGCCCACTAACATCCAATAGCCATCAATAGCTTACATTTGCGTTACCCACAAAATATCAATCAAGTTTCCTGTTTCATAAAAATAACATGCATGTCCTGACAATAATAAACCATAACCAAACAATAACACATTAATTAATTTCAGATGTAAATGGTTCATCAATTACAATATGGTTCATTTTCTCTGACACAATGCGGGTTTACAAAATGATACATAAAATAAATCTCCAACGATTCAGTCACCATTACACAAAATATCCCATTTACACGAACCACCGGCTTTATGTTTCCTCATCCTCTTGCTTGTCTTTCCTACAAATGTAAAGTGGCGACTAGGTTCATAAAGACAATGGCACCATACAAATTTCTATAAAGCATAGCATTGAGAACAACTATTACTTCACAAGGTAAGCTAGTACCAAAATACCTACTAAGGCACTCCATTCAATTGTAGGTAACCATGTAAAAGGCATGCTAAGCACTAGTTAAAATGTAATTATTTCTAGACACGATATTCATTGATACCAAGAAGACTTCTGTGAATATCAACAAGTTAAATTATACAAGGAGCTGTCCATTAGATGACTTTACTGTGACCGCATTAAACTTTAGAAAGTAGGTGGCAACATAACAAATGGTTATAAACTAAAACTGAGAGCGACCTTCCCCGACATTCGCTCATTTTATGGAGCATAATTGTATTTCTCACCAAAGATTAAACACATATTAAATATGTATGCGTTTACAGAATACTTTAGACTTTATTTACCATGGTAACTTCTATAGCTCAGACCTCTAAAAGTAGCCAAGCTAGATACTATAACTACACTATACAAAATTTATCCATGTTCTGGTTCTTTTATCATATGCAACATACCATTTTGTCTTAGTAATTAGTCTTTGTTAGAATTCAAGTATATATTCAATAAACAGCAAAGATGTGACTCACAAATATTGTATTTTCACACAAAATAACAAGAATAACAGCAGCCAACTTAACAGATCCAACTGCAACCTAGGATGCCCACTTCTGAAGCCTTGTATGCTATGACAAAAAGATCATCATATTTGCTAAACTTGTAAACATATCATATGTATGTCATTCAGATAAGCGACAATGATGTGGATAAAACTAGCTACACTTTGTTCATAGCACAAGAAAGAAATTGGCAATTTTAAAAGGAAGGCTATTTAACTACCAAGTTCCTCCAAATTGTACCCTATCACTATTTGTATAGTTCATATGATTAATAGATGCAGCTTCTTGAAGAATCCACAATTCTTCCTCTTGTTCCAGATTCATGTACAACTATTCAGTTGCACACTCACATGTTAACATGTACATAGGTTTGATTGCTGAGTTCTCTATCGAATATTCTGCAATGTGATTACACATAAATGGATGTATTCATTACACTTATTACAAATTAAAATATAGTATCTGCCAAAGAAAATAATCATGGATTCATGTACAACAATCATGTTTTCATTACACTTACCATCAAAGCAATAATCATGTATAATGCTGAAATAACAAAATAGGTACTTACCGAACCACCAAAATCATGTATACTGGATTTCAGTGGTTCTAGGATAAGTACCTATTTTATTACCAATCCTCAAACTTGACAAAGTAAGCAGCCTCACTTATTAATCATGGAGCTGGTCATCTTTAATGTCTAATATCTATTATGCAAAATTTATTTTAGCTAGTCACCTACCACAAAGACAAAACAATAATCAAATCTAGGTCAAAGGCGGAGGCAGGGGGTGCGAGCAGGGGTCAAACACCCCCCCCCCCATCGCCTCACCTCCTGTGAGTTTTCATTACCTGCTACTGATAGAAACTATACGTATACGTAAAGTGCAAAGCTGGTTTTTTTAGTGCTCGACAATAATGGCCTAGCACGAATTTTCCAGCCCAAACGCCCAACTTGAGAAAGCATCCCCTGACGCCCTGATCGCTCGTTGTACGCATCAGAAAAAAAGACTACGCGCATCCGTGAGATCAGGTAGTCTGTTTCCTATCCTTCTTGGTAATTTTGTTCGTGGGCATCATGGCTTCTAGGGCTGCTGGCTCCGCGTGCCCTACGCCGCCGTCTCCTCTGCCCGTCCGCCGCTTCGGCACAAGGAGGAGGCCACTGCACTCCTACGGCAATTGAATCCACGATGAAGACCATGCCAGCTTGTGTGTTGCACCGGCATCATGCATCACAAGATCAACTTCAAAGAATCTTGGTACATCACTGGTAAATAATATTTGTTAATCAATAAAATTCCATTGAAGACGATGGCGGTAAAATTACAATCTAGGATTCTAATTTTAATCCTCATTTAACATTTGAAACATTATGTTTCAATCACTGAAGGATGAAGAGAAAGGATACAGCAGAAACATATTCGTTTTCCCCCCTGCCTAACATACTTGGTTTTCAATCCCATTGCTTCTAGCTCAAACGTTACAGAAAATGCAAATCCACCTGAGAAGCAACTGCTGTAGATGATAATTCCAACCCCAATCCTGTTAATATGCAACTGGTAGAAATGTAGCTTTTTTATATATTACCAAACATATGTTGCAATACAATCATATCAATTCTATTTTAGGGACTATCATTCATGACAAAATGGCCAGATAAGAAAAACCAAGCAACCTGACATAACCGCAATTACACATCGGAAGTGAGAATAAGCCAAAATAATGCAAGAAACCAAAAAATAGTATAACAAAACTGAAGATGTGAAGAAAATACTCACCTATCCAAATCCACTTGATATGATGCAAGCATATGACTATAAAAATCATCTAGTGGCCTTCTGTTTTTGATAGTAGTTGAGTAATTACCCAAACATCCACCAAACCTATGAAAGTTTGTTTGACCCTGCAAAAATCATTATCCAATTCAGTCTGCTGACAATCACATTATCCAATTGAGAATGATAGTAATCGATGGCTAGGGTTTGAACTTTAGTGCTTCAAAATCGTTTTTATTTCCATGAATCAAAGCAGCACAGATTTGTTTTGAAAGAGATCAATATGCAGAGAGATGAGGGCACCAGCCATTGGGGCTATTGAAGGTTCATCGCCGTGAGTTAAATCTGCAGAGAGAGAGAGAGAGAGCTTACTGATGCCATTGCCGCCATGGATGGCTAAGAGAGATGGGGGCACCAGCCACCACGGTCCTAGTATCGAGAAGATAAGGGAGCAGAGGCCGCCTGCCTCGTTCCAAACTACCAGGGCCGAAGGGACCTTGTCCCACTCAGATCTGGTACCATGGGAGTGGGGAAGACGGCGCTGTCTATGGGTTGGGGCGGTGGCACCGTAGGATCGAGGTGAGAGGTGGCCTCACCGAGCGCTTGGGCTCGAACAAAAATTGCCGCTGCCGGCAGCTGGGTGAGGGCATCGGCACCGCAGGACCACCTCCATATGGGAAATCAGCAGTGGAGTGGGGATGGTGATGGAGTGGTGGGAGGAAGAGATGGACGGAGTGGTGGAACCATCACCGGATGCGAGCATCTCCGCCGCCGCTCAGATCGGAAGAGAAAGATATAAGCGAGAGAGGAAAGAGAGATAGCGGTGTTGTGTTTTTTTGGGCGGATGACGTATTAGGAGGTGGGATGTGGTGGCGCGCGACATGAAAATTTTGGATGGGCTTCGCACTTAGTTTCGCAGGCGCACGCGCGCACTGATATTTGGTGCGCCCAGTTGGCGGCCCACTGTCGGTCGGGAGCATTTGCCGACCGACTATGTGACAAGAGCGCAACTATTACCATTCTAAGGTTTGATGCTATACATTTCAGTATTCCCGACCGATCGTTAGTTGTTATATGTGAGTAATACCAATCAACAGTTTGATAGAAGTTTTACAAACGAACAGTCGGTCGGCAAAACTGACTTTTCCCAACACACGTCTATAGGGAATGTAGTGTCGTGGTGTAGTGAACCCTATGCCCCCTCCGGCGTGTATATAAGCTGGATGGTTTAGTCTGCAGAAGCTAAGGCCAGAATCATTATATCCTCATAGGCTAGGCTTTAGGGTTTAGCCATTACAATCTCAAGGTAGATCAACTTTTGTAATCATATTCATCAAGGTCAATCTAGCAGGAAGTAGGGTATTACCTCGATCGAGAGGGCCTGAACCTGGGTAAACATCGTGTCCCCATTCTCCTGTTACCATCGGTCCTTAGACGCATAGCTTGGGCCCCCCTACTCGAAATCTGCCGGTTTTGACACCGACAATGGTGCTTTAATTGATAGCTCTGTTATGCGCTCGCAATAACAGATCGATGGCTCGTCTCATCATCAACGATGAGATCACCCTCAGAAACAACTTGGCCACTGGCCAGGTTCTCTAGCTCGACGGGTTCGCTGTATGCGCCCGCGTGGCCTTCGGGCCGGCCGCACTCCCTGCGGTCATTGAGTATCACCCTTATGTTGACTCCGGCCACTCCGATGACGCAACCTCGGCATATCTCTCGCCCTTAAACGAGCTGCTGGATCACAGCGCCGCCCTGGGGCTTTCATCGCCAGGAGATCAGATCGAACCTAAATCCGGTCAGGATGAGATCAATCCCATCCTGATCACCCATCTAGTGGCGGCAGTCGAGGACAGAGCCGAAGATACTCCCCCTCTTGAGACGGAGACCATCACAGTTCGGATCTCCGAACCCATCGAGCCGAACATGCCCCTGTCAGGTGGCACTTCGTGTTTTCCGAGGTCTAGGATTGACGCCAGGCCCGCGGAACGGTCAGATCCTGCTGATCCCAGATCATCCACACCAGAGTTTGTCAAAACTCCGAATACTACGTTGGGTCGGGACCTAAAATTACCAGCACCCACCCACCCTGGGAAAAACTCTCCAAGTAAATCCGGATTCCCGGACATAAATGATCTCGCGAACATACAATAGCAGTCCGAGGAGGCGGTCAACCACTTCTCGGCCAGATTCCTGCTTGTCAAGAGCAAGATTAAGGACTGGTGCGATGACGATGCGGTCCCCCTATTTCACCACAACTGTACGGACGAGCGAGTATTGAACGCCCTCAACCGACGTCGTCTTTTGAGTTTCACAGACCTGTCGCATTTAGTACGAAAGTACTGCGCAATGGAAAACACTTGGAAAGCCCAGAATACACCTCTAGACCAGTCCGAATTCGAACAACACACTGTTAAGGCTAAACGGACATACCCCAGCAGGTCATCCGATAATATGCCTATCGGCAAGAATTGCAAACCTTCTACAGGAGGCAGGTCCATACTGGACGAACTGCTGGATAAACCTTGCCAAATACACGCAGCCCCGGACAATATCCCAAACCACTGCCTTAGGGCATGTTGGGTATTCCGGCAGGTAGCAAAGAGCAGTGCAGCAATCCTTGCCACCGCAGTATCAGAGGAGAATGACGTCGGTGTCTTCATTGTCTTCGGGATGTTCTCCTCAAACAACCGCCGCAAGAGAGCAAATCGCGAACTTGGCAAGGTCTATCAAACTAGCTCTGCAAGCCCATGGAGTGACACATCGGTTAATTTTTCCGCCAAAGACGCACCACGAGTCTGGCCGGTCCGAGCAACAGCAGCTCTTGTCCTAGATCCAATAGTAGATGGCTTTCGCCTCACTAAAGTATTTATGGATGGAGGAAGAGGACTCAACCTCATATATGAGGAAACGCTTGCAAAAATGCAGGTTGACAAATCCCACATTGAGCACACTAACACAACCTTCAGAGGAATTATTCCCAGCCGGGAAGCCCGGTGTTCGGGAAGCATTAAGTTCGATCTAGTATCCGGTACATACGAAAACTACAGGTCGGAGGAACTGCTCTTCCACATTGTTCCCTTGAATAGCTGGTACCACGCCCTTTTAGGATGGGATGCTTTTTCACACTTTCAAGCCACACCCCACTACGGGTACATGAAGCTTAAAATGCCAGGGCCCAATGGAGTAATTACAGATCCGGACAGAGCACTCCACGCCGAAAACAAAATGACATCCTTAGCCCTAGAGGAATTATCCGAAGCCCTCGTGGCCGAGGAATTAACCACCTTACAATCCACGGTGGACAAGGACGATGTAATCCTTGCCAAAAGATCAAAATCTACCTCCTTCAAGCCAGCAGATGAAATTATAAAATTTCAAGTGCACCCAACGGACCCTAATAAGACAGTGTGTATCGGGGCACAACTGGATCTGACGTTAGATAGCGCATTACATGCCTTTCTTCGAGAAAATTGGGATATATTTGCCTGGCACCCTTCAGATATGCGAGGAATCCCACGCAGGTTGGCCGAACACAGCCTCAACATTATCAAAGGGTTCAAACGTGTCAAGCAGTCACTGCGACGATTTTCCGAACCCAAAAGACAAGCAATGGGAGAAGAGCTAGCCAAGCTATTGGAGGCCATATTCATTAGAGAAATTAAACACCCGGACTGGCTAGCCAACTTAGTCATGGTACCAAAGAAGGATAAATCCTGGCGCCTTTGCGTCGACTTTACAGACCTAAACAAGGCTTGCCCCAAGGATCCCTTTCCTCTGCCCCGCATCGATCAGACTATCGATGCAACTGCCCGTCACGACTCATTGTATTTCCTTGATGCTTACTCTGGATACCATCAAATAAAGATGAAGGAATCCGATCAGGACGCAATGGCATTTATCACCCCGTACGGTCCTTTCTGTTTGAACACTATGCCCTTTGGACTTAAAAACGCTGGTGCCACGTATCAACGCATGTTTCAAACATGCTTGGAAAAACAAATTGGCAAAATAGTGGAGGCATATGTTGACGACGTAGTCGTTAAGAACAAACACGTCGAGACATTGGTGGATGATCTCCGCCTTACGTTTGACAACCTTAGAGCATATGACATAAGGCTAAATCCGAAAAATGCGTCTTCAGCGTTCCAGATGGAAAGCTATTAGGGTTCATTGTATCCCATAGAGGAATCGAAGCTGACCCAGTTAAAATCTGGGCCTTTTCACAGCTCAAAACACCAACCGATCTTAAACAAGTGCAAAAACTAGTAGGCTGCGTAGCGGCCTTGAGCCACTTCATCTCCAGGTTAGGAGAGAAAGCATTGCCACTTTATAGATTGCTAGGACGCACTGACAACTTCGAATGGACGGACGTGGCCACAGCTGGATTGGAGCAAATAAGAACTCTACTAGCGAGCAACCCAATCCTAGCCGCCCCGGCGGTTGGCGAACCAATGCTGCTGTATATATCAGCCACTCACCAGGTAGTGAGTGTCGTGCTCGTCGTCGAACGAGCCGAAGAGGGGCACAAGTTCCTCGTTCAAAAACTCGTATATTATGTATCCGAGGTTCTCACACCGTGTAAATCACGGTACCGCCACTATCAGAAAATTTCCTATGCGGTCTTCATGTCATCTCGAAAACTCCGACACTACTTTCAAGAGTGTTCGATCACAGTGGCATCCAAAGTACCACTTAACAACATTATCAACAATAAAGATGCCACTGGACACATAGCCAAATGGGTCATCGAGCTCTCACCATTCGAAATATCATATAATCGACGCCGGACTATTAAATCCCAGGAGTTGACTGACTTCGTCGCAGAATGGACCGAAGCCGAACTCCCTAAAGAGTACGGATCATATTCCCACTGGACAATGTACTTAGACGGTTCAAAAATGCTAGCTAGATTGGGGGCCGGCGTCATCCTCATATCTCCAACAAGGGATACAGTCTGGTACGTACTACAAATCATGTACATGGACTCAAACAATGCAGCCGAATACGAGGCAATATTGCATGGTCTCCGCCTAGCTGTATCCATGGGCATACAATGCCTCGAGGTACGCGGAGACTCAAACCTCGCTATCTCTCAAATATACGAAGATTTGGACGCAAGGAATTCAAAGATGGCAGCTTATCGCAATGCCATATTGAAAATATCGGCTCGATTTGAGGGGTTGGAATTCCACCATGTAGCTCGTGATAGTAACCAGGCAGCGGATATACTCACTCGTATGGGCGCTAAACGCGACCCAGTCCCGCCTAACACCTTCATGGAAAGGTTGTTTAAGCCATCAGTAACATGGCAGGACGAGAATGGCGATAATAATCCGGATCAAAACACACCCCCAGCCGAACTTAACCCATACGTCATCAGGGACTCAGACATGGAGATAGCTTCTTCGGCTCATGAAATCATGGCTGTCATAGCCCCCTAGACAGAGCCCTTCTTAGCTTACCTTAATAAGCAGGATCTCCCCGATGACCAAACGAGGCCCACCGCATAATCCGGCATTCTAAAGCCTACAAAGTTCACGAAGGTGAAGTATATAAGAAAAGCACTACTAGTGTTCTCCAAAGGTGCATCTCTGAAGAGGAGGGACGACAACTTCTCACTGAAATACACGCTAGAATGGGCAGTCATCATGCCGCAGCCCGAGCGCTCATGAGCAAAGTTTTTCGAGCTGGCTTTTTCTGGCCCACGGCGCGAGCAGATGCCCAAACCTTAGTCCAACATTGCGTTGGCTGCCAGCTCTTCGCAAATCAAAGGCACATGCCTCCCACCACTTTGAGAACCATCCCCATTACTTGGCCTTTTGCGGTTTGGGGGCTTGATATGGTCGGACCTCTTAAAGGGGGTACCCATAAAAAGAAATATTTGCTAGTGATGGTGGATAAGTTTACTAAATGGATAGAAGCCAAGCCAGTAAAAACAGCTGAGGCAGGGCCAGTGATAGACTTTATATCCGGTGTGGTGCACTGTTATGGTGTCCCGCATAGTATTATCACAGATAATGGCTCCAACTTTACAGCTGATGAGGTAAAAAAAATAGGTGCACAAATTAAGGTATTAAACTTGATTACGCTTCCGTGTACCATCCTCAAACGAACGGTCAAGTCGAAAGAGCCAATGGTCTGATAATGCGTGGCATTAAACCCCGACTAGTGCGCTCCCTACGGGAGTCTGATAAACACTTGGTTGAGGAGCTTGACTCCATACTCTGGGGGCTGCGGACCACACCTAATCGGACGACCGGATACACACCTTTTTTCATGGTGTACGGCGCAGAGGTTATTCTTCCTTGCGACATTATTCATGACTCAACTGGAGTCCGCATGTATGAAGAGAGAGAAGCCGAGCTAGATCGGCTGGACGACCTAGATGGACTTGAAGAGGAGCGCGATACAACGCAGGCCCATTCCGCATTTTATCAACAACAGCCTAGGCGATACCAAAGCAGAGAAGTGTGAGCTAAGACATAAAATATCAGAGAACCCATTTTACGCCTCCCGGAGAAGAAAAAGAACAAGCTCAAACCAAAATGGGAGGGCCCCTTCATTATCGATGAAGTACTCACGGCGGAGCCTATTGCCTTCGGAATGCACTAGACAACCGCCTTGAGCCGAACCCGTCGAACGCTGCCAGTCTCCGACGATTCTATGGATAGCTCGGTAGCATTTTTTCCTCATTTTAAGTTAGGTTTTATTTATTATTTTTATTTTTCTCCTCTTCCCTCTTCCCTTTTTCTTTCATTGGTAATTATTCGGCTCACCCGAACTACCATAGGGTAAGTACATCTTTGAATGTATCTACCTCAAATATACTTCGGGGCTTCTTTGACGAAGTCCGTTATAAAAAAACTACTTTCTTATAATGTCATCTGTTTTTACAATCCTTCCTTGCCATTATATGCACCAATATGACTTAAGTTTTGGCCAAGCTGGGTTGCCTGGCTCCTGCGCATACGCCTACTGATGCGGGGACTACCCGATCTACACCGATCTTTCACGAATTGGAGGGGATCCCACGATGAACACGAAGAACACCAAGGGGAAATCATAAGGGAAACGGAAGAGGAACACTCAAATCATCAATAAAGTAATCAAACAAGTGCTAGATCCGGATACATAAAGAGGTACACGATCCACGGTCAACAACAGACGATACAAGTAGCAATAGTCTTCTCCGGGTGGAGGTCTTGGTATCCCGTAGGATCTTCTCCGAAGAGGTCTTGTATCCGTGTGGATCTTCTTCGTAGAGGGGCCGCAGTCACTCTCGAGGAGATGAACCACTAGTGGATGCAAGACTCTAGGTTTTGAGCTATCAGAATGCTAACCCTAGAAAGTATGGGTGGAGTACTATATATAGGCTAGGAGGGGCCAAGGGGTACATGGGCCTCGGCCCAAAGTCATGCACGCAGGCACGGTCCGGATGATCCGGATGATCCGGGCTTCGGGGGTCCTGATGATCCGGGGTGGCGTCCAGATTATCCGGTCGGGTCACTTATGCCGCGGGAGGTCTGGATGTCCGGGACCTGGACTGGATGGCATGGTATGGCCGGATGATCCGGGCTAGGGTCCGGATGGTCCGGCTTCAGCTTTGGAGCTCGGGTGTCGGGGTGTGTATTAGCTGGATCGTCAGAGCTGGGGACCGGATCATCCAGGCTCTGTCCGGATCATCCGGGGCTCTGTCCGGATCATCCGGCCAGTCTGGGACTTGGCTGATTTCCCCTCCGTCATCCTTCTTTGATTCCTCTTGCTCCTTAGTTTCTCCAAGGTCGTCCTCAAGGTGCCTGAGTATGCATAGAGTTTCCGATGAGGGTAGTAGCCATGTCTCATGTGAATCAAAATGAAGTTAAGATAGGAGCGATGTCATCTCGGTCTCGAGAGCTCGTGCACGAGCACGTTTCATGGGTCCGCTTGGCACTTGGTGAGACGATGATAGGTCCATGGGGATGACCTTGGGATGCTCCGCATCATCTCCCCTCCCTTGGGAAAGATCCGACCTCGGATCAAAATATTCATCACCATGGAAAGGGGAGAGATCCTTGACGTTGAAGGTATCACTCACATTGTACTTGTTGCATGGTATGTCGATCTTGTAGGTATTGTTGTTGTAGCATGCTAGCACCTTGAAGGGTTTGTCGGCTTAAGTAGTAGTTAGGACTTGCGCTCGTTGGGGAAGCGGTCCTTGCGAAGATGCATCCATATGAGATCTCCCCGGTGGAACACCATTGGTGTCTTGTTGGCGTTGAGCTTGGAGGCGAGGCGATGTACTTGGCGCTCGATTGTTGCCCTTGTATCTTCGTGCATCCTTTTGAGATAGCTTGCTCGTGCACTTGCGTCCATGTTGGAGCGCTCTTGTAGAAGTAAAGGGAGAATGTCCAAAGGGGACAAAGGGTTGAAGCCGTGGACGACCTCCAAAGGGGACATGCCGGTCGTGGAGTGTCTTGCGCGGTTGTAGGCGTACTCGGCGATGGGCAAGCATTGCTCCCATTCCTTGATGTTCTTCTTGATCAACACACGATGAAGCGTAGTAGAGTCCGGTTCGTCACCTCCGTCTGGCCGTCCGTTTGTGGATGGTATGCCGAAGAGAATAGTAGCTTGTTGCCGAGTTTGGCGCATAGAGTCTTCCAAAAGTAGCTCAAGAACTTGACGTCGCGGTCCGAGACAATCGCCTTGGGCACTCCGTGTAGGCGCAAGATTTCCCTACAAAAGAGATTCGCAACATGTCAAGCATCGTCTATCTTCTTGCATGGAATGAAATGAGCCATTTTGGAAAATCTATTGACAACAACAAACACGAAATCCTTTCCATTTTGAGTTCTAGGCAATCCAAGTACAAAGTCCATGGTAATGTCCTCCCAAAGTCCATGAGATTGAGCTTTTGACTTAGCTTTGCGGCCTGTGGAGCACCCATTGGTGAAGCGTGGTACGTCACGTAACATCTTTGGCCAAAATTAATTCTTGGAGAGCGTTGCGAATGTCTTGTCGCGGCCGAAATGTCCCATAAGTCCTCCTCCATGATATTCCTACAAGAGAAGCAAATGAAGATACGACTCTGGAATGCAAAGTTTGTTAGCTCTCATTAGATATCCATCCTTAATATAGTATCGTTCCCAAGAGGTGTGCATCACACATTTGGCATAAGGAGTTGCAAAGAAAGGATCATGCTCATATACATCTTTTATGTGCTGAAAGCCAATAACATTCAACTCAAGATGAGTAACAAGCATGCATTTGCGGGAAAGTGCATCCGCTACAACATTCTCTTTGCCTTGGATGTACTTGATGACATAAGGAAAAGACTCTATGAACTCACTCCACTTAGCATGACGCTTGTTCAACTTAGTTTGACCCTTGAGATACTTGAGCGTCTCATGGTCCGTGTGAAGAATGAATTCATGAGGTTGAAGATAGTGTTCCCAAACACGCAAAACTCTCACCAAGGCATAGAGCTCTTTATCACAGATGGGGTAGTTAAGTTGTGCTCCGGAAAGTTTTTCACTAAAATACGCGATCGGGCGCCTTTCTTGCATTAACACGCCTCCTATGGCGCTACCGCTCGCATCACAATGTATCTCAAAGGTTTGTCAAAGTTTGGTAGGGCAAGAAGTGGTGCGTGGGTAAGCAAGGTTTTTAGCTCATTGAACGCGGTGTCTTGCGAAGGACCCCAAATAGAGGGTGCATTCTTCATGCTCAAGGCGTGAAGGGGCATAGCAATTGTGCTAAAGTCCTGCATGAAACATCGATAGAAACCGGCTAAACTAAGAAAGATACACACTTGTTGGAGATTCGTTGGTTGTGGCCAAGTTTTAATTGCTTCAATATTAGTTTCATCAACATGAACACCTTGCGAAGAAACGACAAATCCTAGGAAAACAATCTTATCAACGCCAAAAGTGCATTTCTCCATGTTGGCATACAAGCGTTCTCTCCGAAGGGTTTGCAAAACCATATGGATGTGTGTCACGTGTTCCTCTAGCGATTTGCTAAAGACAAGGATGTCATCAAAGTAAACCACTACAAAGACGCCCATGTAAGGTCGGAGAACGAAATGCATGAGACGCATGAAAGAGCCGGGCGCTTCCGATAAGCCCGTCAGCATGACTAACCACTCATATAACCCAAACTTGGTTTTGAAAGCCATTTTCCACTCATCGCCCTCTTTAATGCGAATTTGGTAATAGCCACTTTTAAGATCAATTTTTGAAAAGATGGTAGCACCACATAATTAAGCATGTCGTCTAAGCATGGAATAGGGTGGCGGTATCAAACGCTGATAGCATTTATCGGACAACAATTGGAGCACATGCGAAAACTTCCATCTTTCTTAGGCACGAGAATAACCGGAACGACACAAGGGCTTAAGCTTTCACGTACATGACCTTTGTCGATGAGTTGTTGTACTTGCCATTGTATCTCCTTGGTTTCCTCGGGATTTATGCAGTAAGGAGCCTTGTTTGGAAGTGGTGCGCCGGGTATGAGGTCGATGCGGTGTTCAATGCCGCGAAGAGGAGGTAATCCCGGAGGTAGCTCGTCGGGAAAAACATCTTGGAATTCCGGCAACAATTGAGACACCACTAAAGGTAGAGGTGGTGAAGTGTTAGTAGGTTTGGCATCCCCTTTGCATAGAAGCACAAGGTGAAGACACTCGAGGGGTTCTCACAGACTTCTCTCATATCAGTTTTGGTGGCGAATAACACTAGTTGTTTCTTGTCGCTCATCGTGGATGCGCTCGGATTTGGCTTGTGGCTCTCACTCTCTTTTTGGTGGTTCACTCTCTCACCATTCTCTCCACGATGGGTGGTGGGTATTTGTTTGTCGGCTGCTACTTGACTTGGTGACATTGGGCGTAGCACGAACTCTTTGCCCTTCATCTTGAAGCTATAATGGTTGGTCCGTCCATTGTGGGTGACTCCACGATCGTATTGCAATGGTCGTCCATGAAGAAGGTGGCACACGGACATTGGGACCACATCACACTCAAGTGTGTCCTCATAGGCACCTATCTTGAAGGATACTTGTACGGTGTGCTCGACTCGAATAGTTCCGATGTTGCTCAGCCATTGAACCTTGTACGGGTGAGGGTGCTTCGTCTTGATCAATTGTAGCTTGTCACAAAGCTCTTCACTTGCCAAGTAATGACAATTTCCTCCATCGATGATAACCTTGACGGAACGTCCATTGATGCTGGCCTTGGTGTGGAAGATGTGACATCGTTGATCTTCGTCTTGATGATGTTGAAGTGTCCAGACCTTGGAGGCAACGAGATTGGGACTCGAGTCATTGTCAAAAAACACTTGACGGTCTTCATCTTCATTCACTTGGTGATGCATAGCTACATGCTCAAGGGATTCTATCTCGTCATCGCTCATTGAGTCATAGGATCCGTCGTCATTAATGATCATGGTACGAATGGTCTTGCACTCAAATGACTTGTGTCCCCGTCCTTGGCATTTGAAGCACTTGATGGAGCTCGTCTTGGAGTTATCCTCGGTTAGAGTTGTAGATGGTGAAACTCTCAGCTTGAAGTTGTTCGTAGAAGGGGGACGACTTGATGTAGTCGCATTCTTGTAGCTTGACTTGTCACCTAAGCTTGAAGATGGTTTGTGTCGGTGTTCTGGGACCGGGGGTACCCAGACTTGCATGCCTGCGGCCGAGGGCGTGCCTCACCAGGCGGCCTGGTACGGCGCATCATCTTTAACGACCACTCAAGACCCTCGCAAGGGGCAGAGCCTCGCGAGGCGAACGACACAAGGCATCCCCTAGGATGGCTTCACCAGGCCGGCTTGCGAGGATCGGAGATATCGAGGCAAGGGGCACCTCATGAGGTCCTCATGACGTGAGCAGTGACGACCAAAGCCAGGCGGGCGCCAGCGGGCGCAGAAGTGCCAGTTTCCTCTTTGGTGCTAAGGGAGCAGGTGCAGACAAAGAGTCCCGAGGCATGAGGGAAAGTTTCCATACCGGTGCAGCAAGACCAAGACCCGCAGGACAACAGAACAGAGGTTATCACGGAGCCCACGACGGCGTCACCCCCAGAGCCTTTGGCAGGCGAAGACCACCTGTTGTCAGGATATCTTGTACTAGCCGCCCCCTTCAAATTTGGCCATTGGATTCCTTCCCGCTCAATATTTGGGAAGAGGACCCGGGCCACTATAAATAGGACTAGCCACCACCTTAGAAAGGGATCTTATCATCGAGACCTCTTACACACCCACAAGCTCGCCCGAGCTCAAGAACACCACTCCTCAGGAGGCAGTTCATCCATGTACTAGTTCTTCATCGGACTACAAGGCAATCCACCACACCACACTGGATTAGGGTATTACACCACAACGGTGGCCCGAACAAGTATAAATCGTGTGTCCCTTGTTCTTCAGATCTGACGAGCTAAGCCAAGGGTCGTCGAGTAGCCGAGCTAGGGCGGAAGGAGAGATCTTCATGCGCACCCCAGAGATCGAACCTTAAGGGTTTTGCCGGAACCCTAGATCCAACATTTGGTGCGCTAGGTTGGGGTGTGCCGAAGTTTCCTCGCCATCCGTCACGCTCTCCGCTCACCAAGTTCTCATGGCGGGCGTCCCTCCTCCGACGGGCTTGGTGGCCGCGCGCGGCGGCGCTCCGGGCCACCGGTCCTTCACCCCTGCCTTACGGCAGGTACACTGGCCACACAGGTTCAGGCTGAATCTGCCATCCCGCTACAATGGGTGGCAGACCCGTTCGTCTTGCTCCAGACCTACGAAGAGGCCATCTCGGCGGCCAGCGGCCATGACAAGTTCATTTCCAGCTGGCTCCCCATGGCACTCAACGGCATGCTGCGTTCCTGGTTTTCAGCTTGCCAGAATCATCCATGGCGTCCTGGGAAGAGCTGCGCGACCTCTTTGTCGCAGGCTTCGGGGCGTCGGCGCCCCACGCCGTCGCGGCTCTCCTCAGCGGCTCCCAAGCACCACCCTCTGGCTGACACATCAAGCAGATCTTTCGCCAGACAGGCGTCGCCTCCATACGCCAGGGGGCTCCTCCTGGATGGGTGGCGCCAAAGGCTGACCCCGCCTTCGACTCGGGAGATCACCCTACCTCCACCGCAGGCTCCGGCACTCTCCCGATGCTCTGCACCCCCACCATCTGCAACGTGGCAGTCACCAAGACCCTCATCGACGGTGGGGCTGGCCTCAATGTCCTCTCAGTGGAAGCTTTCAGCTTGCTCCAAGTGCCACTCGAGCGGCTACGCCCACCAAATCCTTCTATGTGATCAACAACAGTTCCACCAGCCCTCTAGGGCAGATCTGCCTCCCGGTCACCTTCGGCACCCGAAACAACTACCGCACCGAGCTGATCGACTACGACATCTCCCGAATCGGTCTCCCGTGCAACGCCATCCTCGGGTACCCCACGCTGGCTCAGTTCATTGCCACGACCCATCCGGCCTATAACCTCATGAAGATGCCAGGGAGCAGCGGAGTCCTTACCATGACGAGGAACACCAAAGAAGCTCTGGCCGCCCTCAAGCACATCTTCCAAACCACTGCGGTGGCGCGCCCTGCCAGGGAAGCCGCCCCTGGGACCGAGGGGGCTGCCCCTGCCAAGAAGAAGCAACTTTTCTCCAATACCAAGCCAAGACAAAGCAGGTGTCGGTGGATGAAGACGAGCCATCAAGAGTCGCCTTCACCATAGGTGTTGGCCTTCCCCAGCTCAAGAAGAGGCGCTGGTTGGATTCTTACACGCGAACAGGGATGTGTTCGCATGGGAATCCAAGGATCTGGCGGGAGTCCTGAGAGAGGTGATCGAGCATCACCTAAACATGTGCCCTAATATGCGCCCCGTGAAGCAGAAGGCTAGGCGCCAATCCACGGAGAAGGAGTCCTTCATCGTGCAGGAGACTCGTAAGTTGGAGGCGGTGGGTGTCATCCGCGAGGTCCGGTACCCGGAGTGGATGGAAAACCCCGTCATTGTACCCAAGAAGGGAGGAAAAGAGCGCATGTGTGTCGACTTCACCAACCTCAACAAAGCTTGCCCGCAAGATCCGTTTCCTCTGCCGCGCATTGATCAAATCATCGACTCCACCGCCGAGTGCGACTTGTTGTGTTTCCTGGACGCCTTCTCTGGTTACAACCAGGTCAAGATGTCATTGCAAGACGTCGAGAAGACTGCCTTCCTCACCCCGTGTGGAGTGTAATGCTACACCTGCATGCTGTTTGGGTTACGGAATGCAGGAGCAACCTTTCAGTGGTTAATGCATATTGCATTGGGAAAACAGCTCCGGAGAAATGCTGAGGCGTACGTAGAAGACATCGTGGTAATGTCTCAGGAGGCCTCGACCCTTATCACAGATCTGGAAGAGACCTTCGCCAACCTATGCAAGGTAGACCTGCGGCTCAACCCGGAGAAGTACATGTTCGGTGTCCCTTCAGGAAAGCTCTTGGGCTTCCTTGTGTCGTACCGAGGAATCGAGGTAAACCCTGAGAAGGTCAAGGCCATAGAAAATATGACTCCGCCCAAGAACCTCAAGGAGATGGGTTGTGTAACGTCGTTGGGGGTTCCATCTTCAAGCTACGGGAGAGAGCCCTCCCCTTCTTCAGGCTGATGAAAAGGAAGGGCCCGTTCGAGTGGACCCCTGAGGCTGATGTGGCATTCGAAGACATCAAGAGATACCTCACTAGCCCACCAGTGATGGTGGCACCCAAGCCTTAAGAACCACTTGTGCTTTATCTGGCCGCAACACCGTACTCGGCTAGTGCAACACTAGTGGTTGTACGAGAGGGGCGCCAAGACAAGACCTTGCTACCCAAGGGCGGCACTCCCGCGGTGCCAGGCCAGGAGACGACCGCATCCTGCAAGACGGCTCCCCCGAGGCCACAGCTACCCCAACTGGCGACCAAGACTCCGGAGCGCCTTCACCCAGTCAGGCCACACGACCACTAGCGAGTTCGGACCTCATCCCCGTCGAGCACATGGTATACTTCGTTAGCACGGTGCTTCGTGATGCCCGAGCATGCTATCCCATGCCAGAGAAGCTCCTGCTTGCACTCCTTGTTGCTTCACAAACATATGGAGGCATACCTCGGGGAGGTACGCAAGATGGAGAAGCGGTTCTTGGGCTTGGAGCTGGAGCACGTGCCTCGCGACACCAATAAGGAGGTCGACGACATCCCCAAGAGAGCATCCAGGCGACTGCCCCAAGCGCCCGACATCTTCGAGGAAAGGCTCCTCAGGCCCTCGGTGTCACAACCGTGGGAAGGACCGGCGAAGCCTCAGGAAGAACTCCCCCAGCCGCCGACCTCGGGAGCCCCCGCCTGCGGCCCGACCTCAGGAGCTCGCTTGATCCTGGCGCTCGAGCGTCAGGAGGGATGCTGGACCAATGAATTCAAGTCATACATGGTGCGAGGAGTGTTGCCGGAAAAGGAGGAAGATGCCGAGCGCATGGCCCGACAGGCTACGACATACTGCATCGAAGACGGTGAGCTCTACAGGAGACAACCAAATGACGTTTCTTTATGGTGCATCACCACGTAGCAGGGGGGCGAGCTGCTAACTGATATCCACGCCGGGGACTGCGGACATCACTCATCATCGCGCACCTTGGTTGGCAAGGCGTTCCTTAGTGGTTTTTACTGGCCCATGGCACTTCGCGATGCCGCCGAGCTGGTAATGTCTTGCGAGGCTTACCAGTTCCATGCCAAGCAGATCCACCAACCGGCTCAGGGCCTACAAACCATCCCACTCTCCTGGCCGTTCGCGGCCTGGGGGATGGACATCCTGGGCCCGTTCCCTCGAGTGCATGGGTGCTACCATTACCTTTACGTCGCGGTTGACAAGTTTACCAAGTGGGCTGAGGTGGAAGCAGTCCGAACCATCCCAGCCGGCTCCACAGTCAAGTTCATCAAGGGCCTCGTAAACCAGTTCAGGGTCCCTAACCGCATCATCGCCGACAACGGCTCGCAGTTCACTAGTAACCTTTTCAAGACATATTGTGCTAACCTTGGAACGCAGATTTGCTAGGCCTCTGTAGCGCATCCCAGGAGCAATGGTCAGGCCGAGTGCGCCAACGTGGAGGTCCTGAGGGGCCTCAAGACCCGAACCTTAAAGAAGAAGCTCAAAGCCTACGAAAGGGGTTGGCACGACGAGCTCCTGTCAGTGATGTGGTCCATCCGCACCACTAGTACCAAGCCGACGGGCGAGACCCCATTATTCCTCGTCTACGGAGCCGAGGTCCTCCCTCACGAGGTCAGGCACCGGTCGCCGCGAGTCTTAGCATTCGACAAGGCGCAACAAGGCGTCGTGCAGGGGACATACCACATGCTGGGGGAGGAGCGCCGGCCCAACACTTCACTCCGAGCAGCAAGATACCAGCACGTGTTGCGGCGGTACCACTGCCGCAACATTCGCCCCAGGATACTTGAGGTAGGTGACCTCATTTTAAGGAGAGTCCTCTCCAGAGAGGGACTGCAAAAGCTCTCACCCATGTGGGAAGGGCCATTCAAGACAACCCACGTCTCCAGACCCGGCACCGTGCACCTGGAAACAGGGGACGACATCCCCGTCCCGAACGCATGGAATATCTGGCACCTCCGGAGGTTCTACCCGTGAAACAAGGCACTTGCGCCTGAGAATACTAGGATCCATTCCTGCGAGGAACAAGGCCCTTGCGCCTGAGAAGACTTGGTTCCGTGCATGCGAGGAACAAGGCCCTTGCGCCTGAGAATACTAGGCTCTGTGCCTGCGAGGAACAAGGCCCTCGCATCTGAGAAGCCAAGGCCTGATGCCTGTGAAGCAAGGCTCCGGCCTGTGTATATCTCCGCTCGTGACACTCTCACGAAATAATGAGTGGGGCTGTACACGCCCCGGAGTCTCCGGAGAGCCGCCCTTAGGCCTCGGGGGCTCCCTCCCACGTCCTAGTGGCAGCACTTAGGTCTGCGCTGGTGAGAAGACTAAATTAGGTGCCGGACGCGGCCGTTCATTTTCTTTCTGGAGTTGGATTTCCCTTGTCTTCCCTTTTTAATGGATTCTGAAGGTTCTCGCGTTCCTCGATTGGTTTTGATTTCTCTCTATGGTCCTCCCCTCAGTTTTTCGGGCTAGCTCAGGGAGAGTGGCTGTTGCACGACACTCTCCCCAGCGCTCCTCCCTTAGCCTCCATGAGGCGCCCGAACCAGGGTTCATGATGGGCATGTCCCCCCTACTTATGTTCGTCCCCCAGGGTACCGCGACAAGGGGCGGGCCGACCACGCTCGGCCCACGTCAAGGGCCTCGGGCAGTAAAGGATAATAGCCACCTAATGAGTTTTTGCAGCCTCACGAAGGGTCAAACGTCACGAGACAAGGGCAATCACGGGTGCGTCAAGATATGTCTCCTCACCCTAAGGCCGCGCAGTACACAAAGCGTGCAATAATGGACGGAGACACTACTCATGGTGCTAAATGTCATAAAACCACGGTTCATTACATGCCCTCCCAGGGCTCCATACTTGTTTGTTCATATGATGCAGAAATAAAGAAAGACCAAGAACAACTGACGACGACCCTCGAGGCACGACTGCTCCTACGGACCCACACCCCGAGCTCGGCCAGAGCCCTCCTCACGCTTCACCCGAGCGTGACGACCCAACGCCACCTTCCAGGTAGGCACGGAGGCGTGGCGGCTGGTCATAGCCGCCACTGTTGGAGTTGCCACTGAAGGAAGAGTCGCCGTAGCTCGAAGAGCTGCAGCCATTGCCCAGGCCAAGCACCACACCGCAGCTGTTGTCCTCGGGGCAGCAGTCAGCGCGATGCACGTCTTGCCCGAACACCCTCACGAAGAGGGTCGAGTCATCGCCATAGCTGAAGTGAAGGGCGCACCATCCACCCAAGCCACGCGACCGGGCGAACGTCTGCCAGCCACGAGCCAAAGCCACGGGGGCCGAGGCGGAGGCCTCCACTGCGACCCATGAAGCTCTGCCGCGGCAACCATCCGCCTGCAGCAAAAAGTCACCGGAGCTCGCTGTGAGGAGTTCACCGGCTAGGGAGCATGGGAGCTGGAGCCGGGTGCCGCCTAGGCTCTCTGATGCGGGGTCAACCCGATCTAGGCCGATCTTTTATGAAAAGGAGAGGATCCCACAAAAAACACGAAGAACACAAAGGGGAAACACGGGGAAAAACACAAGACGAACACTCAAATCAACATGAAGATGGTCACACAAGTGCTAGATCCACGATACATAACGAGATACACGATCCATGGTCAACGACGGACGATACAAGGTAATCTTCTCCGGAAGGAGGTCTTGAGGGTATCCTGTAGGATCTTCTCCGTAGTGGAGGTCTTGAATCCGTGAACATCTTCTCCGAAGAGGGGCCGCAGTCACTCTCGAGGAGATGAACCACTAGTGGATGAGCAAGGCTCTAGGTTTTTGAGCTATCACAATGCTAACCCTAGAAAAGAGGAGGGGAAAAAGTACTTATAGTCTAGGGAACGGAAAAGGGATACACAGGTCGAAACACAAATGGCCGCATGCACATTGGGCCGGATATCCGGCGGTCGAGTCGGATGTCCGGGCGTTGGAGAGGCACCGGATGTCCATGCATTTTGCCGCACGTCCGGGCTAGCGAGGCCTAACCTCGGGTGTGCTTCTGTGGTGTGGCGCCGGATTTCCGGGCTCGAGGTTAGATGTCCGGGCCCTGCCGGGCCGGATGTCCGGGGCCTGGCCGGATGTCCAAGCCCTGTAGCTTCGGCTACGTGGGATCTTCTATAGATGCTGGTCCAGGGGCCAGATGTCCGGGCCAGGTTGCCGGATGTCCGGGGCCTGGGACCTTCTCGAGCTTCACTCGATGCAATGCTTCATCCGTGAACTTGGTGACTTGTCCATCTTCATGAGCCTCTCCAATGGGGTCTTCTTGATACCTGACCACACAAAACACATCCGCCTGAGGTAGTAGCCATGAGTCACATGATTCATATGGAAGTTGGACTAGGAGAGATGTCACCTCGGTCTCGAGAGCTCTATCACGTACACGTGTCATTGGTCCTTGGGGCACTTGGTGAGGCGATGGTAGGTCCATGGGGATGACCTTGGGATGCTCCACATCATCTCTCCTCCCTTGGGAAAGATCCGACCTCGGATCGAAATCTTCATCACCATGGAAAGGAGAGAGATCCTTGACGTTGAAGGTATCGCTCACGTTGTACTTGTCGCGTGGAATGTCGATTTTGTAGGCATTGTTGTTGTAGCGTGCTAGCACCTTGAAGGGTCCGTTGGCTCGAGGAGGTAGTTTGGATTTGCGCTCATTGGGGAGATGGTCCTTGCGAAGATGAAGCCATACGAGATCGCCCAGTTGGAATACCCTTGGTGTCTTATTGACGTTGAGCTTGCTGGCGATTTGATGTACTTGTCGCTCAATCGTTTTACTTGTATCTTCATGCACCTTCTTGAGATAGCTTGCTCATGCACTTCTGTCCATGTTGATGCGCTCTTGTAGAGGTAGAGGTAGGATGCCCAATGGGGACAATGGGTTGAAGCCGTAGACGACCTCGAATGGGGACTTGCCGGTAGTCGAATGTCTTGCGCGGTTGTAGGCGTACTCGGCGAGGGGCAAGCATTGCTCCAATTCCTTGATGTTCTTCTTGATTAACACGCGAAGAGGCGTCGAAAGTGTGTGGTTCGTCACCTCCGTTTGGCCATCGGTTTGTGGATGATATCCCGAAGAGAAGATGAGCTTGATGTCGAGTTTGGCGCATAGAGTCTTCCAAAAGTAGCTCAAGAACTTGACGTCCCGATCCGACACAATAGTCTTGGGCACTCCATGTAGACGAATGATTTCCCTGCAAAAGAGATTTGCCACATGTGAAGCATCGTTGATCTTGTTACAAGGAATGAAATGAGCCATTTTAGAAAATCTATCGACGACAACAAACACGAAATCCTTTCCATTTTGAGTCCTAGGCAATCCAAGTATAAAGTTCATGCTTATATCTTCCCATGGACGGTATGGAATAGGAAGTGGCATGTAAAGACCATGAGACTGAGCTTTTGACTTAGCTTTGCGACATGTAGAGCATCGGTTGGTGAGGCGTGAGACGCCACGGAGCATATTGGGCCAAAAGTAGTTCTTGGAGAGCGTAGCAAATGTCTTGTCGCGTCCAAAGTGTCCCATGAGTCCTCCTCCATGAGATTCATGCAAAAGGAGCAAACGAAGTGAAAACTCAGGAATGCAAAGTTTGTTGGCTCTCATAAGATATCCATGCTTTATGTAGTATCGTTCCCAAGAAGTGTGCGTCAAACACTTTGTATAATGATTTGCAAAGAAAGGATCATGCTCAGATAAGTCTTTTATGTGCTCAAAGCCAATAACATTCAACTCAAGTTGGGTAACAAGCATGCATTTGCGGGAAAGCGCATCCGCCACAACATTCTCTTTGCCTTTGATGTATTTGATGACATAGGGAAAAGACTCGATGAACTCACTCCACTTAGCATAACGCTTTATTAACTTAGTTTGACCCTTGAGATACTTGAGCGTCTCATGGTCCGTATGAAGAATGAATTCATGTGGTCTAAGATAATGTTCCCAAACACGTAAAACTCTCACTAAGGCATATAGCTCTTTATGATAGATGGGGTAGTTAAGTTGCGCTCTGAAAAGTTTCTCGCTAAAATATGCAATTGGGCATTTTTCTTGCATTAGCACGCCTCCTATGCCGGTACCACTAGCATCACAATGTATCTCAAACGGCTTGTCAAAGTTTGGTAGGGAAAAAAGTGGTGCGTGAGTAAGCAATGGTTTTAGCTCATTGAACGCGGTGTCTTGTGAAGGACCCCAAATAAAGGGCACGTTCTTCTTGCTCACGGCGTGAAGAGGAATAGCAATTGTGCTAAAGTCCTTCACAAAACGTCGAAATAAACCGGCTAAACCAAGAAAGCTACGCACTTGTTGGAGATACGTTGGTTGGGGCCAAGTTTTAATTGCTTCAATTTTAGTTTCATCAACGTGAACACCTTCTGAAGAAACGACAAATCCTAGGAAAACAACCTTATCAATGCCAAAAGTGCATTTATCCATGTTAGCATATAAGCACCCTTTCCGAAGGGTTTGAAAAACCATACTGATGTGTGTCACGTGGTCCTCTAGCGACTTGCTAAAGACGAGGATGTCCTCAAAGTAAACCACTACAAAGACGCTTATATAAGGTCGGAGAACAAAATGCATAAGACGCATGAATGAGCCAGGCGCCTCCGATAAGCCCATTCGCATGACCAACCACTCATATAACCCAAACTTGCTTTTGAAAGCCATTTTCCACTCATCACCCTTTTGAATGCGAATTTGGTAATAGCCACTTTTAAGATCGATTTTTGAAAAGATTGTAGCACCACATAATTCATCAAGCATGTCGTCCAAACGTGGGATAGGGTGACAGTATCTAACGGTGATAGCATTTATTGGGCAACAATCGGAGCACATGCGAAAACTTCCATCTTTCTTAGGCACGAGAATAACCGGAACAACACAAGGGCTTAAGCTTTCACGTACATGACGTTTGTCGATGAGTTGTTGTACTTGCCGTTGTATCTCCTTGGTTTCCTCGGGGTTGACGCGGTAGGGAGCCTTGTTCGGAAGTGGTGCGCCGGGTATAAGGTCGATGCGGTGTTCGATGCCGCGAAGTGGAGGTAGACCCAGTGGTAGCTCATCGGGAAAGACGTCCGAGAATTCCTGCAACATTTGAGACAACACTAAAGGTAGAGGTGGTGAAGTGTTAGTAGGTTTTGCTTCCCAATTAATTAAAAGCACAAGGTGAAAGACGCTCGAGGGGTTCTCACACACTTCTCTTATCTCACTTTTGGTGGCGAATAACACTAGTTGTTTCTTGTCGCTCATCGTGGAGTCGCTCATATTTGGCTTGTAGCTCTCACTCTCCTTTTGGTGGTTCACTCTCTCACCATTCTCTCCACGATGGTTGGTAGGTATTTTTTGTCGGCGGCTACTTGACTTGGTGACATTGGGCGTAACACGAACTCTTTTCCCTTCATCTTGAAGCTGTAATGGTTGGTCCGTCCATTGTGTGTGACTCCACGATCATATTGCCATGGTAGTCCAAGAACAAGGTGGCACACAGACATAGGGACCACGTCACACTCAAGTGTGTCCTCGTAGGAGCCTATCTTGAAGGATACTTGCACGGTGTGCTCGACTAGAAGAGTTCTGGCGTCACTAAGCCATTGGACCTTGTAGGGATGACGGTGCTTCTTCTTGACCAATTGTAGCTTGTCGCATAGCTCTTCACTTGCCAAGTTATGAAACTTCCTCCATCGATGATAACCTTGACGGAGCGTCCATTGATGCCAGCATTGGTATGGAAGATGTGACATCATTGATCGTCATCTTGATGATGTTGAAGTCTCAAGACCTTGGAGACAACAAGATTGGGACTCGAGTCATTGTCGCAAAACTCAAGGTCTTCATCATCATTCACTTGGCGATGCATATCTACATGTTCATGGGCTTCCATCTCATCGTTGATCATTGAGTCATAGGATCCGTCATCATTGATGATCATGGTGCGAACGGTCCTGCACTCAAATGACTTGTGGCCTCGACCTTGGCACTTGAAACACTTGATGGAACTCGTCTTGGAGTTGTCCTCGGTTGGAGTTGTATATGATGTAGCTCTTGGCTTGAAGTTGTTCGTAGAAGGTGGACGACGAGATGTATTCGCATTCTTGTAGCTTGGCTTGTCACCGAAGCTTGTAGATGGCTTGGTAGAGGTAGGAGGAGCTGAAGTCAGTGAATCTTGGTTGTAGGAGCCGTAGTTCTTGGAGGTGAACTTGGAGTACTTGTAGTCCTCTTGAGGTTGTCGTTCCGCTTTGGTTGCTTGGTGTACTAGCTTGAGGAGATTTGTGTATGGTTGAAAGTCTACAATCTTTTTGATAGGATAGTTGAGTCCATTCAAGAATCTCGCCATCATTTTCTCTTCATCTTCCATGATGTTGGCTCTTATCATAGCAATCTTCATCTCCTTGTAGTACTCTTCAACGGACATAGTTCCTTGCTTGAGGAGTTGCAGCTTCTTGAAAAGTCACGGTTGTAGTGTGTTGGCACGAAACATGCTCTCTTGACTTCCTTCATTTGAGTCCAAGTAGTGATAGGTGGTTCGCCTTTTGCTTCAATTCTCTCGATGATTTTCTCCCACTAAATGAGAACATAATCATGGAACTCAAGGGACGCCATTGCAATCTTCTTTTCTTCATCAAAGTTGTGTAGGCGAAAGATCTTGTCAACTTTTGATGCCCATGATGGGTAGTCTTCGGGATCAATGCTTCCGAAAAACATTGGCATGGTGAACTTAAGCTTGCCATAGAGATGATCTTCATTGTTTGCTTGCCTATTGTGAGGGCGGTCTTGATTTGGGCAATTGTCAACCTCATGTTGCTCTTGGCGGAGTTGATGTTCATTGTCATATTGTTCTTGCCGAGCTTGTGGTTCTTGGTGAGCTTGTTGCTCTTGTCGCGCTTGAGGAGGAACTTCTTGTTGCATTCGTGTTTGGTGGCGCCTCTCTTGCATCTCATCTCGAAGGAACTCCTCTTCCTCACGAATGTTTCGATTGCGAGTTGCCACATTGTGATGTGAATCACGTAGTGCTCGTTGTGCCTCAAGAGCTTGAGCTTCTCGTCGTAGTTGTGCTTGACGTTGAGCCTCGGCATCTTGTTCTTCTTGGTATTGATGTGCTCACTCTTGTTGTTGTTGGCGTAGTCGTTGCCATTCTTGCGCTTGCTCAAGTGTAGCTTGGTTTTGACGATGTCGACTTTCTTGCTCTTCAAATAGCTCTTGGGAACTCTTGTCATGAAGGGGGTTCCGGTTGTCATGTCGAGCTTGACGTGCGGCTTGACGAAAAGTGTTTGACGTAGGTGTACTTAAGCTGGACGTGTAGTTGGTATGATGAATTGAGCGGCTTCCTCTTTGAGAAGATGTGGATGAGGAGCATCGGTTGACTATCAAAGTCTGTAGCTTGTCGAATTGAGTAGACATGTTGGTGTTGATGATATCGAATTTCTCTCGCGTGCGTGCTTCAAATTGTCGCGCATGGGTGGCGACTTGCTCAATACGCTCTTGCATAGCTTCACTCTCTTGATGTAGAGCTCATTGGACATTCAAGAGATTTAGTTTCGTGACATAGTTGTTCGATTCTTGAGGATCATCAAAGAGCGGGTTCGTAGATGTACTTGGCCTATCCATCATTACAATCAATAATGTGAGTGGGAGAAAGGAGAAGAAAATACCAAATGTACCTTGACCGAAGTTGAAAATGGATCAATGATCACTCAATATTGTAACCCGGAAATAGCACTATTGGTACCACTTCTTGTCGATTCTCACACATACACAAGTAAAGCTTTGAGAGGAGCTTTGTTAGGATTGTGGCACAAATTCAATGCAATTGTCAAAGAGACTCAATGATGTTGAAAATGATTCACAATTTTCTCATGCAACAAGTAGATCACAAGCAATAGGTAGCACACGGAACACACGCACAGATAGATAAATGTCATTGTGCGACCAAGGGTGAGCGAAAATGTGGGATCCACGGAAAATTCTCTTGTTGCACAACACTAGAGAGACGCTAAACGATTGCTTAATAGGCGGATACGCACTTGTGCACGACCCATAAGAGGCAAAACATAACGACTTCCTATCACAAGTATACTATGAGTGTATGATGTGCCGATGCTTGAGCACAAGATGATGTATTTCTATTTCATATGATCTCTTTTGATGCAAGGCGTATGGTGCTATTTGTCCTTTTGCTTATAAGCTTTTGATGGTTCTTTTGCTTAAAAGCTTGTGAGCTCTTTCTTTGGCCACTTATGCATGCTTCTCGTATCAAGGTAGCTATTGTGTATGTGGGACACTCTTGTGCCACACGGATATATGATGATGTAGTATGCAATATCTATGACTATACAAGTGTCGTGGCCCGACAAAACTCAAATGGTTAGTCTCGATGGGAAAGCTACACAAAATGGTCTATGGGTGACAATGCAATTGCAAGGTAGGGTGAACAAGGTGTCGTCGATGTTACCGTCCTTGCCGAGGATGAGCGGTGGTGTTGTCGAAGTCGGTCCGTTCCAAGGTAGCCTAAACATACAAGGAAACGGTGAAACCACAACTCAAGTATCCAAGGCAAAGTGAGACAAAATTGTCAAAACCGTAGCGGTTCGGCGATGGTGGTTGCGGAAGTGGTGATGGTATGCGGAAATTTTGGTGGGATACCGAACGAAAATGGCAGGGGCATAGTGCAAAGTGCGCGGATGGGAGGGTTTTGGCTGCGGGAGGCCGGATGTCTGGGCCAGAGGCCGGATGTCCGGGCTGCCCGAGGCCCTGATGAACTCCGTGGACCAGATTACTTCCGGAGCCAAATTCGTCAGATTTTGTGGATCAAAATTGGGGAAAAGGCGGGGAAAAGGTAGATCCACTCGTGGCACAACAAATCCATGGAACATATTCAACAAAATCTCGTCATATCAACAGATCACAAAAAACATTTGGGGCTATTTTGGGTGGGGAATTTTCAAAATTGGGATGAACACAACAAAAACAAGCTAGAAAACACTAGGGAGACTCCAAATTCGTGAGAAACTGTGGCTCATGATACCATATGATGCGGGGTAAACCTGATCTAGGCCGATCTTTCACGAAAAGGAGAGGATCCCACGAAGAACACAAAGAACACAAAGGGGAAACACGGGGAAAAACACAAGAGGAACACTCAAATCAACATGAAGATGGCCACACAAGTGCTATATCCATGATACATAACAAGATACACGATCTACGGTCAACAACAGACGATACAAGGGAGTCTTCTCCGGAAGGAGGTCTTGAGGGTATCCCGTAGATTCTTCTCCATAGCGGAGGTCTTGAATTTGTGTGGATCTTCTCCGAAGAGGGGTCCCAGTCACTCTCGAGGAGATGAACCACTAGTGGATGAGCAAGGCTCTAGGTTTTTGAGCTATCATGACGCTAACCCTAGAAAAGAGGAGGGGAAGGAGTACTTATAGTCTAGGGAACGGAAAAGAGATACACGAGTAGAAACCCAAGTGGCTACGTGCAGGCAGGGACGGATGTCCGGGCGTTGGAGAGGCGCCGGATGTCTGGGCATTTCGCCGGACGTCTGGCCTAGCGGGGCCTAGCCTCGGGTGTGCTTCTGTGGTGTGGCGCCGGATTTCTGGGCTCGAGGCCGGATGTCCGGGCCCTATCGGGCCGGATGTCCGGGCGCTGTAGCTTCGGCTGCATGGGCTCGTCTGTAGATGCTGGTCCAGGGGCAGGATGTCCGGGGCCTGGGACCTTCTCCAGCTTCACTCGATGCAATGCTTCATCGGTGAACTTGGTGACTTGTCCATCTTCATGAGCCTCTCCGATGGGGTGTTCTTGATACCTGAGCACACAAAACACATCCACTTGAGGTAGTAGCCATGTCTCACATAATTCATATGGAAGTTGGACTAGGAGAGATGTCACCTCGGTCTCGAGAGCTCTAGCACGGGCACATGTCATTGGTCCTTGGGGCACTTGGTGAGGCGATGGTAGGTCCACGGGGGATGGCCTTGGCATGCTCCGCATCACTCTCTGACCACACAACGAACTACGGCGTCACCTCCGCCGAGTGGGAGCACGGCTGGGGAGGCCTGACGACCCCAGAGCGCCTCCCTTCATTCACAGGATCGCCAAAGCCATGGCGGCCCCCGCCGCTCGAAGAACCGCAGCCGCGGTTACCGAGGGAAACTACGGGCGCTATAAGGGTCCGCCCACGTCCGCTAGCATCCCCGACGGGAGTTGCGGCACGCTTGCGAGGACGGCCTCATTCCCTCTTGACTGGTGGTGAAGCAGGGCCCTCCTACCGGGCCTTCCCGTTCTCCACAGATGAAAACTTCCTGGTCGGCGCCATGAACAGATCGGCCGAGCGAAGGGCAAGGACGGAGAAGAAGCGAGAGAAATGGAGGAAGAAGATGGGTGGCGAGGAACCCCCGCTCGCCGCCTTATTTATAGTCAGGAGAATGCCAACCGCCAGCCTTCGTAATCGCAGGTAATGATGATCTGCTATGCATGCAGGGACCTGTCAAGTCGCGCAGTCGCCGAGGCTGCGTGGGGAAGTGGAGACGCCCACGTCCCATCAATCGCCATGTGTCAATCAAGGCCGCAGGCTTTTGGGGCACGCGGCACTCCGCGCTTGGCCCTTGGCTTCGCCGCGAAGCCAAGCCCGAGCGCACCTTGGGCCCGGGGGCTACTGTCGGCGTTCTGGGACCGGGGGTACCCAGACTTGCGTGCTTGCGGCCTAGGGCGTGGCTTACCAGACGGCCTGGTACGGCCCAGCATCTTCAGCGACCACTCAAGACCCTCGTGAGGGGTCGATCCTCGTGAGGCGGAGGACACAAGGCATCCACTAGGGCGGCTTCACCAGGACGGCTCGTGAGGATCGGAGATATCGAAGCAAGGGGCACCTCACGAGGTCCGCATGACGTGAGAAATGATGACCAAAGCCAGGCGGGCTCATAAGTGCCAGCTACCTCTTTGGTGCTAAGGGAGCAGGTGCAGACGAAGAGTCCTGAGGCATCACACAAAGGTTTCCATACCGGTGCAACAAGACCAAGACCCGCAGGATAACAGAACGGAGGTCATCGCGGAGCCTACGGCGGCGTCACCATGAGGGCCTTTGGCAGGCGAATACCACCTTTTGTCAGGATATCTTGTACTAGCTTCCCCCCTTCAAATTTTTCCATTGTGGGATTCATTCCCGCTCAATATTTGGAAAGAGGACCTGGACCACTATAAACAGGACTAGCCACCACCTTAGAAAGGGATCGAATCATAGAGACCTCTTACACACCCACAAGCTCGCCCGAGCTCAAAACACCTCTCCTCGGGAGGTAGTTCATCCATGTACTAGTTCTTCATCGGCCTACAAGGCAGTCCACCACACCACCCTGGATTAGGGTATTACACCACAACGGTGGCCCAAACCAGTATAAATCTAGTGTCCCTTGTTCTTCAGATCTAACGAGCTAAGCCAACGGTCGTCGAGTAGCCGAGCTAGGGCGGAACAAGAGATCTTTGTGCGCACCCCAGAGTTTGAACCTTAAGGGTTTTGCCGGAACCCTAGTTCCGACAGTTTGGTAGAGGTAGGAGGTGCCGAAGTCGTTGAAGCTTGGTTTTAGGAGCCGTAGTTCTTGGAGTTGAACTTGGAGTACTTGTAGTCCTCATGAACTTGTCCCTCCGCTTTGGTTTCTTGGTGTACTTGCTCGAGGAGATTCGCGTATGGTTGAAAGTCCGCAATCTTCTTTATATGATAGTTCAGGCCATTCAACAATCCGCCATAGTTTGCTCTTCATCTTCCGTGATGTTGGCTCTTATCATGGCAATCCCCATTTCCTTGTATACTCTTCAATGGACTTGGTTCCTTGCTTGAGGAGTTGCAACTTTTTGAAAAAATCACGGTGGTAGTGTGTAAGCACGAATTATGCTCTCATGGCTTCCTTCATTTGACTCCAAGTAGTGATAGGCGGTTCACCTTTTGCTTCCCTTCTCTCTATGACTTGCTCCCAGCAAATGAGGACATAGTCTTGGAACTCAAGGGACGGCATTGCAATCTTCTTTTCTTCATCAAAGTTGTGGAGGCGAAAGATCTTGTCAACTTTCAACGCCCAAGAGAGGTAGTCTTCGGGATCAATGCTTCCGGAGAACTTTGGCATGGTGAACTTAAGCTTGCCATAGCGCTGTTCTTCATTGTTTGCTTGCCTATTGTGAGGGCGGTCTTGATTTGGACTACTGTCAACTTCATGTTGCTCTTGGCGAAGCTTATGATCATTGTCATGTTGTTCTTGCTGAGCTTGTGGTTCTTGTTGCGCTTGTTGCTCTTGTCGCGCTTGAGGAGGAATGATAGAGGCAAATGTGTCCCGTATTTCGATGAGATGGTGGCTATCGTTTTGGAGGAGGTCGACTTGGACGATCCGACTACGAACGTGCGTGGACGTCGCGCCTTAGCAATCGCTAAACCAACTCCGAGAGGTTATTGACCATGCCGGAGCATGACCAACCTGACCACGAAGGTCTGTTTCCTGCAGGCAAACAAAGAACAAGCAAGAAACTAAGATTGCAATCTGGATATTGCGAATTCAAGAGGAAAGCTTTATTGATCAAGTGGGGTTCTGTGATGTCTTTGTCTGGTCGTTGAACACAAATGAAGTACGTGAAGTTGCAGCTATGGCGAACTTTAATCTAAACAAAACCCAAAGTCTAAACGACGCCCTAAGGGCTGTATATATGGGGGAAAGAGGGGGGAATTTTGTGGCCCTTGGTGGAGGGGTCCGAAACCAACTCTAACTCTTGTTTCCCCACACATACGGACTCTAAAACAGCCTATACTCAAGTATTTCAAAATTACATGGGCCTGGCCCAATAATAAGGTGACGCAGCACCTGTATAGCCTCTGGACGAAATTTATGAAGTGGCATCTTGTATATTTCGTCCAAGGCTTCACGCAGTCATTATGGTGGCTTCAAAGTCCTGAAATCATCACTTGTAACTCCATTCTTGTTCCCCTTGCGCATGCCATCATCTCCATGCTTGATCTTGCTCCAATGTTCATCCTTCTTGTCCATGCTAGGCCCTTCATTTGTTAGCAAGACAAATGCATCCAAATTAGGCAGCATCATATTCTCATGAACATTAGATTCATTACCAAGAAATGAAAGTACCTGGTAATTTAATTGGCGTGCACGAGCTCTAGTAATTGGTCATGTATATGTGTCAGTTGGAGCTGTGGGTGTAACCTTGTTAGTGATGTCCTCAGCATCCTCCCCTTCTTGAGTTGAAGTCGTCCTCCACGGAAGCTCATCTTCCTCACCCAAGTAAGGCTTCAAATCTGCAATGTTAAATGTGGGACTAACCCCAAAATCTGCAGGCAACTCAAGTTTATATGCATTATCATTTATTTTCTCTAACACCTTGAAGGGACCATCAGCACGTGGCATTAGCTTTGACTTGCGCAGATTAGGAAACCTATCCTTACGCAAATGTAACCAAACAAGATCTCCAGGTGCAAAGACAACACATTTTCTACCCTTATAACCAACAAGTTTATATTTAGCATTCATGCGCTCAATATTTTCCTTAGTTAACTCATGCATTTTTAAGATCAATTCAGCACGTTGTTTAGCATCAAAATTAACCTTCTCCGAAGATGGAAGAGGCAACAAATCAATAGGTGCACGAGGTAGGAAACCATAGACAATTTCAAAAGGGCACATCTTAGTAGTAGAATGCAACGAACGATTATAAGCAAATTCAATATGAGGCAAGCATTCTTCCCACATTTTCTTATTATTCTTCAAAACAGCCCTAAGCATAGTAGACAAAGTTCTGTTGACTACTTCAGTTTGACCATTAGTTTGGGGGTGACAAGTAGTACTAAAAAGTAGTTTAGTCCCCAACTTAGCCCATAAACATCTCCAAAAGTGGCTAAGAAATTTAGTATCACGATCTGAAACAATAGTATTTGGCACACCATGCAAGCGAATAATTTCACGAAAGAACAAGTCAGTAACATTAGCAGCATCATCGCTTTTATAAGATGCTATAAAGTGTGCCATCTTCGAGAACCTATCCACGACAACAAATATGCTATCTTTCCCCTTCTTTGTTTGAGGTAAACCCAAAACAAAGTCCATAGATATATCTTCCCAAGGAACACTAGGAATAGGCAAAGGCATATATAAACCATGAGGATTGAGTCGTGACTTAGCTTTTTGACATGTAGTGCATCGACCAACAAAACGCTCAACATCCCGTCGCAACTTTGGCCAAAAGAAATGTGTAGCAAGTACGTCCTCCGTCTTCTTCACGCCAAAGTGTCCTATTAATCCTCCTCCATGCGCCTCCTGCAACAACAAAAGACGAACAGAGCTAGCTGTAATGCATAGCTTGTTAGCAAGAAACACAAATCCATCATTAACGACAAACTTGTTCCATGATTTCCCTTCTTTACAATTCTGCAATACATCTTTAAATTCAGCATCATGCACACATTGATCTTTGATTGTCTCCAAACCAAATATTTTAAAGTCAAGTTGTGAAAGCATAGTATAACGACGAGACAATGCATCAGCAATAACATTTTCTTTTCCCTTCTTGTGTTTAATAACATAAGGGAAAGTATCTATGAATTCAACCCATTTAGCATGTCTACGGTTCAATTTTGCTTGACTTTTAATGTGCTTCAAAATGATTAGAATGTATAACAAATTCTTTGGGCCATAAATAATGTTGCCATGTTTCCAAAGTCCGAACAAGAGCATATAATTCCTTATCATAAGTAGAATAATTCAGACTAGGCCCACTCAATTTTTCAGAAAAGTATGCAAAAGGTTTACCATCTTGTAATAACACACCTCCTAACCCAATTCCACTAGCATCACATTCAAGCTCAAAAGTATTATTAAAATCAGGAGGTTGGAGTAAAGGAGCATGTGTCAACTTATCTTTCAATACCGTGAATGCTTCTTCCTGTGCAGTACCCCAAACAAAAGGCACATCCTTCTTTGTAAGCTCATTGAGAGGTGCAGCAATGGTGCTGAAAACACTCACAAAACGCCGATAGAATCCAGCGAGGCCAAGGAAACTCATCACGTGTGTGACCGTTTTGGGCTGCGGCCAACTCTCAATAGCTTTAGTATTGGCTTTATCAACCTCAATTCCCTGTGGAGTAACAACATAGCCGAGAAAAGAGACTGGGTCGGTGCAAAAGGTGCACTTTCCAAGGTTACCAAACAAACGTGCATCACGTAGAGCAATAAAAACAACACGTAAATGTTACAATTGTTCCTCCAAAGATCTGCTAAAAATCAATATATCATCAAAGTATACTACCACAAATCGTCCAATGAAAGCACGTAAAACTTCATTCCTTAATCTCATGAAAGTACTAGGTGCATTAGTTAACCCAAAAGGCATGACTAACAACTCATATAATCCAAACTTAGTTTTAAATGCTATTTTCCATTCATCTCCCAATTTCATACGAATTTGATGGTATCCACTACGCAAATCAACTTTGGAGAATATTGTAGAGCCACTCAATTCATTAAGCATATCATCAAGCCTAGGAATAGGATGACGATAACGAATAGTAATATTATTAATGCCTCTACAATCAACACACATACGCGATGTCCCATCCTTTTTCGGCACTAGAATTATAGGAACAACACAAGGACTAACGGATTCGCGTATATAACCTTTGTCGAGTAGCTCCTGTACTTGACGCATAATCTCCTTCGTCTCTTCTGGATTGGTACGGTATGGTGCACGGTTGGGTAGCGATGCACCGGGAATTAAGTCAATCTCATGCTCAATCCATCGAATAGGTGGTAATCCCGGTGGCACGTCTTGTGGAAAAACGTCGGCGAACTCCTGCAAAATGTTATTGACAGCAAGAGGCAAAGAGGAAGTCACGTCCTCGAATGAAACTAATGCCTCTTTGCACACAAAAGCATAGCAAAGAGATTTGCTAAAATCTAGCTCATCAATATCAGATTTGGTGGCAAGTAAACATGCACTTTTCAATTTAATTTCAGAAGCAATAGTAGATGGTTTATTATTAGGCTTCATTTGTTGCTCAAATTCTTTTGCCACAATTTGATTTTCACTCTTATTTTTCTCTTGTCTTGCTTTATTATCTCTATTAATATCATCTTTCAAAATGGAATCAGGAGTCATAGGAAGCAAAGTAGTATTTTTATCCTTATGAACAAGAGTATACTGATTGTTTCTACCATGGTGTACATAATTTTTATCAAATTGCCATGGTCTACCAAGTAATAAGGAACATGCTTGCATAGGTACCACATCACAATCAACATAATCATCATATGTAGAGATACTAAAATGCACACGAACAATACGTGTTACCTTAACCTTGCCACTGTTGTTGAACCATTGGATGTAGTAAGGATGTGGATGTGGTCTTGTGGTGAGAGATAGCTTCTCCACCATCTCCATGCTAGCCAAGTTGTTGCAACTCCCTCCATCTATGATCACGCGAACAGAAAGTTCCTTCACCACTCCCTTTGTATGGAACAAATTATGCCTCTGATTTTTCTCAGCTTGTGTAACCTGCACACTCAAAACACGTTGAGCAACTAAACATTCATACCTGTCAGCATCTTCAGGAGCCCTGTATTGCGTCTCATGATCAGAATCGTCTCCACCGTGTAATAAGAGCCAAAGTCTCCTCATCATAGTCACTAGCGGGATTCATATCCACCATCCTCAGTAGCAATCATCACACGCTGAGATTTGCATTCTCTCGCAAAATGTCCTCTTCCCTTACAACGACGACAAATAATATCACTGGTGTGCCCTGTTGATGCCATGGAAGAAGAAGAACTCTGTGCAGGCCCAATAGGTGTGCTCTTGGCAGATAATGGTGGTTGTGCCTACTTCCTTGTATCACGGCTGGAGGTAACAGCTGATGGAGGTGTCGATGCAGTAGAATGTGTGGAAGTAGAGGATGCACGCGGTGTCCATGATGAAGGTCGACCTGCAGAAAAGTTAGTCCGCGCCAATGCATGTCGATCCTACACTTCACGTTCATCTTTGCAAGCAAGATGGAATAAACGAGTGATATTATTATAATCCTTATACTCTAGAATGGTCTGAATCTCTTTATTCAATCCACCCATAAAACGTGAATGCATAGCTTCATTTTCCTCAACAATACCACATCTAATCAGGCCAGTTTGTAATTGCTGATAATATTCTTCTACGGAATTTTTTCCTTGTCTTAAGCATTGTAATTTTTGAAGTAAGTCACGTTGATAATATGGTGGAACCCAACGAGTACGCATAGCAGTTTTCAAAGCAGCCCAAGTAGTTGGAATATTATCCGGATGTAATCTACAATATTCAGACCACCACACACAAGCAAAACTAGTGAAAGCACAAAGAGCAGCAGCAACACGTCTGTCCTCGGGATATTTTAAATATGTAAAACGTTGTTCGGTTTCTAACTCCCAAGTAAGATATATATCAGGAACATATCTACCCTCAAATGGTGGAATATTCAATTTTAGTTTAGGGAGATGGTCATGATCGCGTACCTGAGGGTATGGTGCAGCCCTACCATTGCGATTATATGCATGTGGATGACCTGGTTGTTGTGGTGCTGGTTGTTGCACGTAGTTCTGATTTTGATCAACCTCTTCCTCGTAATCCCCCTCGTAATTGTCCTCCACCTCAGCAGCAGCAGGAGCCACAGAAGTATCAACAGCAGCACCAAACAGGTTGGCCAGGCAGAAGAGGGACACAGCTCGCTTTGCGGAGGGCGATTTCGCGACGTGAAGGTGGTTGTTGTTGTTGTTGCAACGGTGCAGCAGGTGGAGGTAGACGCGCAAGCACTTCAGAGAATTTGGCATCCAACTTGGTGTCAATTGACTTCTCAATGCCATCCATCCTCGCTAGTGCGTTGTCAAAACTGGTCTTGACATCTGCTACCTGTTGACCCATCATTTGCTGAAATTTATCATGCAACTCCTTGTTTGTCATGTTCTCCCAGTCAGTCTCGTCAACTTGTGATCCTGGCATGGTTAGCAGCAATAGAAACACACAAAAATATGATCCTACAGACTACTAAAAAATGGTGGTGGTGGGGCGTCACAAATCCGTCAAGCAAAACTCAAATTCTTACCAGTTCTTACCCAGCAGCAGGTGGTGATCGGCAACCGTGGTAGTCAAAACTCTCAAAGGTTGGATCGATTACCAGGGAGATTCAAACGCATGACGTAGATGTATGTGGAGCTGGGAAGGCTTATAAGATGGTAGCAAAAAGGGTCAACAATAATCAATTCAGAGATGCAAAGTTGAATAAACGCTCAACAACGGTACTGTGCTGGTCCTAGGCTAGACCGTACTAGAGACGCGAGCCTAGAACACTAACAAAATCACGGCGCTGCACGAAATCAAGGGGAAAGCACACTCAGAATTTTTTTTTCGCCTCCTTTTTTTGCGCTCTTTTTTTTGCGCTAATTTTTTTTTGCCGAAAATCACTATAATGGCGAGTGTCTCAAAACACTTCCCAAGTCAAACTAAGATGATAGGCATCAAATTTTCTTGACGATTTTTTTTCGGAATCAGGGTAGCGACGACGAAAAAGTGCGGTAAAAAAACAGTATGGTGGCACGTGTCTCGAAAGACTCAGAAAAGCCCAAAAATAGGATAGGGAAAAAATATTTTCACCTGTCGAAATTTTGGCCTAAAAACTGCCCGGGGGTCTCCTGACCTTTTTTTTTGTTCCGAGACCTACTCAGGCAAGGAAACACGAAACCGAAACTAGATGGATCTCGAAAGCCAATCTAGAACGAAAAGAACTCGGATTGGTGGTGGATATGTGGTGGTAGAATATGGCAGCGGTGGTGGTATATGGATACAGATTGGTGGTGGTATATGGATACGGATCCGTGGTGGTATGGGGCAGTAGCGATAAAGATGTTGCGGCGGCGGCGTGACAACTTATGACCAGAACTCGAAACTCTAAAAGACTAGACGCTAAGACCAGCAACTTGACACGACGATGCAACCGCAAATTCAACTAAGCAAACACGGAAAAGATTATGCAATGGCTCAGACTGGTTTAGATATGATGAACTAACCCTAATTTTTTTTGGCTTTTTCGTGGACTGTAGGTATGAAGAACAGACTCGATCTAATCTACGAAAAATTGTAAAATCTCACCAAGCAACCTGGAAATCTAATACCACTTGATAGAGGAAAAGGTGTCCCGTCTTTCGATGAGATAGTGGCTATCGTTTTGGAGGAGGTCAACTTGGACGATCCGACTACGAACGTGCGTGGACGTCGCGCCTTAGCAATCGCTAAACCAACTCTGAGAGGTTATTGACCACGTCGGAGCACGATCAACCTGACCACGAAGGTCTGTTTCCTGCAGGCAAACGAAGAACAAGAAAGAAACTGAGATTGCAATCTGGATATTGCGAATTCAAGAGGAAAGCTTTATTGATCAAGTGTGGTTCTGTGATGTCTTTGTCTGGTCAGTGAACACAAACGAAGTACGCGAAGTTGTAGCTATGACGAACTTTAATCTAAACAAAACCCAAAGTCTAAACGACGCCCTAAGGGCTGTATATATGGGGGGAAGAGGGGGGAATTTCGTGGCCCTTGGTGGAGGGGTTCGAAACCAACCCTAACTCTTGTTTCCCCACACATACAGACTCTAAAACAGCGTATACTCAAGTATTTCAAAATTACATGGGCCTGGCCAATAATAAAGTGATGTAGCACCTATAATAGCCTCTGGACGAAATTTATGAAGTGGCATCTTTTATATTTCGTCCAAGGCTTCACACACTCATTATGGTGGCTTCAAAGTCCTGAAATCATCACTTGTAACTCCATTCTTGTTCCCCTTGCGCATGCCATCATCTCCATGCTTGATCTTGCTCCAATGTTCATCCTTCTTGTCCAAGCTAGGCCCTTCATTTGTAAGCAAGATAACTGAATCCAATTTAGGCAGCATCATATTCTCATGAACATTAGATTCATTACCAAGAAGCGAAAGTACCTGGTAATTTAATTGGCGTGCGCGAGCTCTAGTAATTGGTCATGTATATGTGTCAGTTGGAGCTGTGGGTGTAACCTTGTTAGTGTTGTCGCTCCGCTTTGGTTTCTTGGTGTACTAGCTTGAGGAGATTCGCGTATGGTTGAAAGTCCGCAATCTTCTTGATAGGATAGTTGAGGCCATTCAAGAGTCCTCCATAGTTTGCTCTTCATCTTCCGTGATGTTGGCTCTTATCATGGCAATCTCCATTTCCTTGTAGTACTCTTCAACATACTTGGTTCCTTGCTTGAGGAGTTGCAACTTTTTGAACAAATCACGGTGGTAGTGTGTAAGCACGAATCATGCTCTCATGACTTCCTTCATTTGACTCCAAGTAGTGATAGGCGGTTCGCCTTTTGCTTCCCTTCTCTCTATGACTTGCTCCCAGCAAATGAGGACATAGTCTTGGAACTCAAGGGACGCCATTGCAATCTTCTTTTCTTCATCAAAGTTGTGGAGGCGAAAGATCTTGTCAACTTTCAACGCCCAAGAGAGGTAGTCTTCGGGATCAATGCTTCCGGAGAACTTTGGCATGTTGAACTTAAGCTTACCATAGCGCCGTTCTTCATTGTTTGCTTGCCTATTGTGAGGGCGGTCTTGATTTGGACGATTGTCAACATCATGTTGCTCTTGGCGAAGTTGATGATCATTGCCATGTTGTTCTTGCTGAGCTTGTGGTTCATGTTGCGCTTGTTGCTCTTGTCGCGGTTGAGGAGGAACCTCTCGTTGCATACCTACTTGGTAACGCCTTTCTTGCATCTCATCTCGAAGTACTTCATCTTCGTGACGAATGTTTTGATTGCGAGTTGCAACATTGTGATGTGAGTCACGGAGGCAACGTTGCGCCTCAAGAGGTTGAGCTTCTCGATGTTGTTGTGCTTGATGTTGAGCCTTGACATCTTGTTCTTCTTGGCGTTGACGCGCTCGCTCTTGTTCTTGTTGGCATAGTCGTTGCCGTTCTTGCGCTTGCTCAAGTGTAGCTTGGTTTTGACGATGTCGACTTTCTTTCTCTTCAAATAGGTCTTGTGAACTCTTGTCATGAAGTGGGTTCCGGTTGTCACCTCGAGCTTGACGTGCGGCTTGACGAAGAGTGTTTGATGTAGGTGTACTTGAGCCGGACGTGTAGTCGGTATGACGACTTGATCGGCTCCATCTGGGACGACGTGGATGAGGAGCGTCGGTTCACTATCAAACTCCGTAGCTCGTCGAATTGAGTAGACATGTTGGTGTTGACTTGCTCAATGCGTTATTTCATAGCTTCATTCTCTTGATGTAGAGCTCGTTGGACACCGAAGAGATGTAGTTTGGTGACGCAATTGTTCGATTCTTGAGGATCATCAAAGAGCGGGTTCGTAGATGTACTTGGCCTATCCATCATTGCAAGCAAGAATGTGAGTGGGAGAAAGGAGAAGACAATACCAAATGTACCTTGACCGAAGTTGAAAATGGAGCAATGATCACTCAATAATGTAACCCGAAAATAGCACTATTGGTACCACCTCTTGTCGATTCTCACAACAACACAAGTAAAGCTTTGAGTGGAGCTCGGAGAGGATAGAGGCACAAATTTTATGCAAAATGTGAGTAAGACTCAATGATGTTGTAAATGATTCGCAAATGAGAAAATGTCACAAGAGGACCAAAGGCTATCTAGGTACACAGAAACACACACGCAAATAGATTAAAGGGGTCGTGCAAACCAAGGGTGAGCTGGAAATGCTCATGTTGCATAACACTAGAGAGACGCTAGCACGATTGCTCAATAGGCGGATGCGAGACTTGTGCACGACCTACTAAGAAAAAAATGCAACGACTTCTATCCCCAAGTATGCTATATGCTTGTTGTTTCTATGTGATGATCCAAGATGATCAAGTATGGTACCGTATGATTCACAATGTTGAAATGTAATGCTATGGTTCCTACTTAAAAGCTCTTTGCTTATCTTTTTCTTTTGCTTACAAGCTTGATTGGCTCTTTGTCTTTGAGCTCTTTTGCTAGAGTACTTATGCGATGCTTGCGAACCGAGCTAGCAAATGCGTATATGCTATGGTAACCTTGTGACACAAGAGATGATGATAATATACCACTAGGGGCTTCTATTATGAAATGCCGTGCCTCGATGATCTCTAATGTGCACAAGTGTCGTTGCCCGGCAAAACTCGGATGGCTAGTCTCGAAGGGAAAGCTACGCAAAGTGGTCGATGAGGGTTTATCAATGCAATTGCAAGGTATGATACAAAGTGTCGTCGATGTTACCGTCCTTGTCGAGGTTGATAGCTGGTCTTTTCGATGTCTTTCCGTTTCGAGATAGCCGAAACACACAAGGAAACGGATAGACCACAACTCAAATGGGTCCAAGACAAAATGAGGCAAAATCATATTGATGGCGGGTAAGCAATGGTGGTAGTGGCGGGTTATATGTCGAGGGTGTAGCAGAGGTGGGGAGGAGTGGTTGTTGCGGTGGCGGAAACGGCGGCGAAGAAAAACTACGACGTGCAACTTCGTCAGGGCAGTCTGGATGATCCAGATGATCGGCCGGATGATCCGTGTGGAAGCCGGATGATCTGGGTTTTTATCCGGATGATCCGGGTGGGTCAACTTGCTCGTGGTGAACTCGGGGAGGAGCTGGAAAATTTGAGGAAAACGAAATTTTCGGGGATTTTGGGCGGATTTGAGGGTGGGCAAGGTCGGGGAGAGGTAAATCCACTTGCAACATAGCTTACTCACGGATCACAATCAACAAAATCTCATCAAAACACACAAATCACAAAAAAAAATGTATGGCTATTTTTTTGGGAATTTTTGAAATTGGACGAAAGACAACAAAAACAAGCTAGAAAACAAGGTGTGGGGCTCCAAATTCGTGATCAACCTAGGCTCATTATACTATATGATGCGGGGACTACCCGATCTACTCTGATCTTTCATGAATTGGAGGGGATCCCACGATGAACACGAAGAACACCAAGGGGAAATCACGAGGGAAATGGAAGAGGAACACTCAAATCAACAAGAAAGTAATCACACAAGTGCTAGATCGGGATACATAAGATACACGATCCACGGTCAACAATGGACGATACAAGTAGCAATAGTCTTCTCTGGGTGGAGGTCTTGTTATCCTGTAGGATCTTCTCCAAAGAGGTCTTGTATCCGTGTGGATCTTCTCCGTAGAGGGACCGCAATCACTCTCGAGGAGATGAACCACTAGTGGATGAGCAAGGCTCTAGATTTTGAGCTATCACAATGCTAAACCAAGAAAGTATGGGTGGAGTACTATATATAGGCTAGGAGGGGCGAAGGGGTACATGGGCCTCGACCCAAATTCATGCACGCAGGCACGGTCCGGATGATCCGAATGTTGGTCTGAATGATCCGGGCTTCGGGGGTCCAGATGATCCGGGGTGGCGTCCGGATGATCCGGCCGGGTCGCTTATGCCGCGGGAGGTCTGGATGTTCGGGACGTGGTCGGGATTCCCGGTTACGGCCGGATGATCCGGGCTGGGGTCCGGATGGTCTGGCTTCAGCTTTGGACCTTCGGGTGTTGGGGTACGTATTAGCCGGATCGTTCGGGTTGGGGTCCGGATCATCCGGGCTTTGTACGGATCATCCGGGCCTCTGTCCAGATCATCTGGCCAGTCCGGGACTTGGCAGATTTCTCCTCCGTCTTCCTTCTTCGATTCCTCTTGCTCCTTAGTTTCTCCATGGTCGTTCTTGGGGTGCTTGAGTATGCATAGAGTTTCCGATGAGGGTAGTAGCCATGTCTCATGTGAATCGAAATGAAGTTGAGAGAGGAGTGAAGTCACCTCGGTCTCGAGAGCTCGTGCACGAGCACGTGTCATGGGTCCGCTTGGCACTTGGTGAGACGATGGTAGGTCCATGGGGATGACCTTGGGATGCTCCGCATCACCTACGTTCCCGATTGTTCGGCAAGGGTGTAAAGGGAGCACCTTTGCGACTGTTACAACTGGGTAATCCGGACCTATACCTCAGACTGGGTGAAGCCGAAAGCTAGCATTCTTAAGGGAATAACTGGTCAACGTATACATGACATATTGCTTTTAATGCATACATTTTAAACTATCATAGGATATCGCATCATATAATCCTTTTTACAGGATCAAAAGCCTAGGCATGCATATGTACGCATCCTGACCCAGGGAAAGGAACCCTTAACGGAACCATTCTCCGTGGAAGATGTTTCTTACGTTAAATAGTAATATAACATAACTCCCCGAAGACAGTTTGTCTGTTCAAGCAATTATGACCGGATTGCCTGGTTTCCGAACATACCACGTGTTTACCACAGGTATATTATTCGGAAACACTCTAGCCTTTGGGCTTATGGAGGTTATAGCGGAAGGTCGGCCATGACAATCTTTTTATAATTTCGGCCAGAGATAAGTTTGATGTTAAAGTACATTGGTACGTAGAATCAAACGACTACTCTTTCTCTATTCCCTCTATAAGGCTGTCTAGTTTACAGTCCTGCTGGGATAACTTGGCAGCTATCTTCAGTTGGTCATATACCAAGCTCATGGGAATTTCTTGTCCATCCGATCATCGAGGTCCCACGCGGGCCATATGATTCGGATCAAGGCTAGTGTAGCGTGTCTTCACCATGGCACAGGCTTCTCGAGCACCCATACGACATGATGACGCTTTCCACAGTTCGAAGCGGCGTCGAGCCCCTTTGAACAAGTCCGTCAAGTCCTCCATAGTTTCTGGAGGGGAATCGCCTGGCCATAGGGCCTTGGCCATATTCTTCATGGCCTTTCGAGCTCGCTCGTGTACTCTGGAAAGCTCTTGCAGCACGTCGCCTTGAAAACCAGACATTTCCCCTTCGGGCTGCCTAGTTAACAAACCTGCAGGGATAGTTTTATGAAAGACTTTCAAAACAAGGGACTATAAGGAGAGCTAGGTTTAATGGACATACTGAATATGCCGCCTTTTAGCTTCTGGTTTTCTTCCATGGCATTTGAGAGTGGGCTCTTACGTCCTTTCGACCCTGTTCTAGCCTGACATTTTTATCCTGCGCTTGGTTTCTTTTATCTATGGCTTGTGTCAATACACTTTTCCCAGTAGCTGTTTCATCTTTGGCATATGTTTTATCCACTAGAGCAGCCCTTAGCCTCTTCTCCCATTGGTCGGACGGCCCTGTGGCTGCATTTCAATCAATATGTACTTAGAGACTACTGATCGACACAAATATCATACTGTCCGGACACTATTGTTCTTACCATCAGTATCCTTTTCGGACTTCTTCAAATTCTCCAGTTCGGTGGTGACAGTCGTCAGCCGGGCCCGACATTCTTTCAGCTCCTTGGATAAGATGTTATTCTTTTCTTGGAGCACCTGCAAAACACAGCGATCCTCAAAACAGTTGGACCAACTGCTTTAAGTATCAGGGGCTACTGGCATGGGAACGCTAAATTATCACTTACCTGCATATCCTTTGAAAGCTGGTGAGTGGCTCCAGCGAGTCCGTCTTGAGCGGCTCAGATTTAAGCATCCGTAGAACTGAGGGCGTTAAACGCCTCCTCAGAAAAGGCTGGGTCATGCATGGCTGCTTTTCGCCGCCGGTGAACCATCGCCACCTCCGCTTCGGAATTAGTGAAAGACATTTCATTCGAATCCTCTTGAAGAGGAGAATTCGGCGCTATATCCACATTAACCCTTGTCCTCGTAGACGGGTCGGATGCCATATTGGTCGGAGCTTGATCTGCAGGATTTCCGGACATAGTCCGGTGTATGTTCCTCCTAAAAGGAAAAACAAGGCAGAAAGTTGTAATAATGGCTTCACCACCTAGTATATGTTAAAACAAACATACCTCTTTGAAGGTTCGGTGGTGTTCATGGTCCTCTTTCGCTTCAAGGCCTCATCCGATGCAGGCGTCGCCCTCTGGAATGACAGTCTTCGCACAGTTCGGCGTAAGGAGCGCAGCCCCTTTTGAGCATAAAAAAGTGCGATGGGTAAGGCGCGCTGAAAATCTTCTCTTTGAGGAGGTATGACATCGGTACTTACGTGGGTGGAAGGAATGAGGCCGGGATAATAGGCTACGATAGCCACTTGGATGCCGTCATGGTTGGCTTGATAGAACACTCCATCTTCTAGTTCTATGCCTATATCCGGATCCTCATCGAATCCAGTGTTCACGTTTTGAAAGTGGCCCTCTGGCTGTGGGCGGGACTATTAATCCCCGCGACGACCTTCCTCCACTCCTGTTGGGAATAGCCGAGTTCAGTTTGGCCAACACCTCTTGTAATGAAGAACGGGCAATAATAGCGGTCAAGAGAAAGACTTACCCAGTCGGGAGGATTGTAGATAGAGAAACCTTCCCGGCACTTCAAGCAGAGAAAGTCTTGCTTCTCTCCTTTGTAAAAATCTGCTAGGATGGCGGCTAGAGCGGCAGGGTCGTCCGGACCCAGGCGTAAGCAGCATGAGGCATCATTCTGTCTATTATAATGCCACATACAAAATCCTCAAGCTTGGAGCGGCTGTACGCATCGCTTTACTGAGATCGCCATCACTTCGAGGACAACCCAGAATTAGCAAGCAATCTGATCTTGTTGGCCAATCTTTTGACCTCTGCACTTTCTCCTTCCATGGGACTGCAGGGACGCCAGTTGAAAAGCTTCTTAGGAGGAGCATTGGAGTATTCGGCGAGGCCCTCCCGAACAAGATCTGGCAAGGCAACGTCCTTGATGTAAAACCACTCTGAAGGCCACTCTTCGGATCCCTTCTTTGGAGTGCCAGACAGATAACATGTCCCTGCTATGCACCATACTTCGGCGCCGCCAACCTCAAATATGGATCCCTCTTCGGAGCGAGGGACAAGGTAGAAGAATTTCCGCAACAGCTCGAAATGAGGCTCGCAGCCGAGAAATAATTCGCATAAAGCAACGAGTCCCGCAATGTGCAGGATAGACCCCGGCATGAAATCATGCAGTTGAAGACCATAGAACTCCAGGAGCCCCTTAAGGAAGGGGTGGACGGGGAATCCTACGCCTCTTAGATGGAAGGAGGTGAAATATACCCGCTCTCCACTTGAGGGGTTGGGAAAATTCTCTGCCAGGGCTTGATTGTCGACGGAAGTTAGTCCGCCCCAGACGGGGGACTAGACCCTCGGGAGGAAGATATCCTTGCGCTTGAAGCTTTTCGAGATGCGCATGGGAGACGGAGCAACTTTCCTAATCGCTTGCTCGAGGGCGGTGAGGGCGCGAGGAAGAACTGGGAATGCCTGCCATGTTTGAAGATTTTTTCGTGCAGGTACTGGGGATTTTCCGCGTGGAATGAAGTGGAACGGTATCTGAGATCTATTCTCCTTACATAGGTGCTTTCCCTACACAGTCAAGGGGGTAATCACAAAAATACCCAGACGGGTTCACATTCATTGGACACGTGGAGGCAAAGGCAATAGCGACGAGAAATTGACAGAATACAATATTAAATGAAGCTGAACTATCATCCATAAGGACTCACCTATCAAGAATGAATACATGAAGCCAGACACAATCTTGTCCTTGAAGGCAGGTCCGGGGGCTACTGAGGGAGTCTTGGATTCAGGTGTCCTCAGGCGTCCGGGTCACTGAAGCTGGCCCGTATTGATGGGCCACGAAGATGGAAGCAGAAGACTCTCCCCCATATTCGTTCAGGACTCCTATGTATGTAGGAAGGCAGGCATGATGTCCGGATGGGGCTATTACTTCCTCCCCAAGTCACCTTTGTAACCCTAGGCCCCCTCCAGCGTGTATATAAGCGAGATGGTTTAGTCTGTAGAAGCTAAGGCCATAATCATTACATCCTCATATTCATCAAGATCAATCTCCTATAATCATTACATCCTAGATGGCTTTAGGGTTTAGCCATTACAATCTCGAGGTAGATCAACTCTTGTAATCATATTCATCAAGATCAATCTAGCAGGAAGTAGGGTATTACCTCGATCGAGAGAGCGTGAACCTCGGTAAACATCGTGTCCCCAGTCTCCTATTACCATCGGTCCTTAGACGCATAGCTTGGGCCCCCCTACCCAAGATCTGCTGATTTTGACACCAACAGAGAGCCACAACCCCCACCACTTGAGTGAGATGAGTGACTCCACCAGATGTGAGTTTGAGTGCACCTACCTTGAGGGAGTGAGTGAGCCAGCACATAGAGAGAGTGAGATAGGTTATAGGTCATGTGAGGCCACTTTCAACGCTAACGACTTGACCTCTACCTCTATTGTGTCTTCTCATTTGGTGCTAGGTCCCATTTATGATGACGCGCTGATTCTAGACGACTTCGTCCTTCCATTGGACAAGACGATGGCCATGGTGGAATATGATGCACCCCCCACATGGTTCCATCAAGATGAAGATTATGACCACCATTTGGTCTTTCCCACCTCACCTACGCCAGATGAGTGGAATCAAAAAGGTAACAAAGGTGAAGGTGATGCTCTCATACCACTAGAGAACTATGTTGATATTGATTGCTTGCATGATGTTGATCCACCTATTGCCATGCTTCATTCTAGGAAGATTTCCCATGCGATGCTTAACCCATTTCCATTTATGATGAGTTTGATGATTACCATGTGGTGTCTATTAGTTGTGATGCCATGTTACATAGGATTTCATGTGATAATTCTCTTGGTCACATCATGTTTGATAATCTGCTTGACTTGTCGTATGCTATGCATGAGATCAACAATATGTCGCATTTACAATCTCATCGTAGTAACTAAGCATATGCCATTTAAATAAATACGATTTGCATGTATGGCATAGATGACAAGCCCATGGTTATTGTCATTTGTTTTTCTTGTGATGATATTGACATGCTCCCTTTGTATCATATCCATCATATGCCGTGCCATGATTATCTTGCTTTGGATATGTATTGTTTTGGATGTTGTTCCACTTCTCCACATTACGTTTACGATATTGCTCATGTGGAGACCCCCATAGTTTCGTCATACTTTTTAGGATATTTTGATCTATCCCATTCATTAAATGATCCCCATACTTGTATGCATAATATGCTCCCCATGAATGAAAATGCTATTGTTGTGCCACATACTTGCTCTAATTTGTGTCCCCATCGTGCTATACATGACAACTATTCTTTCATGATGGATGTCATGTTGTTATACCATGCATCAAATTTCTTTGAGCGATGCTTATCTTGTGCTAACTCTAACGTGCACATACACATCATGATGGATAATGTGTACATTTATCACGCACACAATTTCTTTGGTTTGTGTCTTTTTTGTGTAGGTACACATGAATACTTGTCAACCTCACAATCCCATGAGTTGACAAAATGATCTCTAGAGAGCAACGACGACTTGGGATCTCGAGGATTGTCTCTCTTAGCATTCCCTTTGCGCAAAGACTTCGCGGATTTCTTCTACATGGCCCTCACATGGTTATGACTTATTGTCCGCTATGTATCATCTGCCCATATTGCCATGTTCACATTCCATGATATGCCCATTCCTATGACTTTGCCATGCATTTGTGACCCATGCTTTGCATTACACATGATGATTGATTCTCATACTTGTATGTGTATTTGCAAGTGTGGTGGAGATATTGCTTGTTATTGCCATGATTCCTTTATACCCCATGCCTATTATGATGCTTTGATCTTGATTTGTGATCATGCTTGCGATATGTCATGTGCATTGCCTATATCCACTATTATCTCACATGATATGATTGCATGAGTTCCTCTAGTGTGTTGCATCTTTGTGCCACTAGCTTGCACGACATGATTACCATGTTTGCTTTGTGTAGTGCATCACCCATGATCCATACTTGATCATTACATGCGGTTGATGGCATCTATTCCCATGCTTTACACATGATTGATATTGCTCGTTGTCATATGTCTACACATGTTGCCTCTCTCATGCTATATGATTGTCCATGTATTGAGCGAAACCATGATTTTAGTCTTGCCAATGAGATTGCCCCCATAGCATTCTCACATTTATTTGGAGACTTTGACATACTTCTTGTGAAGCATGCTTGTCTTACCTCTTTTCACCATATGCCTAGTGCCATGAATATAACCATTGTTGCATCAAATTATTCATGCACTTTTGCTTCTAATGGTTATGTGCAAGAAAAGAGAACCATCATGACGGATGATGTGTTTATCTACCATGCACGTACGTTCTTCCTTTTGTTGTGTGCATGTGTAGGATACTTGGACTTTGTGTCGACTTCTACTTCACGTGAGTTGACCATTCAAGATCTTGAGAGCGAACCACCTTCTACCACGGCGATTCTACTTCGCACTTGCTTGTGCTTTGGAATTGTGAAGAACGCATAAGGACACGATTTCAAGGTGATATACTTCTCTTTCGAGATACCCAAAACCATGAGCATGAACATTGCGGATCATACTACTTGTGTTGCTTGCACCATGATACTTATTTGTCATCTTGGACTCCTTGATTGTGCACATGTTAGTGATATTGCTTTCATTCACGATCGCCACATTGTCATGCCACATGATATATATACCTTGTGTGTTGCATCCCATTCTTGGATTACTTGCTCCTATCATATGTTTGGTTGCAACAATGACACTTCTTCACATATGTCATGCCCCATTGCCTGTCACATGATTAACTTAATTGCCTCACACATGATGAACAATCTTTCTATTGTGTTGAGTGCCATACTCTCTTCACTACACCCTATGCACGTTATGCTTGGATTGTCTTGCACTTGACCCATGTGTTTAGAAACTTCATTTTATTTGGTGTTGTGAATGATTCCTATGCCTACCATAGACCTTTCATTGAGCGCTTTATGCATGCTTGCTATGACATTTGAGGTAGATGCTTACTCTCTTGTCACACATATGTGCATCTCTACCTCACATTTACATGCCTGTTTCCATGATGACCTTGATTGTGCTCAATTCATATGCTTACATACCATGTCACAATCCTTTGTCACACCACTTGCTATGCTTGATGACCACACTTGTTGGGTGAATCACCTCTTGAATGCTTGGTTTTGCACTAATGCTAACACATTTGTTTTTCCAAGTGTTTGTTGTCCTTGCTCCTTTTGAAGGAATCACTAGACGGTGCGACATTGGAGAGTGCCCATTTCGAGCTTCAAGATGATGAGTGCTTGGTGAAAGACCGCTTCGACATGGCGACGCCATCTCTTTCCCATGGTGATTTGGCTTTCAATATGAGGTCAGATCTTTTCCAAGGGGGAGGGGATGATGCGGAGCATCCTAAGGACATCACCATGTCAAGAGTCCGTTTGGCAAGTGACACATGCTACCTCTACTTCTCATAAAGAAAGGTGAATCATCTCCTTTACACGTGTTCACTTGACCCCTTCGAGGATGGTATACTACTTGACACTCCACTCGTGTGCATGCATAGGTATTGTCGGAGCTTCACAGACGACGAGGAGGAGCGCAAGTGCCGAGGAACACCTACACCATCCGCGAGGGAAGCTTGGAAGCGATGACGGAAGAAGACACAGCTGCTGGCGCATCAGCAGCCGGACTGTCGGTGTACTAAGGTAGGGGTACCTCAGTACCCCAACTTGTGCACGGGCAGTAGCAGCTTCCCGAGGCAGGGTCGACCACGTGCTCGCCGGAGACCTTCCTGCTCCATATAAAACCATTCAAAAACAAAGTATACAAGACAGAAGATCGAGACCCCGGCAAGTGGAGCTTGCCGGGAAGGCCGTTCCAGGCTCAAGGTTACCTCACTCACGCAAGGCCCTGGCAAGAGGAGCTTGCCAGGAAGACTAGAAGATTCCATTACAGAAGACGTGCCTCGGCGCTGTACGCGCCCCGGCAGGGCCCGGGGAGCGACAAGCTCCAGAGCCCGGCAAGCTCCCGGGCCCGGCAAGGTCAAGACCCCGGCAAGGTGCTTGCCGGGGAGAGTTGTGCCGTGTGCCCGCGCTCTAGCTCATCGAACCACGCGTCGCGCTGGGGCCATTCCAGGGACGCGTGGCGGATGGCTGTGCAGCCTGGGGGACACGGTGGCACTCCACGGTGGTGAAGCCATCGCCGTGGCAAACGGAGACGCAAGGGCGGGCGCTTTTGGGGTCGACGGCGACGGGCATTAAATGCTCTTGTCCCCCACTGTCAAAGTAGGTAGCGATCACTGTTCATACACTGTAGCTCCACTATTCCCGCACTGTTACAACTACCACCTCTTTTACGTTTTTACCCTTTCTCCTACGTTGACACCTGTCGGTGACCCCTTGCACTATAAAAGGAGGCCCATGCACAACGTAGAGGAGGTTCGGAACTTAGATCGCTCACTCGCTCGGTGTAGCTAGTTCTTCAAGCTCCCGAGCTCTCCAACTCAATACAAACTAAGCAGGAGTAGGGTTTTACGCGTCCATCGCGGCCCGAACCTGGGTAAACTGCCTGCGTGTTCACTACGATCTGCTCTTTGTGCTCCCTCCGCCCTCTTACCGCACAAGCAAGGGGCTCCGGTCCCATAGGTGCTCGTGGCGGACAGTTTCCCCCGACATCTTTGGCGCGCCAGGTAGGGGGCGTCGAGGTTGTGCGAACCTGATCCGGCGTTCACGCGGGCGCATTCTTCATCAACCTCTCCGAATTCATCAGCTTCATCAACAACAGCATCATGGCCCCGAAGAAGAAGGCTTCGGAGGTCGGAGGCCCGTCTGCGTCTCATCCGCCTCCACCAGAGCCAACGGTGGGCGGGGGAGACGCCGTCGGAAGGGTGGTCGCCGGCGAGGACACTCGCGGCGCCACCAAATCCAAGGATAGAACGGACGACCGAGCCTCGGTCTCCGTGGACGCGCCGCGTCCATCCCAGCAAACGACAACCCAGCAGCGCCATACCACGGGAGGTGGTATCCGCTTGCTGGGCCAAGGGCAAACCGGAGGCTCGCGGGACGCTCCGGACCGCCGTCCGAGCACCAGCAAGGCGCGGGCGCCGGGGCGGGACCCTGCTCCTTCTAACGCTGTTAGGAGTCCGAGCATATCCCGCTCCTCGCACCGCTCGCCCCCGTTCCCCTCCACTCCAGCAGAAGTGCTCGCAAGAGCGCAACTGCTCCTCGATTTCCCTCCAGCGGCAGACAAGGCCGAAGACTAGAGGGCAACCATTCAGAGCTTGATCGCCTTCGCCAACAACGATACGCCGCAGCAGCCGGCGACCTCGCGGCTGCGGCAAGTCGAAAAGACGAAGGCCGACGGCGACAAGACCGCCGGGGGCGCGACCACCGTGCACTCCCCGCCGCAGAAGCAGAAGACGCCGCCCCGCCGGAACAACGCCGACGACGGCTCCACGGCGTCGTCGGATCCGCGGGCTCGTCGGGACCAGCGCCAGGTCCTTGACGACCGGCGACAAGAAGATGCTCGAACAACGATCGAGCGCCGCCGAGAAGATCGGCGACAATCGGACCAGAGAGCTGGGAACGCTGTCGACGCGCGCGCGCCCGGTGAACCAGGCGACTTGCCGTACGCGGCAGGCTGCCCTGCGTTCACCCGTGAGCTGCGGCGCGTCCAGTGGCCCAGCATGAAGAATTTCAAGCCCGACGTACCGGAGAAGTACGACGGCAAGACGCACCCCTCGGAATTCCTCAGCATCTACACAATCGCTGTGCAAGCTGCCGGGGGGCGCGACGAGAAGATCTTGGCAAACTACTTCCCGCTCGTACTTAAGCCGAACGTTCGTTCGTGGCTTATGCACTTGCCGGAAGGCTCCATTTCTTCTTGGGCAGATCTTTGCCATCAGTTTGTTGGCGCCTTCACCGGCGGCCACAAACCCCACGGCCAGGAGAGCGATCTCCACATTCTGGCCCAGAAGGAAGGAGAATCCCTGCGCAAGTACATCCAGCGCTTCAGTCGAGTGCAGCACAACATCCCCGACGTCCACCCTGCCGCGGTTATCAGCGCGTTCCACCAGAACGTGCGTAACCGCCGCATGCGTGAAGAAATGGCCATGACCAAGATACGGGATGTCAGCGAGCTTTATGCTCTGGCTGATAAGTGCGCACGCGCAGAAGAGGGGAGGAAACTCCCCGGGGAGGATGCTGGCGCAGGAGGAAGCGACAGCGACGACGCCGCCCCGGCAAAGAAGAGCCGGCGGCGGAACAACAGAAGGAAAAACAAGAAGGAAGTGCTTGCCGTCGAGAAGTCCGGCAAGGAGGCTCCCGCCAAGCAAACACAGGCTGGCGGCTCCGGCAAGGAGCCTGCCCCTGTAGCGGCAGCCGACAAGCAGGACGGCTCCGACAAGCAATACTGTAAGATCCACCGCACCAAGGGCCACGACCTCTCCAACTGCAAGCGCGTCGAGTACCTCGTCGAGCAGCAGAAAGCTGAGGACGAGAGGCGCGACAAGGAGAAGGCCCAAGGTGGCGGAGGAGAACCAAGCAAGAAGCGGACATTCAATGGCCGGGGAGGACGCCGCGGCAAGGCCAAGCAGCGGCAAGGTGACCGACCTCCCCGGGGCCGCGACAAGGATGAAGAGGACGACGACGAAGACATGGAGGATGAGGATAACAGCGAGCAGGAGTTCCAGAAGGCCACGGAGGTCCTGTGCGTCGACGGCGGCGCCTCTCTGCACACCTCCCACCGCCAGCTCAAGCAGTGGGTGCGCGAGGTGAATGCAGCAGAGCCGCCCGTGGAGTCGCGCAGGCTCCTCAAATGGTCCAGCACGCCCATCATTTTTGACCTTGAGGATCACCCTGACCGCACCACTGCGGTCGGGTGCTTGCCGATGCTGGTCTCACCCACCATCCGCAACCTCAAGGTCACCAAAATGTTGGTTCACGGCGGGGCCGGGCTGAACTTGATTTCCTCTGCTGTGATCAAGAAACTCCAGATCCCAGATGGCGAGCTCGAAGAGACCGGTTCTTTCCAAGGAATCAACCCGGGAAGGAGCAAGCCCAAGGGGAAGATAACTCTGCCGGTGACCTTTGGCGGGGAGCTCAACTTCAGAACTGAGCGCATCACTTTCGACGTCGCTGATATTCCATTGCCATACAATGGAATACTCGGCCGTCCCGCCCTCGCCAAGTTCATGGCAGCTTCCCACCATGCCTACAACGTACTCAAGATGCCGGGGCCGATGAGCGTCATCACCGTCCATGGCGACAAGAAGGATGCGCTTGTCTGCGCCGACAAGATCTACCGGGATGCAGCAGCTGCGGCCGAGAAGGACACACTTGCCGCTGAAGCTCCCGGGGGGAAGAAGACCAAGACCAAGTCCGGCAAGTGCTCTGGGGCCCACTCCGGCAACCGCACCTCTTCGGAGTGCTGCGCTGCCGTCGAGGACGTTCCATCGAGCTCCACCGGCAAGTGTAAGAAGGGGATGGCCGCTCCTCCGGCAACCAAGAAGGTGTCCGCCAAGGAGGACGGCACTGCTGGTACCTTCACCATCAGTGCCACGCTTGACAGCAAATAGGAAAGCGCGCTCGTTGCCTTCCTGCGGGCGAATGTCGATGTGTTTGCATGGCAACCATCTGACATCCCCGGTGTTCCCAGGAAGGTAATTGAGCACAAGCTTGCTGTCTGTCCTCATGCGCGGCCCGTTAAGCAGAAGGTGAGGAAGCAAGCCGTGGAGCGCCAAGAATTCATCAACGAAGAGATCAAGAAGCTAGAGGCAGCAGGCCTAGTTAGAGGTGTGATCCATCCGACGTGGTTAGCAAACCCAGTCGTCGTGCGCAAGGCCAACGGGAAGTGGAGACTGTGTATAGACTTCACCGATGTGAATAAAGCATGTCCCAAGGATCCATTCCCTTTGCCGCGCATTGACCAGATCGTTGACTCCACTGCCGGATGTGAGCTACTCTCTTTTCTTGATGCATATTCAGGCTACCACCAGATCTTCATGGCCAAAGAAGATGAAGAGAAGACTGCATTTATCACTCCATGTGGCACTTATTGCTTCATACGCATGCCATTTGGACTGAAGAATGCAGGATCAACATTTGCAAGGGTAGTGCACACTGCTTTCGAGCCACAGAACCACAGAAATGTAGAGGCTTACATGGATGACATCGTGGTGAAGAGCAAGAGCAAGGAAACCCTGGTCCAAGATTTGGAAGAGACATTTCAGAACCTGCGCAAGATACAACTCAAGTTGAACCCCGAGAAGTGCGTCTTTGGAGTCCCCTCCGGCAAGCTTCTCGGGTTCTTTGTGTCACAGAGGGGGATTGAAGCTAACCCCGACAAGATTAAAGCCATTGAGCAGATCGAGGCCCCGAAGCGCGTCAAGGATGTCAGAAGGCTTGCAGGTTGTGTGGCTGCTCTCAGTAGGTTCATTTCGAAGTCTGTAGAACGCGCCCTACCTTTCTTCAAAATCTTAAAGAAGGCAGGTCCCATGAAGTGGACTCCGGAAGCGGAGGCAGCGCTGCAAGATTTGAAACGGTACCTATCCTCCACTCCAATACTTGTCGCACCTAGACCACAGGAAAAGTTGTTGCTATACTTAGCAGCAACCAACCAGGTGGTTAGTGCTGCGTTAGTAGCGGAGAGGGAGGCCGACGAGGAGTCTGCACCACCGGCAAGCGAATCCAGCGACAAGCAGGGGGCTGCTCCGGCAAGCTCTGGCCCCGACAAGGACAACTCTGCGCAGGAACAAGAAGAAGTGCGGAAGAAGATGGTGCAGCGCCCAGTGTATTTTGTAAGTTCCCTTCTCCAGGGGGCTAGATCAAGATACTCTGGTGTGCAAAAGTTGCTTTTCGGCCTCCTTATGGCCTCGAGAAAGCTGCGCCATTACTTCCAGGCACATGAGATAACAGTGGTCACTCGCTTTCCGCTGAAGAGGATATTGCACAACCCAGAAGCAACAGGCAGGATCGTTGAGTGGGCACTGGAGCTGTCGAGCTTTGGACTCAAGTTTGAAAGTACTTCAACCATACAGAGCCGAGCTTTGGCAGAATTCATAGCTGAGTGGACCCCGACGCCCGATGAGGAAGTCCAAGAAACAAGTGCACCCGTACAAGAAGCGACAAGTGAATGGGTAATGTATTTTGATGGTGCCTTCTCGCTGCAAGGCGCCGGTGCTGGCGTGGTACTCATCGCGCCCATCGGAGAGCACCTCAAATATGTTATCCAGATGCACTTTCCCAGGGAGCAAGCGACAAACAACACTGCTGAATATGAAGGCTTGCTTGCCGGCCTCAGGATTGCGACCGAACTTGGGATCAGGAAGCTGATTGTGCGGGGAGATTCTCAGTTGGTGGTCCGGCAAGTTAACAAGAGTTATCAGAGCCCTTTGATGGAAGCTTATGTAGATGAAGTGAGGAAGCTTGAAGAGCACTTTGAAGGTCTGCAAATGGAGCACGTCCCGAGAGCTCAGAATGACATTGCAGATGGCCTTTCAAAGTGTGCTTCAATGAAGTTACCTGTGGAACCAGGGACCTTCTTGCTCAAGCTGACTCAACCGTCCGTTACACCATCAATTGGGCAGTCCAAGAAAAGAAAGTTGGTCTCCGGCGACTACTTGCCGGCGGATCTTCCTGAAACCGCCGCCAAGGTCCCCAAGGTCAACAACCAAAACGCTGAGGAACAGTCTGCTCCTGCAGATCCAAGGATCTGTGCAGTTGAAGCAAGTGTTCCCGACAAGCCTCGCCCCGGCGAGCTTGCCGGGGGACCATCAGCTCCGGCGGAACCGGAGGTTCTCGCCGCAGAAGCTGAGGTCCCCGCAGCGGCCCTCATGCCTTTAGTCCTTGCCGTTGAGCCTCAGGCTCCGGCATGGGCACGGCGGATCGTCCGTTTTCTGCAAACTGGAGAACTTCCCGACGATCCAGAAGAAATAGAGAAGATAACCAGGCAGTCAAGTATGTACCAGTTCGTGGATAACGAGCTGTACAGAAGAAGACTCAATGGTGTCAGGTTGAAGTGCATCTCCAGGGAAGATGGTCAGAAGCTGTTGGCAGAAATACACGGAGGCATATGCGGCCACCACATTGGCGCAAGGGCGCTTGCCGGGAAAGCTTTCCGGCAAGGGTTCTTCTGGCAAGAAGCCCTCCAAGATGCAACTGCACTAGTAACCAAGTGTGAAGCGTGCCAGTTCCATGCAAAGCAGATTCATCAGCCAGCTCAAGCTCTCCAAACAATTCCTTTGTCCTGGCCCTTCTCGGTCTGGGGGCTCGATATCCTCGGCCCCTTCCCCCGAGCCGTCGGGGGCTTTGAGTACTTGTACGTTGCAATCGACAAGTTCACAAAGTGGCCAGAAGTGGAGCCAGTGAGAAAGGTGACAGCACAGTCAGCGGTCAGGTTCTTCAGGTCAATTGTTTGCCGTTTCGGAATCCCCAACAGGATCATCACCTACAACGGTACACAATTTACTAGTCGCACCTTCATGCAGTACGTCCAAGACCTTGGCGCCAAGGTCTGTTTCGCTTCTGTTGCTCACCCAAGGAGCAACGGTCAAGCGGAGAGGGCCAATGCTGAAGTGCTGCGCGGACTCAAGACAAGGACCTTTGACAGGCTGCGCAAGTGCGGAAGAAACTGGATAGAGGAGCTACCAGCGGCTCTTTGGTCAATCAGAACGACACCAAGTCCAGCCACCGGACAGACACCCTTTGCTCTAGTCTATGGAGCAGAGGCAGTTCTCCCCACGGAACTCGTATACGGATCTCCTCGAGTGCTCGCTTATGATGAGCTCGAGCAAGAGCAACTGCGACAAGATGATGCATTGCTCCTTGAGGAGGAACGTCTCCAGACTGCTGTACGAGCTGCTCGATACCAGCAAGCCTTGCGTCGCTACCATAGCCGCAAGGTCAAGGCCAGGAGTCTCGAGGAAGGCGACCTTGTTCTTCGGCGTGTTCAGTCCGCCAAGAATTCCAACAAGTTGACGCCGAAGTGGGAAGGCCCTTATCGGGTGAGACAAGTCACAAGGCCCGACGCTGTCCGCCTTGAGACCGAAGAAGGCTTACCGGTGAGCAACTCCTGGAACATAGAGCATCTTCGCAAGTTTCACCCATAAGGCGCGGTTGCCGTGATCCGCTCCGGCAACCACCTTTTGTACAAGCTTTGCCGTTGTTGCATGTAACCCTTTGTACAAAGCCGGGCGCAGACCCCGTGCATCAGTAAAATTTTTGTGTTTTGCGCTATTTGCCTTTTGCATGCTTTTCTTTGCTATTTGCATGTGTTATTTGGCATATTGTGCAACATACACATCCGGTAAGCATTAGCACGCCGAAAGGCCATATACTTGTTTCCCTCTTCTTTTTCCTTGCCTCTTAAGCAGAAGGAATGTTCCTCGCGCACAAGTTTGCCGGGGGGGAAGGAGACGGAAGAAGAACCAAGTGCTGTTCAAGAAAGAGAAGCCTTACCGGGAAGCAAGCAATATACGAAAGCTAAGTTATTAGAATTTGATCAGTTCAAATTTTTAATTTTAAGTTGTCTTCCTTGAACAATCACACTTTGTATGGAAAACCTGTGCGCGGAGGAACCTACCCGTAGCTAGCCGCACCCTTGTCTTGTTTTCGAGTACGTTCAACGACTTAAGTGAGCTGCGACAAGTGTCGCGCCCTTGCTTCGTTTTCGAGTTCACTCAGCAAGCTAAGTGCGTTGCGACTAGCTGCGGCAAGGTTGCTTGCCGGTAAAGCCTTGGCCAGCAGGCTGCTCAGAGTCCAGCACTCAGCGCTCGCGGCAAAGGCCCCTTGCCGGCGAGCTCCCCGGGAGCGTAGGGTGAAAAACGTACAAAGCGGATGGCCAAGACAAGGAAGATAACATTGCACTGATTGATCAAAATAAGATAAATATCTTACAAAGGATAACTTGTCGCAATAGTTAATGAGTTCATAACACCCTATGCAGCAACAAAAAGAGATAAAGATAAAGGAGGCCTAATCTACGCGGCCGCCCTCGATCCTGGAGATCTTGTTCACCTTGGCAATGATGTGGGCGACCTGCTCCTTCAGCGCCTCCATGTTCGCGTCGGCCGGCAAGCTGCGGAGAACGTTGGTGAGGTTTATGCCAGGATTGCGGTATACAATCTTCGTCAGCACACGCTCCAAGGTTCCCGTGCAGAGCTGGCGCGACTCCTCGGCCAGTTGCGCGGGAATCTTCTTCCGAAGATCTGCAAGGGCCGGCGCGATTCCCCTGAAGAAGAGGCTGAGCTTGGCGCTGTGAGGGAGGTTTGGGTCCGGAGAATAGATGAGATGCTCCAGCTTCAGCACCAGCAGCACCTGGTCGATGTTGGACGCAGAAGATACCAAGTCCTCGGTCCACACCTCGACGGTACGGCGGAAGTTCTCGGCCGCAGTGTTGGCGCTCGCCACCAAGCCCCGCTCCTTGCGGAGCTCTTCCTTCAGCTTGGTTTCCCGGGCTTGGGCGGCGTCGAGCGAGTCCTTCAGCGTGGAAACCTTCAGCTCCAGATCCTCGATGGAGTCCTTGGCGGCCTTCAGCTCGTCGCCCTTCTCAGAAAGACGCACCTGGAGTTCGGAGTTGGTGTGGGCGTCCTTCTCGCGCTCTATGTTGAGCGCGGTGACCCTCTCCACGCTCGCCTTCAGTGACTCCTCCAGCTGCGCGACCTTGGCGGCAAGCTCCTCCTTGGCGGTCTCCGCGGCGGCCGCGGCGGCTTTCGCCTCCTTCAGCTCTCCGCCAAGGGCCTGCTCCCGAGCGGCAAGGTCTTCCTCGTGGGAGTCGAGGTTGACCTTCCGCTGGGCGAGCTCTCCTTCTCGCCGGGACAGCTCCACCCCGGCGAGCCGCTGCTGCTCTTCGGCTTCAGCCCTCTCCAGCAACCATTCTTGATATTCCCCGGCGAGCCTTTCGCGCTCCTCCGCCACCTCGCGGAGGGCAGCCTGGTTGGCGGCGCGGAGCTCCGCCGTGTGCTTCTCCATCTCAGCGGCGGCCTTGGCGGCAAGGGCCTCCCGGGAAGCAAGCTTCGCCTGCCTGGCCCGGTAAAGGGCCAGGAGCTGGTGAAGCAGCTTCTCCTCCTCGGGCCCTTCGCTTCCGCCGGGCGCCTCGACGATCATCAGGCCCGCGGAGGCGAGGACCTCTCCATCAAAGGCCTCGCCCTCCGCGGGGGCTCGCGAAGAAGAACCCCACGGCACCTGGATGAAGACGCCGTTGGGAGCTTCAAGATAATAGCCCGCCTGCTCCTTTTCGGCGGAGGGGTCGGCGGCCGGTGCAGCACTTGATGCTCCCGCCGCCCCCGGGCCGGCGGTGCGGTCGCCGTCCCCCTCCCCGGCCGCTGCATCCGCAGCCGGAGCGGTCTCCTCCGCAGCTGGCTCGGCGGCTCCCGCCGTGTCCTCGGCGACAGGGGCGTCGCCGCCGCCACCCTGCGCGCCCTCCTCCTCGATGACGATGACTTCTGTCTCCATCTGCTCGGTGGGAGGAGGATCTAGAAGAAGAAGAAAAAGCAAAAGAAGTTCAAGCAAATATCCAAAAAAGAGACGAGTCCGAGAAGATTAAGTTACGAAACCTACCTTGGCGGACGTCGTCAGCGGCGGGCTCCCTCACCGGGGAGCTCTGCCTTGGCGGAGTGGCCGCCCTCGCCGGGCTGTTCGCTCTTGGCGGGGTACTCGCCCTTGGCGGAGTACCCGCCCTTGGCGGAGCACTCTCCCTTGCCGGGGAGTTCGGCCTTGGCGGGGATGGCGGGGCCTGCAGCTCCTCGGGAACGACCTCCGGACGCTCCTGCGGTTGTGGCTCCACCTCTGCACAAGACAATCAAAACAAGGCACGAATATCAAGATATTAGCACAAGGACAAATCCTCAAGCGCGCCCGACGAGCGGAAGTACAGAACCCAGACTTACGCTGGGGGCTGCGCTGGGGGCTGCTCCTCGGAGCAGCGCTCGGGTCCGGCAGGCTTGGCTCCGGCACGTCCCCAGTTGCCGCGATGGGCGAGTCGTCCGCGACCTCGACCACGGGCACCTTGGCTTTCTTCGCCACTCGCTGGGCCAACGTCCTGAAGATTGAAGCAAAAGCAAGATCAGCATCAACAATAATCAAGACGAAATTTAAGAAGATGCAAGATCTCGAGTTCTTACTCCTGTTCCTCCTCGTCGTCGTCGTCGCTCAAGGCGGAGAAGTCAAACTCCACCTGAGGCGCGTCCGCGCGGGGAGCAGGAGGCGAAGACTCCCTCGGGCGCTTGGCGGTCCCTGGGGCTGGGGGCTGCGAAGACCCAGCCCCTGTGGTAGCCGGGGCCCGGGGAGCGGGCGGAGCCGCCGCTCCGCTCTGTGAAGACTCCCTTCCGCTCGGCGCTGGCTTGCGGGGTGCCTCTGCCGTGGCCTGCGTGCGGGCCGCCTCCGCCATGGCTGGTGCGCCGGTCGCCCCCGTCACAGCTTGACTCCCCCGGGAAGCTCGCGCTCCCCGGCGAGTTGGTTGTTGCCGGGGCGCCTGCGCCCTCGCCCCCGTCGCCGTCTTGCGGAGACGCTTCAGCGGAGAACGCCTAGGGCTTGCCCTGGGCGGGGAGGTCTCCGACGACGAGGAGAGGTCGTCGGCGTAGAGCCCTAGGGATCCGTCGGAGTCCTCGGCGGCCCCGGCGTCCTCCTCCTCCTCCTCCTCCCCGGTAGGCTTGCTGGGCCCAGCGCCCTGCACTGTGGCCGCCTTCCCTCCGGCGCCTCCGCTCCCTCCGGCGCCTCCGCTCCCTGCGGCGCCTCTGTTTCCTCCGGCGGCGTTGCCGCTCGCCGCGGCCTCGGTCAAGATTCCCTGGATCCCGGAGTGCCTCAGGGAAGGGACCCCGGCGAGCTCGTCGGGAGGAAGCTTCAGCAGCCTGCGGATCTCCGCCTCCTCTGCTTGGCAGGACACTTCCGCAGCCTCTGCCTCCTCGGGCGAGAAGCCGAATTCCCCTGCCGCTGCAGCTACAGCGGCCTCTTCAACCCGAGAAGCTATGTACGCTATCTCCTGGTCAGTGGTGTCCCGTGTCAGTTCCCGGACCTCGTTCTTGTTCTTCGCCACCTCCGTCAAGTTGTCGAAGAAGTTCAAGACGACGTCTGGCTTGGGCGGAATCCACGTGCGGTCGACGTCGTGCGAGTCGCACGCGGGCATCATGGCGCGAAGGGAATCCCGGGCCGTGCTGTTGCAGAGAGGCACCACTCCCCGGGGACCCCTGAACCATTCTGGGTGGGCCGGGTCATGCTTAAATAGCTCCCGGACCATCCCCTTCAGCTCCAGCGACGTGAAGTTAAAGTTGAGCCCGGGGAGCAACCTCATTATATCCGCCGAGTTGCCGTACTCCCAGGCCGGCCTTCTCCTGTCTTGGAGAGGGGCGATGCGGCGGCGGAGGAAATCTGTGCCTACTTCTCCGACAGACAATCTTGCTACCCGGAGACGAAGAATCCTGATGAGGGCGACGTCGAGCTTCTTGTCGTCCGAATCCAGCTCGCTCCAGTCCCTGCCGCGCACGATAGGTGTTGTGCGCGGCGCGGTGAAAGACTGCGGCTGGTCCTCGACAATCCAACACCAGTCAGCACGCCACTCCTCCCACTTGCCGCGGAGCTCCCCCGGCAAGTAGGACTCTTTCTTGTTCAGACGAAAAACCCAAGATATTCCTCCGGAGAGGGGTGCGCCGGCCTCTGCTCTAGGGGTGAAGAAGTGCCTAAACAGTGCTACGTTTGGGTATATCCCAATATAGTTTTCGCACATGTGTGCGAAAACCGCCATCGTGAGGATGGCGTTGGGGGTGAAGTCAAGAAGATGGAGGCCGTAGGTGTGCATTATGTCACAGAAGAATTCGGAAAAAGGAGGGCAAAGACCACAGTGGAAGAAGGCTGCGAAGAAATAGTACCCGCCGGGGTAGTTGTCCTTGGCGGCGGTCGGATAGGCTCGGGTGCGGGGGTGCGCCTTGGTCTTCTTGGACCAGAACAAGTAATACTTGTTCCAGAGCTCCCGCGCGCTGAGCCTCGGCAAGAAGACGACGCTCCGCTTCCGCAACGCGGTGAGCCTCGCCGCTTGCTCCGATTTCTCCTTCTTGGTCTTCTCCACCTTCGCCTTCTCGGTCTTCAGGGCCATGGCGGAGGTGGCGAGGGGAGGGGGATGAAGAGTCCGGCGGCGCCGCAGATGCGAACGGCGACGACGGAGGTGTGGAGGCGGAGCGCAAGAGGGGATCTCTGGAGATGGAAGAAGATGCAATGAGGGTGAAGGAGGGGAACCGCTCCTGCTTCCTCTGCTTTTATGGGGAAGTGGGGGGCGTTTCGCTCTTTCCATTAAAAGAACGTGGCCACGTCCCATCCCACGACGCCGCAATCGACGCGTGCCGTTACGGGGGGACGCGGCGGATGCGGAAGTGGATTCGGCGCGCTGTGGGCCGCGTGTGTCCGTGCACTGTTTTGGGCCTGGCCCAACAGCGCTCGGCACCGTGTGTGGCCCAGGCCCGGGGGCTCCTGTCGGTGTACTAAGGTAGGGGTACCTCAGTACCCCAACTTGTGCACGGGCAGTAGCAGCTTCCCGAGGCAGGGTCGACCACGTGCTCGCCGGAGACCTTCCTGCTCCATATAAAACCATTCAAAAACAAAGTATAGAAGACAGAAGATCGAGACCCCGGCAAGTGGAGCTTGCTGGGAAGGCCGTTCCAGGCTCAAGGTTACCTCACTCACGCAAGGCCCTGGCAAGAGGAGCTTGCCAGGAAGACTAGAAGATTCCATTACAGAAGACGTGCCTCGGCGCTGTACGCGCCCCGGCAGGGCCCGGGGAGCGACAAGCTCCAGAGCTCGGCAAGCTCCCGGGCCCGGCAAGGTCAAGACCCCGGCAAGGTGCTTGCCGGGGAGAGTTGTGCCGTGTGCCCGCGCTCCAGCTCATCGAACCACGCGTCGCACTGGGGCCATTCCAGGGACGCGTGGCGGATGGCTGTGCAGCCTGGGGGACACGGTGGCACTCCACGGTGGTGAAGCCATCGCCGTGGCAAACGGAGACGCAAGGGCGGGCGCTTTTGGGGTCGACGGCGACGGGCATTAAATGCTCTTGTCCCCCACTGTCAAAGTAGGTAGCGATCACTGTTCATACACTGTAGCTCCACTATTCCCGCACTGTTACAACTACCACCTCTTTTACGTTTTTACCCTTTCTCCTACGTTGACACCTGTCGGTGACCCCTTCCACTATAAAAGGAGGCCCATGCACAACGTAGAGGAGGTTCGGAACTTAGATCGCTCACTCGCTCGGTGTAGCTAGTTCTTCAAGCTCCCGAGCTCTCCAACTCAATACAAACTAAGTAGGAGTAGGGTTTTACGCGTCCATCGCGGCCCGAACCTGGGTAAACTGCCTGCGTGTTCACTACGATCTGCTCTTTGTGCTCCCTCCGCCCTCTTACCGCACAAGCAAGGGGCTCCGGTCCCATAGGTGCTCGTGGCGGACAGTTTCCCCCGTCACGGACATACGGCGCTTCAGCAGAGGCCGGACATTAGGCATCACCCCGAAAATCAGGCAAGGGCAACAGAAGACACCCGAAGAGTGGCTACGGCCAAGCCGGACATCCGGGCCGTGCCCCAGACATCCGGCCTCCCACGAACGGCCGGACAACCAACCCCTAGCCCGGACATCCGGTGCCTGCCTACGCGTAGAGTCGGGCCAGAGGCCCATGTATCCTCTCCCACATACCCCTTCATTGCTAAGACTATATATACTCCTCACCCACCTCATTTCTAGGGTTAGCTTTGTGTTAGCTCATTTGAGACCAAGAGCATTGCTCATCCATAGTGGTTCTACTCCACGAGAGAGACCGAGGCCTCTATGGAGAAGATCCACACCAGATTCAAGACCCCTAAGGGGAAGATCCCTCGCGGATTCAAGACCTCCTCATGGAGATGAATGAGCTACCGTGTATACCCCTTTGTTGGATTTGGACCGTGTATCTCGTTGTGTTGAGGACCTAGCACATGTGTGATTGTTTCTCGTTGATTCGAGTGTTTTCTCTCATTTCCCTTCGTGATTTCCCCTGGTGTTCTTCGTGTTCATCCTCGGGGATCCCTCCAATCATGAAAGATCGGCCTAGATCGGGTTAGCCCCGCATCACAAGCTTGGAAGCGAAGACGGAAGAAGATGGAGCTGGGGAGTCTATAGTGTCCGGATGACCGGAAGCCACCGGACGTCCAACACACTACAACGCATGGACGACCAGGAGCACCAGACGTCCGATAACCTTCAGCTTTCGGACAACCGACGCCCCTCGGATGTTCGACGTCCTTCAGACGTCCGGCACATGCGCATGCATAGCCGGGGCAGAGGCCCATGTATCCTCTCCCCACTTACCCCTTCATGCCTAAGACTATATACACTCCCCCCACCTCATTTCTAAGGTTAGCATTGTGTTAGCTCATTTTAGACTAGAGCATTGCTCAACCCAAGTGGTTCTACTCCACCGAGAGACCGCGGCCTCTATGGGGAAGATCCACACCGGATTCAAGACCTCCACACGAAGAAGATCCCTCGCGGATTCAAGACCTCCTCACGGAGATGAACTCTACCTTATATCTTTCCGTTTGTTGTTCATGTACCTCGTTGATCTATGTGTTGTTAGTCTAGTGGATGTGTGATTGGACTTTTCTTGAGTGTTTTCCTTGTGATTTCTCTCTGTTCTTCCCCGTGTTCATCATGTTCTTCGTGGGATCCCCTTCATTTCGTGAAAGATCGGCCTTAGTGTCTCCACCCTACATCACCGTATAGCCTTCCGCCACCATAACCGATTTTGACCGAGTTTCCACCAACAATTCCGCGACCACCACCACATTTCCGCTACCACCATTTGACATATGTCCTTGAGATTTTGAGTTGTGTTTTTTCTGTTTTCTAAGGTGTTTCGGCTAATTAGGAATGGTTCTACATCAAGAGTAGCGCCTCTCATCATCGCCACGGACGGTAACTTCGACGACATCATTGTATATTCCCCCTTGCCATTGCATTGTTAATCCCTAGCCCATTTTGCATCACTTGCCTATCGAGACTAGCCTTTGAGTATTGCGGGCAACGTTAATTGTGCACATTAGTGATCATTGATCCGGGCTTCAATTTCTCACATACGATATCATCTTTGTATCATCATATCATCCCTTGTGTCACAAGATTGTTCCCGCATATACACAATTGCTATCTTGGTTTGTGCATTTCGCATCGTGGCCATACAAAAAAAGCTTCTAAGCTAAAAGAGAAAGACAAAGAAGCTTGTAAGCAAGCACTACAGCATGATGCTGCTAACATGACGCTATGATCAGAGACCCTTCGACGTAACTGTGTGCGATGCCATAATCGCAAACGATGGTGTAAAAATGGTCAAAAAAGGTGCAAAACTTTTGTCATGGACGATGCATCAAACACGGTTCGGATTTTAGTTGCGTGTGCGATGCAGGGCATACGGTTTAGTTCAATTAACAGTTTGTGATGAGGAGGAACAAAAGAAACGGGCAGCCAGATGAAGGTGTGTGCGATATACAACATACGTTCGCTCGAATGAACTGTGTGTGATTAGGCAACACAAAAGAAAAGGTCAGCCAGATAAAGGTGTGTGCGATATACGGCATGCAGTTCACTCGGATAAACTATTAGACATGAGAACTGAAACGGTTCAACTTAACAAGATGTGTGTGATACGCGGCAAACATGTCTGTAATCGAAAACATGTGCGAAGACCGATAATAACATAGACGATCACTTCTAAGAATCCGTGTGTGTTGTGAGAAAACGATTGCTGGTATACAATTGTGAGTGATTGATGAAAAAATCACCGACGAGTTCCATTGTTTAGTCTGTGTGCGATGCGATTATCTTTGTCCGCACAACATCTACGCTCTGTCTACAGAGCATCAACATATATACTTAAAAAGACAGCATTGTTAACCAAATTAAGCATACAATTACACAAGTGACTACACACATAACATTTCCACACACCAAAGTAAGCAATTACATGCATACTAAAGTAGGAGAAACGAGGATCTAATCATCTACTTATTGTTGCGACGACGCTTGCCATAGCTCTGCTTCCGGTTAGATCCCTGGCCGTTTTGGGGAAGGAGGAACTTCCTCATGTCAATGATCCGCCTGTACATGTCGTAGATCGTGTACGCCTCCTTGGCCGCATACACGACATGAGATTTGTCTAGTTTCTCCATCCAGGCCGAGTGCCAGGCACATTTGTCCTTGTTGCACTAATCCTTCTTGTCTCTATAATAGGGGTCGATGATGGCCTCGGCGAGTTGAACCAGTGAATCCTTCTCATGCTCCTTACTGCCCTAGATCTTGTATTGGCCCTGGATGTTGACAAGATTCTAGCAGGCGATGCCCGAATTCTCGAGCACCTTTTCATCATTGGTGATGTCCACCGTAGCAAACATGTAGTCGGCGTTGTTGACAAACCTAGCGAAACGCTCGCAAGGCCTTGTGGCCAGGCAGTAGTGGTAGACGAGGACGTCGTGGTGCACGCACATCTAGGCGCCGGCGACCTTGGAACGAGACCCGTCACGAGCGCGGGTGTACTCGAGGTCAAACCCGAGCACCTTGTACTTCTCCTCAGCAAGCAACAGCTCCATGATGGGGATGGAGTGCTCCACCCAGATCGGGTCGTTGGTGTACACCACCGAGAGGTCCATGAACCTTATGTGGGTGTCCACCACGGCATGCATGGTGAACTGCTGCTCATCGTCGGCAGGCGCTCGGAGCGCCATTGGAGCCGCGCAGGATACCCTCTAAGAATTTCTCGTGGTGGGTGTGCTTCCCACAAAGGTGGGGTGTGTTCGAAAGGTTGGCCGCTGTAATAAATGGGGGCCAGCCAGCCTGTAATCATCACGTCTTGTCACGGCATTCATAGCGGAGGATTCCAATGCACGCTTGACAACACCGCACCACACGCATGGGATCGAAGATGCACCAAATGTATCGTCGATGTAATGCCCAGGATGGGACTATACCTCCTACGTGTCGAGACACGACTTAAAGGTATAAGCCCATCCTAGAATGATCTCAAGTTTGGTATCTTTGCACGACTCATGTAAAAGAGGGATTAAATTGCAAAGGAGATAGTTGGCTTACACTCGCCACTTCACACAATACATTACCTAAGCAACCATCATTCAAAACATCACAACCCGACTACGGGTGAAGATCCAAAAGAAAGATACCAAAACAACAAAAAACCACAGGTCAGGATCGAATCCTAGTAGAAGAACCACTACTGATCGTCGAAACGTCACAAGCATATGGCCACGCTCTTCATTGAGCTCCCGGTGAAGAACTGATCCAACTCCTGCATCAAACTCGGCTGAACCTGCATCTAGTGTGGTGAAGTAACTGTGAGCCACAGAGGACTCAGCAATCCCGTTCCCGGGTAACACGACTATTTAAGCCTTGGGTGAGGACAAGGCTGAAGAAAGAACGAGAGGTGAAGGAACAACAAGAGTCTACAGCAGCAACTAGCACTAACTTACATAAAAGAGAGCGAGAAGAGAAGTGCCTCAGTCGAGAGATGATCACGAAGTGATCCTAACTAAAGCCAGTCAAACATAACCCCACCGTGTTCAACTCCCAAATCCCTATTCGGAAATTGACAGTCACGGTACACACGCTGGTAGTGTATTGAACATTGTGCCAAGTTATCTACAACCGGATATTAACAAGCTCCCATCTGCCACATAACCGCGGGCACGGCTTTCGAAAGTTCAAACCCTGCAGGGGTGTTCCAACTTGACCCATTACAAGCCCATGATCCGCGGAGTCGCAACTCCATAGGTGGGAAGACCCGAGTATTCTCGGAATCCCGTGCTCAAGTTAAACCGAACTAAGGTAAGGCTAATCCAGCAAATCCTCCCAGCGTGTTGACACCCTGATAGGTAGACGCGCGTATCTAGTCTCAGGACACGACCGGATGGGCGATTCTACAGGTTTTTACCAAACCTTGAGTTTCCTCGAGGTGGCCCCGCAGAACCCCCGTTTCGGACCAACACTCATGTGGAGCACTGGCCCGGGGTTGTAGAATTAAAATAAAAGGGATAGCTAGTCCACATGCAAGTTTTATTAGTTTGTTATTAGGCAAATAGTACCAAATGTTGGGACTTGCTGGAAAAGACTTAGCACTTATGAAAGTGCAACTAATCCCCGGGTGGTTTTGGTAATTAATAACAACATATATATCATTGAACTAATATTATCTTGAGAATCATTTCAGAGAAGTTCGATGATATGGGTATGGAAATGTCTGAAGAAGTGGACCCCTCAAAATGCTAAGACAAGCATTGGCAAAAGCTCAAGACTCCATTTTTGGTTTAGTGATCAAAGATCACATTGAGTCCATAGGAAAAGCCAATACTATTAAAAGGGGATGAGGTTGTGTTAATGTTCTTGTTGCTCAAGTGCTTGGTGATCTAACTCCCTCAACTATCAGCACTATTCACTACTTAACACACACCCATAAGTAATCTCGGTCAAACCAACTCAGTCCCACCGAGATGAACCGATTCTGAGTTTCGGTCTCACCGAAAAAGGGCTGCCAACCTTCTGTGATCAGTTGACATCAATTCGGAATATCCGAGTTTATATTTTCGGTATCACCGAAATGGCAAACCCTAACCTTTGACTCACTTCGGTCTCACCGAGATGGTATTTTCGGTCCCACCGAAAATCCCAACGTTCACTATATTTGAACTTTCGGTCTGACCGAGTTTTCACTTCGGTCTGACCGAGATTGGTCAAATGTGTGTGTAACGGTTGGATTTTGTGTGGAGGCTATATATACCCCTCCACCCCCTCCTCATTCGTGAGGAGAGCCATCAGAAAGTACTACCATTCCTACCATACACTTTCTGAGAAGTGAACCACCTACCCTTGTGTTGAGATCAAGCCATTCCATTCCTACCATATGAAACTTGATCTCTAGCCTTCCCAAGTTGCTTTCCACTCAAACCTTTCTTCCACCACAGCCATATCAGTGAGGAGAGTTGAGTGTTGGGGAGTTTATCATCTGAAGCACAAGAGCAAGGAGTTCATCACCATCAACACCGTCTATTACCTTTTGGGGGGTGGTGCCTCCTAGATTGGTTAGGTGTCGCTTGGGAGCCTCCGTCTTGATGATGTGGAGTTGAACCAAGAAGTTTGTAAGGGCACGGAGATCGCCTACTTCGTGAAGATCTACCCCGAGTAAGGCTAGTCCTCCGTGGGCGTAGGCCGTGATGGAATAGACAAGGTTGCTTCTTCGTGGACCCTTCGTGGGTGGAGCCCTCCGTGGACTCGCGCAGCCGTTACCCTCCGTGGGTTGAAGTCTCCATCAACGTGGATGTACGATAGCACCACCTATCGGAACCACGACAAAAATCTCCGTGTCACCAAACTGCGTTTGATCTTCTCCACCTCTCTTTTACATGTGCAATTTACTTTCCGCTGCATATACTCTAGAATTGCATGTGTAGGGTGTTACTTGAATTGTTCTTACTTGTGAAACTGCCAAAAACATTGCATGATCTAAAGGCAGATTTTTTATATTGTCAAGTAGTCTAATCACCCCCCCTCTAGACCTACTTTCGATCCTACAAGTGCTATCAGAGCTTTGGTCTCCATTGCCTTGGTTTCCATTGCATTGGACTCCATAAGCTTGGTTTCACAACCTAGGAGAGTATGGCGTCTAGTGAGGGTAATTATCGTAGAGGTCCTTACTTTGATGGTACAAATTTTGCTAGTTGGAAGCATAAAATGAAAATGCATATTCTTGGTCATAACCCTGCCGCATGGGGCATTATTTGTGTTGGCATGCAAGGTGATTTCTTTGAAGAAGGAAAAGTTCCGGATCGCGAAGCTACACCCGAAGAGTTGCGGATGTTGCAAAACAATGCTCAAGCTTGTGACATTCTCTTCAATGCTTTGTGTCCCGAAGAGTTCAACAAAATCAGCCGTCTTGAGAATGCTAAAGAGATTTGGGATACTTTGGTTGAAATGCACGAAGGTACTGAATCTGTGAAGGAATCAAAGCTAGATATTCTTCAAGGTCAACTTGACAAGTTCAAGATGAAGGATGGTGAAGGAGTCGCTGAAATGTACTCTAGGCTTGCTCTCATCACAAATGAGATTACAGGCTTAGGAAGCGAAGAAATGACCGACCGATTCATCATTAAGAAGATTCTCAGAGCTTTGGATGGAAAGTATGACACCGTGTGCACTTTGATCCAAATGATGCCAAACTACAAGACTCTCAAGCCAACTGAAGTCATTGGAAGAATTGTTGCTCATGAGATGACACTTAAGGATAAGGAAGAGCTTCACAACAAGTCAAGTGGTGCTTACAAAGCTACAAGTGATGCTCCTACTACCTCAAGTGACAAGCTAATTTCCAATGAAGAGATAAGCCTAATGGTCAGGAACTTCAACAAGTTCTACAAGAATAGAGGCAAAGAAAGAAGCTCAAAGTCTAGATCATATGATGGAAAGAGATCTTCTAGTCGTGATCGAAACTGCTACAATTGTGGAAGACCCGGACACTTCTCAAATGAGTGTACGGCTCCCCACAAGAGAAGAGAAGAATCTCCAAGAAGAAGAGCAAGAGATGAGTCACCTCGGAGAGAGAGAAGGAGTAGAGATGATCGTTATGAACGAAGACCCTCTCGGAGAAGCAAGGATTCGGAGAGGAAAGACAAGTCATCAAGGAGCTACACAAGAAGAAGACATCAAGATCATGTTGGTGAATGGGTCTCCGGCTCCGACTCTGACAGTCAATCCGATGGAAGCTATCACTCCGACTCCGACTATAGTCAAGATGAAGGTGTTGCCGGACTTGCACTCGTATCCTCCAACTCCAACTCCTACGACTTATTTGATTCACCAAACGAGGGAATTGGAAGATGCTTCATGGCTAAAGGCCCCAAGGTAACACACCCTGAATTCATTGACTTTGATAGTGATGAGGATGACTTACTTGGTGAAGATGAGCTCTTGCATGATAAATCTAGTGAGCTTAGTAATGATGAAAATGCTAGTAGTCTTTATAGTCGAGAAGAGTCGAATGACAATGCTATGAAGGAGATTGAGCGTCTAACTAAAGAACTAAACACTCTTAAGTTAGCTCATGAAACAACTCAAGAAGATCATAGAGAGCTCCTAAGATCTCATGAGAAGCTACGCTTCGAGAAGCTCACTCTAGAGCAAGAACATGAGTTTCTAAAAGCGATCAATGACGATCTTCGAAAGAAGAGTTCTTCATATCTTGCCGAACGACTTCTCTTGTCTAATTTCTTGCCACCTATTAAGACTAAGCATGACAAGCATAAGAAAAATTCTTCCTCTAGTAGTAACAATAACAATGTTAAATCCAATATTGTTGCTTCTAGTAGTTCTCTTGATTCCACTAACAATGTTTCAAGCCAAGTTACACTTGAGCAAGAAAATAGCTTATTGAAGGAAATCATAGAGAAAGGTGTCTACAAGAGTCTTGCCGGAAGCAAGAACTTTGAGGAGATTGTTCGCAAACAAGGAAGACACCGGAAGAATCAAGGGATTGGTTTTGAGCGAAAGTTCAACGCCGAAGGTGTTGAGTGGGAAGAAGGTCAATACCCTACTCCACAGTTTGTCTCACAAAAGGAGAAGTATGATCCTACTTCTTCCAATGTGGAACAAGCTCAAGATGACCTTCCACCACAAGACCACAAGCTAAAGGCCAAGGACAAGCTTCAAGAGGAAATTGATGCATTCATTGAAGCACCTCAAGCCATGGTCAAGTGGGTTCCCAAGGACACATCAAGTTCTACTTCGTCAAGCTCAACTACAACACCAAGGATTCCCATCAAGATGATGTGGATCCCAAAGAAGAAGAACTAGTAGGTTCTTGAGGGTGACTCCGCCAACAAACTTCACTCATATTCGTTTTGGCAAGAACTTGTGCAATCAACTTCCACATCATGCACTAATTCATGGAGTCACAAACCCTCTTGTTGGTAAGTCAAGGGACAAGGTAATCATTGCTTTCGTGGACATCATCTCTTGTGTACTTCACTCTATGTCCATGGATATTCTTGTTTGTTCCTTGCGGGACTAACCCATGTAGGTATTGAAAGTGCCCTAATCCAAGGATAGCTCTCAACTCTTGATGATCTACATCAACATTGAGCATCCACATCTTCAACATCTACATGAAGTCTTCTACGACAACCCAAGGTTAGTTTGACCCTTTAAAAGGGGTTCTCACATCTAGGGGGAGCTTTGCTCTAAAAATTGAGCTAAAGCATCTTCAAATGATGTGAACACATAAATGCTTTATGTAAAAGTGGTAACCCCACTTGTGCTTAAACGATGAGTATGACCTATGACCAAATGTTCTCATTTGGCTCCTAAGTCAATATACTCATATATAGATGACCTAGTCATCGACAATTTGTGTGCTAGTAGCTAGAGTTTTGGTTGTGCATGTTTGACACATATTTCAGTTGCTATCTTATTGTGTGAGCATGTTGAATGCATGATTCTATTCATTCAAGGACATCCATTTGTGGTTTTGATTGTTTTGGTTTCTTTTTCTGGCCAAATGGATGGACAAGAATGCCTAAGCACCTTCCCTAGCTATCTATGCTATCTTGTCTCAAATTCTATTCATGCTTATATCACAACTTTGAACAAGTCTTTTTCGGACAGTCCGAGTGAGGAGCACTCGGAACCACCGATTCGTCTAAGGCTGACTTCCAAAACCTTCTAAGTCCATTTCGGTCTGACCGGCTTCCCAATCTCGGTCCAACCGAAACACTTAGATTGATCTAGGTTTCATCTCGGTGAAACCGAGTTCAAAATCTCGGTCTGACCGATATGCGTAACTGCACCGCAATTATGCATCTCGGTGACACCGAGTTTTTCAACTCGGTCCCACCGACAGCACGGGGTTATATATACTGAGGGCTGCGCGCGATCTATTCCTTTCAAACGTTCGCCCTCCAAGACCCCTGCTGCCGCCGCCCTGGTCTACGGATCGTCGCCGTCGTCACCTGTGCGCCCTCGCCGCAGGTCTCCGCCGCCGTCAACGGTAATCTTCTCCGCCGTTGCCGCCGTAGAGGGACACCACCAAGTTAGGGTGTGTCCCGATCCCTTTCATGCTCCACTTCTGATTCTTGCATGATAGGACTGCCCTGATTCAATCCACGTTTGATATGATCCCAATACATTGTTCAGATCTTCTAGTTTCGAGGAAAATTCTTAGGTTTAGGTTTCCACGGAATGCATCTCGGTGAAGCCGATTCCTGAAACTCGGACTGACCGATTTGGTCTCTGACCATTGCACTACATAGTTCGGTCTGACCGAGTTGTGGAAATCGGAATGTCCGAATTGAAGTTTCTGTGAAACCCTAAGTTTTCGGTAGGACCGAAACCCATTTCGGTCTGACCGAAAGTGGTGTGTAGGTTCTGTTGAACACTTCGGTTACACCGAAACTTGAAATCGGTTTGACCGAAATACATTCTGTGAAAACTCAAAACTAAGTTTTTAAACTCATTTTCTTTGCAAAAACTTCTGCAGTTGTGATAACTCTTCTACTCTGCCTACACCTTATCTTTTCACAGGTCTTTCAGCCATGTCAGATGTCAGTGACAGCCAGAACAGGTCTGAATCACCATTTGCTGATATTCCAGAGGCAGATACAAGTCCTGCAAGCAGCTCTAGTGATGATGGTGAGAGGAGCACCCCTAGTGGTCTGCCTCCCGCAGCTACGAGAACCAGGAAGAAGAGAACTTCGGATGATGAGGATTCCGACTTTGTTGCTGAGGAAGTTACCTCCAAGCCCAAGAGGAATGTGGTTGCCAAAGAGCACCAAGGGCAGCAGCGAAGGAAAGGTACAAGCAAAGTGAAGCAGTCTGCAGTTGCTAAGAAGCTCAACTTGGAAGAGCCTGCTCAAGCTAAGGCAGCTCCAGCGAAGCCCAAGAGGACAACCAGAAGCATTCCAGCTTCTGAGAAGAACAAAGGTGAGATGCCACCTTCTGAGTCAGATGAAGAGCATGTGTTGCTCAAGCTCCGTCCCAAGTTGCCACTCCACAATGATGCTCATCCTCAAGCTGAGGACATGAAGGCAAGGAAGGACAAAGGTCTCAGGCTATGGAGACAGTCTGATCCATATGCCGTTAGAAGAAGGACTGCTGTGGACCCCAGATTCCACACCAGAGAGCAGCAGGATTTCTATGAGACCGTGCTAATGGATAAGAAGCCCATTGTTGCTGACACCAGGTATGTTGACTGGAAGTACATTGACAGTAGAGAGCATCGGGACTTCTTTCCCCATGTGCATGAGAGCTTTACTGCATGTGGAGTTGCTGATTTTGTGGGTCAAGAACTGACAGCATGGAATGACGAGATGATCATGCAGTTCTATGCCACAGCCCACTTCTATCCTGATGGCAAGATCACCTGGATGACTGAAGGTCAAAGGTTTTCTTCAACTGTTGAAGAATGGGCAGAACTTCTGAACGCTCCTGTGCAGAGAGAGGACGACATTGATGTCTATGGGATTCCTAAGAAGAGTCATGATTCTATGAAGAATATGTACAAGGAGATCCCAGCTGCTGATTTAGACGGATGGAAGCTCGGCTCAGTGTATTATCTCCAGGCAGGTCTGACCACCACTAACACTATTCTGAGGCATACTTTGATGCCTAAGTCAGGTGACCACCGGATGATACGAGGCTATTCTATCAACATGCTGCACATTCTCGATGAGAAGGCACCTTTTAAGGTGATGGACTTGATGGTAGAAACCATTAAGAGGACTGCAGCTGACCAGAAGAGGTCGTGTGGGTTTGCTCCGCAGATACAGATGCTCATCAACGCCAAGTTTGGCACGGGCAAATTCATGTTGGATAGGAAGCACTTGCCACTGCAGCCAGAGCATGAGGACAACGTAGTTGTGATGGATGAAGAGGATCCCACCTCAGTTGAAGGGCAAGCCAAAATTGAAGCTGCGAAGAAAGCTAAAGCTGACAAAGAGGCAGCAGCAGCAGCAGCTAAGCCAAAGAGCTTTGGAGAACAAATTCTTGAAGCTACCCAAAGGATTGAACAACGCCTGGCCAGCATTGAGCAATCTCAGGAGAGCCTTGAGAGGATTGTCGAGGACAAGATCCATGCTCTGGATGTGAAGCTGACTGAGATTCAGGTGTCTGTCAACAAGCTTGAGGCAGACATGGAGGAGACTAGGCAGGAGAGAGCAGAGCTTATGCAGGATGATCTAGTCCAGGACTCTCATCGCCAGACTGCTCCGATTCCCAGAGGATCCAGATCTGCAGCTATCCCAGTGACAGACTCCAGGGCTACCACTTCAGCACCAGCTACAGCTCCAGCATCCACTCCTCCACCGCAGACATCAGCAGAGGTCTTCGCAGATGCAGCTATCTCTACACCGACATCGACCCAGACGGGAGCAGCCAGCCGAGCCCGCAGTGACGTTTAGCTCTATACCCTTTCGAACTTTTTGGTAACTTGTTGCCAAAGGGGGAGAAATTGTTATAGATCATAGGGCTTCGAGAGAGAGAGTGCTCTTTCGTCTTTTCGTTCTTTTGCCGGTTTTCCTTGAGATACATTGGTTTCTTTTGGTTCCAGATACTTTATGTGTGCTTGCTACTACGTTTGATGCTACCTTAATGAGTGCTTAGTCATACTATGCTTTAAGGTGTGCTTATTGCTTATCCTATGCTATTCCTTATTGTATGGCTATTTACTATTGTCTTGGTGATTAAGTGCATGTTATTCATTCTTATCATTTTGTGCGCTCCACCAAGATGTATGTGACATGGAAGAGTGACCCATAATCCTAATCGATTGTGCATTTGCATTCAAACGCAAATTTTAAATAATGCACAAATTTAGGGGGAGCTCTTGTTTATCACATACTTCTCAAAGCGACGATATTATTCTTTGATTATATCTTTTGTCGAAGCTTTGATCTATATGTTGTCATCAATTACCAAAAAGGGGGAGATTGAAAGTGCAACTAATCCCCGGGTGGTTTTGGTAATTAATAACAACATATATATCATTGAACTAATATTCTCTTGAGAATCATTTCAGAAAAGTTCGATGATGTGGGTAAGGAAATGTCTGAAGATGTGGACCCCTCAAAATGCTAAGACAAGCATTGGCAAAAGCTCAAGACTCCATTTTTGGTTTAGTGATCAAAGATCACATTGAGTCCATAGGAAAGCCAATACTATCAAAAGGGGATGAGGTTGTGTTAATGTTCTCGTTGCTCAAGTGCTTGGTGATCTAACTCCCTCAACTATCAGCACTATTCACTACTTAACACACACCCATAATTATCTCGGTCACACCGATTTCTCCAACTCAGTCCCACCGAGATGAACCACTTCAGTTGTTTCTCCAAACCCTAAATTCTCGGTCACACCGATTCTGAGTTTCGGTCTCACCGAAAAAGGGCTGCCAACCTTCTGTGATCAGTTGACATCAATTCGGAATATCCGAGTTTATATTTTCGGTCTCACCGAGATGGCAAACCCTAACCTTTGACTCACTTCGGTCTCACCGAGATGGTATTTTCGGTCCCACCGAAAATCCCAACGTTCACTATATTTGAACTTTCGGTCTAACCGAGTTTTCACTTCGGTCTGACCGAGATTGGTCAAATGTGTGTGTAACGGTTGGATTTTGTGTGGAGGCTATATATACCCCTCCACCCCCTCCTCATTCGTGAGGAGAGCCATCAGAAAGTACCACCACTTCTACCACACACTTTCTGAGAAGTGAACCACCTACCCTTGTGTTGAGATCAAGCCATTCCATTCCTACCATATGAAACTTGATCTCTAGCCTTCCCAAGTTGCTTTCCACTCAAATCTTTCTTCCACCACAGCCATATCAGTGAGGAGAGTTGAGTGTTGGAGAGTTTATCACTTGAAGCACAAGAGCAAGGAGTTCATCACCATCAACACCGTCTATTACCTTTTGGGGGGTGGTGCCTCCTAGATTGGTTAGGTGTCGCTTGGGAGCCTCCGTCGTGATGTGGAGTTGAACCAAGAAGTTTGTAAGGGCAAGGAGATCGCCTACTTCGTGAAGATCTACCCCGAGTAAGGCTAGTCCTCCGTGGGCGTAGGCCGTGATGGAATAGACAAGGTTGCTTCTTCGTGGACCCTTCGTGGGTGGAGCCCTCCGTGGACTCGCGCAGCCGTTACCCTCCGTGGGTTGAAGTCTCCATCAACGTGGATGTACGATAGCACCACCTATCGGAACCACGACAAAAATCTCCGTGTCACCAAACTGCGTTTGATCTTCTCCACCTCTCTTTTACATGTGCAATTTACTTTCCGCTGCATATACTCTAGAATTGCATGTGTAGGGTGTTACTTGAATTGTTCTTACTTGTGAAACTGCCAAAAACATTGCATGATCTAAAGGCAGATTTTTTATATTGTCAAGTAGTCTAATCACCCCCCCTCTAGACCTACTTTCGATCCTACAACTTAGCGGTTTATCAAGGGGGTCCCATACACCCCAACCGTGTTAGGAACACATAATTAAGGAACATAACACCGGTTTATACGGTTCCTAACGGCATGAGTGGAACAAATCACCAAGCAAAAGGCTTAGCCTTCCACCCTTGCCAATATATAGATGATTTCATTTAAGCATTTATATAGTGTGATATAACCCAACCAAACTTCAACATGAAGCAAGCATCTTCAATCTTCACCTGCAACTAGCAATGCTATAAGAAGGGCTGAGCGAAGCTTACTTAGCCAAGCAACGGTTTGCATAGGTAGGTTGGTTAAACAGGGCAATGGTTACAAGTAGGAGGCTGACAAGAAGATCATGGGCATCGAGGCAAAACTATAGAGCGGATCTACTAGCAATAGGCAAAGATAGTAATGTTATCGGGGTTCGGTCATCTTGCCTGGGATTCCACAAGGGAGAAGAACGGATCCATGAAGAAGACGGAGCAACACAGTCGAGCGAATCCTCACAACTCCGGAACGAAACCGAAGCTAACAAGAGAAGCAACCGGAAAGAAAGAAACAACACGGTAAACACACAATCATAAACATGGCATACGATGCACATCCAAGTATGATGCATGTCCGGTTTAAATATGCAAGGCATGGCAAAGTGCACAAACAACACTACAAGTTAAGTGGAGCTCAATATGCAACGAGTTGCATATTGACGAAACACCACATGTTAATTATTTAATTGACTCTCGTTAACTTACAAGACAAGGTTAAATGTTTTTAACATGGCAAGAGGTGAAGCATAATAAAACTACACTAACTAGGAAATTTAAATGAGGCCGGAGAATAACAACAACATATCCGGAAAATCCTCATGAGCATGTTTAGTAATTATAAGCAAACAACAATTAAACATATAATGTTGTTAACATGATGCGGATGACATGATCAAGTTTTATGCAATTTTTATTAAAAGGTTAACATAAGAGATATGAAGCATCGTCACCGTGGTGGAAAGAAAGGGTGCCACGGCAACGATCCGAAAATGATGCAACGCATCATATCGGTTCCGGTATCTCGTTGAGAGACCGGTGCAAAAGGTGACGAAGCGAGTCAAACGAGATGAAAGGTGGGGTGATCCCGTCACCGGGTTCCCACGAGTCGGCGACGAGGCAACCGAGGAACATGACAAAAGGTCGAAACGGGCACGGAGCACACAAGGGAGACGTTTCATACAACACAACAAGCATACCACAAGTCACGTCTCGGGGTTATACCTTTGAAGCGTGCGTTTCGGGGCGGTTCGAGACGTAGAGGAAGAAGGCGTTCACGTCGTAGAGGAAGTAGTGGTTCACGTTATCGAAGAGGAAGAAGTTGTACACGAGGTCGCCAACGAGTAGTCGTTCCGTTCGTAGAGGTACTTGAGGGTCTCGGCGACGGTAGGGGTACACGGCGACGGTAGTCGTTCGGGTCGTCGTGGTACTTGGTGTGTCATCTTGCGTAGTCGTTCCGGTTCGTAGACGTACTCATATCCGTAGAGGAACTTGGGGTCTCGGTCTCGAGTCGTACACGGTTCTTCGGACTTGCCGATCTGGCCAAAAACCTGCTGGACCAACACAACAACACGAGCCGATGGAAAAGCACAGCAGCAGAACAAGGCGTTCCAAAACAAAGCACGGCCAAGGGCCTCGAAGGACAGCTGAACGCAGCAAGGCGAGGGAGACGGTGAGGCGGCGCCGGCGCTGGAGGAGGAAGGCAGCAAGGCGAGGCCTCGAGGGCGGCAGCAGGTCGAGCCGGCGAGGAAGGAACGGAGGGAGGCAGAGCCTCGCGCGGACGCCGGAGACGGAGGGAGGAGGCCGCGGCTTGCGGCCACGAGGAGGGAGCGGGGCTCCTGGAGGCGCTGGCTCCTGGCCGCGCTGGGGATGGAGGAGTCAGAGCCGCGGCACCGGGGACGTCGAGGCAGGAGGGTCGCGGCGCTCGGGGCGGCCGGGCTGCTCCCGTTCGAAGAGGGGGCGCGAAGCGAGGAGGAACGAGGGAAGCCACGCGCGGGGCGGTCGCCGGCTCTGGCGAGGCAGAGGCCTCGGTAGCGAGCGCTGGGGCTTCGGCCTCTGGAGAGTGCGGGGCTGGAGGGATTCGGGAGGGAGAGGCGAGATCGAGAGGGAGGAGGCTCGGGGCGAGCGAGAGATCGAAGGGGAACGAGGGTTCGTGGCAGAGTGGGGAAAACAGGGAGAGTGGCGGCGGCTCGGGAGGAAGAGAGGGAGAGAGCGACCTCGGCTAGGGTTGGAGGGCGCGGTTGGGCCAGGAGATGAGATGGGCCTTGAGGCCTGGAGGCTCGGAAGGAGGAGAAGTGGGCCGGCTGGGAGGGAGGCCCAAGAGGCAGGTGCGGCTGGGCCGGAATGGCCTGGCTGCTAGGCTCTCTCTTTTTATTAAAACTGCTGCTGTTTTCCAATTAAAACAGAAAAAACAAAAGAGGAAAAGAAAGAAAAGAGGAGGGGGTTTGGGCAAAACTAGCACAATGTTAATTTTCTCGGGCTCGTAAAAATGAGCACGACCGGAGAAAAATACAAAAGGCTAGATCGGAAAATAATTCAAACATATTTGAATTTAATTCAAATAGGTTTGAACTAAGACTTGATCATTGAAGTGTCCAAAAATGTTCGAATTTTTGGAGGAACCTCGAAACACCGGAAAAGAATTATTGGCAAGGTTTTCGTAGGAGAAATCGAAGTGAAAAAGACATGGGGAAAAATTGCAAGTGTGTTACGGTGATCCCAAACAATTGGAATATTTTTAATATAGCTCCCTAAATATTGAGAGGCTTTTATATGTTATAAAGAGAAGGCAACCTTCCCTCGATTTAAATGGACCGACGGTCCACACGATTTATTTAAGTTGAGATGCAAAAATAAAATATGACATGATGGCATGATGACATGATGCAATGCAAAAATAAATAACACAAGCTCAAAAGAAACACACGGGCAACCCGGAACATCTGGAATCTTCTGGAATCTTCTGGGACGTCGGTCTCGGGCGTCACAACTCTCCCACACTAACAGAGGATCTCGACCCGAGATCCTAGAGATATCACCGGGTAAAAACGGAAGAGGAAGAGGTAAAACAAAGTTGCTTCTTGGACAAACGAGTGAAACCAGGAACCTTGAGAGGTTGAACAAAAGAAAGAAGAATACAACGGAGATGAACGAATATGAAAACTCCGTTAGAAAAAGGAACAAGGAACATTACGAGAACCTTGAAGGTTGAGACACATGAAACAAGAGCTTACGAACCAAAAGAATAAGAAACCGCAATGGTATGGCCAAGGAATAAGAATGACAAAAATCGGGCAGCACTCCGACTGAAAAAGGAAGGAATTAACAAGAGTTTGAGGAGATGGAGTGATATTTGATGAAAAGAACAACATATTGCCTCCGAAACAATTAAAAGAATGGCACAAGAGGTAAGAAGGATTCAGACAACACTCCGGTTAAAAGATATGCAAAACTTGATAAGATGAGGTTACTTGAATGAAGAATACAACACTCCGGTTAAATGATAAGCAAGGGAAAGAACATGATCTCGATAAAACGAGATGATGGAACGAAGAGAGCAATATTACAGTGCCTCCGGAATGAAAGAATAGCATATAGGTCGTTGGCAAGAAAAGAACGGAGAAGAAAATGACAACCTCTCTCAAAATTGAATTTGAAAGGGCATCCTTACGAAGAAGGGTTGAACGGAGTTGTTGGAAACTCAACAACAAAAGAATAAGCTTGATGTGGGCTTATGGAAAACATCCCAAAATTAAGAGGTGACAACCAGCCACTAACGGAAACAATTGATTGGATTGAGATCAACAAGGATATGAAAAACTTAATTCACCGGAATGATAAATGAAGAACTTGGGTCATTTATAAGCACCATAATTAGCAACAATCCTTAGGGAAAGATTTAGGTGAATTACAACCCACGATAACTCCAAGAGATAAAATGAGGGCTGAGAGGATCTCCTAAAGAGATAGAAATGATGGTTTTAAATATCTCATTCCTGACAACTCGTGAATCATGAAACATGAAGGAATTGTCAAGAATGACATAACACCATTTGAAAAGATAAGGTAGACAGGATTGCAATTGGAAGCATGATGAAGAATGCTTGAGCTCCAACAAGAATCTTGATGAAGACTTCTAGGATGAATTAATTGATGATGAACCACCATGAAGAACTCCGGTAATGAAAGCATGAGAAGTGAAAGATGAAAAGAATAAGATTCAAGGCATGCGATGAATTAGATGGAGCTTTGAAATGATAATTAAATAGCTTGAAGCTCCGGAAACAAGATGAACAACTTAGAACCGAGAATATGATATGATGAACAAGCTCCGGAAAAAGAATTAAATCACCTTGAAGGAATAAGAATAAGAATTATGTCATGCATCTCCTTCACCAATTTAAATTGATGACAACCAAAGGATTTGGCATACTACTTATTCTCGTTGGAAAGAATTAAAGAGAGATCTCACACAAGCTTGGATAAATCTTGAACGAACCACCGGTAGGATTATGAAAAGAACAAATGAATTAAAACGATAACAACGGAAAGGTAAACTTGAAAGAACCACCGTAAGAATATGGAGACGAACAAGAGGCATCAATGAAGAATATTTGGAGGACGAAGTTGAAAACTGAGAACGAGAATCTTCTGAAATGATGGCCTTCGGAGGATCACAAAGAAAAGAATTCTTGAAATGCTTCGGATGGGTATAAAAGAATTCCTCACAATCGGAACAATAATGAGGATGGCATGAAGCTAGAACCACGAATCTTCAAGAAGACGGGCCAAGATATAAGCTTTGTTCGACATCTTCGTGCTGAAAGCTCATGGAACGTGTTACAAAAGGGTTTTGCAATCCCCGGATCAGCATAGCCAAGGACCCTTTAAGATGCAACTCCCGATCAGAACAAGTCCATAACACCACTTCACTCAATGTAGAACCCCGAACTTCAATCATGCATCCGTTGGAAGAATGCCTAGAACTACTAGATGAACCCACCTATAGATTTCCGAAAATTCCCAGTTATGCAATCAGGTGTTGGGGATACACGGGAAGCACCGCGCAATCAACTCTAAACCTACATCCAGGTGTATCCATCCGACTAGTTTGGCCACACGTTGGCTAGAAGAGGGACAAATCGTGGGCATTTATTGGCAAAAAGCTTTGTAAAAACGAAGTGTGTGGAATGACTTCAGTCATAAGTTTACCCGTGGGTGATAAGTTCAAAGTTACGGAGAAGGGTGATGATGGACACTTGAGTGCGATAATTAATTCTACGCCTTACAGGGCACACGGTGGAAGAAACCAATTGTGTGCAATAATGTCGAAGATCGCAGTCGAGTTAGCTATACAGATCGTGTGCTATGAGATCGACAAGGTAAACAGATTCGAGAATAGTTAATAAAATCTAAGACCATTGCATAATAAGGTCAAAATAGTGCTACCAATATACGAGTCTCGTACGATGCCATTTCAACAATTGTACCACAAAAGCTCAAAATATTACAAGGTTCAAATTCCAGAGTTATATAGCTCAAATTCGAAGATTACAAGGTTTAAACTGATATTAGAAATTAAATTCAGCCCATCGACTGCAAACGCTCGCGCTGATCTGCTGAACATGGATATCAGAGAGGTTCAAACTAATATCACCACTTCTAAGTCTTGTTTCGAAACCTCACAATTTTCGCAAAGGGGCCAGCCACTGATAAGTCATGTATGGGGTTAACACGATGACTTCCGATTACTTTGTCATCCGAAGTTCCAAAATGAAATTCAGCATTTTTGGAGCCTATTCTATTCTGCCACAGGCGCCGGCGCTGATCAACAAACCATTCATTTTTGCGAAATAAATGTAGGGCAAACCTCATTTCCTTCAGCACCCTTGATCCGAGAACAAAGAACCTGACGAATATAATCTCCGGTACGATCCCTCGGTAGGAGTTCAAAGTAATTTCTGAGAGATGCAGATATAGGCATTCGACGTGATTGTTATATTGTATCACATTATCCACCACTGGGCCTAATCTTATCTGCAAAAGAAGAAAACGTGTTAGTGCCTACATGCAGTTTTGAACATTACTACATGCCTATTTGGTTTGCAGGATTTGTAAAATGTACTAACATGCCATCTTCGATCTGACATGATTAACATGGGCATTTGATTACATTGTAGAAAAAATTATCCTTCTTCACAAGAGGTTGGAGTGGATGAAAAGTTCCCTAAGAAAACTAGTACAGATGAATCCAAAGGAGAAATGCTTATTTATTGTAACCATATGGATCAAGCAACCAATATGGGGGGGGGGTGGAACATGTATGTACTGAAATTCTCCAAAAGAATTCTTCAGAAATCGTACTACGTTGTATTGTAAACTTGGAAAAAGGTGTCACAAATTGAAATCCCTTATGGTTAACAGTTAACAGGAAAGTAACATCACCTCGATATATAGCTTCTCTAGGCACGGAAAGCATCTCAGGAAACTAACAACTTGCTCCAGGTTGGGGCCGATAGATTCTAGTGCCAAGACCTTCATTGTGCGCAGTTTCGGGGTCAAACTTGTCGGAATCATTTTCTAAATGACAGATGAACAAACATCTTCAAAATTACAAATAATGTTAATTTGTAGAAGGAGAGGTAGAAGGCGGTTGTTGTACATGAACGAGAGTGGATCTAATAACAAGTTCGAAGTATTTGTCAGACAAGTAGCCCACCATTGTCAATTTCAGCGCAGAAATCACATTGGCTCTTGTTGGACCTTCTTGATCAACTACAAGTAATCTCTCAAGTGCAGGTGTGTCCTCAATGACCATACCATGGTACACATCTTGTGATGCTTCCTGCCGCACCAGCAACACACATAAATAGTCCAGAGAGTCATGGAGGTGATGTGGAAGGTACTCAACCCATTGATCGCCTAAAGATGAAGGTACTCGACTGCAGTACAGCCACGGAGCAGGCGCTCCATGTCACCGTTTGAGAGGCAGATGGCAACGAGGTCGAGGTGCTTTAGTCATGGTAGAATTAGAGCGGGCGCATCATTAAGGGGGGGATGGCAGTTCCTGAACTTGGCAATGGCGAGGCGGAGTGCGGACGTTGGCAGCAACCGCATATGCCCATCATCAAAAGTGAGCTCCTCGAGCTGATCTAGGGCGAGGGTCGGAACCAGTCGTCAAGCTTGGCTCGGTCCTTGCCATTGGAACAGAACTTGCCCATTCTACGACCTCTAGTTGGGCCAAGGTGACTGCCAAGGATCTTGGAGAATGCATCCAAGCTTGCGATAGCCATGGCAGAGCTCATGGGTGTCGATGAGGTCGAGAGGGCTGGAGTTCCATAGGGGGCGCCACCGCCAGGAAAGGACGGTTGTTCGTGCCCCATATTTTATTGGGAGGAGGGAGATGATGACTGTCAACATATCATCGGGGAGGCTACTGATGAAGTCTAGGCCTGCTGGAGTCGCTTGTGGTTCTAGGTCACCCCGCCTCCGCTTGTCGGCAGCCCCGTTCTCCACCTTCGGAGTATCCTTGTCAGCGGAGCTTTCTGATAGAAATGCAAGTACATGGAATATTTAGGTAAAACAGGGCAATAGAAAAGTGTATTGGTAACTAGAAGTTATTAGGTAGGAATATAGTAAGAAAAGGGAATAACGATTGGTTGCTTAAATACTACATAATTCATTTGACATTGCTGGGTAAGTCAACATGGAGATAGTTGAAAAGAAAACTTACTTCGAACAAATTCTGGATGGATGATTTTGTCGGGGAAGTTAGCATATATCTCATGACCAGGCACTTTTATGTGCAGTGCAATTTTAGTGCCAACTTTCAGTACATAAAACTTAGAAATTTCTTCCCAAAAGCCATTGCCAAAATAGGAGTCACCACTTTCATCAAGTCTTATAGTAGCAATTATTGTAAATCCATGGTTTGTGTGCAGTATGACATCCGTGCAGTCTTGATCTATGTAAAGGGAAAGATTGTGCACTACATAATATGTTGCATAGCAAGGGATGCGCTGCAGAATATGGTAGGATTGTTAAAGAAAATATGGTAACATGCAAATATGGGCCCAGATTGAAAGAACTATAGAATAGTTGAAATCGAAGGACAAAAATCTATAATTAAACACATAGGGTAAACATGATGTCATGGAAATATGAGAGTAATCGAGAGAACAATACATCATTAATTTGCCTAATATAGAAAGAAGACGGGCAAAATCCCCTTTGACGTATATGGTGCATGTGGCACCTTTTATCGAAATGTAGCAATATTTAGAATATGTTCAAGAAAGTAGGCCATGCCAACCGATTTAGGGCGAGACTGAACATACTGTCGTGGTTCTAAGTCTGATAGTACGAGTAGGGGGTACGTAAGAGGAGGCAATGCCCTAGCTATGGTGAGATTGTACGCAAGATGTATACAAGTTCAGGCCCTTCTCGGAGTAAGTAATAGCCCTACGTCTCGGTGCCCGAAGACGGTCGACTAGAAGGTATGGGGGTGTTTGAGTTACAGGGGGTGCGAACACTTGTATTGGAGGAGGGGGGTGGCTTATATAGTGTGCTAGGACCCCAGCCATGCTCCACGTTACCAAGGGTTCAATGTACATAAAGAGTAATAAATGCATTCATTGCAGCAGAGTGAATACCGGACCGTTGCTGTCCTAAGGAACCTTTGGCCTTCAGGGGTTGACTGCCTTGGAAGGGTCGAGTGAAGTTGAGTCATCTGGATGGGGGAGTACGGTCGAGTGGGATGTCCTCTTGGACCGTCTCAGTCGACTGCACTTGTTGTCATCGATTTGTCTTTTGAGCTTCTGGGGTAGTGACCTTGGGTGGGGTATCTTGGTCAGGCATGCGACCCTACCCTTGGTCCATAACCTCGTCAGTAGCCCCCAAATGGATTGAGGCTTGAGCAGAAGAGAGCACTGAAGCGTGCCTTGGCTCAGGTTTGATGCCCTTGGGGTAATCTTCTCCAAACTTGTGAACCAGGCCGTCTTTTCAGCCTCGTCTTGGTCGCCTTAATCGATGCCGGAACCGTCGAGTGTGCTTGTTGTGTTGTCCGTCGACTGAACTTTGCACGTGGCGCCGAGCGCCGTTGGTGCGCGCAGTTTTTGGCGGGATCTGTTGCTCTCTGGTCTCCGGATTTTGCGGGATTTCGAAATATGGGGAAGTGCACGGGACGGGTCGTGCCGCAGCAATCGGATCAGATATGCCCGGGATGCCTCGATCCTCGCGTCGCCTTTTTCGCCACGTATCGCGTGTGCGCCTGTTGCGGGATTTGACGGGATTGCTCGGGGCCACCGATAAGTCACTCGACCGTTGTGCTAAAAATGCGCGTCGCGGCCGAGGCGAGGGCACTGTGCGCCCATTCTCTGTTTCCTAGCCTCCGTCCCTCCGCCGCGCCTCTGCTTCTTTCTACTCCTCCACGGCCAACACCGGCTCGCTCGCCATGGGTAAGGATAAGACCGCGGAGCTGGAGCACTCGAAGAAGGCAGCGACGGGGAAAGCGAAGCGGTCCGGCCTTGGGGGGTCGTCATCGAGGTCCGGGCTCCTGCCTGGCTGGATCCAGGAGGACAGGATCAGGTCCACCATTCCGGTAGAGGACATGGAGGAGCTGGAGGAGGAGGGCTTGGTCGCTCCCGACTCCTGGCGGTTACCGGGAGGCGAGCTCGAGCCCCAGCCGCGGGAGGGTGAGTGCGTCCTCCTCGCGACCCACGTCTACCAAGGTTTCTCCATGCCTCCGCACCCTTTCTTCCGTGACTTCTTGGCTTTTACGACGCCCAGCTGCACTAGTTTACGCCCAACTCCATCGCTTTCTTGGCTGCATTTGTCTCGATGTGTGAGAACTTCCTCGGCTGTCGACCGCACTAGGGTTTGTTCAAACACATCCTCACTTGTCGTTCGCAAACCATCAAGAAAGCAAATCCGAGCGACGAAAAGACGCACGTCATCCAGATGTGCGGCAGGCTGGGTATCCAGCTTAGAAATAGGAGCGCCTTTCCTGCTATGATCCTCCCAGAGTCGGTTCGGGGCTGGCAGTCGACTTGGTTCTACTGTAAGGACACTCCGACTCCTGGTCAGTCGACTGGGCTTCCTACCTTCTCCTTTAGTCGAGCCAGCCAGCCACCGTCGCTGGTTGTGAGTCGGACCGAGAGGGTGGAGGTAGACATGCTGGTGGAGCGGGTCATCCAGTTGGTCCGCGACGGGGTTATAGGGTTGGATCTGCTTGAGGTGTACCTTATGCGGAGGATCCAACCACTCCAAGCTCGAGACCACCCGATGTGGCTGTATTTCGGCGTCGACGACTCGTATCGGGTTCACCCGGAGGAGGCCTCAGTGAAGCCGGTGGCGCAGTGCTTGAAGTGCATCACGGGGAACAAGGACAATCCCAGGGGGCTTGGAAGAGTTCCTCCATTCTATGCCGACCATCTACCCAACAAGGTCCGGCCTTGACTTCCGAGTGGTTTTCTTGTTTCTTGTTTGCGGTTGTCTGACGAATCTGACTGATGTTTGGTTACTCCTCTTTTCCGTGGATCTATACCGAAATGTACTCTGTGCCCAACGGGTACCAGGTCCAGGAGGGCGAAGAAGGCGCGGGCGAGGCTTCCGAGTGGAAGTCTAAAGAGGAGACCGGAGAGAAGAGCGAGGACTCCAGCAGCGGGGAGGAGGTCGAGTCACCTCCCCGCGGCGAAAAGCGCTCCAAGGAGAAGCATGACCCAGAGGTCGTGCGCTCCAGGGCGGGCCCCTCCATCTCTCAAGTGCAGAAGCGGGCTCGCACGGCCACTCCCGATCCGACTGAAAAGTCGCCCAAGAAGCCTTAGGTCGCTGCCACCAAGCCTCGGAAGGTCCTGCCCAAGATCAAGGTGGACGTCTCGATCGCCTCTACGTAAGTGTTGTTCTGCTTTATTTCTCCCTGCTTTTCGGAAGTCGGCTTTGCCTTCGTCAACTTACTTTCAAGGAAATTTTCAGTGCTGCTGCTTCTGTGACCTCGATGAATATCGACAAGGGTAGGGATCATGAGGAGACCGCTGATGCTGCTACGTCCCGCGCAGGTGCGAGTTGTAGATCGTATTTTGCTTTTTGTCGGTTTGAACTAACGGTCGACTTAGCTTTGTGGTTGTTTTTTCTTTTTGAAGCGCCATGATACGTCCATTTTGTATCATGCTTATAAGTTGATATTTATTGCATTATGGGCTGTTCATATATGTTTTGTTACAATACTTATGCCTTTTCCCTCTTATTTTGCAACGTTTACATGAGGAAGGAGGAATGCCGGCAGCTGGAATTCTGGGCTGGAAAAGGAGCAAACTCTGGAAACCTATTCTACACAACTCCAAAAGCCCCGAAACTTCACAAAACATTTTTTCGGAAAATATAAAAAATATCTGGCGAAACAAACCCACGAGAGGGGCCACTGGATGGCCTCGAGGGTGGGGGGCGCCCCCCTGCCTCGAGGGCCAGCCGGTGGGCCCCAGGTGCCCAGCTTCTCCTATATGAAGCGTTTTGACCTGGAAAAAATTAGGAGGAGGCTTTCGGGACCAGACGCCGCCGTCACGAGGCGGAAACCAATCTAGGGCTCCGGCAGAGCCGTTCTGCCGGGGATACTTCCCTCTGGGAGGGGGAAATCGTCACCGCCGTCATTACCAATAACTCTCCCATCTTAGGGAGAGCTATCTTCATCAACATCTTCACCAGCACCATCTGCTCTCAAACCCTAGTTCATCTCTTGTATCCAATCTTCTTACCCAAACCTCATATTGGTACCTGTGGGTTGCTAGTAGTGTTGATTACTCCTTGTAGTTGATGCTAGTTGGTTTATTTGGTGGAAGATTATATGTTCAGATCCATTATGCATATTAATACCCCTCTGATCATGAAGAATATTATGTCTTGTGAGTAGTTACTTTTGTTCCTGAGGACATGGGAGAAGTCTTGCTATCTGTAGTCATGTGAGTTTGGCCTTCGTTCGATATTTTGATGAGATGTATGTTGTCTCTCCTCTAGTGGTGTCATGTGAACGTAGACTACATGACACTTCACCATTATTTGGGCCTAGAGGAAGGAATTGGGAAGTAATAAGTAGATGATGGGTTGCTAGAGTGACAGAAGCTTAAACCCTAGTTTATGCGTTGCTTCGTAAGGGGCTGATTTGGATCCATATGTTTTAGGTTATGGTTAGGTTTACCTTAATACTTCTTTTGTAGTTGCAGATGCTTGCATTAGAGGTTAATCATAAGTGGGAGGCTTGTCCAAGTAAGGGAAGCACCCAAGCACCGGTCCACCCACATACCAAATTATCAAAGTACCGAACGCGAATCAGACGGTCGTGATGAAAACTAGCTTGACGATAATTCCCATATGTCCTCGGGAGCGCTTTACCTTTCATAAGAGTTTGTCCATGCTTGTACTTTGCTACAAAAAGAATTGGGCCACCTTGCTGCACCTTATTTACTTTTACCGTTTGTCACTTGCTACCAATTATCTTATCACAAAACTATCTGTTACCTATAATTTCAGTGCTTGCAGAAAATACCTTGCTGAAAACTGCCTATCATTTCCTTCTGCTCCTCGTTGGGTTCGACACTCTTACTTATCGAAAGGACTACGATAGATCCCCTACACTTGTGGGTCATTACACCACGCCATGTCATAGAGCTCCCAGACGACGACGACGACGATGAGGAGCGCTCAGGAGTGACTCGACGACGGACGGGAAGGAAGGGCCGGAAGGCACCCTCTGGCTCTGAGGCCCAGCAGCAGGGGGATGTGGCCCGGACCATGGTCTCCTTCACCGTCCCTGTGTCGACTGTCCGCCCTCCTTCGTCGACTGGTCCGGCCGTTGACCCAGCGCCTGCTCTGCCGTCCGTTCTCTTCTCCACCCATCACGTCCCGGAGGATCCCGTGGGTGCAACCCAAGAAGCCGTTCGCCAGGCGGGGCTGAGGATGGAGAGGACGAAGGCGGCATATGAGGCTAGCATGGCTGCTTACAACACTAGCTCAGCTCTTCGGACCAATGTCCAGGTTTGACTCTTCTGACTGATTTGCTGTATCGGTGTAGTCTTCAGTTTGAGAAATCTACTGCCTTGTTCGTGAGATGATGCCACACCCACTGGGTGCCTTATCTTGTAGCTCTTAGCTTTTGTAGGCCAACGGACAGTACCAGTGGGGGCACGCTCAGTGCGCCCAGTGGGTGTAGTCCCCGAGGCCATGTTCGACTGAAGTCAGTCGACTATGGTCTTTAGTATGTGTCTTGTTTGTTCCGTACTTCTCTTACTTTTTGAACTCTGGTCAGGCCGATCTTCGCTGAGTGAGAACCAGTGGGGGCACGCTCGGTGCACCCACTAGGTGTAGTCCCCGAGGCCGTGGTCGACTGCTGGTAGTCGACCATGGTATGAGAATAGAACTTTTCCTCCTTGTTTTTTTGAACTCTAGTCAGACTGATCTTGGCCGAGTGAGAACCAGTGGGGGTACGCTCAGTGCACCCACTAGGTGTAGTCCCCGAGACTGCAGTTGAGTGTTTGACTCGACTGTAGTCTTAGGATTCTGATTTGTTGTGTTGATGCAGAGATCTTGTGAGTTCGGGGCCAAATTTGCGGATCTCGAGAAGAAGCAGGTCCAGCTCAATCTTGACTTGCAGCTGGCTCGGGACCACTTGAAGAAGACTCAGGACGAAGCAGCTGGTAACTACCGCGAGCAACTCATCAACTGACCTTCGATAAATATGGCGTGTGTATCCTCATGTTCATCCGTCTAGTGACGTATCTTGTAGATCAACTGAAGGCGGAGCTGGAGCAGAAGGACCTCGACTTGGCGGCGGCGCAACAGAGAGCGCAGGAGAAGACCGAACTAGCGGAGCAAAAGCTGGCTTCAGTCGGCGTGCTGGAAGCAGTGATCACCAGGCTGAAGAGCTCCCTCGATGCGGCCAACCAGGAAGTGACTCGACTGAAGGGGGCTAAGAACGCCCTGAACGAGAAGTACAAGGGCCTCTTTCAGAAGAAGAACGACCTGGAAGTCTATCTGTGCGGACTCACCAAGAAGTGGTATCTCGTGCTTGAAGGTATGCCTCTTTTGCTCTGGTCCGGGTCAAGGTGGTCGACTCATAACTCGCTTACTGATTCGTCACGTTCTCCCTTGTGCAGAATTCTGCCGCAACTTTGATGAGGAGACCGGGCGGGTCGAGCCTGGTCTGGACCCCACCTACTCTATTGTCAAGGATGAAGCTGCTATGAACATTTTGAGGTTGGAGTCCCGCCTTACCAGCGCCACAGACTCTCTAGGTCGACTGAAAGCAGTGATGTCCCGGATCGACGCTGCACTCTAGAGGGGAGCCGTGCAAGAGAACGACCTCGAGTCCCTGATGACTCGACTCAATGAGATCCCTGGTCGAGTGCAGGAGTGGAAGATGTCATCTTCTCATTACGGAGCCGACGTAGCACTTTCTCTGGTTCAGGTGCACTGTAAGGAGGTGAAGGAGAAGACGCTGGCTGCACTCAAGGTCGCCAACATGAAGGAGCTCCAGCTTCAGTCGTTTATGGAGACTTTCTTGGAAGCTGCAACTCGCATCGCCGATGGGATCGACATAGATGAGTTCATCGCGCCTACGAGCCCACCTCCCCCCGAGGAGTGAATGCACTTTGATACTTTGATTCAATTTGCCTCGGAATGCCGAGTGATCCTATAACCGTTAAACTCTTGTGGGCCCGTTGCCAAAGTGCTCTTTCCCGAATCTTGCGGGACTTTATCTGGATTTGATTCCTTTTGCATTTGCTTGTTTTGCTTCCGACTCTTCCCGGTCTTTTGGATTTTGAGTCGACGCCATCTCTGTGGCTTGGCTCCGAAGGTTCGAACCACTTGTTGGTGACATCGTACTTGTGCCGAGTGAGAGGGTTGCACTTCACTCGGAGTAGTTTCTGCAACTTACGTGATTACAAGCTACGTTGTTCTTATGGCGGAGCTCGGAAGACATAGCCACGTTGTACTTTTGGCGTAGCTCGGAGGACCGCGGCTAAGCCCTCGAGTGAGAGGATTGCTCTTCACTCCGAGTACTTTCTGTAACTTAGGCGATTACGAGCTACGTTGTACTTGGCGATTACGAGATACGTTGTACTTGTGGTGGAGCTCGGAAGAGAGAGCCACGTTGTACTTATGGCGTAGCTCAGAGGACCGCAGCTAAGCCCCCGAGTGAGAGGGTTGCTCTTCACTTGGAGTAGTTTTTGTACCTTAGGCGATTACGAGCTACGTTGCACTTGTGACGGAGCTCGGAAGACAGAGTCACGTTGTACTTATGGCGTAGCTCGGAGGACCGCAGCTAAGCCCCCGAGTGAGAGGGTTGCTCTTCACTCGGGGTAGTTTTTGTAACTTAGGCGATCACGAGCTATGTTGTATTTATGGCGGAGCTCGGAAGACAGAGCCACGTTTTACTTATGGTGTAGCTCGGAGGACCGCAGCCAAGCCACCGAGTGACAGGGTTGCTCTTCACTCGGGGTAGTTTTTGTAACTTAGGTGATTACGAGCTACGTTGTACTTGTGGCGGAGCTCGGAAGACAAAGCCACGTTGTTCTTATGGCGTAGCTCGAAGGATCGCAGCTAAGCCCCCGAGTGAGAGGGTTGCTCTTCACTCGGGGTACTTTTTGTAACTTAGGCGATTACGGGGTCGCAGCTAAGCCTCCGAGTGAGAGGGTTGCTCTTCACTCGTAGTAGTTTCTGTAACTTAGGCGATTACGAGCTACGTTGTACTTGTGGCGGAGCTCGAAAGACAGAGCCACGTCGTACTTATGGCGTAGCTCGGAGGACCGCAGCTAAGCCCCCCGAGTGAGAGGGTTGCTCTTCACTCGGAGTAGTTTTTGTAACTTAGGCGATTACGTGGTCGCAGCTAAGCCTCCGAGTGAGAGGGTTGCTCTTCACTCAGAGTAGTTTTTGTAACTTAGGCGAATCGGGTTCGCGGCTAAGACCCCGAGTGAGAGGGTAGCTCTTCACTCGGAGTAGTTTTTGCAACTTAGGCGAATCGTGTTAGCGACTAAGCACCCACTGGGGGATTTTGAAGACCAACATCTTAGAAACCAACAATCATTAAGGAATTGTTGCGAACTTGTCTTTGAAACAAACTGGAAATCTTTATTACAACTCGAATGTTCGAGCGCTTGAAGTATAGAAGCGGCAGAGCAGGTCCAGTTCCACGAACGAGGTTCATCTCTCTTCTTAGCGACGTTGTAGAGGTGATACGCTCCATTGTGCAGTACTTTGGTGACGATGAAGGGGCCTTCCCAAGCTGGGGCGAGCTTGTGCGGTCGTTTCTGATGCACTCGAAGAACCATGTCTCCTTCTTGGAATGCTCGGCTTCAGACGTTGCAAACATGGAATCGACGCAGGTCCTGTTGATAGATGGTCGACCGGATCAAGGCCATCTCATGTTCCTCCTCCAAGAGGTCGACTTCATCCTGACGAGTTTGCTCTGCTTCGGCTTCGGAGAAGAGTTCCACTCAGGGGGCATTGTGCAACAAATCGCTCGGCAGCACGGCTTCAGCTCCATAGACCATGAAGAAAGGGGTACAGTCAGTCGACCGGTTCGGAGTTGTCCTCAGACCCCATAAGACAGATGGCAGTTCAGTCACCCAAGCTCCGGCGGCATGCTTGAGGTCACGCATGAGTCGTGGCTTCAGGCCTTGGAGAATCAAACCGTTCGCTATTTCTGCTTGTCCATTCGACTGCGGATGCGCTGCGGAGGCGTAGTCGACTCGTGTTCCTTGAGAGGAACAGAAAGCTCTGAATTCATCCGAGTCAAAGTTGGAACCATTATTCATGATGATGCTGTGGGGGACCCCATATCTGAAAATTAGTTCTCTGATGAAGCTGATAGCGGTGCTTGACTCGAGGTTCTTGATGGGCTTGGCTTCGATCCACTTGGTGAACTTGTCGACCGCTACAAGCAGGTGAGTGAATCCACTTCTGCCAGTTTTGAAGGGGCCAACCATGTCCAAACCCCAAACGGCAAAGGGCCAAACTAATGGAATGGTCTTTAGGGCAGATGCTGGCTTATGGGACATGTTGGAGTAGAACTGGCAACCTTCGCACTTGTCCACGATATCTTTAGCCATCTCGTTGGCTCGGGGCCTATAAAACCCAGCTCGGTATGCCTTGGCCACTATAGTCCGAGAGGAAGCATGGTGGCCGCAAGTCCCCGAGTGGATCTCATTCAGAATCAGTCGACCCTCCTCTGGGGTGATGCAGCGTTGAGCGACTCCAGTGACACTCTCCCTGTAGAGCTGACCCTGAATGACGGTAAAAGCCTTGGATCGACGGACGATCTGGCATGCTTCTTCTTCGTCTTCCGGGAGTTCTTGCCTGAGAAGATAAGCTATGTATGGCACAGTCCAGTCAGGCGTAATCACTAAAATCTCCATGAACGGGTCGACCACTGCAGGTACTTCAACTTCAGTCGGATCAGACGCACCGACTGGCTGCGGGGGTTCCTCCGTGAAGGGGTCTTCTTTGACCGAGGGGGTGTGCAGATGTTCCAGAAATAGATTCTTGGGGATAGGCTTCCGAGTCGATCCAATTTTCGCGAGATCACCAGACAGCTGATTCTTGGCTCTGGGCACGTGATGGAGCTCTAAACCTTCAAACTTCTTTTCAAGCTTCCGTACTGCACTGCAATAATTGGTCATTGCCGGGCTTCTGGCGTCCCATTCCTTCATCACCTGGTTCACCACTAAGTCTGAATCGCCGTAGACCATTAGGCAACGGACGCCGAGTGAGATGGCCATACGCAATACGTACAAAAGTGCTTCATATTCAGCTTCGTTGTTTGAAGAGTCAAAGTGGATTTCAAGTACGTAACTGAGCTTGTCGCCCCTGGGAGATACCAAGACCACGCCTGCGCCGGATCCGTTCAACATCTTGGATCCATCAAAGAACATAGTCCAGTGGTCCGACTGAACCTAAGTCGGCAACTCTTGTTCTATCCACTCGGCCACAAAATCTGCTATTACCTGAGACTTGATAGCTTTCTTCGCTTCAAACTTGATATCTAGCGGAAGGAGTTCAATCGCCCATTTTTCCACTCGACCGGTTGCGTCTCGGTTGTTCAGGATTTCTGATAGTGGGGCGTCGCTGATGACTGAGATTGTATGATCCGAGAAGTAGTGGGCAACCTTCTTTGCGGTCAAGTAAATCCCGTACACAAGCTTTTGGTAATGCGGGTACCTTTGCTTAGAGGGAGTCAATATTTCGGATATGTAATAGATTGGGCGTTAGACTTTGTAGGCCTTGCCTTCTTCTTCCCGCTCTACCGTGAGTATAGTGCTGACAACTTGCCCGGTGGCTGCAATGTATAGTAAGAGAGGCTCTTTGCTGACTGGGGCAGCAAGCACCTGCTGGGTGGACAACAGGGCTTTGAGCTCTTCAAATGCTGCTTCAGCTTCGGAATTCCACTCGAACTTTTCTGATTTCTTCATCAGTCGGTAGACAGGTAATGCCTTCTCACCGAGACGAGAAATGAATCGACTCAATGCGGCCAAGCAACCAGTAAGCTTCTGGACGTCGTGTACACGCTCGGGGCGTTTCATTCGGAGGATGGTACCGACCTTTTCTGGGTTGGCGTCGATTCCTCGTTCAGAAACGAGAAAACTGAGTAACTTGCCGCCCGGAACTCCGAACGTACACTTCGACGGATTGAGTTTGATATCATAGCTTCTCAAATTTGCCAATGTCTCAGCGAGGTCAGTCAACAGGTCGGAACCTTTCCGCGACTTGACCACGATGTCATCCATGTATGCTTTGACGTTTTGACTGATCTGCTTCAGCAGGCACTTCTGAATCATGGGCATGAAGGTAGCGCCGGCATTCTTGAGACCGAAAGGAATGGTGACATAACAGAAACACCCGAACGGAGTGATGAAAGCCGTATTGATTTCATCGGGTCCAAACAGTCGGATCTGATGGTACCCGGAATACGCGTCCAGAAAGGACAAACGCTCGCATCCCGCAGTCGAGTCGACTATCTGATCGATGCGGGGGAGAGGAAAATGATCCTTCAGGCAGGCCCGATTGATATGCTTGAAATCGACGCACATGCGGAGAGACTTGTCCTTCTTGGGGACCATGACCACATTGGCGAGCCACTCGAAGTGGTAGATCTCGCGAATGAACTCAGCTGCCAGAAGCCGAGCCACCTCCTCGCCAATCGCCTTTATCTTCTCCACGGCGTACCGACGGAGATGTTCCTTCACGGGCTTCACTTTCGGGTCGACTCGCAAACGGTGCTCAGCCAGTCCCCTGGGTACACCTGGCATGTCAGTTGGATTCCATGCGAAGATGACCCAGTTCTCACGGAGGAACTGGATGAGCGCTTCTTCCTATTTGCTGTCGAGTGTAGTGGAAATGTGGGTCGGTGCTGCATTGGGGTCGGTAGGGTGAATGTGTACGGGCTTCGTCTCCCCAGCCGACTGAAAAGCTGACTCGGAGGCCGGCTTCTTGGCCCGCATCAAGTCACTCGGGTCCACGTTTTTCTGGTACTCCTCCATCTCTACTGCTGCCATCTGCTCGTCAGCGATCTTCGTGCCTTTCTGGAAGCATTCTTCCGCTTTCTGATGGTTCCCCGTGACGGTTATAACGCCGTTGGGTCACGGCATCTTCAGCTTGAGGTACACATAACACGGTCGAGCCATGAATCTAGCGTACGCGGGCCTACCCAGAATGGCATGATAAGCGTTGTTGAAGTCCACCACTTCAAATGTCAGCTTTTCTTTGCGGTAATTCTTCGAGTCGCCAAAGACTACTTCGAGTGTGATTTGGCCAAGTGAGTCGGCCTTCTTCCCGAGGATGACCCCGTGGAACCTCATGTTGCTTTCGCTCAGCTGGGACATCGGAATGCCCATATCACGGAGAGTTGCAGCATACAGAATATTCAAACCACTTCCACCATCCATCAGGACTCTGGTCAAACGTGTGCCCTCGACTACTGGGTCGACCACCAGCGCCTGCCGCCCAGGGGTAGCAACGTGCGCGGGGTAATCCGACTGGTCGAACGTGAAGGGGGTCTTGGACCACTTCAAATACGTGGTTGTTGCCGGGGTAACCATGTTGACTTCTCTGTTGATCACTTTCAGTCGACTTTTGCTTTCAACATCTGCGAAGATCATCAAAGTGGAGTTGATCTGGGGGTTACCTCCATCCCCTTCTTTGTCCTCGGTCTCCTCCGGTTCCTTTTCCTTTTCAGTCGACTGATCCTTCTGGAAGTTCTGGATCAGGATCCGGTACTGTCGAGTGGTGTGCTTGGGATAGACCCAGTTCCTCTCTTCGTCTTTTTTTTGTGTGGATAGGACAAGGCTGGTCGAGTACATCATTCCCAGCTTGATCCTTCACTTTCTTGGGGACCCAAGGCCCCTTGGGCTTTCCTTTTCCTTCCCTCGGTTGACAACTGCAGCTTCGCCCTGAGCGGTTGGCTCGGCCTTGCGCTTGGGTTTCCGATTGGAGTTCTGATCATCGTGTTTGACTGGTTTCTTGCCACTGCGGAGTCGATCGGCTTCTTTGCCGTTATCGTACCGACTGGCTATCTCCATCATCCGGGACAGGGACATATCGCCTGTTCGACAGAACTTCAAATTCAGTTCTCAGTATCGCACACCCTCCTTGAAGGCGCAGGCTGCTTGGTGTTCAGACACATTCTCCACCGTGTGGTGCAAGGTGGTCCATCTTTGTATGTAATCCCTCAAGGTTTCATTCGGCTTCTGTACACAATGCTGCAGCTCCGTGAGCCCTGCGGGCCATTTGCAAGTACCTTCAAAGGTCCGAATAAACACTCGGGTGAGCTCTTCCCAACTGTATCTGCTCCCAGGGGCCAACTGATCAAGCCACGCCCGAGCTGAACCGTCCAGCATCAGAGGAAGGTGTTTCATGGCTACGTCATCGTTGCCGCCTCCGATTTGCACAGCCACTCGGTAATCCTCGAGCCAGGTGTATGGTTTTGACTCGCCGATGAACTTATTTACCCCCGCTGCCAACCTGAAGTTCGGGGGGATCTCAGCGGCCCTGATGGCACTGCTAAAACACTCGGCTCCAGAGATGGACGCTCGGCTTCCACTCGGACGATCTCTGCCTTGCTCTTCTGTGAACGCCCTGTTCCGGTCGACCAACCCTTGCACAAGGATAGACCTTCCATCGAAGCCGGGCCTCCGGGAATCCGGGGGAATCCTCCGCTCGTCGTCGCGTAAGCGTCTGCCCTCGTGTCGCCTGGGCGAGAACGATCCGCTTCCCGGGAGAGGCGTAGGCACTCGACGGTGGTCGTGATGACCGGGTCAACGGTCATGCTGCTCGTCATTCCAACCCAGATGCCGATCTTGACGTGGGCCACGATCCTCAAGCCTCGGGGGCGATCTTGGACTTTGGGCTGACCAAACGGTGTCTGCAGCCACCGATCTGCTATGAATCCTTGACTGAGAAACAGCCGCGTTCTGCTCTCCGGCTGTTCGGAGCAACGCCCGGATCTGCTGTAGGCCTCCCAGCCTCCGACTGCGATGGTTGAATTGACTCCGTGATGCGAGCTGCGGCTTCGAGGTTCTGGACAGGCGTACGGAACACCCGAGTCTCGCGCGGGAACGATTGCCACGGCCGTTGACTGGACTCGGGGACCAGTCGGCGGGCTCGTTCGTCGAGTGCGCGTTGGATATTCTCCAAACGCGCGCGCTCTGCCACAGTGGCCAAGCGCGTGGCTTCCAGGGCCCGAGCCTCTAGAGTATCCCCCACGATGGGGGTGAAGAGCGCGTCGTCATTGCGGCGGCAGAGCTCGTCCCTCTGCACGGCAGTGAGGGGTTGGGGAATGTACCTGTCATGGTCGAATGAATGACCGTCGCCACTGCCGCCGTCGCCGCCGCGAGGGAATCCTGGCGGGCTGCGTCATGAGTCGAGCATGAGGACTTCCGCCATGGGATCGCTGCTCCCACACTCGGAAACTAAATCCGCGAGCCTGGCCGACGGATCGACCGGCCCGTAAAGATATTCATCGGGCTCGATGGCCGCGACTTGAGGGGTGGCCGCCTGGCGGGCCACTGCGTGTTTCACCCACTGCTGGAGCCGCGAGTGACCGGATCACTTGCGACGGCGTCCGGTGGGGATGATGGATGATGAAGGAATCGGAAGGTACCGAGTCGACGGCTGCCGAAGAAGGACGCCACAGGCGCTGGCGCGGAAGTGCGCAGCCCCGTGGACGGGCAGCGCCTCAACGTCGAGGGGAGCCTCCTGGAGCCAAGCGGAGTGGTCGGCGACGAAGACGAGCGCGCCAAGTCGAATTTAGCGGCCCAACATGAGACCTCCGCCGGAAACCATGATGAAGGAGGTCGGAGAAAAGTTTGCAACCTCACCAGAAGTCGCTAAGACGCCTTGCCCCAAGGTGGGCGCCAACTGTCGTGGTTCTATGTCTGATAGTACGAGTAGGGAGTACGTAAGAGGAGGCAAGGCCCTAGCTATGGTGAGATTGTACGCAAGATGTATACGACTTCAGGCCCTTCTCGGAAGAATAGCCCTACGTCTCGGTGCCCGGAGGCGGTCGACTGGAATGTATGGGGGTGTTTGAGTTACACGGGGTGCGAACCCTTGTACTGGAGGAGGGGGTTGCTTATATAGTGTGCCAGGCCCCCAGCCATGCTCCACGTTACCAAGGGTTCAATGTACATAAAGGGCGTTACTGATAACGCCCGCAGTAAAGAGTAATAAATGCATTCATTGCAGTAGAGTGAATACCGGACCGTTGCTGTCCTAAGGAACCTTTGGCTTTCAGGGGTCGAGTGCCTTGGAAGGGTCGAGTGAAGTTGAGTCGTCTGAACGGGGGTGTATAGTCGAGTGGGATGTCCTCTTGGACCGTCTCAGTTGACTGTTCTTGTTGTCATCGATTTGTCTTTTGAGCTTCTAGGGTAGTGACCATGGGTGGGGTATCTTGGTCAAGCCTGCGACCCTACCCTAGGTCTGTAACCTCGTCACATACCGCACGCGTCCTCAAGTGATCAGGTACACTGAGATGGAATCACTGGCGGAGGTCGCAAAGTCCTTATGTGTCAACGCGTTGTACATTCTATGAATGAAGGAAAACCCTCAAATCAGCTCGAATAAAAATATATTCATGGCGATTTCCGCTAGGTGATTAAAGGAGGCAGATGAACTAGGATAAGAGATGAGATAATATCTCATTAAATTAGTTACCTTGTCGTCCATGAGAAAGAACCCTTAGTACACCAGATTCCCCAACAGAGCGGAGCTAGATCGACCGCGAGCAGCGTCGATAAAGACGTTGGCGATAGGCGGCAACAACCGGAAGTGGTGAAATGCGGTGGGCTTTGCTGGCAGCCTAGCGGCGGCGGTGGAAGGCGTCGAGCTAAGTGTTTACCGTCGTGATAGGCGGTGCCATGGCATAGACGCAGAGGAGCTTGTGCAAGTGTGAATGGGGACCGGAGGGGGTGGCGGGCTGGGTGAGGGTTTTTGTGACGTGGGGATGGTGAGGGTTTTCTTTTTTTCTTTTTCGAATTCAGTGGTGATTGTTTTGTGTCCCACAAAGAATTTTGGAGGTGACGGTTTGCTAGAGCGAACCGTGTGTGATTGACGCAACAGGCAAAATGAAAGTCATTGCACACGGTACCAATTTTGGGAACCGTGTGTGACTGACGTACTACCTCCGTCCAGGTTTATTGGTCCCCCTTTGTAATTTTTACCAAGTTTTGACCAAATATTTAACTAAGAAATGTTTATGCATGTCACGAAAAATTATATAATTGAACACTATGCTCAAATACACATCTAACAATATAATTTTTGTCTACCTGCACTAACATTTTGTCAGTTAAACCTTTGGTCAAAATTTAACACAAATTACAAAGGAGACCAATAAACTAAGATGGAGGTAGATTTCATCAACCGAACTAGTTGCATCCATATCCCATGGTTAGACATAAGTAAACATAGATTAAACATACTCGGACATAGATAATAAGTGTACACATACAGAAGCATAGTTCAACCATAAGTACATAGTTCAACCATCATTAAACATTGCTCAAGCATACATAGTTCGATCCCACATCTCATCTCACATGTCGGCACGATCCAGAAGCTTCTCCAGGTACTCGGCGCACGCGCCATCCTCCATCCTGCGAGAATACTTCTGCTTGAAGGAGCCAACGTCCCGTCCTCTTGCATGTGCCAGAACACTTTGATACGCGTCATGAAGCTTGTGGTAGCAAAATGGGCATCGATAGCCGCCGTTCCAGGTCCTAATATGCCTGTTACGAATTCCCGCCTAAAGATCCCTCAGGATTTGCCTCTTGTACCTCCTTTGGCCATCTTCATCCTCGATGTCCACATTGTCAGACATCACCTATACAAATAGTAAAACAAATTTGGCATCAAATCAATGATTACATGCCGTGAAGTAGGATTAGGAATTTATGGCTATTTATTTATACATATCCCGAGATTATGGTTCGACTTTTAAGCACATTCATCTATGTACAGACCAATCATGAAGAAAATAATGGCACAAACATATGTAGGTCATTTCAAAATCAATTGTCAAGTCATGCCTAGGAATTATTAGCACAAACACTAACCCTAGTCGGATTACTAGCATAAATCATTTGCACGGATGAAACAACTAATCACTTATCACTAGTACCATTCAAACAATCTATACACTACACGGATCTAATGAAACTTACTCAGATTTCATGGATTAGGAGAACATAACCATAGGATTTCTATTCCAAAAAGGGGGAGGCAGGAGTAACCAGAGAAACCCTATGATCTATTTGACAGATAAATGGGTATAGATGACTAACCAGCTATCCGTCGTCGTCGGAGTCATCGCCGGAGTGGTCATCGGAGTCATCGTCGGGGTTGTCACCAGAGTTGGTGTGGAACTCCGCCACCGCTGTGGAAGCTCGACACCATCGACGACGTCAGGGTGTAGCGATAACTCACCGGCGGTGACGGCAACCTCTGTCTCCATCTCCACGCCTCGCTCTGGTGCTTTAGCAGCCCCGGCATCGCCACTCCCTCCGATGGGGCGCTTCATTGGCATCCTCATACACTGACGGCTTTGAAGACTGAGAGCTCATCGAGGATGCAAGAGGAGAGAGAGGATAGTGTGTGTGTGTGGCGAGGGTGGGGGGTGCGGCCGCTTAGGCGAACCATTAATATGGAGTAATGGGAGTTGTGGGAGAGAGGCGGGCGATGGTCAAACCGATGGCTCGCCTCCCAGTGAGCCTGCGCACTGGACTACTGGCATGCCTACCAAAGTTTCACACAACTACTCGCACGCCTCCCGATGACACTATGCAGCGAGCACGCCTCCCCGTCCGCCTGCATGGCGGTCTGCTTGCATGCGTCCTGTCAACTCATTCCTGCTCGCACGGCACACGGGTCACGCGGTGGCACGTATATTGTTTTTCTATTTGGATGGTTAATGCTGCCGCTTTATTGCTTAACCAAAGCATGGCACGTATCCATGGTTGGTCTAACGCTCACGGTTCGAATAAATAATCCGTTTGGGATATTGGTTCCCAATTATTAATAATCTCCTGTTTGTAATTAGATAAAGATTACATCAAAAACTGGTCTCAAATTTGACAAAAAAAAGTATAATGCCACTTTGTATTGAATAAATAATCCGTTTGGGATATTGGTTCCCAATTATTAATAATCTCCCGTTTGTAATTAGATAAAGATTACATCAAAAAATGGTCTCAAATTTGACAAAAAAAGTACAATGCCACTTTGTATTGGAGTCCATATGACAACACGATAAGTTTCATGAACTTCAAATAAGTTTTGGATGTACTAGAATTTAAAAATCAAGATTCTCAATGTTTGAAATTTGTTGCATGGGGAGTAAACATGCATCCAGTGAGACACATGTATTTTTGCAATCGATTTAGGTGCACTGTCACGTGTGTTTGTAGCTCAAATTTGATTTTTGCATATTATAACTGTAGAAAATCAATCAATTAATGTACTAAAACGTCTTAATGATCTCTGTGATATTTTTCGAAATTAAAACGTCCCTCCTTTGGTAACATATGTTCACCGCGCTGGATAATTAATATAACATGCATCGTAGTTGTGGTCGATTCGCGGTGTGTGTGTCGGTGTGTGCGTCTGGGGGAGGCGGGTGGCTCGGAGTATTGTGGGCCACCGTGTGGGTTAGCCGTTTTGTTAGGCAGGTCGGTGCCACATCAGAGTTGTGAAATCGGTATTTAATACATTACACAACCCTTTCATACATACATAATTTGGCCACATGCAATCGATGGTTGTCCTACATGACACTCGATACTCGTGTGTGACGCTTTTTGTGGGCCCGTGAGGTGGTCGTCCATCAATTTGACGAACAGCCAGTAGTGAGATTAATTTCACGAGCAAGGTAGAATCTTTTTTGTTTGTGTTATGGTGGTATATAGTACGCGTCGAAGAGGTGGGTGGGGACTAGCATATATACTATATGTACACGTCCGTGAACAGTACAACTCACTCATTGTCAGTAATTTTTGGTTTCGGAGGCACGTGCCACATCAAAATTGTGAAATTGGCTATTCAAACATCACACAACACCTCTTTGGGCCACATGCATGCACGCGGTGGTTATCCTAGCTAGGACACTCACGTGTAATGCTTCCATCTGAGGGCCCACGAGGCCATCGTCGATGCATGCATGCATCACTTTGACCTACATCAGGAGAGGTTAATTAATTTCGCAATCGATGAGGATTTTTTTGGGTTGTACATATTACGGGGGGAGCGTATAGTATGCGGCGAAGAGGGGGGAAGGGGACCATCATATGTAGTACGCTTCATGAACCTCGCTCTATGTGGGTGCATGGTTTATGGTTTTTGAGGCTTGTGGCACATCAAAGTTGTGAATTTTGGGTATTGAACATATATATGTTTGGCCCACATGCAAAGCGGTGGTGCTTGTCCTCTCGCACCCACTTAAGCGGTTATCAGCGATATTGATGCTTTCCATCTGTGGACCCGCTTGGTCCATCACTACTTTTAGCCTGACAACAAGAGAGGTTAATTTGACTTAGGAGGGGATTATTATTTTTGCTTGTAATACGGTGTGTGTATATATATATATATATATATATAGGTCATGCTCTGGGATGACATGCTTGCATGATACAGTTTGAGCACACACACATGCATGTGTACGCATGAATCCCTCCCATCGAGTCGAAGTCGCTAGTACAACGACACGTCTTAAACCGATCTCGCTCTGTGTGGGGAGCTAGTGTACAATTTTTGACGCACGCGCCACATCAATGTTGTGAAATGGTATTCAAATATGCATGCACGCATCACCTCCGTACATATGCATGTAGTGGTTGCCTTCGAACGATACACTCTCTCGCGTGGTTATCGACGACAAGCATATACATTCGTGGGCCCGCGTGGACATCCATGATCACCTTGACCAACAACAAGATTGGTTACCATGTCGGATTCTTCATTTGGTTCGTGTTATCATAGTATAGTTCATAGTGAGATCCAGTCCTTAATTTTGTGCGAATATACTATGCACGCATGCATGCATGAATCCCCGTCGTTGGCTTGAAGTGTGGTAACATACATATGCATTGTCAACCTAACTGTCGGTGTCAAAACCGGCGGATCTCGGGTAGGGGGTCCCGAACTATGCGTCTGAAGATCTATGGTAATAGGAGGCAGGGGACATGATGTTTACCCAGGTTCAGGCCCTCTCGATCAAGGTAAAACCCTACTTCCTGCTATATTAGTATGGGTGAATATGTGTACAAGAGTTGATCTACCTCGAGATCGTAATGGCTAAACCCTAGGTCTAGCCTATCAGGGTCTTATGATCCTTCTCTAGCCTCTATGGACTAAACCCTCCGGTTTATATACACACCGGAGAGGCCCATGGTTTGTACATATCATCTCGCACAGGAAGGAAAATCTACACCCGAGCCTAAAACTTGCCATTTACAAGAATCCAGGAGTACTATACGGATATGAGAGATGATCTTCTATAATAATCTTCACGGCCCACTAGTCCGGCCCACCAGGAGTTTGTCCGTCCACCAGAGGACCCCCCGATCCTGGACTCCATCAGTAGCCCCTGAACCTGTCTTCGATGACGATGAGTCTGGCTTCCGTATTGTCTTCGGTATTGCAAGGCGGGTTCCTCCTCCCGAATATATCTTCTACAAATATTTGGATTGTGTTCGGCTCTACAAGATTAGTAAAACCCTTAGCCTCGAAGGCAAGGCTTTTAAAGAAAATGAATAATGTGTCTCTACTGACAACTTTTGGGTGAAGCTTCGCGTCCAACCCACTAACATATCGAACCGTTTTATTTGGTCCTAGTTTCGCATTTCGAGTTATATCCTCATTGACACATCCTGTCAGAATAGAGATCGTGCCCGCTTATTGTGCGATTCTTATCATTGTGACATGAGCACCCACGCCGCGCATTACGCACGACCGCTATGGGAACCGCGAGTTTTATGGCTAACATGGGGGGACACTCTGTATTTGTAGCGTTATAAAAGGACACCAATCCCTTTCATCAGCCGCACGCCTTCCTCAAGCTCGAGCTCTCCAATCTCCCTTGCCCTCGTATTCTCATCTCCTGCACACATAACTCCTCATTCCTCAACCACCACTCTTCTTCCTACAATGGCTGGATCCGGTGCCAGAGGCAAGTGGGAGGCTTCTATGGTCACCGAAAAGACCGTGGAGGATCTACGGAGCGCGGGGGATCTCGCCGGCGACATCGCCCACCGAGTCCCCCCTAAGGGCAGGGTGATTCCCGTTCCTAAGGCGGGCGAGAGGGTAGTTTCCACCTCTCATTTTGTTAGGGGGCTAGGGTTTCCACTCCACCCACTTGTTCGAGGTCTTTTGTTCTTCTACGGGCTAGATTTCCAAGATCTAGCCCCGAACTCAATTCTTCACATATCTGCTTTCATAGTGATGTGTGAAGCCTTTCTCCGCATCCCCCCCACACTTCGGCCTATGGCTTAAGACCTTCAACGTGAAGCCGAAGGTGGTTGACGGGGAGCACGCGAAGTGCAGGGGCACCTTGATCAACAAGCTCCCGAACGCAACTTGGCACAAGGGCTAGCTCGTGGAGACGAACAAGGTCTGGCAGCAGGAATGGTTCTATATCACCGAACCCCACGACACCAAGTGGGTGGCGGAACCAGCTTTCAGATCTGAACCCCAAGAGAGGCTACCTCATGGACCAAAAAGGGTCTGGACTGGGGGTCGCACATTGAGGTGACAACTCTTGTGAGCCGTGTGCCCGGCGTGATCTCCAACGGGCACCTGCTCTCCTCCGTGGTCCAGGTGATGCTGACCCGGCTTGTTCTCCCTTGCCAAATCCGGGACTCCTCCCTATGGGAGTTTGATCCGGCAGGAGACAAGCCGCTGAAGCATCTCTTTGGTTCTACGCACAAGGAGATCTGGAAGCACCTCTTCAAAGAGGCAGAAAGAATGGCCCGAAGAGTTCGAGGATGCGGGCTTTAGCACCGAAGTTTCTTCCATAGAGGTAATAATAATCCATGCCGAACACTTATCCGTTCCCATTACTTAACGATAATAGGAATTGGATTTTTTATGTGATATACAGGGCTGGACGAAGAAGGCGTTCCGGATTAAGTGTCCGACGCCTTTGCCCGAAGAGCCAGCACTGCCTCTACTAACGGCGATGCTGGTTCCGGGGCAGTACAAGGCGCCGACCAAGAAGCCCAAGAAGTCAAAGGGCAAGGGGGCCGGAGACAGCCCCCATCTGCAGGCAAGAAGCCCGAGGACCTCCACATTCTCTCCTCCGACGAGGCAGAGGAAGATGGTGAGGAGGAAGAGGAGGAAGAAGAAATGCCCCCGCGCAAGGCTGGGGTGGGAAGAGGGGGGCTGTCGCTGACGCGGGTACGGCCATGCCCCGGAGGAAACTAAACCTCGGAGCTAGTTCGAGTTCATCCGAACATAGCTATGTGATGTAGCCCAGGGAAAACCCCCTGCCCATGACGTAAGTCAGTCTGGACTCAAGTGCTGCATCTTTGTTTATTTAGTTTTGATGGCATTTTACTTAATATTTCTCTCCTGCTGACCTATATCCCTCCCGATGCAAACCCCGATGTTACATCATCGGAGGGGAACTCTTTGGCGCCTTGGGAGACGGAGAGTGACCCGCCAGTCTGGGCTGCATCGCCCGTAATCTGCGGGGACACCGAAGTGTCGTCCCTGCGGGTTCTCTCCGCCCAAGGAGATGAGGGCGGGGCAGGTGACAGGGCAGCCAAGGGTAATACCTTGGCGGCCACTGACCATGGTGAGACGACCCCCATGGAGACCGAAGACGTGGGGCCTAAACAGTCCGGGGTCCCAACGAACGCCGTGCCGGAGCCTAGCGCGGCTTCGGGGTTAGAATATCCAGCTCCTCAAGCGGAGGAGGATACGGCGGCGCCCGGACTTAATCTGAAGGCACCGGATTCTATGGAGGGAGCACTGCAAAGTGCTATCACCATTGAAGAACACGACACCGTGATGGGTGCGGTGATGAAGAAGATTCAGTCCGTCAAGGGCGGACTGAATGAAGCCTTCAACAGCCTTTTAACAGGCTTTGAGGTAAGCAATGTAATGCTTTTAAGAAATTTTATTTGTTTTAAATACACATATATAACCAGTATCCCGTGATGCTTTGTGTGATTATGAAAAGAATCGGACGAAGTATCCATTAGAATAGCATACTTACAGAGCTGAACTGTTGTGCATGCTTCCTTAGTTACGGCGATTGCGCGAGACGTAGAGGTTGCCAAACTAAATCGAAAGCTCGAGGTGGCCAACGCGGACCTCGACCGCATCAACCGGTGTTTTGATGAAACGCAAGGTATGCCGATTTTTGTTTTTAAATGTCAATAAGACCTAATTGATTGAGAATGATTACAAACTCTAATATTGTATTATGTATTACAGAGTTGGCGCCGTTGAGCTCAAGGCCCTCAAGGGTGAGGTTGCCAAGGCCAAGGAGGAGGCCAAGGTGACCAAGGCGGCCGCTGATAAAGCAGCTGCTGATTTGGAGGCCGAAAAGGTGGAGTGCAAGAAAAACAAATCTCAGGTGTCCAAAGTCAAGGTCCGGCTCCAAGATGCCATCCGTAAGTGTGAGGCATTGGAGAAGAAGGCTTTGGAACAGGCGACCGAGCTGTCTGCGGCAGTAAAGTCTGCCCAGGATGCGCGAGGCGAGGCGCGCAGCGCTCGTCAAGAAATCGAGCAGGCACGATAGGTAGCATCTGGTAAGATATTCCTCTTATAGAGCATCTTCGGAGGGTGGAAGTATATTGGGCTGACACGATTGTGGAGTTCTCCAGGCGTGTTTGCTGATCTTCCAAGGAGTAGCGCAGACGCCGCCCAGTATTTCCGAGTTTTGGATGGGAAGAACACGGAGAAGTTGTTTTGGTCCTAGTTCGAGGCGCCAAATCATCCAATGCCCCTCAGCGACAAGATGAAGCAGCTGGTCGAGCTGCACAACATAGCGGGTTCGGCCATGAAGGACTTAATAGTCTGGCTATGGCCGCTGACCCAATCCCAAGTAGTTAACTCGGATTGGTGAAGCGGCTCGTTGAGGCGAGTCCGCGGGTCGACGCACTAACGCGTTCGGCCTGCATAGAAGGTGCTTGGATGGCCTTCGCTCGCGTTAAAGTGCACTGGGCGAAGATGAATGCAGTGCATATAGCTACTGCTGGCCTGCCCGCAGGCAAGGAGCACCACAAGCCAGAGAAGTACTTCGAGGACGTCATCGACGGCGCCCGCCTTGTAGAAGGCAAGTGTTCGAAGGATGTTGTTTTCGATTAATTGTATCCGGATGTAAAGACTATGCTTATGAATCAAGTGTATATAACTTTTGCGCTATTTATAATATCAGCGTCTTTTTTACCTCCTGTGTGACTGTTTATCCAAATCTGAAAGTTTCTAGCCGTCGGTTTCAGCCCCCAGGTACATAGTACTGGGGTGTTCGGTCATATGTAAATACACACATTATCCAACGTCTTGGTCCGTATAGGAGGTGTATGCAGAGCGAACTAGGCAATCAGACTATGCGGCATTATTCCTTTCACTTGGTCGTAGGAGTTCGACAAGTGGGGCTAGGTACTATCCCCTGGTGCAGATGAAGTATCCAATTGCACTTGGCTGGGCGAAAAACCAACCCTTCGTGTAACACGGGGTAGATCTCTATCGATCGTAGTATAAAACTAAGTCGCCAGATTGCAGACCAGGTTCTCGCTTATCATGACAGTCAGTTTTCGGCTTTCTCTACTCAGGTACTTGACCGGACTAGCCGGAAGTACTATCACAGTAGTTCTCCCTTTACATCCTAGCCGAATAATCGGGAATGTAGGGGTAAGCACAGGAGCCGGGGAACCTAACTATTGACCAAAGACATGATTCGGAACTGATGCTAATAATGCAAATATCTAGGACGCCGAACACTCCCTATAGGTGTTCAGTCTTTTCAGCATATACCAGGGCTGACTATAGCCCCTGGTGGTAAACCCTTATTGACAAGGCACATATGGAAATCTGATGTGGGAAAAGAACATTGCATGGTGAGTGAATAAAACTCTGGACATAATACGAATAAAACTATTCTATTAATATCCCTGTATTGTACGGCGAGCCGCAAACTTCACAGATAATGCCGATGACCTTTTTTGGACATTTTACATGCCAAAAAGGTATATAACCAGAAAGAGAAAAAAGGTTTACACATGGTCTTAATCTAAAAAACAAACCTTAGTGCGGGTCCCTGCTGCACGTGTGTGTCGTTTCCTCATCTGAAATGTGTCCTTGAAGGTGTGAGTATGATGGCCGTCTGTAGAAAGGAAAAAGTAAACATGGAAAAGAATAAATAAATCCGGTGTGGCCATAACAAGTCTGGTTTGTTTAATGAACCTAAAGAAGGTAAGTTTAAAGTCCGAATAGGGTCTACTCGAACTATGGACTATATGCAGGTGCCCCCGGTCGTCGCCCAAGGAATTTTAAGGCATAATTATGTACTCGAGGCACATATGCTATCACCTTATGGGGCAGTCGACAAGGGCATAGCTGTCAATCTTGCTCAGGTTCATCTGAGCTGCCGCACTGAAGCACGTGCCGGACACGTTTAGCTGTGTCCGCTATTGATAGATTATCTGGCTTGAATAGGCCACACTGGCTTCGGCCCCTAAGGCCGCAGTGTCCTCCTCCGTACGGAGAGAGCGCTCCATATTTCCGTCGACCGTGATAACGCCACATGGTCCAGGCATCTTGAGCTTTAAATAGGCATAATGCAGGACTGCATTAAAGCGGGCGAAGGCCGTTCTTCTGAGTAGAGCGTGATAGCCACTTCGGAACGGAGTGATACGTCCAAAACGTATCTATAATTTCTGCTTGCTCCATGCCTCTTTTGGGTGATATTGCTATGATATTTATACACTTCCATACACTTTTGATCATATTTGGACTAACCTATTAACTCAGTGCACCCCAGTGTCAGTTTCTGTTTTCGGCTGTTTTTGTATTTCAGGTTTTCACATTACGAGAACTGCCAGGAAAAATCCAGAAAAATTATATAAAAAATCAGCGTTCCAGAAACTACCGTGCGCCCGAAGGACAGCCGGGGGGGGGGCCACCAGGGCTCCAGGCGCCCTGGTAGCGCCCCCCCCCCCCGAGCCGCGCCGGGGGGGGTGGGGGCGCCTGGGCCCCCCGAGGCTCCTCCGATGCCCCCCTTTGGCATATATTTAAAGCGTCTCCCGAAACCCTCGAGACAGGAACTCTTTTTCATGATCTCATCTCTGTTCCGCCGCCGCCGCCGCTTCCAAGATCGGGAGCACCAGGAGAACTCTTCCCGGCACCCTGCCGGAGGGGAGGATCACCACCGGGAGCTTCTCCACCACCATGGACGCCTCCCGGATGAGTTGTGAGTAGTCTCCCTTGGACCATGGGTCCATGACCAGTAGCTATGTGATGTTCTCCTCCCGTTCTTGTGCTTCACTAATTAGTCCTCGTGAGCTGCCCTACATGATCGAGGCACATATGTAATCCTTATGCTGTTGCTATGATGAGTTTGCTGGGATCCGTGGATTATGAGATTATGTTCAGATTGTGTTTGAGTAATATATTTGATTCACCTCTTTTATATTTATGTTCGTAAGTAATTCTTGCATGTTCTCCGTTGTTATTTATGAAGGAAATATGCCCTAGAGGCAATAATAAATTTATTATTTATTTCCTTATATCATGATAAATGTTTATTATTCATGCTAGAATTGTATTAACCGGAAACTTAGTACATGTGTGAATACATAGACAAAACAGAGTGTCCCTAGTATGCCTCTACTAGACTAGCTCATTGATCAAAGATGGTTATGTTTCCTAGCCATAGACATGAGTTGTCATTTGATCAATGGGATCACATCATTAGGAGAATGATGTGATGGACAAGACCCATCCGTTAGCTTAGCACTATGATCGTTTAAGTTTTACTGCTATTGCTTTCTTCATGACTTATACATGTTCCTATGACTATGAGATTATGCAACTCCCGAATACCGGAGGAACACTTTGTGTGCTACCAAACGTCACAACGTAACTGGGTGATTATAAAGGTACTCTACAGGTGTCTCCGAAGGTACTTGTTGGGTTGGCGTATTTCGAGATTAGGATTTGTCACTCCGATTGTCGGAGAGGTATCTCTGGTCCCACTCGGTAATGCACATCACTATAAGCCTTGCAAGCATTGCAGCTAATGAGTTAGTTGCAGGATGATGTATTACGGAATGAGTAAAGAGACTTGCCGGTAACGAGATTGAACTAGGTATTGAGATACCGACGATCGAATCTCGGGCAAGTAACATACCGATGACAAAGGGAACAACGTATGTTGTTATGCGGTTTGACCGATAAAGATCTTCGTAGAATATGTAGGAGCCAATATGAGCATCCAGGTTCCGCTATTGGTTATTGACCAGAGATGAGTCTCGGTCATGTCTACATAGTTCTCGAACCCGTAGGGTCCGCACGCTTAACGTTTGATGACGATCTATATTATGAGTTTATGAGTTTTGATGTACCGAAGAAGTTCGGAGTCCCGGATGAGACCGGGGACATGACGAGGAGTCTCAAAATGGTCGAGACGTAAAAATCGATATATTTGACGACTATATTCGGACATCGGAAAGGTTCCGAGTGATTCGGGTATTTTCAGAGTACCGGGGAGTTACGGGAATAGAAGAGAGAGGCCAAAAGGAAGGAGGCGCGTGCCCCCCTTCTGGTCCGAATTGGACAAGGGGTGCAGCCCCCTTTTCCTTCTCCCCCTCCCCCTCTTTCCTTCTCTCCTACTCCGGAAAGGAAAGGGGAATCCTACTAGGACTTGGGAGTCCTAGTAGGACTCCCCACACTTGGCGCGCCCCCTCTAGGGCCGGCCTCTCCCTTGCTCCTTTATATACGGGGGCAGGGGGCACCCTAGGACACACAAGTTGAATTATTTTAGCCGTGTGCAGTGCCCCTCTCCACAGAAACACACCTCGGTCATACCGTTGCAGTGCTTAGGCGAAGCCCTGCGCCGGTAGATACATCATATCCGTCACCACGCCGTCGTGTTGACGAAACTCTCCCATGAAGCTCAACTGGATCAAGAGCTCGTGGGACGTCATCAAGCTGAACGTGTGCTGAACACGGAGGTGCCGTACGTTCGGTGCTTGATCGGTTGGATCGCGAAGAAGTTCGACTACATTAACCGCGTCACTTGACGCTTCCGCTCCCGGTCTACGAGGGTACGTAGACACACTCTCCCCTCTCGTTGCTATGCATCTAGTAGATAGATCTTGCGTGATCGTAGGAATTTTTTTTTAAAATACTACGTTCCCCAACAGTGGCATCATGAGCCAGGTCTATGCGTAGATGATATGCACGAGTAGAACACAATGAGTAGTGGGCGATACTAGTCATACTGCTTACCAGCATGTCATACTTTGCTTCGGCGGTATTGTGAGATGAAGCGGCCCGGACCGACATTACGCGTACGCTTACGCGAGACTGGTTTCACCATTATGAGCACTCGTTGCTTAAAGGTGACTGGCGGGTGTCTGTCTCTCTCACTTTAGCTGAATCAAGTGTGGCTACGCCCGGTCCTTGTGAAGGTTAAAACAACACATACTTGACGAAACATCGTTGTGGTTTTTGTATGCGTAGGTAAGAACGGTTCTTGCTAAGCCCGTAGCAGCCACGTAAAACTTGCAACAACAAAGTAGAGGACGTCTAACTTGTTTTTGCAGGGCATGTTGTGATGTGATATGGTCAAGACATGATGAGATATACGGTTTTGTATGAGATGATCATGTTTTGTAAAGTTATCGGCAACTGGCAGGAGCCATATGGTTGTCGCTTTATTGTATGAAATGCAATCGCCATGTAATTGCTTTACTTTATCACTAACCGGTAGCGATAGTCGTAGAAGCAATAGTTGGCGAGACGACAACGATGCTACGATGGAGATCAAGGTGTCGCGCCGGTGACGAAGGTGATCATGACGGTGCTTTGGAGATGGAGATCAAAAGCACAAGATGATGATGGCCATATCATGTCACATATTTTGATTACATGTGATGTTTATCTTATTATGCTTCTTATTTTGCTTAGAACGACGGTAGCATTATAAGATGATCCCTTACTAAATTTCAAGGTATAAGTGTTCTCCCTGAGTATGCACCGTTGCGAAAGTTCGTCGTGCCGAGACACCACGTGATGATCGGGTGTGATAAGCTCTACGTTCAAATACAACAGGTGTAAGCCAGTTTTGCACACGCAGAATACTCGGGTTAAACTTGACGAGCCTAGCATATGCAGATATGGCCTCGGAACACTGGAGACCGAAAGGTCGAGCGTGAATCATATAGTAGATATGATCAACATAAGATGTTCACCATTGAAACTACTCCATCTCACGTGATGATTGGACATGGTTTAGTTGATTTGGATCACGTGATCATTTAGATGACCGGAGGGATGTCTATCTAAGTGGGAGTTCTTTAAGTAATATGATTAAATTGAACTTTAATTTATCATGAACTTAGTCCTGGTAGTATTAGCATATCTATGTTGTAGATCAATAGCTCGCGATGTTGCTCCCCGTTTATTTTTTATATGATCCTAGAGAAAACTAAGTTGAAAGATGTTAGTAGCAATGATGCGGAATTGTTCCGTGATCTGAGGATTATCCTCATTGCTGCACAGAAGAATTATGTCCTTGATGCACCGCTAGGTGACAGACCTATTGCAGGAGCTGGTGCAAACGTTATGAATGTTTAGACAAAAGCTCGGTATGATGACTACTTGATAGTTTAAGTGCACCATGCTTTACGGCTTAGAACCGGGACTTCAAAAACGTTTTGAACGCCACGGAGCATATAAGATGTTCCAAGAGTTGAAATTAGTATTTCATACTCATGCCCGTGTCGAGAGGTATGAGACCTCTGACAGTACTTTGCCTACAAGATGGAGGAGAATAGCTCAACCAGTGAGCATGTGCTCAGATTGTCTGGGTACTGCAATTACTTGAATCAAGTGGGAGTTAATCTTCCAGATAAGATAGTAATTGACAAAATTCTCTAGTCACTATCACCAAAGTTAGTAGAACTTCGTGATGAACTATAATATGCAAGGGATGACGAAAGTAATTCCCGAGCTCTTCGCGATGCTGAAATCGGCAAAGGTAGAAATCAAGAAAGAGCATCAAGTGTTGATGGTTAACAAGACCACTTGTTTCAAGTAAAGGGCAAAGGGATAGAAGGGGAACTTCAAGAAGAATGACAAGCAAGTTGTCACTCCCATGAAGAAACCCAAAGCAAACTCAAGCCTGAAACTAAGTGCTTCTACTGCAAAGGAAATGGTCACTGGAAGTGGAACTGCCCTAGATACTTGGCGGATAAGAAGGATGGCAAAGTGAACAAAGGTAGATTTGATATACAGATTATTGATGTGTATTTTACTAGTGTTCATAGCAACCCCTCGGTATTTGATACTGGTTTAGTTGCTAAAGAGTAGTAACTCGAAATGGGAGTTGAATAATGAACAGAAACTAGTTAAAGGATGAAGTGACGATGTGTATTGGAAGTAGTTCCAAGATTGATATGATCATCATCGCACACTCCCTATACTTTCGGGATTAGTGTTGAACCTAAATAAGAGTTATTTGGTGTTTGTGTTGAACATGAATATGATTTGATCATGTTTATTGCAATATGGTTATTCATGTAAGTTAGAGAATAATTGTTGTACTGTTTACATGAATAAAACCTTCTATGGTCATACACCCAATGAAAATGGTTTGTTGGATCTCGATCGTGTGATACACATATTCATAAAATTGAAGCCAAAAGATGCAAGGTTAATAATGATAAGTGCAACTTATTTGTGGCACGGCCGTTTAGGTCATATTGGTGTAAAACGCATGAAGAAACTCCATAGTGATGGACTTTTGGAATCACTTGATTATGAATCACTTGGTGCTTGTGAACCATGCCTCATGGGCAAGATGACTAAAACTCCGTTCTCCGGAACTATGGAGCGAGCAACAGATTTGTTGGAAATCATACATACTGATGTATGTGGGCCAATGAGTGTTGAAGCTCGTGGCGGGTATCATTATTTTCTGACCTTCACTGATGATTTGAGCAGATATGGGTATATCTACTTAATGAAGCACAAGTCTGAAACATTTGAAAAGTTCAAAGAATTTCAGAGTGAAGTAGAGAATCATCGTAACAAGAAAATAAAGTTTCTACGATCTGATCGTGGAGGAGAATATTTGAGTTACGAGTTTGGTCTTCATTTGAAACAATGTGGAATAGTTTCACAACTCACGCCACCCGGAACACCACAGCTTAATGGTGTGTCCGAACGTCGTAACCGTACTTTATTAGATATGGTGCGATCGATGATGTCTCTTACCGATCTACCACTATCGCTTTTGGGGTTATGCATTAGGGACAGCTACATTCACGTTAAATAGGGCACCATCTAAATCCGTGGAGATGACACCGTATGAACTATGGTTTGATGAGAAACCTAAGCTGTCATTTCTTTAAGTTTGGGACTGCGATGCTTATGTGAAAAAGTTTCAACATGATAAGCTCGAACCCAAATCGGAGAAGTAAATCTTCATAGGATACCCAGAAGAAACTGTTGGGTACACCTTCTATCACAGATCCGAAGGCAAGGTCTTTGTTGCTAAGAGTGGATCCTTTCTAGAGAAGGAGTTTCTCTCGAAAGAAGTGAGTGGGAGGAAAGTGGAACTTGATGATGTAATTGTACCTTCTCCTGAATTGGATAGTAGTACATCACAGAAACTGGTTCCAGTGATTCCTACACCAATTAGTGAGGAAGCTAATGATGATGATCATGAAACTTCGAATCAAGTTACTGCTAAACTTCGTAGATCAACCAGAGTACGTTCCGCACCAGAGTGGTACGGCAACCCGGTTCTGGAAGTCATGTTACTGGACCATGATGAACCTACGAACTATGAGGAAGCGATGATGAGCCCAGATTCCGCAAAATGGCTCGAGGCCATGAAATCTGAGATGGGATCCATGTATGAGAACAAAGTATGGACTTTGCCTGACTTGCCCGATGGTCAGCAAGCCATTGAAAATAAATGGATCTTTAAGAGGAAGACTGACGCCGATGGTAATGTTACTGTCTACGAAGCTCGACTTGTTGCGAAAGGTTTTCGACAAGTTCAAGGTGTTGACTATGATGAGATTTTCTCACCCGTAGCGATGCTTAAGTCTATCTGAATCATGTTAGCAATTGCCACATTTTATGAAATCTGGCAAATGGATAACGAAACTGCGTTCTTTAATGGATTTATTAAAGAAGAATTGTATATGATGCAACCAGAAGGTTTTGTCAATCCTAAAAGTGCTAACAAAATGTGCAAGCTCCAGCGATCCTTCTATGGACTGGTGCAAGCATCTCGGAGTTGGAATATACGCTTTGATAAGTTGATCAAAGCATATAGATTTATACAGACTTGCGGTGAAGCCTGTATTTACAAGAAGTGAGTGGGAGCGCTACAACCTTTCTGATAAGTATATGTGAATGACATATTGTCGATCGGAAATGATGTAGAATTTTCTGGAAAGCATACAGGAGTGTTTGAAAGGAGTTTTTCAAAGAAAGACCTTGGTGAAGCCGCTTACATATTGGGCATGAAGATCTATAGAGATAGATCAAGACGCTTGATAAGACTTTCGATGAGTACATATCTTGATAATATTTTGAAGTAGTTCAAAATGGATCAGTCAAAGAAGGAGTTCTTGCCTGACTTGTAAGGTGTGAAGTTGAGTAAGACTCAAAGCCAGACCACGGCAAAAAAATATAGAGAGAATGAAAGTCATTCCCTATGCCTCAGCCATAGGTTCTATAAAGTATGCCATGCTGTGTACCAAACATGTTGTGTACCTTGCCATGAGTTTGTCAAGAGCGTACAATAGTGATCCAGGAGTAGATCACTATACAGCGGTCAAAATTATCCTGAGTAACTGGATGACTAAGGAAATGTTTCTCGGTTATGGAGGTGATAAAGAGTTTGTCGTAAAGGGTTACGCCGATGCAAGCTTTGACACTAAATCCAGATGACTCTAAGTATCAATCTGGAAGCGTATTGAAAGTGGGAGCAATTAGCTAGAGTAGCTCTATGCAGAGCATTGTAGACATAGAAATTTGCGAAATACATACGGATCTGAATGTGACAGACCCGTTGACTAAACTTCTCTCACAAGCAAAACATGATCACACCTTATTACTCTTGGGTATTAATCACATAGCGACGTGAACTAGATTATTGACTCTAGTAAACCCTTTGGGTGTTGGTCACATGGTGATGTGAACTATGGGTGTTATTCACATAACGATGTGAACTATCGGTATTAAATCACATGGCGATGTGAGCTAGATTATTGACTCCAGTGCAAGTGGGAGACTGAAGGAAATATGCCCTAGAGGCAATAATAAATTTATTATTTATTTCCTTATATCATGATAAATGTTTATTATTCATGCTAGAATTGTATTAACCGAAAACTTAGTACATGTGTGAATACATAGACAAAACAGAGTGTCCCTAGTATGCCTCTACTAGACTAGCTCATTGATCAAAGATGGTTATGTTTCCTAGCCATAGACATGAGTTGTCATTTGATCAACGGGATCACATCATTAGGAGAATGATGTGATGGACAAGACCCATCCGTTAGCTTAGCACTATGATCGTTTAAGTTTTACTGCTATTGTTTTCTTCATGACTTATACATGTTCCTATGACTATGAGATTATGCAACTCCCGAATACCGGAGGAACACTTTGTGTGCTACCAAACGTCACAACGTAACTGGGTGATTATAAAGGTACTCTACAGGTGTCTCCGAAGGTACTTGTTGGGTTGGCGTATTTCGAGATTAGGATTTGTCACTCCGATTGTCGGAGAGGTATCTCTGGGCCCACTCGGTAATGCACATCACTATAAGCCTTGCAAGCATTGCAGCTAATGAGTTAGTTGCGGGATGATGTATTACGGAACGAGTAAAGAGACTTGTTGGTAACGAGATTGAACTAGGTATTGAGATACCGACGATCGAATCTCGGGCAAGTAACATACCGATGACAAAAGGAACAACGTATGTTGTTATGCGGTTTTGACCGATAAAAGATCTTCGTAGAATATGTAGGAGCCAATATGAACATCCAGGTTCCGCTATTGGTTATTGACCGGAGATGAGTCTCGGTCATGTCTACATAGTTCTCGAACCCGTAGGGTCCGCACGCTTAACGTTTGATGACGATCGGTATTATGAGTTTATGAGTTTTGATGTACCGAAGGTAGTTCGGAGTCCCGGATGAGATCACGGACATGACGAGGAGTCTCGGAATGTCCGAGACATAAAGATTGATATATTGGACGGCTATATTCGGACACCGGAAGTATACCGGAAAAGTTTCGGATTTATCGGGAATGCCGGAGGGGGTTACCGGAACCCCCTACGAGAGGGGATGGTCCATAGTGGGCCTAAAGGGTGAGAGAGAGGCAGCCCATAGGGCTGGCCGGCGCCCCCACCTAGGAATCCTAGTTGGACTAGGATTGGGGGGGGGGGGGGGCGCCACCTCTCCTAATCCTTTCCCCCTTCTTCCTTTCGGTGAATCCTACTAGGAATAGGATTGCAATCCTATTCCTAGTAGGAGTCCCCTCCCTAGCCGCACCATAGAGGTTGGCCGGCCCCTCCTCCCTTGCTCCTTTATATACGGGGGCAGGGGGGCACCCAAAGACACACAAGTTGAATTGTTTTAGCCGTGTGCGGTGCCCCCCTCCACAGAATCACACCTCGGTCGTACCGTCGCGGAGCTTAGGCGAAGCCCTGCGCCGGTGAACACATCATATCTGTCACCACGCCGTCGTGCTGACGAAACTCTCCCGTGAAGCTCAACTGGATCAAGAGCTCGTGGGACGTCATCAAGCTGAACGTGTGCTGAACGCGGAGGTGCCGTACGTTCGGTGCTTGATCGGTTGGATCGCGAAGAAGTTCGACAACATCAACCGCGTCACTTGACGCTTCCGCTCCCGGTCTACGAGGGTACGTAGACACACTCTCCCCTCTCGTTGCTATGCATCTGGTAGATAGATCTTGCGTGATCGTAGGAAAATTTTAAAATACTACGTTCCCCAACACGACCACTGCAGAAGATAGAGAGAAAATGAAAGTCATTCCCTATGCCTCAGCCATAGGATCTATCATGTATGCAATGCTGTGTACCAGACCTGATGTGTGCCTTGCTATAAGTCTAGCAGGGAGGTACCAAAGTAATCCAGGAGTGGATCACTGGACATCGGTCAAAAACATCCTAAAGTATCTGAAAAGAACAAAGGATATGTTTCTCGTATATGGAGGTGACAAAGAGCTCGTCGTAAACGGTTACGTCGATTCTAGCTTTGACACTGATCCGGATGACTCAAAGTCACAAACCGGATATGTATTTTTATTGAACGGTGGAGCTGTCAGTTGGTGCAGTTCCAAGCAGAGCGTCGTGGCGGGATCTACGTGTGAAGCGGAATACATAGCTGCTTCGGAAGCAGCAAATGAAGGAGTCTGGATGAAGGAGTTCATATCCGATCTAGGTGTAGTACCTAGTGCATCGGGCCCAATGAAAATCTTTTGTGACAACACTGGAGCCATAGCCTTGGCGAAGGAATCCAGGTTTCACAAGAGAACAAAGCACATCAAAAGACGCTTCAATTCCATCCGCGATCTAGTCAAGGAGGGAGACATAGAGATTTGCAAAATACATACGGATCTGAATGTTGCAGACCCGTTGACTAAGCCTCTTCCACGGGCAAAACATGATCAGCACCAAGACTCCATGGGTGTGAGGATCATCACTTTGTAATCTAGATTATTGACTCTAGTTCAAGTGGGAGACTGAAGGAAATATGCCCTAGAGGCAATAATAAAGATGTTATTTGTATTTCCCTATATCATGATAAATGTCTTTTATTCATGCTAGAATTGTATTAACCGGAAACTTAGTACATGTGTGGATACATAGACAAAACAGTATGTCCCTAGTATGCCTCTACTAGACTAGCTCATTGATCAAAGATGGTTATGTTTCCTAGCCATAGACATGAGTTGTCATTTGATCAACGGGATCACATCATTAGGAGAATGATGTGATGGACTAGACCCATCCGTTAGCTTAGCACTATGATCGTTTAGTTTTACTGCTATTGCTTTCTTCATGACTTATACATGTTCCTATGACTATGAGATTATGCAACTCCCGAATACCGTAGGAACACCTTGTGTGCTATCAAACGTCACAACGTAACTGGGTGATCATAAAGATGCTCTACAGGTGTCTCTGAAAGTATTCGTGGTGTTGGCATAGATCAAGACTAGGATTTGTCACTCCGAGTGTCGGAGAGGTATCTCTGGGCCCACTCGGTAATGCACATCACTATAAGCCTTGCAAGCATTGCAGCTAATGAGTTAGTTGCGGGATGATGTATTACGGAACGAGTAAAGAGACTTGCCGGTAACGAGATTGAACTAGGTATTGAGATACCGACGATCGAATCTCGGGCAAGTAACATACCGATGACAAAGGGAACAACGTATGTTGTTATGCGGTTTGACCGATAAAGATCTTCGTAGAATATGTAGGAGCCAATATGAGCATCCAGGTTCCGCTATTGGTTATTGACCGGAGATGAGTCTCGGTCATGTCTACATAGTTCTCGAACCCGTAGGGTCCACACGCTTAACGTTTGATGACGATCGGTATTATGAGTTTATGAGTTTTGATGTACCGAAGGAGTTCGGAGTCCCGGATGAGACCGGTGACATGACGAGGAGTCTCAAAATGGTCGAGACGTAAAAATCGATATATTTGACGACTATATTCGGACATCAGAAAGGTTCCGAGTGATTCGGGTATTTTCGGAGTACCGGGGAGTTACGGGAATAGGAGAGAGAGGCCAAAAGGAAGGAGGCGCGTGCCCCCCTTCTGGTCCGAATTGGACAAGGGGTGCAGCCCCCTTTTCCTTCTCCCTCTCCCCCTCTTTCCTTCTCTCCTACTCCGGAAAGGAAAGGGGAATCCTACTAGGACTTGGGAGTCCTAGTAGGACTCCCCACACTTGGCGCGCGCCCTCTAGGGCCGGCCTCTCCCTTGCTCCTTTATATACGGGGGCAGGGGGCACCCTAGGACACACAAGTTGAATTGTTTTAGCCGTGTGCCGTGCCCCTCTCCACAGAAACACACCTCGGTCATACCGTTGCAGTGCTTAGGCGAAGCCCTGTGCCGGTAGATACATCATATCCGTCACCACGCCGTCGTGTTGACGAAACTCTCCCATGAAGCTCAACTGGATCAAGAGCTCGTGGGACGTCATCAAGCTGAACGTGTGCTGAATGCGGAGGTGCCGTACGTTCGGTGCTTGATCGGTTGGATCACGAAGAAGTTCGACTACATCAACCGCGTCACTTGACGCTTCCGCTCCCGGTCTACGAGGGTACGTAGACACACCCTCCCCTCTCGTTGCTCTGCATCTAGTAGATAGATCTTGCGTGATCGTAAGAATTTTTTTTAAAAATACTACGTTCCCCAACAATTTTTTGCTTTGGCCAAGTAGTAGGTAGTGACTCCAAGAGGGAACGTTATGCTTGATTGTGGGTTCATGCCCCTCGATGACTAGTTTGAGTGACAGAAACATGAGTCTAGGGGATGTGATGTTGCCACAAGGGGAAAAACAACGGTGCTTGTGCCCGCGGGAGCAAGGATTGTTTACTTTACGCAAAGTTCTTTTAATGCAGTTGTCTGTTGCTTTGAGTTTACACTATGGGTGGGGCTCGCAACTTAATACCAGCGAGATGTTCTGGATAGATATCTCAAGGTGGATGATTAGTAGTAGATATTGATGGATTTCGGTCTACTTACTTTGGCGTACCGCCCATGCTTTGAACCTCAACCTTTCTTGCAATGTAGTCAGCACTGGTTTGCGCACATGGTCCTGTCAATTGCCCAGCTGTAATTGGTTTACCTCACATAGATGTTTTATCGTCTTTTGGGAGAGATTCATCACTAGTGAACATCATGAGACTCCGGTCCATATTACCATCATTGATCACATCCGCTATTTACTTTTCTGCTATTTACTTACTATTGCAATATCTATCACTATTATCACTTGCGTTTGATCCTTTGTAAACTACAAGGCCGGAGGGATTGACAACCTCTCTATACTCGTTGGGAGCAAAGTTATTTGTCTCTGTGTGCAGGTCCACGTTGATTGCTAATATCTGGCGCCGTTAGCAGTTGACACCTTCTTGTTGAAACTGGGAGTCTCAGGGGAATCGATCCTTGGTATTGCCAAGGGAAATCTTCTGCTACACTGCATCTCTAACCTTCCACTTGGGGTAACCAACGAGGGGCGAGAAGCCTAGCAAAGCAATTTCTGGCGCCGTTGCCGGGGACTCCACTCTTCAGGATAGGGGAGTTGCACGCTATCTTTTACCTTTGCTTTTTAGTCTTGTTAGTTTACCTTTCAGTTTTTGCTTTAGTACCTTTTTATCGAAAATCACAAAAATAGTTATCTTGCTTGCTTGCTACAATGGGTTCCACCGAGAATACCAAGTTGTGTGACTTCACTAGTCACAACAACGATGACTTTATCAGCACACCTATCACTACACCTGCCACTTCAGCATCTTCATATGAAATTAAACAATTCTCCGATGCTGGAGATGATGCTGCTTTACACTTAAACAATTTTGTTGAACTTTGTGATATGCAAAAGTACCGAGAAGTAGATGGTAATATTGTTAAGCTTAAGCTTTTTCCTTTCTCCTTGAGAGGAGGAGCTAAAATTTGGTTTCAGTCTTTGCCTAGAAACAGCATAGATTCATGGGACAAGTGCAAAGATGCTTTTATCGGAAAATACTATCCACCTGCTAAAATTATCCAACTGAGAAGTAACATAATGAATTTTAAACAATTGGATAATGAACACGTTGCCCAAGCTTGGGAACGTATGAAATCTCTTATTAAGAACTGCCCTACTCATGGTTTGACTACTTGGATGGTTATCCAAACTTTTTATGCAGGCTTGAACTTTACCTCGTGGAACTTGTTAGATTCGGCCGCGGGAGGAACCTTTATATCAACTACACTTGGTGCTGCCACGAAGCTTCTCGATGAGATGATGACCAACTATTCCCAACGGCACACCGAACGCGCTCCAACAGGTAGGAAGGTAAACTCTGTCGAGGATATTTCCTCCCTTAATGAAAAAGTTGACTTAATCATGTCTCTACTTTCGAAGCAATCTTCTGTTGATCCTCGTGATGTTCCTTTAAATTCTTTGATTGCTCACGAACAAGTAGATGTGAACTTTATCTCTAGAAACAATTTCAACAACAATGCTTATAGGAGTAATTTTGGTAGCAATCCTAGACCGTTCCCCTCTAATTCTTATGGGAACAACAATGCTTATCCTAGCATCAAGAACTCCACTACTGAACTAGAGATTATGCTTAAAGATTTCATCACTACCCAAAAAACCTTTAATAAGAGTGTAGAAGAAAAACTACATAAACTAGATGATCTCTCTTTGAAGGTAGACCACTTAGCCAATGAGATAGAATTGCTAAAAATTAAAACTTCTCCTCTTGAGGAGAGGAAGGTCACTCCTATGAATGCTATTCAAGTGCAAATTAATGAAAACATTAGGATGATGGCTAAACTTAAAGAGAGATGGGCTAGAGAAAGGGAGGAAGAGGATAGAATTAAGAACCTTCCTACCCACGACACTATTGCTACTATCCAAGTTGTTGAGGATATCCAAACTCTTAGCACCCAATGTACTCCTGGTCCCGATGGACCTATTAATGGTGATGCTATGACTATAGAAACTACCAAACAAGTGAACCTTAAGGACACCACTACCACTTTACTTGATGCTAGTGATCTTGATTTTGATAATTGCACTCTCACCGAAGTTATTGATTTCCTTCACAAGATGTCTAGAGATCCCCGCACTAGCACGCTTAACCTTGCCTTCACAGAGCATATCACTAATGCTCTCATCAAAGCTAGGGAGGAGAAACTTAGAGTAGAAGCCTCCATACCTAGAGAGCTAGAAGATGGTTGGGATCCTATGATAAAAATTAAATTGAATGACTTCTCTTGCTATGCATTATGTGATGTTGGAGCTAGTACCTCTGTTATGCCCAAAAGAATATATGATATGCTTAAATTGAAACCTTATGATTCTTGTTCTTTTGGTGTTCGTCTCGTTGATTCTTCCATAAAAAAACCTTTGGGGAGGATCGACGATGTTCTTATCATTGTCAATGACAACTATGTTCCCGTTGATTTCACTATTATGGATATTGAATGTGATCCTTCTTGTCCAATTATTTTGGGACGTCTCTTTTTGCGCACCGTTGGTGCTATCATTGACATGAAAGAGGGTAATACAAAATTTCAGTTTGCTCTCAAGAAAGGGATGGAACACTTCCCTCGAAAGAAGGTCAAGTTACCTTTTGAGTCCGTTGTACGGGCTAGCTATTCTTTTACTCTTGATAAAACATGATCTCTATGCATTATGCCTAGCTTAAAGGCATAAAAGAAAGCGCTTTTGGGAGGCAGCCCACATGAATAAAAAATTTATTTTTTGCTTTTGTTGTGTCTTGATGTTGTTTACTACTGTAGCATCATCATTGTATCTTTGCTTTTCAATTTTGTGCCAAGTATAGCCTCTGATTGCTAGAAAGTTCAAAAGTTGTGAGGTGCTGTCCAGGAAACAGATTCTGTCCTTGGATAGAAAAATTCGTATAAAATCACCAGATCATCTTTTTGGTCTGAATTGTTTCGACAGCGTTCTCTATATAATTGTCTTTCGTGCGTCTGTTCTGAGTTTTTTTATTTGAGTTGCAGAAGTGCCCCGAACAAATCATTTACTACCTGCTGTTCTGTTTTTCACAGATTCTGTCCTGTTTTGCCTTTCTTTCATTTTGCAAACCAAGAGCTTGCTTTTTCTCTGCAAAAACCTTTTGGCAATCTTGAGAAACAGTAGACCTTCAAGTATATCTTTATGTCCAGCAAGGTATAATTATTTTATTATGGGTACTAACCTCGCTAATCAGATTATGATGAGTTATGTATGAAGGGAGTTTTCAAGTGTGCGAGGGAAGATGATAAAAAAAGATCCAGGAGTGTCAAACGCTGAAGCTTGGGGATGCCCCCGTGCACCCCCAAGAAATATTCAAGGAGACTCAAGCGTCTAAGCTTGGGGATGCCCCCGTGCATCCCCTTCTCCATCAACATTATCAGTTCGTCTTTCGTTCCACTATATTTTAATCACTTCATGTGTTATGTGCTATGCTTGGAGCGTCTTGCTTTTAGTTTCCTTTTTAGTTTTTCATAACGAGTCGGAACTCAGCGTTCTTTATGTGGGAGAGAAACACGCTCCACTTCTACCTAGAACATAACATAGAATTTTCATGACTATCTTTGCTGTGTGTGTTCTTTGTCTTTTAATAGCTACTATCATGTTCAGCTCTTAGTATTCATGCTTATCTTTTCAAAGAGCTTTTGTTTAGTTGGTTGCTTGAACTCTCTTTATCTATCATGCTTATCTTATTAAGAGACTTTGCTTCCGTTGCATTGGTTGATATGTCTATGATAAAGATGCTACGTGCATAATGGCGCTTAGTAGTTCAGGTTTTCTTATGGTTAGTCTCAAATAGCTGGGGGATTCCCAATGTGTTATTGGAGTACCAACATGATTTGTTTGCCAATGATGTGGTATGGTTTAGTAATATCTACCCTCAAGAATTTATTTTGATTGACTTGGCGTATGCTCACGCATATTTAAGACTGTAAAGAAAGTCTATCAAGCCTTGATGATCTTTTATTTCTAAGTAGCGATATAACTTCCATGCCTGATTCAATATTGCTTTGTCGCTCTGCATGATTATGACCGTCATTGCTCTCTTAGTTGGTCGCTCCCAGTCTTTTGCTAACCTCCACCTGTACTAAGCGGACTGACTGCTTGTGCATCCACATCCTTTTAAACCAGTTATGCCATATGAGTCCACCATACCTACCTATATGTGGTATTTCACCGCCACTCCAAGTAAATTTACATGTGCTACCTTTAAAACCTTCAGTTTTTGCAATACATAGCTCATGGGAAAGTAGCTTAAAAACTATTGTGGTAAAGAATATGTTGCTTATGTATCTTATTTCTTATAAGTTGCTTGCTGAGCGGTAACCATGTTTCTGGGGACGCCATCAACTGTTACACTTTTGTTGAATATCATGTGAGTTGCTATGCATGTTCGTCTTGTCTGAAGTAAGGGTGATTTGCCATGGGTTGAATGGTTTGAGTATGCATATTGTTAGAGAAGAACATTGGGCCGCCAACCAAAGCCATGTATCATGGTGGAAGTTTTAGCTTGGACATTAATCCTCAACCTCTTATGAGAATATGCTTAAGCATTAAAGAGGAGTCCATTATCTATTTTCTATGTTGTCCCGGTATGGATGTCCTTAAGTTGAGATCTATCAAAAACGATAAATCAAATGCGATCTATCTCCTTGGACCTTTGTACAGGTGACATAGAGGTACCCCTTTGTGACACTTGGTTGAAACATATGTAATGCAATGACAACCCATGGAAATCCGAGCTAATTAGGACAAGGTGCGAGCACTATTGGTATTCGATGCATGAGGCTTGCAACTTATAGGATGTCTTATGCATAACACATATGAAGTACTACTACCGTTGACAAAATTGCTTCTATGTTTTCAAAATAAAAAGCTCTAGCACATGAGTAATCCCTGCTTCCCTCTGCGAAGGGCCATTCTTTTACTTTTATGTTGAGTCTCCACCTTCTTTCTTCAAAGGACCAACTACTGAGAGCATGATTGTCATTGTGAGTGTAATGTGCATTGTCCCAAAGTAGCATTGTCTTTTGCATGATTGTGATATCGTTTATTTTGAAATCATTGTATCTAGTCATCACTTAAACCTTGAAGGTGCCCCTGCATTTATGTTTTGCTTCACTAAAGGGGGCAAGCTAGATATCACTTTATCATATTTGCACATCATGTTCATTGCAAATCTATTTGATGTTTCAGTAACATATTGTAAAACTTTCAGTTCTTTGTGATTTTCTCATGAGGCAACTTAATTACTACAGATTCATTATCTCAGTAAGCTTTTGTCATATGACTATGAAAAGTCCTATATGGTTAATATCATGTCACCACAGAAATTATTCTTGTTATCATTTACCTACTCCAGGACGAGCAGGAATTAAGCTTGGGGATGTTGATACGTCCAAAACGTATCTATAATTTCTGCTTGCTCCGTGCCTCTTTTGGGTGATATTGCTATGATATTTATACACTTCCATACACTTTTGATCATATTTGGACTAACCTATTAACTCAGTGCACCCCAGTGCCAGTTTCTGTTTTCGGCTGTTTTTGTATTTCAGGTTTTCAGATTACGAAAACTGCCAGGAAAAATCCAGAAAAATTATATAAAAAATCAGCGTTCCAGAAACTACCGTGCGCCCGAAGGACAGCCGGGGGGGCCACCAGGGCTCCAGGCGCCCTGGCGGCGCCCCCCCTGGGCCGCGCCGGGGGGGCGCCTGGGCCCCCCGAGGCTCCTCCGATGCCCCCCTTTGGCATATATTTAAAGCGTCTCCCGAAACCCTCGAGACAGGAACTCTTTTTCGCGATCTCATCTCTGTTCCGCCGCCGCCGCCGCTTCCAAGATCGGGAGCACCAGGAGAACTCTTCCCGGCACCCTGCCGGAGAGGAGGATCACCACCGGGAGCTTCTCCACCACCATGGACGCCTCCCGGATGAGTTGTGAGTAGTCTCCCTTGGACCATGGGTCCATGACCAGTAGCTATGTGATGTTCTCCTCCCGTTCTTGTGCTTCACTAATTAGTCCTCGTGAGCTGCCCTACATGATCGAGGCACATATGTAATCCTTATGCTGTTGCTATGACGAGTTTGCTGGGATCCGATGGATTAGGAGATTATGTTCAGATTGTGTTTGAGTAATATATTTGATTCACCTCTTTTATATTTATGTTCGTAAGTAATTCTTGCATGTTCTCCGTTGTTATTTATTGCTTTGGCCAAGTAGTAGGTAGTGACTCCAAGAGGGAACATTATGCTTGAATGTGGGTTCATGCCCCTCGATGACTAGTTTGAGTGACAGAAACATGAGTCTAGGGGATGTGCTGTTGCCACAAGGGGGAAAACAACAGTGCTTGTGCCCGCGGGAGCAAGGATTGTTTACTTTACGCAAAGTTCTTTTAATGCAGTTGTCTGTTGCTTTGAGTTTACACTATGGGTGGGGCTCGCAACTTAATACCAGCGAGATGTTCTGGATAGATATCTCAAGGTAGATGATTAGTAGTAGATATTAATGGATTTCGGTCTACTTACTTTGGCGTAACGCCCATGCTTTGAACCTCAACCTTTCTTGCAATGTAGTCAGCATTGTTTTGCGCACATGGTCCTGTCAATTGCCCAACTGTAATTCGTTTACCTCACATAGCTGTTTTATCGTCTTTTGGGAGAGAGACATCACTAGTGAACATCATGAGACTCCGGTCCATATTACCATCATTGATCACATCCGCTATTTACTTTTCCGCTATTTACTTACTATTGCAATATCTATCACTATTATCACTTGCGTTTGATCCTTTGTAAACTACAAGGCCGGAGGTATTGACAACCTCTCTGTACTCGTTGGGAGCAAAGTTATTTGTATCTGTGTGCAGGTCCACGTTGATTGCTAATATCTGGCGCCGTTAGCAGTTGACACCTTCTAGTTGAAACTGGGAGTCTCAGGGGAATCGATCCTTGGTATTGCCAAGGGAAATCTTCTGCTACACTGCATCTCTAACCTTCCACTTGGGGTAACCAACGAGGGGCGAGAAGCCTTGCACGTAGCTATGTCGAAGAGTAATTCTTCGCTTCGAAAGTTGTCGGGAGAACCGAATACAACTTCAATGTTAAAGAGCCTGTGCAGCGAGCTTCAACGCCCGGTATCACTCCTTTAAAGTTCGTGATGCTTGGCTTGATTCTTGATGGGTCGATCCCCATCTTGCGGACAGTGTCCTGATATATCAGATTAAGACTAGTGCCGCCGTCCATAAGGACTCGGGTTAGATGGTATCCATCTATTATTGGGTCGAGCACTAAGGCAGTCGAGCCCCCATGCCGAGTACTAGTCGGATGATCCCTGTGATCGAAAGTGATCGAACAGGCTGACCACGGGTTGAATTTTGGGGCGATAGGCTCAACGGCGTAGACGTCTCGGAGTGCGCCCTTGCGCTCCCTTTTTGGGATATGAGTGGCATATATCATATTCACTGTTTTGACCTCCGGTGGAAATTTCTTCTGTCCCCCTATATTCGGCTAGTGAGGTTCATCCTCGTCTTCGCTCTAAGGCTCCTTCCCCTTGTGTTCGGCGTATAGCTTGTCGGCCTGCTTGAAAACCCAATAGTTACGGTTGGTGTGGTTGGCAGGTTTTTCTGGGGTGCCATGGATTTGGCAGGGCCTATCTAATATCCTCTCCAAACTTGATGGACCATCTTTGTTGCCTTTAAATGGCTTCTTCCGTTGACCGGGTCTGGAGCCACTGAATCCGGCGTTTACCGCCGTATCATCTGGGCTTCCAGAATTGTCTCGATGTTTGTTTTTGTTACGTTGTGGCTTTCCATTGCCATCCCTACTTCGGATGTTCCAAGGTCACTGGTACTGCTACGAGCTAGCCAGCCATCCTCACCCGCACAAAAGCGAGTCATGAGTGTAGTTAGGGCTACCATTGTCCTCTACTTTTCCTGTAGAAGGTGTCTGGCTAGCCATTCGTCCCGGATACTGTGCTTGAATGCCGCTAAGGCTTTGGCGTCCGGACAGTCGACGATCTGGTTTTTCTTAGTGAGAAACCGGTTCCAATGCTTGCGGGCTAACTCCCCGGGTTGTTGGATGACGTGACTTAAATTGTCAGCATCCGGGGGCCGGACATAAGTCCCTTGAAAATTGGCCCTAAAAGCGTCCTCAAGTTCCTCCCAACTCCCAATGGAGTTTTCTGGGAGACTGTTTAGCCAGTGCCGAGCTGGTCCTTTTAGCTTGAGGCGTAAATATTTGATGGCGTGGAGATCATCTCCTCGAGCCATGTTGATGTGAAGAATAAAATCTTCTATTCAGACGGCAGGATCCGTCGTTCCATCGTACGCTTCAATGTTCACGGGTTTAAACCCTTCTGGGAAATCTTGACCCATCACCTCATCGGTAAAGCATAGAGGGTGTGAAGCTCTTCTGTATCTTGCTATATTGTGGCGTATGTCCGATGGTTGTGGTGTTCGGTATTGACCCCGAACTGGTATGTCACCGGCGCGATTGGCTTGATAGCCGCCGTCCCGTGCGGGAGCTCGGTGTCTGGGTCCGAATATAGACCTGGTCATGCTATCTTTTTTGTTTAGGTCCTCACGCAGATCATGCTTTTGGACTTGGGCTGCACCCTCCTTTCCTTTTATGGGGTGGGGGCTTGTTTACGTCATTGCTAGCGACTCTATCCTGTCCGCGAGGTGGTCGGTCCGGCTTGTTGGCGATGTTATTTTTCGGTGAGACGGGCGCAAGAGCCTCATCGTCGAATTCGGGCAGCAGCTTCCGCTTGGGATAGCCTTTGGTTTGGCCGTTAAAGCCATGTTTCAACTGTGGCTACCAAGTGGGTGGTGGGTGGGGAACGAAATTCTTCACCCCCGTGCGTACAGCGCGGCTGTTCATCAGCCTCCAGTTCTAACCGGATATAGTGCGGCTGTGTGCTCTCATCCAAGGAGAGAGATCTTAATGACTTTAACATGTCATCGAGTGGTTAGTGCTGGAAAATATCCGCAGCCCAGAATTCGGCGATAGGCGCCTGATTGAATTTGAGGGGCGCAGTTACCCGCAGTTCGGAATCGGAGACCGGAGCTGAGTCCGGGGTTCCGGTAACACATACCCCCTCAGTTGGGTCCATGTGCGGCTCCAACGCCGTAGAGTCTATGGCTCCCGTGGTGAGGTTGAGCTTTCCATCTTCGGGGCACGCAATATGTTCCGGATCTAGGGCCAGAATTGTTGCAGGTGCTATTTCCTGATCCGGTGACAGAGTTAAGTCATGATCATCGTGGTGGCAGAGAGAGGTTGCCGCTGGCTCGAATCCGGTGAAGATCAAGTCTCCACGGATATCAGCAACGTAGTTCAAGCTACCGAATCTGACATGATGGCCAGGGGCATACTCGATCTGCTCAAGGTGGCCTTCAGTGTTGGCACGAAGCGCGAAGCCGCCGAACACGAAGAGTTGGCCGGGAGGGAAAATCCCCTTGACGTCGTCGTTGCAGTTGACTACATGATCGATCAGTCCTTTCGTCGACGACATAGTGGAACTCTCAATGAAAGCACCAATGTCGGTGTCAAAACTGACGGATCTCGGCTAGGGGGTTCCGAACTATGCATTTGAGGATCGATGGTAACGGGAGGCAGGGGACAAGATGTTTACCTAGGTTCAGGCCCTCTCGATCGAGGTAAAACCCTACTTCCTGCTATATTAGTATGAGTGAATATGTGTACAAGAGTTGATCTACCTTGAGATCATAATGGCTAAACCCTAGGTCTAGCCTATGAGGATCTTATGATTCTTCTCTAGCCTCTATGGACTAAACCCTACGGTTTATAAACACACCGGAGAGGCCTAGGGTTTGTACATATCATCTTGCAGAGGAAGGAAAATCTACACCCGAGCCTAAAACTTGCCATTTACAAGAATCCAGGAGTCCTATCCGGATACGAGAGATGATCTTCTATAATAATCTTCACGGCCCACTAGTCGGGCCCACCAGGAGTTTGTTCGGCCACCTGAGGACCCCTCGATCCAGGACTGCATCACTAACCCTCACTCAGTGTGGGGATTTCTAGTTCGAAATCACGGTGCCACATCAAAGTTGTTCTGTTGTTACTCAAAAACACACCTATCCATACATATGTTTGGGCCACATGAACGGCCACATGAACGCATTGGTTGTCTTTGGGGACTTGGTACTTGCGTGATTATTGGCGAGCTAGCCCATCTCCAGGGTCGCATGGACGACCATCATTTTGACCAACAACAAGAGAGAGGTTGTACGACCAAGGTGGATTATTCTTGGTCCGTTTTACGATCCATCTTGTTGAGATATGCCTCGCTGGCCCGCCGACTAAAAGTGTGTGTGTGGGGGGGGGGGGTTGCT